>BSBM01000263.1:3068333-3736666 GCA_027924585.1 Larix kaempferi
TTTGCATATGGCATGTAATTCGGTTCCCTGGGATATCTGGCAGATGCTCTTGCGAGGTTTTGCCATGACCACATGTAATTCGGTGCCCTGGGAGATCTACAGATAGTCTTTCGAGGTTTTGCCTATGGCATGTAATTCGGTTCCCTGGGATATCTGGCAGATGCTCTTGCGAGGTTTTGCCATGACCACATGTAATTCGGTGCCCTGGGAGATCTACAGATAGTCTTTCGAGGTTTTGCCTATGGCATGTAATTCGGTTCCCTGGGATATCTGGCAGATGCTCTTGCGAGGTTTTGTGGTGAGGTCACATGTAATTCGGTGCCCTGGGAGATCCTATAGGTAGAGCTGTGTGCTCGTAACAGCCTGGGATGCTCTTTCGAGGTTTTGTGACACACGTAATAAGTCCTGAGGATTCCACAGTATGGCCAGTGATGATGAAGACCTGCAGGTGGTGGGCCTACATCCAGTATGAAAAAGGACTGGCTCTGTAGAACTTCCTATGACGAGTAGATTCATAGATTGATTGAGATAGCAGCAGCAGTGACGATGATGATGACTCGATGACGATTATCTAGTGACGATGATCCAGAGAAGATGACTTGTGCTAGAAGAACTGTGTTGAGAAATACCTTCCTAGTTAAGAGGGAGTGTTGATGTATATGTAACTTCGGAATGCATTTCACATATATGTATATTGTATTCCTATAGAGATGGTATTATTCCTCTATAAGTAAGTGTCGTCATTTATATTGTAAGTGTCCGTAACTTATACTTGATGGGTTATTAGACCACCTTGTTTGGGGTCGGCCCTGTATAAGTCATGTGGGTCAAAGGGTTATTAGACCACCCTATTGGGGGTCGGCCATGTGGGTCAAAGGGTTATTAGACCACCCTATTGGGGGTCGGCCCACTCAGCATTATGTTATGTGGTTAAGTTAGAGCCGACATGAGTTAGGTAAAAAGGCAAGTCAAGTCAAGTATAAATAGAGTGCGGGAGGCACTCTATTTGCTCACTCACTTCTTACACGTGCACTCAAGTAGGAGAGGCGCACTTATGGAGGAGGAGGATTGCTGCTAGGTTATGGCTATCTCTATTGGTTGGTTGTATCATTGCTCTATCTATCTTTGAGGAAGTTATTGGGGTTTTTCACCTTTATGGTTTTCCCCAAGTAAATCTTTGTGTCTCTTGTGTGCTTGCATTATTGTCCTCCATGATTGATATGCTGTAGATATGCTGTACATGTTGGTCTCTCAGTTAAGATCCTAGATCATATTGAAGTAAATTCAGAAAATTTAAACACCATTTAATTTTACATCATTACTCAATTCTGGTTACTGGCATATTGAAATACTACCCATAGTTTCAATATTGGATATCATTATTCGCTTATGGTGAATGTGATTTTGGTCAAGTAGAATAACATAGAATATTTTATTGTTTCCCATGCACAGTTCTAAAGGAAGCCTTAGAACGTCTCTGGGGACTAACAGGAGGAACCCTAAGAACTGTTGTATTTTTACTTTCTCATCTCTTACATAAGGTATGTAATGTAGCAGTTGTAGGAATCAGTTGATTAGTGCATCCATGGTAAGGGAATTTAGTTGTAACTCATGGAATTCCTTTAACTTCTTATCGAAGAACCTTTCTAACATTTACTTTTCTTGAAAGAATTTTCTTAAGGTCTTCCATCTGATTTCAGTTCTTTTATCTTCTTGGTGTGTTTTAAATGCTACCACCATCTGGCAGACTTACCATTTAAATTGTATATTGTCAAATATGCCTTCATAAAGCTAGAATATTGATGTACTTGGAAGTACTTGTTTGTTCCCAGCAGCCACTCTTCAGCTTTCTCTCCTAAATCTAGGTCTCCTTCGAAAGTTGGAGCTTTAATTTTTTGAACTCTCCTTGCAAACTATCTTCTCTCTTGTATTTCTTCTTGCAAGGAGATGATGCATAAGAAATGAAGAGTACTCAGATTCATGGCCAAAGAAGTTGGATGAGTTGGAGTGTTCTAGTGACTCCTCAAGTTTCCTAAAATCTAGGCTACTGTCTCTCTTTTTGCGGTGTTGTTTATTCATATTTATGTTTGCAGAATGGGTTGTCCTCCTATGAGTTTTCTTTCTAGTTAATGTTTGTAGTAGTGCCCCATTTACTTCATGTTGTTCCCTTCTCTCATTCAAGTTATCATCCCTAAAGCTACAGAATTCTTCCTCTATGCTTTGTACAATTTTCAGTAAGTGAGAAGCTTTGACTGCTCTGAGACTATCATTCAGTTCAATTATCAAATCCTATTTGTGCGGTATTGAATTCAGGTTTCCACGCTCGCTTTTTTCTCTCTCGGCATTCATGTTTGTTTGCCTTGTCCTGAAAAAGTTTTCAATGTGGAAGCAAACAACTTTATTCGTTTATTAGTTTTGTAGTGGTAGTGTACACTCATAGGCCTCGAGTTTCCGAATCTGGGCTCTGATACAACTTGTAATGTCCCTCAAATATTGATTTTGTTTTGGGGGGGGGTCTATTGATAGGAAAGACCTAAGATTTACTTTAAAATATCTTCATCATTGTATTTAAATACTTAGAAATAATATGAAACCTGTAATCTTAATATAAGGTTTTCATTGATTGGTTGCATGATGTTGGTCTAGCATGATTTAGCTTCATATGTATCATTTAATGCCATTATTGTTTTTTCTAGAATATTGTTTAATTCATACAATGTTTATGTTTATGTTTTTTCCTGATCTTGATACATACTTCCAAACCCTGTGATTGTGCTTTTGCATTTATGATGACTATTCTATCACCTATGATTTGAACTAGGCCTGTATTTCCTTGTTGGTAAGAAGCGTTTCATGGATATAGATCTTTCCTCCACGTGAATATACTACTTAATGACATTCTAGTCGTGAATCATTATTCACACTTTAACAAACGGCTTTGTATGTCTTTCTCCAACCATGTCACCGATTTCACTTTTCCAAATATTTTTGGGTCAATTTTTGGGTCTCGCTTTGGATGTGGAGAGTAAGTGATAATCATGAGCCTATTTATGCGAGATAGTGAGATAGACGTTCTTTGGAATCTTTCTTTTTTTCCTTGGTAGCTCTAGTAGTGGCCTTAGCACGCAAGCTTGTCTTTCGAGTTCTCAATACACAATTCTTTTTAAGGAAGTTGTGAATCTCTTCTCTCTTCTCTCCTATCTCTCAAGAGGCTTTTTCTGGTTCTTTATTTTTTTGAAGAGGCTTACTCCTGCTCTAATACTATGTGAAAATACATAATAGTTCTCTCTTCTCTCCTATCTCTCAAGAGGCTTTCTCTTGTTCTTCATTTTCTTGAAGAGGCTTACTCCTGCTCTAATACTATGTGAAAATACATAATAGAGACACAACAACATTTCATTCACTTTGCATTACTTCATAAGATGCTTAAATACATATGTATATACTTTTTCTAGAAAACCTAGGCACTCACTAAATGTCTAGACTCGGTACACCAAACCGTGTCAATCTCAGGACTCACAGAAATCTAACAACTTCTTGACTCGTCAATAATGACTATTCAGATTAATTACTATCATTCAACATACAGTATGAGAATGCTTGATTCCAATCATTGTGGTAAGTTTGTCTTACCAGAAGATGTACACCTGTTCATACCACATGAGTACACCATCCATTCATTCTCCTCTCCATTTCATTATCGATGCCCTGCATCTATATTTAAATGAGCCAAACAATTTTTCTCATGTTCAATGTTTGTATGGCAATACATTCAAGGTCGTTTCCTTTTATACCCAAACTCACCAATAGACAATTCCTAGAAGAAAAAGTTATTTGTTTGCATAAGTTTCAGTGACTATATTGCCAAATTCCAATATACCTTCCTTTCTCTTATTTATCTCAATTGAAACATGATTCATAGCCAATATGGGAAAGAAATATAATCTTCCAACAAAAATACTATTTTTGGGGATTATGCGTTGAAAGTCCCTTTTATTATTGTTGGTCTTCTAAATTTATTGTGTAGTCAATAGTTATAGAGAGCTTCAGAATGATGTTAAATGGACCAATTTGGATAGAATGATCAATGTAAGAGTTCTTTAGGATTATGCATTGAAAGTCCTTTTTATTGTTCTTGGTCTTGTAAATTTATATTGGGTGGTTAATAGTTATAGAGAGCTTCAAACGATGTTAATTTGACCAATTTGGATAGAAGGATAAATGTAAGAGTATACTTGCAATTAGAAGTTGACCTTAGATTTTTTATGAAAGTCCATTGAGAAAGAGAAACATAACTTCATCCCGTTGTAAATGACTTGATTGAAAATAATATACAATTAATTAAATTTGAGTTAGCTAAAATCTAAATCATTGTTATATTTATAATTATATCATTAATATGGTCAATTATTTAAAGAATTCTAAAATATTAGTTAAAAAGTCTAAAATATAATATAAAAATTTTACTATCTAAGATGATATATTCTTCTAATAATAAAATAGAAAATTTCTTCAAAATATATATTATTAATATTACTCGAAACTCAAAATGCATACCCCTTCTTCCTAACGACCTCAAAATAATAGGACCCTTGATCTTTGGGTGATATTGCATACCATTGCTATTGATATATTTTGCAATTCCAACTCCTTCACATGAATTTTGCAAAGGCAATATACTTCATTATCTAAGTAGAAGCTACATTTTTTTCCACATAAAAATATCATAACAATATTACTGTAAAGAGAGTCGCATTATTCAAATGTCAACATGAAATTAATGTGTATATCTTGTTGAAACAAGGCCAATCAAAAACACCCAATCATGATTTCATACTTAACTATGATATGGGCATAACCAGTTATAACTATGATATGGGCATAATTAGTTATAGAAAACAAATTTACAAACTAAATGGTTTGAAACATATCAGATATAATGAGCTACAACTCATACTTATAGTCATATATTGTATACATTATGTACTTTCCAACTGATAGGCCAAAAAAATCCTTCAATTAAACTAATCAAAAAACAAGTCTCTAAACAAACATGTTGCTACCCCTTATCGGTGCATATTCTTTATAGAAATCATGCATAAAATATTCATAGGTGAACTTCAGATAAGCTTACAATAGCTTCCTATAACTCTTCAATTTTAGAATTAGCATCACCTTATATCAAAATATAGATCATTAAAGTATTCATTTGATGTTGAATTTACGTTTCTGAAATGTACCAATTGCCTTTCTGCAAGAGAATAATAGCTTTGGCTAGTTCAACCACTTTTGAGTTGCGTTCACAAAACACATGCTTTATGTTCATTATTCCCATCCTTTATTTTAATCTTGATGCCTCTTCCAAAAGATGAACGAGATGTATAGTATGTGTTCTATTTTGTCCATTTATCCATCTAATAATGAGTTGTGAATCACCAAAAATCTGAAGATCCTTTACATCATGCTCCACTACCAGGCACAAAAAAATTCTAAGCACACTCAATTCCGCAAAGTTATTCAATCCTTGGCCAAGACAAACATTGAAGCTAAGCCAGTGCTACCTAGAAAGATAAAGTAATCCCTCTACACCATGTGTATCCCCCATGGTAGCATCATCAATATAATCCCATGGAATATTTTCATCAATATCTTCCTGAACCACATGGCGAATGTTGATCTACAATTTTTCCCACGGAAAGTAACTTAGTATACCTAAACTTTGATAGGCACACTAAATAGGAAGAATACATATTCCTTCAAAGCAACTAGCATTCCTGGCTAGCCAGATTCCCTATGATACAATAAGAGGAAAGATCTATCATCTTGAAAGGTTCCATTTAAATAATATAGTTTTCTATCATATCCCCTTGCCATATATTAACCAGCTTTAGTGGCTTCTCAATCTCATTTGATACAACCTTTGAATAGGAACAATCAACTATTATGTGAAGATTTGATTCCTCCACATTTTTGCATAAGTAACATCTACTAGGTCCCTCTCTATTTTTTATTTGTAACACATCCCAAGTAAGAGCTTTATTAGAGAGGGGAAACCACATCAAAATATTCGATTTCAAAGGACAATTGTAATGCCAGAGAGGATGACACCACCACAATGGTTTATATCTGACCTTATCCTAGATCAAATACTTGTATCCTTGTTTTTGAGTGTAAAACCCCATAGGAGAATACATCCACACCAATGAATCATTGAAATCCTTGATCCTAACATTGTTGTTGTTTAAGTTAGAAATAAATCCATTCGATATTTTGCTTTCATTTCCAGGAAATTCCACTATATATGCCTTTAACCATCCTTGACCCCTGTATGAATATGATCCATGATAGGCAATATTGTTAAAAGAATGATAATTCTTTTTCAAACTAGGCAAAAGTAAGTATGTGTAGCCTTGGCTAGCACAAATGGCCACGGGGTAAAACCAAATGTTTCTGAAGTAGTAAATGGTTGTTCTTTAAAGTTAAATGGATCCTATACTAGAACATATTTAAATGTTTTACCGTTAGGATCTTATGATTTACTCATTGGCATGGATTGGCTGGAAAAACATAGAGCAATCCTAGATTGTCATCATAAATATGTTACTTTTGTGAATCAAGATGGACAATTTGAAAAGATTCAAGGAGTAGTGCGAACAGTAAAATTAAGGAATATTTATGCGTTTCAAATGAAGAGAAATGCAAGGGAAGGATGTAAATTGTATGCTATCCATATAACAGAAAAACATAACAACAAAGTTTTTGACTCAACAAAATACCATGTGTTGGCTGAATTTGAAGATGTATTCCCTGAAGAAGTTCTTGGGTTACCACCTAAATGAGAACTTAATTTTACAATTGATTTATCCCTTGGAGTGGTACCTATTTCTAAAGAACCTTGTCACCTGAGTACCCTTGAATTAATTCAATTAATTACGCAATTACATAAATGTCTAGAAAAAGGTTATATCTGTCCAAGTGTATCCCTTGGCGAGCACCTGTAATATTTGTATGGAAGAAAGATGGAACATTGAGGTTGCGTGTTGATTAGAGACAACTGAATAAGGTAACTATAAAAAATAGGTACCCTTTGCCGAGAATTGATGACTTGTTTGATCAAGTTGGAGGGGCTACTATTTTCTCAAAAATAGACCTAAGATCTCGCTATCATCAAATCAGAATTAAGGAGGAAGACATTCATAAGACTCACTAGAATTTTTGAACCCAAAATCCGACATCATATATTTCTGATTTTCGACATCATGATGTCAACCATCCGACAAGATTCTCTATTTTTAAACATCAGTTTCACGTCGACGGATATCCGATAACAAAATGGACACGTTAGATATTCAACCCCATCATGTCGTATATCCGACCACAATTATTTTAATGTACCCGTCGAATATCCGACACCTAGGTGTCGGATATCCTACACCCATTCGACCCACTCCTGTTGGATATCCGACCACAAAACTTTTAATATACCCGTCGAATATCCGACACCAGTGATCGGATATCCGACACACATTACGATAAGGGTGGTCAGATATCCGACAACAAGGCCGTCAGATATCCAACACGCATTACATCAAATATTGTAGGACATACGGACAGATACCTAGAAAGATCGACATCGTTTGGTGTCAGTGGTTTGGAGAGCTCATTGGATTTTTTTGAACGGGGCGTCGGATATGTGACCGAAATTACATTATAATAAGATTGATATCCGATGCCTCTTGTTGTCGGTGGTATGGCGAGGTCATCGGATTCTTTTGAAGGGAACGCTAGATATCCGATGAATATGGGGAATTTAAAAAAAAAATACAGAGATATTACATGCCCATCATCCATAACAAACATTTCAAATTCATCAATGGCACTCCACAATGTAAACAAGGTTGTACAAACTCATCCATGCAAACCTTAACCCTCATCCTTCCAAGTTACAAATCGACCTTCTAAAGCATATAAAAATATTTGGAAGCTTGTAAACCTTTCCTTAGGTGGGAAAGCCACGAACTTAGTAAATGATGGTCTATTTGTCATGTCCCAAATTTGGTATTGGGTAACAATGGCCTAATCACATTGGCTCTATTAATTAGAGTTTGTCAAATTGATGCTAAAGGTCAAATAATTGCCAAGGAGAAAAATTACTAGTTTCCTAGGTTTGGGGTGGAAGCTTTGGGATTTGGAATAATGGGGATAATAAATGATGTTTGAACATTAGAATGGCATAAATATTTAATAAAGGATCTAAATAAATATATACAAGTGAAAATCAAAGTGGCATTTCATCATGAAGACACATGGAGGAAGTGGGACCCACATATGGCTAGATTTCTCCACTACATTTGGCATCATTCTCTCACCAATTCGAATTCAAGGTGAATGGTAACATACTTGGGGGAGTCCAAAAGGTATTATTCATTGCATGACTCATCCAAGGTCGAAATATAGAGGAAGAGTAACTCCCATGGAAGAGGAAGAGGCAATTTGGAGCTAGTGAGACACTTGGGCTAGATTCCCTAGCTCTATGACAACAATAATGAAGATGCTATGACACCTATGACACAAATCAGACCTGAATGCTGACATATGACATATATGACATGTCAGGGCTAAAAATAGACTCCAAGAGGGCGCTCAAGGGTGTTAGGGCAGCTAATATGCTTCCACATGTGATTTGGTGGAAGTGGGAGACTAGGAATTGTTGTACAAGTGGCATTCTTTGGAATCTCTTCCCAACATGAGTTAGCATGAGTCTCTTGGAAGGAAATCGACCCATGGAGGACATTAGAAGTTTATAAATGTCAATAACAAAGAATGAAACTGGCTTTTGATCATTTGTAGAATTTGCAATTGCATTTGTGAAGAGGGAGAGCTAGTGGATGACTAGTTTCTTGCCTTAGCCAATTTCGAGGGTGAAAGATTCCCATCCAAGTTGGTAATTGGAAAGGCCATTCAGACCTTTCCTTTGGAGCTTTAATGGAGTCTTTATTTGCAGGTGTAATCTACAGGGCAGCTCATGGTTTCTTCTATTGCAGCTCACTCCTTCAACCATTTCCAGTTTTGATGGCATATTCTAGATCCTTGAGGGAGGGCGTTTTGGTGAGCTATTGTACTCTTTGGGGAAGCTCTTAATGCCCCATTTCTTTTGTAATATGAATTAAATACTCTGTTCTGCATCTCCAAAAAGTTTCAGGTCAAAATTCCAAGTAGAAATGTATAAATCTCATTTTTAATGGAAGAACAATGCCATTTCCCCACTACCTTGTTGTGAGCCAATGTATTGATGATGATTTCGAATGAATGGATGATTATCTGATATATTTGTGATAAATATACTGCCATGGAAGTATTCTACAAGTTTCATGTGCTGTACTTGAGCATTTGAAGCATTTTTACTCAGTTTAATTGCATTGGGAGAAGAAATAGTGTCATTTCCCCAAGGGTCGAATTGGTGATTTTTGCAGTTGAATGGGAGAGGGTGAGAACAGTTGTAATAAACCATTAATGGTGCATATGAGACATTAATAACATACTTAACACATTACATACCTCTGTTCATAAATTTGAGTGGGTTTGGAGGCATTTGGGAAGCCATTTTCAGTACTTACCTTAGGGGGATTTGAACCCCAAATTACTAGTAAAATTGCATACTTGGTCCAGAATCTTAAGAGAGTTTGCAGAGGTATTTTGGTGGCCATATGTTATCCCTGAACATCATATTCAATTCCTAATATCATTCATAAACCTTCCTTGAATATTTGAAGGCATTTGGAGTCAATTTGAGACCTAGAGACCAATACTAGTCAAAGGGAAATCACTAGTAAAGTTACCTACATTGACCAGAATTGAAAGAGTATTTGCAGAAGTGTTTTAAAGGTACAAAGGCATCCATGAAACACATATTTATGTTCTAATATCATTCATATGCCTTCTCAGAAGATTTGGGATCATTTGGGGCAAATTTGGGACCTAGAGATCGAAACTAGTCAAAGGTCGAATTAAGGAAAAAAGTGGAAAATTGCAATTTTAATAAAATTCTTAACAAGGGACATTACAGTGGTATCAGAGCATGGTCCTTCCACCTGTGTATTAGGTACATACATTCAAGAATAATTGGAAGCTATGTCTTACTATTATGATGAATCCTATGAGTACAATTCTTATGAGGAATATGCAGATGCTTATGAGCAATATGAAGCAGAATGTGAATGGTATGAGGAAGAGGTGCCATCATGCAACACTTCTTACAATTTCAAGAGAAATGAAGATTATTCTTATGAATTTAAATCTGATGAATATGAGTGTGTCACACCAACCAAGGATAATTCTATGAGTGAGTTCCAAAGATGGAGAGCAAAATATAAAACCTTGCCCCAACAATATCAAAAATATCAAGAATATCTAGCTTTTAGCAAAAATACACAAAATGCCATGTCTTTTGAGTACTATGCTGAACATGTTTTTGAAAATAGGCCCAAAAATGAAGATGTGGAGTTAGTGAAGAAAGGTTTATTCCCTTCTTGTAAAAACCCTTGGAGCGAGTATGATATATGTGTGCATGAAATGATGTCCTCCTTGAGGAGAGCTTTTGAGATTTATTCAAGAAGAGATTCCAAAAATATTGATCCTAAGGAAAACAAGGGGCAAAATGCATCAGCTTGCTTTAAGGAGCAAAAGGAAGAGACATCACAAGAGCATGAAGAAGATTCTATTGAAAATATGGAAGATCATTTCGAGACACCTTCTAGCTTAGACATGAACCAAAGAGCATCTACTGATGGATGCTTAAACTATGAAGGAGTACCTATTGATGGGTGCTCACACCTCTATGTTGGTGACATAGAGATCACTTTTGAAAGTGTTTCTACAAGTACAAGTTTCATTAAGCATGATAATGAAGACCTTGTAGCAGTTGAAGAAGAACCAAGATCAACTTCCCCATCACCACTTGAGCTTCATGAAGTTGGTCCAAGCAAAATTGAAGAAGATGAGGAGGTTCATTTGCAAGAGCCTCATTTTCTTGAAGGGTCCTTAAATATGAATGAAAATAAGATCCAAGAGTCCCTCAGCATTCTCCATGACACTCAAGCATTGGTGTCAAATTCTTGTTGGAGAGCTACTTCATTGGAGGAAACATCCTTCCTTGAAGACATGGAGAAGATTCAAAGAGCAATGTGCCACATCAAAGGTAATTTCATGTCTTTGCTTTTTGATAGAAACCATTTGTTTGAGCTTAATGAATTGTTACATGATGCATACTTGAAGAATAATGAGGATATTCATAAGCTCACAATTCAAAATGAGCAACTTCTTGAAAAGTTGCAAGATACTTGTTTTTCCTCCTATGTTTCAGATTGTCAAATGGTAGATTGTTTGGAGGATTCTCAAGACATGGTGGATCATGAGAAATTTGGGAATTTGAATGTGCTTAATTTGTTTGAAGATGAACTTGAAGAGATCCAAACACTTGATGTGGTGGAAGAGGAAATTGAATTGTCTCTTGATGAAGGTTATGCAATTTTTAAAGAAGAGCATGATTCCTCTACATTGGAACCAATCTATGACAAAGGTTTCCCACTTTTGAAGGAGATACATGATACTACCAACATGGATCCTTCCCATGATGAAACTTCTGCACTTTTTGATCATTTGGGTGAGTTAGTTCGTTCTCCTACATCCTACAATTCCATGTTTTGCAGTATTAGTCTCAATGAAGTATGGGTGAAAGGGTTCTTTTTTATGGTGCCACATGAGGAGCATGGAACTCCTAGATTTAACTTTTATGATGACATGGTTGGAGAACATTCTTATTCACATTTGCAGCAGCATAATTTGTCACTTTATGATGATTCACATCTACATGGATGCACCTATGATATGGATTTGAGTCACTTGAAGACTCATGGTTTTTCTTGCTCAACACTGGGTTCATTCGATGTTAGAGGAACTTCATCCAACACTTGGGTGAATAGATTTATGATGGGAGAACATTTTTGTTGGCAGCCACATACTTTGTTACATCTTTATGATTCTCACATTCATGGATGTATGGGTGAGACTTCTTTGAGTCATTTGAAGTCTCCTTGTTTTTTCTGCTCATTATTTGGTTCAGATTTTAGTGGAGATTCTTCATTCACTTCTTGGATGAAAGAATACACGGTTGAATATTTTGATGCATATCACATCCTTTTGGAGCAGCATTATAGGACATGGGATCCTCACCTATTTCATTGGAGCAGATTTGATTGGTCACTTGAAGATTGTATGCACTTGGAAAATCGTGGTCTACTTGCTTGGAGGTACAAGCACTTTCATGATTCTTTGATGAAGCACCTCCTTGATGTACATTTTCATTATGTAGTTATGTACTTTGATGATATATATTTTGTACTCATGATGTTTGGAAGAATGTATACAAGAAAATGGGATCCAGGAATCATCTTATCTGATGGTATGGGTTGGAGAGCACTCTTTATTGTTGGGGTGCAATACAAGCAATGGGACCCTGGAATAATTTTTATCTCATTGGTTTCATATTTTTTGGGGAAGCAAGCATTATGGGAGATGGATTCCCCACTTAATAAAGTGATTTTAATCAGAGTAGTGCAGCAGCAAGCATGGTGGTTCCTCTCTAAAATCTTCTTGGAAACTCAAAGACTCAAGGTTGGGCAATTCAATGGCAACTTCAAAGAATTATACAGAAAGCAGGTTCTTCAACACCCACATTTAAAATTGCTTGAGGACAAGCAATATTGGGAAGGGAGGATTTGTCATGTCCCAAATTTGGTATTGGGTCACAATGGCCTAATCACATTGGCTCTATTCATTAGAGTTTGTCAAATTGATGCTAAAGGTCAAATAATTGCCAAGGAGGAAAATTACTAGTTTCCTAGGTTTGGGGTGGAAGCTTTGGGATTTGGAATAATGGGGATAATAAATGATGTTTGAACATTAGAATGGCATAAATATTTAATAAAGGATCTAAATAAATATATACAAGTGAAAATCAAAGTGGCATTTCATCATGAAGACACATGGAGGAAGTGGGACCCACATATGGCTAGATTTCTCCACTACATTTGGCATCATTCTCTCACCAATTCGAATTCAAGGTGAATGGTAACATACTTAGGGGATTCCAAAAGGTATTATTCATTGCATGGCTCATCCAAGGTGGAAATATAGAGGAAGAGTAACTCCCATGGAAGAGGAAGAGGCAATTTGGAGCTAGTGAGACACTTGGGCTAGATTCCCTAGCTCTATGACAACAATAATGAAGATGCTATGACACCTATGACACAAATCAGACCTGAATGCTGACATATGACATATATGACATGTCAGGGCTAAAAATAGACTCCAAGAGGGCGCTCAAGGGTGTTAGGGCAGCTAATATGCTTCCACATGTGATTTGGTGGAAGTGGGAGACTAGGAATTGTTGTACAAGTGGCATTCTTTGGAATCTCTTCCCAACATGAGTTAGCATGAGTCTCTTGGAAGGAATTCGACCCATGGAGGACATTAGAAGTTTATAAATGTCAATAACAAAGAATGAAACCGGCTTTTGATCATTTGTAGAATTTGCAATTGCATTTGTGAAGAGGGAGAGCTAGTGGATGACTAGTTTCTTGCCTTAGCCAATTTCGAGGGTGAAAGATTCCCATCCAAGTTGGTAATTGGAAAGGCCATTCAGACCTTTCCTTTGGAGCTTTAATGGAGTCTTTATTTGCAGGTGTAAGCTACAGGGCAGCTCATGGTTTCTTCTATTGCAGCTCACTACTTCAACCATTTCCAGTTTTGATGGCATATTCTTGATCCTTGAGGGAGGGCGTTTTGGTGAGCTATTGTACTCTTTGGGGAAGCTCTTAATGCCCCATTTATTTTGTAATATGAAGTAAATACTCTTTTCTGCATCTCCAAAAAGTTTCAGGTCGAAATTCCAAGTAGAAATGTATAAATCTCATTTTTAATGGAAGAACAATGCCATTTCCCCACTACCTTGTTGTGAGCCAATGTATTGATGATGATTTCGAATGAATGGATGATTCTCTGATATATTTGTGATAAATATACTGCCATGGATGTCTTCTACAAGTTTCATGTGCTGTACTTGAGCATTTGAAGCATTTTTACTCAGCTTAATTGCATTGGGAGAAGAAATAGTGCAATTTCCCCAAGGGTCGAATTGGTGATTTTTGCAGTTGAATGGGAGAGGGTGAGAACAGTTGTAATAAACCATTAATGGTGCATATAAGACATTAATAACATACTTAACACATTACATACCTCTGTTCATAAATTTGAGTGGGTTTGGAGGCATTTGGGAAGCCATTTTCAGTACTTACCTTAGGGGGATTTGAACCCCAAATTACTAGTAAAATTGCATACTTGGTCCAGAATCTTAAGAGAGTTTGCAGAGGTATTTTGGTGGCCATATGTTATCCCTGAACATCATATTCAATTCCTAATATCATTCATAAACCTTCCTTGAAGATTTGAAGGCATTTGGAGTCAATTTGAGACCTAGAGACCAATACTAGTCAAAGGGAAATCACTAGTAAAGTTACCTACATTGACCAGAATTGAAAGAGTATTTGCAGAAGCGTTTTAAAGGTACAAAGGCATCCATGAAACACATATTTATGTTCTAATATCATTCATATTCCTTCTCATAAGATTTGGGATCATTTGGGGCAAATTTGGGACCTAGAGATCGAAACTAGTCAAAGGTCGAATTAAGGAAAAAAGTGGAAAATTGCAATTTTAATAAAATTCTTAACAAGGGACATTACAGTGGTATCAGAGCATGGTCCTTCCACCTGTGTATTAGGTACATACATTCAAGAATAATTGGCAGCCATGTCTTACTATTATCATGAATCCTATGAGTACAATTCTTATGAGGAATATGCAGATGCTTATGAGCAATATGAAGCAGAATGTGAATGGTATGAGGAAGAGGTGCCATCATGCAACACTTCTTACAATTTCAAGAGAAATGAAGATTATTCTTATGAATTTAAATCTGATGAATATGAGTGTGTCACACCAACCAAGGATAATTCTATGAGTGAGTTCCAAAGATGGAGAGCAAAATATAAAACCTTGCCCCAACAATATCAAAAATATCAAGAATATCTAGCTTTTAGCAAAAATACACAAAATGCCATGTCTTTTGAGTACTATGCTGAACATGTTTTTGAAAATAGGCCCAAAAATGAAGATGTGGAGTTAGTGAAGAAAGGTTTATGCCCTTCTTGTAAAAACCCTTGGAGCGAGTATGATATATGTGTGCATGAAATGATGTCCTCCTTGAGGAGAGCTTTTGAGATTTATTCAAGAAGAGATTCCAAAAATATTGATCCTAAGGAAAACAAGGGGCAAAATGCATCAGCTTGCTTTAAGGAGCAAAAGGAAGAGACATCACAAGAGCATGAAGAAGATTCTATTGAAAATATGGAAGATCATTTCGAGACACCTTCTAGCTTAGACATGAACCAAAGAGCATCTACTGATGGATGCTTAAACTATGAAGGAGTACCTATTGATGGGTGCTCACACCTCTATGTTGGTGACATAGAGATCACTTTTGAAAGTGTTTCTACAAGTACAAGTTTCATTAAGCATGATAATGAAGACCTTGTAGCAGTTGAAGAAGAACCAAGATCAACTTCCCCATCACCACTTGAGCTTCATGAAGTTGGTCCAAGCAAAATTGAAGAAGATGAGGAGGTTCATTTGCAAGAGCCTCATTTTCTTGAAGGGTCCTTAAAGATGAATGAAAATAAGATCCAAGAGTCCCTCAGCATTCTCCATGACACTCAAGCATTGGTGTCAAATTCTTGTTGGAGAGCTACTTCATTTGAGGAAACATCCTTCCTTGAAGACATGGAGAAGATTCAAAGAGCAATGTGCCACATCAAAGGTAATTTCATGTCTTTGCTTTTTGATAGAAACCATTTGTTTGAGCTTAATGAATTGTTACATGATGCATACTTGAAGAATAATGAGGATATTCATAATCTCACAATTCAAAATGAGCAACTTCTTGAAAAGTTGCAAGATACTTGTTTTTCCTCCTATGTTTCAGATTGTCAAATGGTAGATTGTTTGGAGGATTCTCATGACATGGTGGATCATGAGAAATTTGGGAATTTGAATGTGCTTAATGTGTTTGAAGATGAACTTGAAGAGATCCAAACACTTGATGTGGTGGAAGAGGAAATTGAATTGTCTCTTGATGAAGGTTATGCAATTTTTAAAGAAGAGCATGATTCCTCTACATTGGAACCAATCTATGACAAAGGTTTCCCACTTTTGAAGGAGCTACATGATACTACCCACATGGATCCTTCCCATGATGAAACTTCTGCACTTTTTGATCATTTGGGTGAGTTATTTTGTTCTCCTACATCCTACAATTCCATGTTTTGCAGTATTAGTCTCAATGAAGTATGGGTGAAAGGGTTCTTTTTTATGGTGCCACATGAGGAGCATGGAACTCCTAGATTTAACTTTTATGATGACATGGTTGGAGAACATTCTTATTCACATTTGCAGCAGCATAATTTGTCACTTTATGATGATTCACATCTACATGGATGCACCTATGATATGGATTTGAGTCACTTGAAGACTCATGGTTTTTCTTGCTCAACACTGGGTTCATTCGATGTTAGAGGAACTTCATCCAACACTTGGGTGAATAGATTTATGATGGGAGAACATTTTTGTTGGCAGCCACATACTTTGTTACATCTTTATGATTCTCACATTCATGGATGTATGGGTGAGACTTCTTTGAGTCATTTGAAGTCTCCTTGTTTTTTCTGCTCATTATTTGGTTCAGATTTTAGTGGAGATTCTTCATTCACTTCTTGGATGAAAGAATACACGGTTGAATATTTTGATGCATATCACATCCTTTTGGAGCAGCATTATAGGACATGGGATCCTCACCTATGTCATTGGAGCAGATTTGATTGGTCACTTGAAGATTGTATGCAATTGGAAAATCGTGGTCTACTTGCTTGGAGGTACAAGCACTTTCATGATTCTTTGATGAAACACCTCCTTGATGTACATTTTCATTATGTAGTTATGTACTTTGATGATATATATTTTGTACTCATGATGTTTGGAAGAATGCATACAAGAAAATGGGATCCAAGAATCATCTTATCTGATGGTATGGGTTGGAGAGCACTCTTTATTGTTGGGGTGCAATACAAGCAATGGGACCCTGGAATAATTTTTATCTCATTGGTTTCATATTTTTTGGGGAAGCAAGCATTATGGGAGATGGATTCCCCACTTAATAAAGTGATTTTAATCAGAGTAGTGCAGCAGCAAGCATGGTGGTTCCTCTCTAAAATCTTCTTGGAAACTCAAAGACTCAAGGTTGGGCAATTCAATGGCAACTTCAAAGAATTATACAGAAAGCAGGTTCTTCAACACCCACATTTAAAATTGCTTGAGGACAAGCAATATTGGGAAGGGAGGATTTGTCATGTCCCAAATTTGGTATTGGGTCACAATGGCCTAATCACATTGGCTCTATTCATTAGAGTTTGTCAAATTGATGCTAAAGGTCAAATAATTGCCAAGGAGGAAAATTACTAGTTTCCTAGGTTTGGGGTGGAAGCTTTGGGATTTGGAATAATGGGGATAATAAATGATGTTTGAACATTAGAATGGCATAAATATTTAATAAAGGATCTAAATAAATATATACAAGTGAAAATCAAAGTGGCATTTCATCATGAAGACACATGGAGGAAGTGGGACCCACATATGGCTAGATTTCTCCACTACATTTGGCATCATTCTCTCACCAATTCGAATTCAAGGTGAATGGTAACATACTTGGGGGAGTCCAAAAGGTATTATTCATTGCATGACTCATCCAAGGTCGAAATATAGAGGAAGAGTAACTCCCATGGAAGAGGAAGAGGCAATTTGGAGCTAGTGAGACACTTGGGCTAGATTCCCTAGCTCTATGACAACAATAATGAAGATGCTATGGCACCTATGACACAAATCAGACCTGAATGCTGACATATGACATATATGACATGTCAGGGCTAAAAATAGACTCCAAGAGGGCACTCAAGGGTGTTAGGGCAGCTAATATGCTTCCACATGTGATTTGGTGGAAGTGGGAGACTAGGAATTGTTGTACAAGTGGCATTCTTTGGAATCTCTTCCCAACATGAGTTAGCATGAGTCTCTTGGAAGGAATTCGACCCATGGAGGACATTAGAAGTTTATAAATGTCAATAACAAAGAATGAAACCGGCTTTTGATCATTTGTAGAATTTTCAATTGCATTTGTGAAGAGGGAGAGCTAGTGGATGACTAGTTTCTTGCCTTAGCCAATTTCGAGGGTGAAAGATTCCCATCCAAGTTGGTAATTGGAAAGGCCATTCAGACCTTTCGTTTGGAGCTTTAATGGAGTCTTTATTTGCAGGTTTAAGCTACAGGGCAGCTCATGGTTTCTTCTATTGCAGCTCACTCCTTCAACCATTTCCAGTTTTGATGGCATATTCTTGATCCTTGAGGGAGGGCATTTTTGGTGAGCTATTGTACTCTTTGGGGAAGCTCTTAATGCCCTATTTCTTTTGTAATATGAATTAAATACTCTGTTCTGCATCTCCAAAAAGTTTCAGGTCGAAATTCCAAGTAGAAATGTATAAATCTCATTTTTAATGGAAGAACAATGCCATTTCCCCACTACCTTGTTGTGAGCCAATGTATTGATGATGATTTGGAATGAATGGATGATTCTCTGATATATTTGTTATAAATATAATGCCATGGATGTCTTATACAAGTTTCATGTGCTGTACTTGAGCATTTGAAGCATTTTTACTCAGTTTAATTGCATTGGGAGAAGAAATAGTGCCATTTCCCCAAGGGTCGAATTGGTGATTTTTGCAGTTGAATGGGAGAGGGTGAGAACAGTTTTAATAAACCATTAATGGTGCATATGAGATATTAATAACATACTTAACACATTACATACCTCTGTTCATAAATTTGAGTGGGTTTGGAGGCATTTGGGAAGCCATTTTCAGTACTTACCTTAGGGGGATTTGAACCCCAAATTACTAGTAAAATTGCATACTTGGTCCAGAATCTTAAGAGAGTTTGAAGAGGTATTTTGATGGCCATATGTTATCCCTGAACATCATATTCAATTCCTAATATCATTCATAAACCTTCCTTGAAGATTTGAAGGCATTTGGAGTCAATTTGAGACCTAGAGACCAATACTAGTCAAAGGGAAATCACTAGTAAAGTTACCTACATTGACCAGAATTGAAAGAGTATTTGCAGAAGTGTTTTAAAGGTACAAAGGCATCCATGAAACACATATTTATGTTCTAATATCATTCATATGCCTTCTCAGAAGATTTGGGATCATTTGGGGCAAATTTGGGACCTAGAGATCGAAACTAGTCAAAGGTCGAATTAAGGAAAAAAGTGGAAAATTGCAATTTTAATAAAATTCTTAACAAGGGACATTACACTATTAATATGCAGACTTTCTGGTAGCATGGGGCATTTAATCACGAAAAAAAGTGGTGGGTAAAATACCTTGTATAATGCCAAAATATATGACAAAAAGGACATACACCATTGTTGATCTATCAATATCTAATCATAGGAAATAATTAGGTTGGCATGAGTTTAAAACCAACTTCAAGTGGAAAATGCTAATAAAATACTATGGAGAAAATGCAATATTTGACCATAAAATCTTTGCAACACAAGCCATGTGTCAAGCAACTTATGAACTGGTGGAGAGACTGGATTAGAATGGCTCAACTTCCATAATAAAAGTAGTTGCATTTGCATTTTATATTGGATCACCATATTATTCTTACTAACTCTTGTTACTAACCAAAGAATTAAAATATCTACTAAAGGAATTTGGAAGATCAAAAATATCATTGAAAAGATAACGGATAAACCAAGATCTACAACCTATGCACATAATGCTAGAAACTTATAATTTATGTACAAGAAGACCAAATTCATAAATTAATTATTGAACATTTTTATTAATTGTAGAGAGTGTTTGAACCTGTTATGGGAAAATGTAGAATGCCATTGGTGATAAGGTATATCTAGTCATATTCTTTAATATTTTCTAATGGGCTAGAAAGTATAAAAAGAAAAGGGATAACTTTAGGCTTGGTGAACGAAATCACGGATTAAAACATACATGAGCTCCATGGAATAGAACATAAAGAACATACATACAGAAGGAAATCCACGGAACAGAACTCGGGGAAATTGTACATGAGCTTCTCCTGGTGAAGGGAATCCACAGAACATAACATAAGATATAGTAGAAGATAAGATGAAATGTACAAATAATTTATCACAAAAGTGCAGATATGTGTAAAGTGCAGAGAACAAAAGAAAAGCTGGATAAAATAAAATAGTATTTTCTTGGGATATTACAGCATATGGCCTTGCTACCGTGATACTACCAATGTTATGATTATATGCACAACATTGAGAATTGGAGTATACTCTATTTATTTATCAATTTTGGGTGTCCTACCAAAAGGGTTGCACTATGTGTTTTGTGGGGTCCCTTATCATCAATTTTAATTTCCTTAGAGTAATCGTCACTACTTTCTAAGAGTCACAATGATAGAGGTGTAGTGGGAGTCCTATGAATGTTTGGCACAAATGCTATTTCATGCATCTAATCCAATTTAAAAGTACAAAGAGTTGGGAGAGGGGTAAGAAAGATCCCTTAAAACTTCATTAAACATAATCATAACAATCAATTTGTTGAGTAATGGTTGATCCATAGCTTATTTTAGATAAAAGGTATTGGACAACTCTAATATCGCTCATCTACATTACGGAATAAGCTCCTATTGTTGCGTTTCTGATCCAATGATTAACACACTATCATGTTAATTCTATGAAACCTTATGATATTTACTTTGTTAGAAAATTCATCCAATGAATATTAATATACTGAGGGCCTTGGTGCCTAGCTAAGGGACTTTGGTACCAACTATAGCATGCTTGATCTTGTGGATCCACTTGGAAGTCACAACAGAATTCCCTTCTGGTCTCGGGACCACATCCCAAACATCATTCTTCATGATCAACTGGTATTACTCGATCATGGCATCCTTTCATTACTTCATCCTTGATCCTGGGAACTTCATATTCTTCAATACCTTCAATTGGTATTTTTCTTGAACTTCGTTGCTAGAACAAATGTCATTGTCCTTCTTTTGTAGGTGATTGTAAACAAACTTTCCTACAAGTCAAATTCAATTGCATGATTAGAAACTTCTCATAGTTTTCATAACAAAATCTTACGCATAAAGACATATGCCATACAGTCATGCAATTATCTTAGCCAATGCTTCAATACAACATTTATCCATATCTCGTATTCATATGGTAACTTTGTAGATGCCTTCCATCTCCACCAGAACATTGTTAAGAGTGTGCACTACTCCCAACATGTCAGCAAAGAGGTTTCATTCGAGATAAGTAGCAATGGGATGTTGTACAGTAGCATAGGCCACTTACCCATTACTTGCATATTAGTAGTATCTTGTTCATTAATGCAACTTTTCTAACATGCATAATATACATCCTAAGTCTAGGAACATAAGTATGTACATGGATAAACAACATCATTTAAGTAATCATATATACAAGAAATAACAATTCAAATACTTATCTTTGTTTGGTTGTAGGGTGGACTCCCTCTCCATCTTTGCTTCCTTGTGGGAACTACTAGAGTGTGCTCCCTCTTGATCTTTGCTTCCATTATGATATCATCATGATTATATGTCTTTGAAATTATATTCATCCTAGACCACTATGCATGCTTAAGTGTGCACTAGTGTCATCCTCAAGATCTCATACATTCAGTAGTATAATCTCAATACTATAAAACATTATGGTTCTAAATAATCTTAAACATGTATGGTCATGATCATTTCATACACAGGTAATTTATCACAAGCATTAGTATTCAAGGTTTCAGGGAGGACTTCTTTTACTCATTCATATTCTTATTTTACCATAGGAATCTTCTAGTTTGTCATATCATTAATCAAACTAAGAAGCATAATATGCATAAACCCATGATTACTCAAACTTATAACTTCATGAATAACCATTATCAATCATACAAAAGTATACTTATATAAGATCCTAACACAAGGTAGGATTTTAACTTGATATAGGAAAACCATACCTGGATTATCATGTTTGCTAGTTATGTCTATCATACCCAAACAATGTATTATTTGTTCTCTTCAATGATTTAGAGACCTTGTGCTAGTAACCTGCATATCTTATAAGTTAAGCATTATAGAACCAAATTATACATACCTCATAAGTAGAGCTTCTATGTGATCAATGGCTATGGATGAGTCTTTTTCTTTATGTCACCATGGTCATATGTTCTTGAACTAGAACTTGAATTGTCTTTCTTGATGTACCTTTCATGTTAACAGACAACATCATCCTCATACAATACCACAGTGCATTAGTACAATCATAAGTGTCATAACCCTAATCAATGAATGCATTCTATCATTCACATGTATTCATACTTTTACTAAGATGATAAGACAATTCTAAGATTAATCAAGATTGTACTAACCTCAATAATATGAAGACAAACATATCATAAACTTAATCTTGAACATATTTCAAAACATACCTGCATCTCCTCAAGTCATACGTGTCGAGATTGCTTGTAGTATTCTTATGTAAGGCCTTAGCCTCATCTCCCTCTGGAACTAGAACTTCTTCACTTATGTATGTGTCCAATTCATTCTCTTTTAGGATTAACCCAATCCTATACACTTTGATTTGCTGAAACTGGATCTGGAGCTCGCTAGGGTTTGACAAAGAAACCCTAAAAATCCAACCTTGGAATTTCAAACTTCTGTCTGGACAGGGAGATGCATTTGACTAAGGAGAGCAAGTTGGTGTGCTCACATTTTGAAAACTTCAAAAATAGACCCTTAAAAAATGACCTATGAATTTCAGATATGCAACTTCTGTCAAGCTCTGGCTTTTTGGTTTTTTGGTTTTTCTCGTCCAAAAATCAAATTAGGGTTTGAATTTCCCAGAGATTTACCCAACCAAAAATTTTGATCTTAGTCTCTAGATTTCGATTTTGCTAAGAAGATCAATCCTATGCTGAGAGAAATTCAAAATTCCACTTCTGTCAAAAGCCCTAATTTCCCGCAGCAGTGAGAAGCAAAAATTGAGAATGCTCAGAATCCAATTCTATTTCATAGAAATATGTGCCTTATTGTTTCTTGTGCATCTATGAATTTTTGGATCCTTGGTGTCTGAAACCTCAACATGCGGTAGCCGGACCTGTCATATTTCCAACCACACAGATCTGAGCTTCAATGGATTCTCCATGAGAGAGGTATTCCAAGTTTCACAACATGACCTGTTTATGGGATGAAACAACATAACAAACTTGTACGGAGTGACACATGTCACTATTTCAACTTCGGCTTCTGAAACTCGGACCTGTGAAACTGCAGTTCATGCCCTAACTGATACTTTTTACGTAATTTCATTTGGAGCTTCCCAGCCCGAGATGTGACCTTTTTCCCTAGGTCACCTGTTTAGGACTACATTCTAGAAGAGGCAGAAACCCTAACGTGTATGGATCATAAATCAAAAAGTACAATGAATCTGAGGCTGAAAGTTGGTACATCCGTGTCCGATATTCTTCCTGTAAAAAATTCAGATACTGAACCTTCTCCAAAATGGATTTATAGCGAAAGTTCCACGATGACTAGTTTTTACTATATCAAACCCTAGCTTCCAATTTGTCGCAAGTGCAACAAGTGTCGTAAATGCCATACAATGCCTTCCTTCAGGCTAGCTCTGATACCATGTTATTTTTTCAACATTAAGTCAATATGATCTAGGATCTTAACTAAGAGAACAACATGTACAACAGATCAAACATAAGAGACAAGAGACAAGAGACACAAAGCATTTCACCGGGGAAACCATAAAGGAGAAAACCCCGCAACTTCCTTAGAGATAGAATGAGCAATGATACAAAATCCCAGAACAAGAGATAGTCTCCTAGCAGCTTCTCCTCCTCCACTTGTGCGCATTCCTCCTCTCTCTCACCAATGCAAAGTGAGTGAGTGTATGAATGAATAAATAGAGAGGTGCTCCTCTCTATTTATAATTTACCTTTACTTTCCTTTTACTCTAACTGGTTCGATCTCCCTTAAGAGAGTCTAATAACCCACTACCACATGACACTGGGCCGAACCCACTAGGGAAGTCTAATAACCCATGATAGACACAACTCTGGGGTCTAATGCCCCATCATACATGGGACGATGGACCTCAACGACTTTACATGACCCAAGTACAATAATGATTTTTCCGACCGGAGGAATAACTATCTCCGTCAGAGGTACAACAATAGAATCCAAATATAAATTACACCACTTCTGAACAGAGGAATAATAACATCTCCATCGGGGATACAATAAGATACAAATGTAATTGTTAACACCTAAAAAGTGCTCACTAGCTCATTCCGTTATTCACATGACCCATTTGTCCACTTTTCCACCATCTGAGCCTCTGAAACCAACAAAAGGTCACCAAAAGACCTTAGTACACCCCTTTTTCCATTAAAAAAAGATTATTTTTTCAAGAAAATCATAAAAAACCCTCAAAAAGGGTCCAAATTCCCAAAAATATTAAAAAGGGAATTAAAATATTATTTTTATTCAAAAAAGGAAAAAGGAGGGAAAAGTACATAAACCATGTTGGTCAATACCATTTGGTTTCCACAAAACCACAAATGGTATTTCCCACCACCAAAACCTATAAAAAGGTGGTAGGGGCTCCTCATTTCACATCCATCCATTATCTCACCCTTATGCTGCTGAAATCTCCCTTGAGCATTTTAGCCATTGAAGCAACCTTTGGAGAAGAGACCATTGGAGATTGGAGTTGCTCATCCTTGGAGCCATTCAACCTCACCATTAGAGGTATTGATTCCGCAAGCACTTGCTTGCCCCATTCTTTCAATACAAATTCATTATTCTACATTGTCTTGTTCTTGATTTTAAATTATTTTTGTTATTTGCTTAATATCTTTGCATAGATCCATGATTATTTTTGTTTAAGTTTAGTTTATTGTTATTTGCTTTACATTGAAACTGCTACTACTAGTTAGCAGGTGCCCATAGCACTAAGCCTGGTTGCAAAACCGGGCCAACAGTTTTTGGCGACTCCGCTTTGGTTTGAACAATAGATCTCTAGTTTTCCTTTTAAATCTTAGTTTTTATTCGTTTTTAACCCTTAGATCCATAGATATGCCATCCTAGACAGCAGATCTATTGCTGCTCTAGTTTTTGGCCTCATAAATCACCATTAACAGCCCGAAATTTTCAATTTTTGGGTTCGTTTCTCGGTTTCCGTGCACGGCTTCTGCCCCGCGGTTTTTTGCCAGACAGTCGCGCGGTCCATCAGAACTTTTCTGCGTTTTACCGCACGGTCCATCGCGGCTTTTTGCCAGACAGTGGCGCGGTCCATCGCGACTTTTCTGCGTTTTTCCGCGCTGCACACCGCGGCTTCGCGGCCAATTTCCTCGCGGTCCATCGCGACTGTGCGGCTAAAACCCGCGCGGTCCATCGCGACTGTGCGACCAAAACCCGTGCGGTCCATCGCGGTTTTTGTGTCAAAACCCGCGCGGCTGAATTTTTCATTCGGCCATCCCGATTTTGAAAATTTTTTTTACTGTACTTTCTGCCCATAACACATTTTTTACAGTATTAAATTCTGCATATTTGACAGCTTTGAAGAAATTTTTACTATTTAAAGTGCATACCTAGAAATCTTTTTAAAAATTTTCAAGAAAGTGAAAGAAAGACTCATTTTGCATTTTCATCTAGATTCAAATTTTTTCCTGTTTACTTCTTTAAAATCTTGCCCTTAGCAATTTTTCTTGAAACGAAGAAATCCATTTATTTCTATTAAAAATAAGTCTATTATTTGCTTTCATAAATCCAAGAAATCCTTTGTTTTTTGAGTTATTTTTTGAAAAGCATTTAAATTCCTTTCAGTGAAAAAGTCATAAATATTTACTTTTTATTTTTGAAAAATCCTTTATTTTTTGAAAATTTCCTGTAAAGCATTTAATTTTTTCAAGTTCAGTTTACAATACCACACGTGCACTCACTCGATCACTTAATTGAACTAAGCCTTAAAATATACCCTAATCTCAACACACTTTTAACCCCACTTGGGGAACACTAAAAGAATTCTTGTAGCTAGGTAGTATTGGGGGGATAGGTGTTCCAATAACACCCCTCAGTTCTTACATCTGAGACATAGAAGTTGTCCAATTAGGGAGCTAAAATCTCTTAGTACTTTTTGGCGCGGTCACAACCGGTTTATGAGAAGGCCTCTCCCCTAGGAGGGTTGAAGTCGCGAGGATGGTTCCGGAAGTCTGAGTGGAATACCGAAATCCATTCAGTAACCGAAGGCTACCATTCGCAGTTCTCGGGATATCCCTGTATTGGGATATTGCGATCAAAGAACCAAACGGCAGATTTACCTTTTCTCGACGCGTCATGAACGGAGTATCCTAGTAGCCTGTCTTTAGGATTGATAACCTGGTGTCCCTCCCGATAGGGGGATATCTAGCCGTTGTCTCAACAATCATATTGTCTGACTTGGATTTCATCACCTTGCAGAGGATATAGTTTGTTTGAGTCACAATACTTTTAGATTAGGTGTTTGCATGCTCTTTACCACCTTTGAGTCTAGTTACACCTATTTTTTCTAGAAGTCATTTGCATGTTGGTACTCTGACCGTTTATTGCATCCCTCACACTTATTGTAGCACAGCTGCTAGGATAAGTGCATTTTTTGAGGTTTATTTTTTGGCCTGAGAGCCTTCTTTTCACTCCCCTACTTGCACCCTTGGTTGCATTATGGTTTTGAGTCTTTTTTACATATATCACCACCTGATACTTAAACAAATTTTTTATATACAAAACCTTAATTCTCACCATTGAGAATTCTAGACGCTCTCGTCATCTATAGGGCGAACTCCCAGAGTTTAGTCCACTTGGCTCTCCACGTCACGGACGCAGAGCCCTATCCCTTGATTCGACACATCGTCAATCAACTAGACAGTCATCCGATTCTGACACACCTCACTTCACATTTGATTGGGAGGTAGAATCCAAAAATCCCACAGAGTTACCACCAACCACCGTCATGGATGGAACACCATTCGATCCACTATTTACAACTACCATAGGTCAGACATCCGCAGACCCTTCTACTGTAGTACCATCCACGGCAACAACCAGCCCCCTGGGTATGCCCAATATGGGTAACACTCCACATTTAGGAATGCCTAACACAGGGCCATCACCTGTCATGGGTACGCCCAACATGGGGGTCATACCCCCTTCGGTTTCCACAAACCCTATCCCAGGAATCCCTACTGCGATTCCTAACCCAAGTGTAACCCATGTTGCACTTGGGAGTGCTATCCCAGGAATCCCTAGTGCGATTCCTAACCCAAGTGTAACCCATGTTGCACTCGGGAGCGCTAACCCATACCAGACCACACCTATTGGAGGGCACATACCTTCCATACCTAGCATACCTTTAGGCGCTACTGGGCCCCTACATCATCCTACCATGACTAGGCATGTCCCAGTCACTACATCTGCTAGCCTACCATACATGGCAAGTCTGAACTTACCAGACTTGGCTAGACTCACCAATGATCCGATCAGACATGATCCGGTGTGGCCTCAAATGCCCACCAAACTCCCCTCTGACATCCCTAAGTTTGAGGGTAAGGCAGGAGAGGACCCACAAAATCATATTATGTCCTTCCATCTATGGTGTTCCTCCCTCCATAGTGGACAACTCTATCCGCCTCCGCCTTTTACAGTGTACCTTCACTGGATCTGCAGCCAAATGGTATATCGAGCAGCCCCATGGAACGCATGCCACTTTTACCTCCCTTGCTTTGACATTCCTGCAGTTTTTTCCAATTACCTGTCCGCTATGATGCGGGAGTCGAGATCCTACTGTCTTGCAGACAGAACACGGCCACGCATATCACTGACCATATTCATGATTGGCGTCGGCGCCGAAGCCTCTGCAAAATCAAATTAGACGACCGTATCTTCCTAGATTGGTTTCTCAAATCCCTCCTTCCTCTCATTGCGAAGGATGTAGCATCCGAAAGACCCCAGTCTAAGGAAGAGGCCATCCTCAAGGCCCAACAGTTTGATCTTATCTACGCCCAATCGGGTTATCTGTACACGATCATACCGGACGCCCCACGAGGCGAATCTGCACGCGGTGACACACCGGGGGCATCACATGCCGCTGATGGCATTATAGGCCAAATTACACCGCACGCAAAACCTTTCAGTATGGTGAGCACCATGCCCGCCCCAGACCTCTCTAGGGCCACATCCAGTTCCGGAGCAACAACTTCTTACGCTCCAACAAACCAAGCCCCACACATTCATGGACCCTCTTGTCCACAACATTGTTATGGGCAAGCGCCATCATCATATGTACCTCCTACATATTATAACCAACCGGCTACGCAGAACCCCATTCAGTTCCTGCCACAACTGATGCAGTACCCACAGCAAGCTGCACCAGCTAATCCAACACATCCAATAGCTCAAGGGTACCAACAACCCCAACAGGCAACTGGACCACTGCCAGCTCCACCTGCATACTATCCACCGCAACCTGCTCCTGCACCTGCGGCTCCTCAGAATCCCCCCAATTCTCAAGGGCATGTGTACGCACAACAACATCAGCCCCAATACCAAAATAACCAACGCAACCAGGGTGGGCAACCAAATCGCGGAAGAGGACGCAACTGTGGAAACAATCAAAACCGTAACCAAGCTCCACAACCTACCCATCCTCCGCAAAACAATAACGCGGCGCCTGCTCATCAGAATCCTGATCGACCACCTAAGCAAGCCAAAAATGCTAATTTACGAACAAACCATCCTTGTTCCATTTGCGGTGTCTATGGCCACTATACCCACGCTTGCCCACATTTGGAGCGAGCTCGACAACTATGGACAAATGACGCCCATCGTCAAGGGCAGGCGGCTCCTCAGCTGCCACCCAACCCTCCACCACCTCAACAACAACCTTTGGTACTACAAAACCCTTTTCCAACACAAGGAGTGGTGAACACTTAGCCGTTAGCCCCCCCATAGGGCAACGTGCAACCACAACAAATTACTTACGCAGCTCCTGATCAACCCATGTTTGATTCAGGCACTCACCACTTATTGATGATGTCCACTGCCGACGTCAATATCCAAACCCGTCGGAACCAATACGGCCCGACTTCTGAAGCCCCCCCCGCCGAGAAGGATACTAATGCTCATCCCACGGATCAGACATTGCGTATACCTCCGGTTCCACTCGATGGCGCTTCTAAAGCACCTCGCTTCCCCCTTCGCTGAATCAACAACAACCCCAATGCACGGGCTGCGTCCAATTACAACATTGTAGATGACTTAGCTCAATCTCCCGCAGCCATGTTTGCATTGGAAGTCTTGAAAAACTGTCCCTCACAATGCAAGACTTTACTTTCCGCCATTGGGGCAATTGACCCAAATGATTCGAAATTGATGGCCTTTGATTTGGACCAATCAGAACCACGTCTGCCTTCCACCATAGCAATCCAAGTTTCCGTTTCTATTCGGAATCTTGTTATCCATCGATGTATCATCGATGAAGGTGCATCTACCTGCGTCATGTCCACATTCGTCTGGAAGAAGTTGGGATCCCCTCCTCTCCAGCAATCCACGACTGCATTACGGGCCTACGATGGTCGGTCAGCTCAACCTCAAGGTCTACTACCCAAGCTCCCCATCCAGTTAGGTGGAAAAACTGTCCTCATCGACATAGAGGTTATCAACGCCCAACTCGATTACAACCTCTTACTTGGCCGCAGCTACATGTACGCCATGAAAGCAGTCGCCTCATCCGTGTTTCGTACCATGTTGTTCCCCCATGAGGGACGTGTGGTCAAAATCGATTAGCTCACTTACTATGATCCCAATGCCCCCGCCACACCAGAAAATGTTCTCCCCATGGTTGAGCAACCCGTTTCCAATGCGACCACTTCATTTGTGTCCTCTATCGGACCCGGGTTGTACTCGGATACACCAATGACATCAACCTTCCAGGCTATTCCACCACCGTCATCGGCACCTGTGGTATCTGACCTATGTACCATTTCCCATAATGCACAACCACCCACAGTGCCTACACATATTGGCTCAACGCCGATTCACACTATCCCGTTCTTGTTCCCATTTGCCGGAGTGGTCAGTTCGCCAGTGATGGCTACACTCAACCTTCCTGGCCTAACATTAGGGATACCCGTGTGGTACTTACCAGCTCCAAATCCCCCGCCGACACCAACGGTCTTCCTACAGCCGGTGCAACCAATTGTCACCACTAGTCAACCACCTCCCGTGGTCACAATCCCCTCGTCCTCAACAAATCCCCCTCCTTTAATCAAGCCCACTGGGGGCAGAGGCCCACAACCGTACACTGCGGTACCTCCTCCTAAAGCAGTCAAACCCCCACCGGTTTTTCGGGCTCCCCCTAAATGTTCATTATGCGATGAGATTGGCCATCCAACTCATCAGTGTCCACAATTGCCGGCTCTCCAAGAGCATATGAATATGTTGGACGATGACACCGGAATACCAGTCGTAAGACTTGAACCACCCCCTCAGGCGCGCGACAAATCACTGCGCACCAACCATCCCTGCGCCATATGCAATGTGTACGGCCATTACTCACATCACTGTCCTGATCTCCCCGATTACAGAGCAGCATTGTACGAGTTAAACAACGTCGACTTAGAGATCTCTCCTCCCCACATCGAGGAAATCTACCCTCAGCCATCAACCTCGTCAGAAGAAGTCAATACAATCTATATGATTTCAACAACTTTCAAACCTGAACCCCTCGATTTATGGTCTGACTACTTCAATACTGACGAACAAATCCTGGAAACACTCACAGCACCCAACTACCCTTGGAATGATATGCATCATCGCTCCTACTTCCTCCCAGAAGCGTCTACTTCCACCGTATCCAACCAGCTATCAGTTGAGTCCAAAGATTTCATACCCACTAAAGTCGATTGGCTTAAGGACCCCATCCCAGCACCGGATGCATTTGAAGAAGGGAACATGTCTAACATTTCCCCCATTATCCATATCGATATTTCCACTACACCAGGAAAACCAGAGCTCATCTCGCTGGGCGCATCCGGCACTCAAGCAGAAACCCAGGCGTATAAAAAACTTTTTCAAGAGTTCCGCGATGTTTTTGCCTGGTCGTATACCGAAATGCCTGGTCTGGATCCCGCTATTATAGAGCACCATATTGACACATGGCCTGAAGTAACCCCCATTCGTCAGAAACAGCGACCCATTCATCCTTCCAAACTTCCTGCTGTTAAAGCCGAGGTTGAAAAACTTCGCAAAGCTGGGTTCATCTATCCCATTGCTTACACCACTTGGGTTTCAAACCCCGTTCCCGTCAACAAAAAGCAACGTACCCTTAGAGTATGCACTGACTTCCGTGATTTAAACCGCGCTTGTCCCAAAGACAATTTCCCCACGCCATTTATTGACCAACTCATTGATGAGTGTGCGGGACATGAAGTCCTATCTTTCATGGACGGTTTTTCCGGATACAACCAGATTCAGATTTGTAAGGAGGATCAGTACAAGACTGCCTTTACTACCCCATGGGGAACCTTTTCCTATCGCGTCATGCCATTTGGCCTTAAAAATGCTGGTGCCACTTTCCAGCGGGCCATGACCTATTGTTTTCACGACTTGGTCCATATCCTGCGAGTCTATCTTGATGACCTTACAGCTCGTTCTCGGAAACGATCTGACCACCTTAACGACCTCCGCCAAGTTTTCCTCCGTTGTCGCAAATATAAAATCCGCTTGAACCCACACAAGTGTGTCTTTTGTGTTCCTGCAGGCCGGTTATTGGGTTTCATTGTTTCCCAGGACGGGATTACTGTCGATCCTCTAAAAGTTAAAGCCATCCTTGAACTTCCCTCCCCTCGCACGCTTCGGCAGCTCCAGAGTCTACAAGGGCGATCCAATTTTCTTCGTCGCTTCGTTCCAGATTATGCCACCAAAGTCCACGGGTTCTTACGCTTACTTCGTACCCACATACCCTTTGTATGGGACGAGCAAGATGACATGGCATTCGAAGCCCTTAAGAAAGCTCTTACACAAGCCCCCTTGATATCTCCTCCGAATTTTTCCCAAGACTTCACCCTTTATGTATCGGCATCTGAATATGCCGTCTCTGGAGTTTTGGTCCAAGAGGATGCCTCTCACCAAGAGCATGTAATCTATTACGTCAGCCAGACCTTATCTGGCGCACCCCTACGGTACCCATACGAGGAAAGATTAGCCCTAGTTGTAGTCTTTTCAGTCCAAAAGTTGCGACACTACATTTTACTTAGTCACACCATGGTTGTCGCCGACTCCAACCCCATGGTCTATCTCCTCAGCCGGCGGCTCCTGCAAGGCCGTGTTGCTAAATGGGTCATTATCCTCCAAGAATATGACCTCACTTTCAAGACTCCAAAAAGCACCAAAGCCCTCGCGCTTGCTCATCTCATCACTGACCTCCCATCTTCGTCATCATCACCCGCAATCCAAACGGATTTGATCGACGACCAAAATCTTCATCATCTCGTCTGACGACCCATGGTACGGAGACATTTTGATATACCTCCGCACGTAAAAATTTCGACCAAACATCAATCGTGATGGACGCCGTCGCATACGACACCATGCCCCCCGATACCTCTTGATTGGGGATGTACTTTATCGACGCGGCGTGGATACCATCCTACGCCGATGCCTTTCCCATAGTGAGGCAGAACAAGTTCTCAACGACTGTCATAGCGGTGCTTGCGGAGGCCATTTCTCCGGTATGGCCACTGCTCAAAAGATCATTCGCGCCGGTTACTTTTGGCCATCATTATTCACCGACTGCATCACTGCAGTGAAACATTGCCAGAACTGCCAGCTTTTTGCCCCTAAAGCAAGAACCCCACCCGCCCCCCTTCATCCAGTGATCACTGCCGGACCATTCTGCAAATGGGCCATCGACTTCCTCGATTGTAACCCCCCCTCCGCCGGCGGTCACAAACACATCGTCGTGGCTGTAGATTATTTCACAAAGTGGGCGGAAGCCATGCCAACATACAATTGCAAAGCCGATACTGCATCGCGCTTTTTCTTTAACCATGTTATTACTCGCTTTGGAGTACCAAAACAATTAGTATCGGACCACGGCTCTCACTTCGAAGATGCCGTTTGGAGAGAATTATCAACCATGCTGAAATTTGATCACCATTTCTCTTCCGCCTACTACCCCCAAGGAAACAGCCAAGTCGAAGCGGTGAATAAAATTCTTAAAACCATCCTCCAACGAACCGTAGACAAACACAAATCAAATTGGCACCACATGCTCTTCCCGGCACTATGGGCTTACCGCACGTCTACCAAAACTGCCACTGGTTTTACCCCTTTCCATCTAGTACACGGTGTCGAATCTGTCCTCCCCATCGAGTGCCAGATTCCAGCCTTACATTTGGCCGTTGAACTCCTACCGGACACTTCCCCAATTGAGCAACGCTTATTACTCCTCGAACAAGCTGATGAAGATCTCCGTACAGCCCTTCAGAACATGGAAGCAGTCAAGCAACGATCCAAACTAAGCTACGACAAACACGTCCACCCAAGAACCTTTTCTGAGGGAGACCTTGTCCTTGCTTACGATCAAGCTCATGATAAAACTGGTAAGGGAAAGTTTGTGTCTATGTGGCAAGGCCCATACATCGTACACACTTGCCTCGGGCAGGGGGCATACATTTTGACCGATTCAGAAGGCAACCCCCTGCGCAACCCACGAAACGGGTTGTACCTTAAACGATTTTACCCTTAGTAGAATTTGATGGACGCCACCGTCCATTATTGTACAGTTTTTCTTTCTTTTTTCACAAAAATTCAAAAGACCTAAATATTTGTTTTTTCTTTTTTTCATGACCACAGATGGATCCTCTTCCACTCTGCCATGTCGGTTTCGCCGATGGTGCGAGCCGTTGGTCTCCCAATCTCGCATCCGCAGCTTGGGTTATATATTCCCTGTTACATGAGTTAGTTCACATCGACGGAATGTGTTTAGGGGTCGCCACCAACAACCAAGCTGAATACGATGCCGTGACCGGTCTCCTGGCCGCCGCTCTCCAAATGAGCATCCATCACCTCAACGTTTTCCTGGACTCACAGCTCCTGGTTTCCCAGCTCAACAATGTTTACCAGGTACACGACCCCTATCTTTTCCGGAAGTTCTTGCGCACTAAACTAATGATACGACAGTTTGAATCCATTTCATTCACACATGTCCCAAGAAATCTAAACAGTGTAGCATACCATATGGCCAATAGTATTCTCGACTGGCACACCAGTCAAAACATAAAGTAAAAACAACATATTACATCCATATGCGAAAACATGTGCCTCCATGGGCATATACAAAAAAAAAATAAAACACTGCATCCACGTGCATAACATGTGCCTCCACGGGCATATATAAAAAATAAAATATAACATCTACATATATGACATATGCCTCCATGGGCGTACAAAAAAGTGACAAAATCTGCATCTAGATACATCCGCAATGATATACCCAAACGTATATCCATATATATATATAAAAGTCATGAAAGTCTACATATCTCGGTGCCCTCAACACCCAATATACAAAATATATAAGCCGTACAAAATGGGCTTCCCCATATGCTCATCAGCATTTGGGGGCAAATACAAATCAGCTACTCATCGAGGTCTCTCGGCTCCTCTGGTGCCGCCTCCGCGGGTCCCGCCTGATCTAGACGAGCCCGAACTCTCTGCACTACTGGACCTGCTGGATCATCACGTAAACGGATCCTCCTATCAGCCGGCCCGGCCTGGTCATCCCGAGCACCATCCCTGTGCTCGGCAACAAAAACTGCTGTCCTCAACAGGAGAGACCGCCACTCCCGCGGCGCGTCAAAGCAACGCTCCACAACATCTCGAGCCAAGTCACGCTAGCCATCCTCAGGAAGTCCAGCTAAAATCATCTCAAAAGTCTGCCTGACACCCTCCAGGGCGTCATCCCGAGGACCAACCCCTCCACCACGAGCCGCAAAACCTCCACCACGTGGAGGCCGTACCGGTACCGGAGGATGAACAGCTACTAGAGCCCGACCCTGACGACGCACGTAGTCCGCTGGTGGTACAGGACCCACATCTGCACAATGCAAATAAACCATCATATACATGTCTAACTATAAATCATAAAAGATAAATCATACACAACATGATATAATATAAAATTCAGAACGTACCGTCTAGACTCCAGGCCTGTCCTGGAGCACGAGGCATCTCTGGATCACCTCGATAATCCATGCCGGTGTAGGGATAGTCCTCAATAACTAGGGGCGTCTGCTCCCACTGCTCATAGAAGGCCTCAGTAAAAAACCCACGCAAACCACCACCGCCACGGGGCATCAACTGTCCCCACCGCACCATGCGCGGCTCACTCACCAGGCCATCTCGGATAGGCACCCGCGGTCGTAGAGTCGGCAACCGCTCAAAGAAAAAACAGCATAGGAAAGAGGCATAGCAGAAATCACCTCCCTCCCGAATGGCCTTGTCCAGATCTGCCCGAACACCAGCAAGAAACATCTGCCCCCAGGCATAATAAGTCCCCTGTAGAACGGAATCCACCATCATCGTTTGTCCCCCAGACATACGATGTGGCGCGGCAGCACCTAGTATCCGTAAAACACATGCTCCCACCGCCCGCATATCCCACTCACGTAGGGATCGCAAACTAATAGCGTTGTTCTGCAAAACAGCGTCATCAACACAGAAGGTGTGGAGCAAATCCTCCATATCGACCCCTGGCGGGATCCTCGGTAACAGATCTCCCACCTCTCCCAGACGAGGCAACCCGGTAAGAAAATAAACATCTGTCAGAGTGATCTCTAATCTCTCACCCCCAATGATAAATGCACCCTCCGCCGGCACCCACCAACTCACCAATTTGTTCAGGAGACGTCTCACTGAACGCATAGGTGGGACCTGAGCGAACTTCAAAAGTCCGCTCATAGCCAGAGTCTGTCTCACCCCCTCATTAGTATCAATCTTCTCCATAAGATCAAGATCAATCTCTCTCTCCTGCCACATGGACTGCGGTCTCCTCAACATCCTGCCAGAAAACAAAAGAAATTTTTAGCCCCAGCATAAAAACAATTTTAAAAAAAAATCACATCGCGGCTTTTGCACAAAAATCCGCGATGTCCATCGCGGCTTTTTCACCAAAAGCCGCGATGACCATCGCAGGATCCATGCAAAAACCCGCAATGAACATCGCGGGTTTTGGGTGAACAGTCGCGATGAACATCGCGACTATTCCCCATGAACCCGCGATGAACTGCTCGGGTTCCCACTTCACAGTCGCGATGAACATCGCGACTGTAAGCTAAAAGCCGCGCGGTTCATCGCGGGAACTGCCCCGAAACCCGCGCGGTTCCACGTTGGAGAGTCAACGTGGAATTTCGCGGCCTTCGGGGGTCCGCCGCCAAACAAAAAAGACATAATTGACAAGGCTAAGGCGAATAGAGTTACCTGCAACTCGCTAAATCGAAAACCAACGGTGAAATCTCCTGGAAATCAAGAAATAGCTCTGACAGCTCTATCAAACTCGCACGTAACAATGACAAGTCATTTGGGCCCCACGCCCTATTTATAGGAATTCCATCAATTTTCCAACAACCATTGCGGGATCATACGAAGTCCATTTCTCAAACCGTTGGTACCGTTGGAATCAGCATAGCGAGAACTTCATACAGGTTCCTTCCTTTTCCTGTTTTCACGGGGTCCATTTTTTGACTATTTTTTGGTCTCGCTCGTGGCCTCGGTTTGCGTGCCACATCGGCCGTTCTCCGTTTTCGACGTGCCTTATATCGCCGGATTCAGTTTTCCACGCTCGTGATGATGCTTGAGATCATTTCTCGCTCTCACCTTTAGATTTTTCGGGCATCTTTTCCCATGCCCCCCTCGTCACCTCGGTTTGCATGCCACATCGGCCGTCCTCCATTTTCGACGTGCCTTATATCGCCGGATTCAGTTTTCTGCGCTCGTGATGATGCTTGAGATCATTTCTCGCTCTCACCTTTCGATTTTTCGGGCATCTTTCCCTATGCCCCCCTCGTCACCTCGGTTTGCGTGCCACATCGGCCGTTCTCCGTTTTCGACGTGCCTTATATCGCCGGATTCAGTTTTCCGCGCTTGTGATGATGCTTGAGATCATTTCTCGCTCTCACCTTTCGACTTTTTGGGAATTTTTTCCCATGCCCCCCTCGTCACCTCGGTTTGCGTGCCACATCGACCGTTCTCCTTTTTCGACGTGCCTTATATCGTCGGATTCAGTTTTCCACGCTCGTGATGATGCTAGAGATCATTTCTCGCCCTCACCTTTAGATTTCTCGGGCATCTTTTCCACGCCCCCTCGTCACCTCGGTTTGCGTGCCACATTGTCCGTTCTCCGTTTCCGACAATCCTTATGTCACCGGATCCAGTTTTCGGCACTGATGACGATGCTTGAGAAATTTTCTCGCCCTCATCAATCCATTTTTGTTCGGTATAATTTTATCCCTTTTTCGGGCCGAGCAACCCCTTTTTACGAAAAAGGCACTTAGGGAGTTTCTGTTAAGCTCTTTTCTGACTCCTAAAACAATGAAAAGATCTCCGAGCAATCTTGCTTCCTTTCATGCTCGCTAAACGTATCTGAAAGGGCGTCTACCTGGTATAAGTTTACCCCTTTTCGGGACCTCGTAGACTAATTACGAAAAAGGTATACTCTAGTCACATCGGCTAGAAGAGTTCTCCATCCGCATCATTTTATGCTTTTTCGGGCCTTGGAGACTAAACTTACGAAAAAGAAACACCAATAGAGTCCACTTACCGCTTTCAGACTCTCTAAACATGAAAGCAACCATGAGCATGAACCTTCCCGGGCTCGCAAAATCCACAGGACCGTACCATTTCAGAGCACACTTTTATCCCTTCTTGGAGCTCATTAAAATTACGAAGAAGGAATTAATGGTGCCTCTTGGCGCCACGACAGATCACATCTACTCAGTAGGCAGCTTCCCCATTTTGGTCGCCTTTGTTCAGAGTATTCTGCAGTATGTCACCCTAAAACTCCCTCGACAGCTACCATCAGCTTCACCCCCCCCTAGAGTCAATATATACCATTCAGTCAATGCAATTATCCCCACACCTACCAGTCAGTTCCCTACGCTGCCAGGTCAACCATGTCATCATGCTCTGAACAAAGGAAGTTTGATTCTACCCATTTTTTGACCCAGTTATTTCCCATTCCCACAAGTATGTCAATCCTACCATCAGTACTACAACATTTCAGTTTTACACCTCGTGCTCCTATCAAGGAAACATCATTGCCTTGTTAGTTGTTGGTCTCCCTCTGTCAACGACAACCACATTGATTCCAGAGGACAGACCTAGAGGTCCCTGTGTCTTGGACTCATTACCATTTATGATGAGTACCTACGAATCATTTCGAGAGCAATCCTCAGTGCCTCTCCGAATGGTTGTTTCTCATATGCTCGACTTCAACACCTTGATCGCATCGTTGAGACTCGCACAGGGTATTGGTCCGTTTAATTATTAGTTGAAGACCCCGGATACCACCTGACTCCTCCACATTTGAGAGTCTACCTATGGATACAACCAGTTACATTTTTTCTATAGATATCCGGGTTGCGCATGACGACAGTATTCAGATGTACCCCAGTTTTATATTCCCTCGAGTATACAGATACAAATACTTCCCAGAGATGGCTCACAGTCATTGAGTCCATACAGATACTGGACACCTTCAGTTTCACCAATTCAACAGTTATTCCAGTGTATCAGTTATTGAGCTCAGCCATGATCATGAGTATATCCCACAATAATGTCCCCTCTGGACCATTATGATGTACCAGTATATTTCTTTATGTATTAGATCCCCCTTCTTGGGACTAATTGTTTTGTATATGTCTTGATACGAGCATGGGAAGGCCCGCTTTGTCCATATATTCATATTATTCCTTAGCCATTATTTGAGGCCTTTTGTTATTTCAGTTCTATATCTTGATATGAGCATGGGAATTCCCGCCTCGTCCATTATCACAGATCATACCTCATTCATATTGAGGCCATGTAATATTTTTTGTTTTTTGCAGCTTCCAAGGGCCGTGGCTCCAGCCTCCAACCGGTCTCTTCTCTCCCCTAAACCCCAGAAAAAAGACAAAAGAACTATGATGTCTATCAGCCATACGATGAGCTCCTGCCCTCACACATCAGGGGGCAATCTGTTCACACCTAAAAAGTGCTCACTAGGTCATTCCCTTATTCACATGACCCATTTGTCCACTTTTCCACCATCTGAGCCTCTGGAACCAACAAAAGGTCACCAAAAGACCTTAGTACACCCCTTTTTCCATTAAAAAAAGATTATTTTTCCAAGAAAATCATAAAAAACCCTCAAAAAGGGTCCAAATTCCCAAAAATATTAAAAAGGGAATTAAAATATTATTTTTATTCAAAAAAGGAAAAAGGAGGGAAAAGTACCTAAACCATGTTGGTCAATACCATTTGGTTTCCACAAAACCACAAATGGTATTTCCCACCACCAAAACCTATAAAAAGGTGGTAGGGGCTCCTCATTTCACATCCATCCATTATCTCACCCTTATGCTGCTGAAATCTCCCTTGAGCATTTTAGCCATTGAAGCAACCTTTGGAGAAGAGACCATTGGAGATTGGAGTTGCTCATCCTTGGAGCCATTCAACCTCACCATTAGAGGTATTGATTCTGCAAGCACTTGCTTGCCCCATTCTTTCAATACAAATTCATTATTCTACATTGTCTTGTTCTTGATTTTAAATTATTTTTGTTATTTGCTTAATATCTTTGCATAGATCCATGATTATTTTTGTTTAAGTTTAGTTTATTTTTATTTGCTTTACATTGAAACTGCTGCTACTAGTTAGCAGGTGCCCATAGCACTAAGCCTGGTTGCAAAACCGGGCCAACAGTAATACATACAATATACAAGTGAATATCTTCTGAAGTTACAAATACATCAACAAATCCACCAGAGAACAAGCAGCAGTAGCGACCTCATCAGCACAGCCAGAAGCAAAGGCCTCTTCCACGCGACAAGTCATTCTTCATCCTAAGTAGAGTGGGCCCTCATCTCAACATCAAGCTAGTCAACATTAGTCAAGAGGTCCGTTTCTTTTTGTAACAATTTTTTGTTGTAAAACACAAATAGAATTACATAAGCAGTTGGGTTGTAACAAACACTTTGTGACAACTTATTTTGTAATGCCTAAAAAGGCTATATATGCTAGAATAAGCAAAGGGCCAAAGAGTCGACTCTTTTTTGAAGAAATGTAACTTCTAATATTTTGTAGACCGATCAAAGATATAATGAAGAACATCCTTTTTGCTCAATCTCAAAGTTTATGGATTCAAAACTTTCATATGTACAATTAGTATTTTCTCCTGTTATTTCATCTCTTTCATATTATCTATGATTTCTGAATCTGTTTCTGAGTTTAATGTGAGTTCTGTGAGCTTGGATTACTTCTTCCAAGATGGTTAGGACATGAAGTTTTGATGCTAAGTTGTCTGGAAGAAATATCCTCATATTATTCATTTGTAGTTCTGTGATCATTTTGTTTAAACTACTGAATTCCTTTCTTAGCCTCAGTACGTTATTCTTTAACATAGAACAAAGATTTACTCTCTGCAGTACCTTCGTTTTATTCCATTTAATTTTACATCATTACTCAATTCTGGTTACTGGCATATTGAAATACTACCCATAGTTTCAATATTGGATATCATTATTCGCTTATGGTGAATGTGATTTTGGTCAAGTAGAATAACATAGAATATTTTATTGTTTCCCATGCACAACTCTAAAGGCACCCTTAGAACATCTCTGGGACTAACAGGAGGAACCCTAAGAACTGTTGTATTTTTACTTTCTCATCTCTTACATAAGGTATGTAATGTAGCAGTTGTAGGAATCAGTTGATTAGTGCATCCATGGTAAGGGAATTTAGTTGTAACTCATGGAATTTCTTTAACTTCTTATCGAAGAACCTTTCTAACATGTACTTTTCTTGAAAGAATTTTCTTAAGGTCTTCCATCTGATTTCAGTTCTTTTATCTTCTTGGTGTGTTTTAAATGCTACCACCATCTGGCAGACTTACCATTTAAATTGTATATTGTCAAATATGCCTTCATAAAGCTAGAATATTGATGTACTTGGAAGTACTTGTTTGTTCCCACCAGCCACTCTTCAGCTTTCTCTCCTAAATCTAGGTCTCCTTCGAAAGTTGGAGCTTTAATTTTCTGAACTCTCCTTGCAAACTATCTTCTCTCTTGTATTTCTTCTTGCAAGGAGATGATGCATAAGAAATGAAGAGTACTCAGATTCATGGCCAAAGAAGTTGGATGAGTTGGAGTGTTCCAGTGACTCCTCAAGTTTCCTAAAATCTAGGCTACTGTCTCTCTTTTTGCGGTGTTGTTTATTCATATTTATGTTTGCAGAATGGGTTGTCCTCCTATGAGTTTTCTTTCTAGTTAATGTTTGTAGTAGTGCCCCATTTACTTCATGTTGTTCCCTTCTCTCATTCAAGTTATCATCCCTAAAGCTACAGAATTCTTCCTCTATGCTTTGTACAATTTTCAGTAAGTGAGAAGCTTTGACTGCTCTGAGACTATCATTCAGTTCAATTATCAAATCCTATTTGTGCGGTATTGAATTCAGGTTTCCACGCTCGCTTTTTTCTCTCTCGGCATTCATGTTTGTTTGTCTTGTCCTGAAAAAGTTTTCAATGTGGAAGCAAACAACTTTATTCGTTTATTAGTTTTGTAGTGGTAGTGTACACTCATAGGCCTCGAGTTTCCGAATCTGGGCTCTGATACAACTTGTAATGTCCCTCAAATATTGATTTTGTTTTGGGGGGGGGTCTATTGATAGGAAAGACCTAAGATTTACTTTAAAATATCTTCAGCATTGTATTTAAATACTTAGAAATAATATGAAACCTGTAATCTTACTATAAGGTTTTCATTGATTGGTTGCATGATGTTGGTCTAGCATGATTTAGCTTCATATGTATCATTTAATGCCATTATTGTTTTTTCTAGAATATTGTTTAATTCATACAATGTTTATGTTTATGTTTTTTCCTGATCTTGATACATACTTCCAAACCCTGTGTTTGTGCTTTTGCATTTATGATGACTATTCTATCACCTATGATTTGAACTAGGCCTGTATTTCCTTGTTGGTAAGAAGCGTTTCATGGCCTCGGGCCTTACTTAGATTTTTCATAAGCTAATACATGTGTGATACCTTTGTTGCAGGTGCCTAAATGGAAGACCTAAACTATTACTTCCAAAAAGAGTATGATGCCTAACAAAGAAAGGGATTGGGCTCAATACCATGCCTAAACCCTAAACCTTACCCATAATCACTTAAGTTTATAAAGAAGAGGAACTCCAATATAGGGGTATGGGTAATGATCGAAAATATAGTGGATGTAGTTGAGGTTTTAATGCAGGCCATGTGATGGCCTCATGGTGGAATTCCATGCTAGTAGTTTGGTAAATGTCGAATTACCCTACCCTTTTGCATTTCGTGTGTCGTTGTGCTTCTGGGTGTTTGGAGGAGGGAGAAGAGCTCCCTACGATCTTTGTCATGTTGGAAGAGGTATGTGCATCACCATAGCATGGCTCTTGGTCTGTGCATACCCTCTGCAGAAGGCATCAATGTGAGTAGGCTAAAAATGCATGAAGGTAAGCTCTGCATACTTATAATTGAACTTTGTATTTTCTTTTGACATCGCAGACGTGTGTTGGATATTTTAACAAACTCCATTTCTAGTTCTTTTTGTGCGAGGGTTGATCTTGTTTGCTACTGGGAGATTTCTTGTTGGAAGTTGGAGTGTTGGAGAGAGTGGAAGCTTCGGGATGCGACTAGTCTTGGTAAGACTTGGGCCCTCTAGAACAATACTGACCTGGAGATGCGTAATACCTACAGTGTGTAGATTTTAAATGTTGGGAAGAGTTTATATGGTTGCCTTGTGGAGTCACAAGGAGTTGCAACCAACCCGTTTCATTTATTTTGATGAGCTGTTTCCATTATACCAACATTGGTCTTTAGGGGATGTGGTTTCCATTTTCATCCCTCTAGGCGTAGTTATGAATACTCTATGTATGTGTTAAACTTCGTTGGAAGCATGTATTTCCAGGTGTTTTATGTCTGTAAGCATGTTTAGGCCTTTTCAATGTTCTGTGTAATATCTTTGTATTTGATGGCTTTCTAGCCCTATCAATGATACCAATTTCTAATATCCAATGTAATTGCTATTCCATATTTCTATTTGCATCTATGGTAATCGCATTATTTCGTATATAGTGTTTACTACTACGTTTTCTATGGTTCTATTGTCTTCTTTTTATTTTTTTATGAAGTATTCAAAGTTACTATATCTATTTTCTATCTTATAGGCTATGGGAAAAAGGCCCAAATCTTTCTAGTCTATGTGGTTTTGCTTTATTTAAATGAAATAGTGATGACTCTATTAACCATACGCTCATGCGTCACCCAGAAGGGCAATGGAGGTTTTGTGTATATGCCTTTGGTTTTCGTGTATCTCTATTCCTCTTAATCCTAAGACTATTAACTCCTACAGTGTGTGCCCTAAATCTTTATGATGGAAGCTATAGTTTAACTAATAATTAAAGGTATGTTTAGATGACGACGTCTATGAGTTAGGAAGTCTTATGAGGTCGTTCTGATGTTTGCAGATATTTTGGAAAATGCATATACCTTGTCATGTTTATGAATGATGTATAATTTTAGTTAGAATCTTTCCTACTGAAATGAAGAAATCATGATAATGCTATAAGCCTATTACCTACACCACTACTCATGTCGGGTATTTATATAGCTTTGTACTCTATTACTTGATATATGGATGAACCCTATGTATTTGGTCTACTATGTTAGTGTAAGATCTAACTCTTGTTATGGTTTATAAGGGGATCTATTTACTAACGTTCGATCTGTGTGTGAGTCTTTTTAATCATGTTTACTATTATATATATAAATATAAATCTTTATTATATATATATATATATATAAATATAAATCTTTATTATATATATATATATATATAAATATAAATCTTTATTATATATATATATATATCATGTTTGCATATATGTTATAAATTATTCTTATGGATATGAAGAGAGAAGATATGGCCCTAAATTGTGGATCATTTGGTTTTATGGAAGTCATGGGGCTCATACACATAATTTATTGGTTTAAGTCATAACTCTCGATTTGTATATATATATGTACTATGTTTATTTATTTGGAGGGTGTAGATTCTATTCATATGAGGATGTATTAGTTGGATTGGAGATCCGTGCTTATGTAATAGTTATGTTTTGGGATAATACATGAAATCTGTATATATATAATAGTCTCTTTCGGTTCCTAAAGGCATACATATTATAACTATTTCGTTTAATTAATATTTACCATTTATAAGTAACTAGCCCGGAATCCTAAAACTGGGAATTCTCTTTTTGTATAAGGATAATATGGGAGATTTCTCCGTGTTAATTTATTAATAACTTGAAATCATGGCTAAGCAATTTTGTTGATGATTTTATCTTAAGAAACCACACAGTCTTATTTTAGTACTCAGTCAAAATAACAATAGATCTATAACGACAAATTCTGCTAGAGTTATGAATTCAGTGATCCTTCAGACAAATTTCATACATTCATGGAATTTAACAAAGAAATTTTATGAAGATGATATAAACCCAAGAAATATTGATCCATAACATAAATTCCTGAAACATAATAATTGAAACAAACAATAGATACTTATTAGTACTTTGGTGTAGTCCAACTGACTTACGAACTACCACGTTCCACCAAACCATAGAGCGCAACCCGTTCCTAGATTGTTCCACCAGTCACCCTTGAGTTGAACTGAGCATGAAAAGAATCTAGAAGGCCTAGGTGTGATTTGTTATCTTCCTTACTACAACAGAGTAGTCACAAGGTCCATTTACTAGGTGTGAATCTTTCTGAAATAATTTTCCCCTAATGTGGTCCACAATCCTCTTTATAGGACACACCGGATACCAGAAATACGATGTTTAAGCACTCATATTCACACACTTGTCTCTGCAAAGTTCCTCCCTCTCCTATTTATAACTTTTATGAGAACAAGGCTACTAGGGAATTAGGTTTGTTCTCACTCAATTATCTAACTGACATACTAGCATTTCTATTTTTATCTTAAATTAGAAATTTAATTTATTTTAATCCTCACAATTTATTTTAATCTTTAATTATTTAAATCAGACTTTTACTCACCTAACGGCTAGTTGGATCTTTAGTTATCAGCTATTGACCATTTTAAACTCTTGCATGCTAAATCCCTCTTTGAGTGGCAGTCCCAGTTAGTTAGAAAGTATAAAATAATAATAGTTTTGAATATTAAATAAATAATCAATGGATTACTCATGCTCTAGAGCTCCCAACTCAACATCAGTTAATGAGTATGAGTTTAAGTGCTCCAGAGCATTACATCTCAACACTTACTCAACTAATAGTTCTTCCAGAGCCCACTTGGCTCAACATTATGCACAATAATTCAGATGTTCCAGAGCTCATTTGCAAACATTATTTGATAATTTTTGATAATTTGGTGGTATTCAGAGCCCACTTGCTCAACACTCAAAAATAACCACATGGGTTTTTTCAGAGTTCTTTTTAAGTCAACACTTGTCCAACAATAGTTAAGTTTATATCAACAATTAACAATAAAATAAAATAGTATTTTCTTGGGATATTATAGCATATCGCCTTGTTACTCTGATACTGCCAATGTTATGATTATATGCACAACATTGAGAATTGGAGTATACTCTATTTATTTATCAAGTTTGGGTGTCCTACCAATAGGGTTGCACTATGTGTTTTGTGGGGTCCCTTATCATCAATTTTAATTTCCTTAGAGTAATCGTCACTACTTTCTAAGAGTCACAATGATAGAGGTGTAGTGGGAGTCCTATGAATGTTTGGCACGAATGCTATTTCATGCATCTAATCCGATTTAAAAGTACAAAGAGTCGGGAGAGGGGTAAGAAAGATCCCTTAAAACTTCATTAAACATAATCATAACAATCAATTTGTTGAGTAATGGTTGATCCATAGCTTATTTTAGATAAAAAGTATTGGACAACTCTAATATCGCTCATCTACATTATGGAATAAGCTCCTATTGTTGTGTTTCTGATCCAATGATTAACACACTATCATGTTAAGTCTATGAAACCTTATGATATTTACTTTGTTAGAAAATTCATCCAATGAATATTAATATACTGAGGCCCTTGGTGCCTAGCTAAGGGACTTTGGTAAACATTTTATTTTAATTTTTATGGGTAAACCATCATACTTTCATAGTATAGTGCCATAGGAATGTACTTATCTAAGGAAACATTTCCTTAAAAAGTATGGGTTTTGTGTTGATTTACATCACCATCATTTATGTGTAGCTTCTACTAATTGCATCTGTAGCTTCTAAAACATGAGGTGCACATCATAATACAAGGTCATACCTTCTATGACTTTTCATTAAATTAATAGTGTGTAGACACTTTGCATAATTATTTTTACGTTGACTTTGTTATAGAGTAATTAAGATAACCTTGAATTTTTTTTCAGCGAAAAAAAACTACTATTGATATTCGATTGAATCAAATAGTATAAAGAAGTTAATGATTCAGTGCCCGAATGAGTTACATGACTTTACAGATTGGATCAGATATACCTTGAATTAGTCATTAATGGGTTTAAGGTTGTTGGTGGTTTATGGGCCCATGGTTTTGAGTAACATATGGTATTTTCCCATGGTATGAGTATGTGGAGAAGCCTATTTAAAGGGGTTTAAGGTTGTTGGTGGTTTATGGGCCCATGGTTTTGAGTAACATATGGTATTTTCCCATGGTATGAGTATGTGGAGAAGCCTATTTAAAGGCGTGAGACTCAATTGTAAAATGTTGTAAGAGGGTGGTATTGGAGTAAATTCATTGACTTCTTTAGATTAATGTGTCCGAATACGCGGATAGGCGTAATGGGTAACATACTATAGAAAAAAACATTAATATGAAAAGTATGTGCCCCATTTACGCCTATGCCTATCAGCATAAAGTTTCTAGAAAGTATATGCCTCATTTGGGCCTATCCGCATAAATTTTATAGACTCTCAATAATTTTGGTTTGCTATTTTGGTTTATTAAAATTACACTCTTCAATTGATGAAATTATTAATTTTGTTTTAATGTATTTAATGTAGAAATGGATTTTGCTTCTTTAATACCTTATGCAATAGGTTGGTTAACCAAAATGATTTGTGTACATAAAAGATATCCATTTTCCATCATTATTTTGAATAAGTTAAATAAAAAAAAAGTGAATTAGCTATTTGCTTATAAGTCCGGTTTTAAGGAAAGATCTGGATTGTGTAGATTTTGGTCTAATTGAATTGTATAAATTTTATGTGGCTTTGATAGATTTACCTTCAATTTTTAATGCTTACATTACATGTCTCTTTCTTGCTTGAATCAACACCATTCCTAACATCTTCTGATTTGCCAGCGCCATTGTGATTGTCCATGCCATCAAAAGGACAGTAAAACACATCAAAATTGTTTTCATTAGAATGTAGAAATCTAGATCTGATTTTCACAGGGCGAATATCCCCGGCGCACGTAGAGGAAATTAGAGGGCGAACTTCGTCCAGCTTCTTCAGGTTGCATAAGAAGAGGATGAGCTCTTGAAGCTCTGAGTTTTTTTATTGGGATGGCATTACCTTGCTGACGCTGGTAGGCAATGTGGTCGCTGTCAATGATTATGACATTTCTGATATCCCTTCGAAGGAGATAGGTCTTTAACCTGCTTGTTTTTGGTCGCAGATGATTCTCTGTATATTCTGGACTCGATGCGCTTATCCGTGTCGATCTTGTCGAGGAAGCAATCGGCTCTCCGTTTACTGCTACGAGTACACAATACGAGCTCGAACCACATGTCCATGCATTTTAAAAACAGATTTAAGCACGGCCTTATAAAAACGAACGGCATGTCCCCAGCGACCTTAAAGCACTTGGATCCTTGAGCGACCTTAAAGCACTTGGATCCTTGATCCTCCGGTAACATTTCCCTCCGCGCCACCAAAATGGTGTTGTCCATGCCGACCACGAGCGTGTGGCGGCGCCACAGTCGTGGTGCAGCTAGCAAGGGAACCATAGTTAAATCCAGTACGGAAGGACTCTTGTGCATCCGTCTCTCTTCTTCCTACTCCATTGCGTTTTCTTTTTACGGTGCAGTTGCAGTTGCCTTTATCATTACCAAAATCAATCAATGACAACCGCAACTGCAACTGAAGCGTAAAAAAAACGCAATGGTGGTGGCAACTGGAATTGCAGCGTCCTCTGAGGGAAGGAAGAAGAGAGACGGATTGCGCAGGAGCCCTTCCGTACTGGATTTAACTATGGTTCGCTCGCTACCTGCACAACAACTGCAGCGCCGCCACACGCTCGTGGTCGACATGGACAACACCATTTTGGCGGCAGGGAGATGTTACCCGATCATAAACGAGGGGACATGTCGTTCGTTTTTATAAGCCATGCTTAAATCTATTTTTAAAATGCATGGCCATGTGGTTCTAGCTTGTATTGTTTACTCGTAGCAGTAAACTGAGAGCAGATTGCTTCCTGGACAAGATCGACACAGATAAGCGCATCCAGTTCAGGATATACAGAGAATCATCTGCAACCAAAAACAAGCAGGTTAAAGACCTCTCTCTCCTTGGAATGGATATCAGAAATGTCATAATCATTAACAACGTCAGCAAGGTAATGCCATCCCGATAAAAAGATTCCAAGGTGTCAAGTCCGACTCAGAGCTTCAAGAGCTCATCCCCTTCTTATGCAACCTGAAGAAGCTGGACGACGTTCGCCCTCTAATTTCCTCTACCTATGCTGGGGATATTCGCCCTGTGAAGAACGACAGGGAAATCCTTTAAAATGTTATTGTGAAAATCCTATCTAGATTTCTACTTTCTAATGAAAACAATTTTGATGTGCTTTACGCTCCTACCATGTCTCTTTGTGATTGTCCATTTAACTGCCTTCCAAATCTCATGATAAACATTCAATATAGCTATCATTCGAATATGAAGTGTTATCTTGTGACCCTACAATCTACAATATGAAGCATTATCTTCTGACCCTGCAGTTGCCACTGCCATTGGAATCTCATACCTTTTGTTCTCCATAGATTTATTCATTTAACTGCCTTCCAAATCTCATGATTAACATATTCTGGATTGCATATATATTGTATACTATTTTCTGACAATTATGTCCGTATCATTCATATAGACATATATAAACATTTATTTGAATAGAAGTGCTAAACGATTAATTGACTTGGTAAATGTCCATGACGGTTGGACCGACCTCTTTGAACATTAAAAATCTCGCATGCTATTGATATATCTCGAAGGTTCCAGCTTCCCGGCATGAATTTATTGAGTGCCCATGCTAACATCAATTGAGCCTTAATTAATATTTATTGCCTGCATTAAACCTGTTAACATTGATTGCTCCTTAACGATAGCTCATCCACCCGTGAATGCCCTCTAAGGGTCACATTTTCGGGGACAATGAATATACCAATGAGCCTAACTGATTATGATCACCATTTCTCCTCTTGTGATGGTTTAAATGGATTTTTATAATCATCTAATATCCCCAGTTAAATAAGCATTTAACATGTTCTATATGTCTGCCCTCATATGTCAGGGCAATGCTAGAACGCAAGAATGGGAGAATTATTTTTCAAGTCATTGGTTTGGAAGAGGATATGACTTAGAACGCAAGAATGGGAGAATTATTTGTTTGGAAGAGGATATGCCTAGAGCTCATAATTGTTCCATGCAGAAAATTGTGTTTTTTTCTTTTGCTTCCGTACTTGTTCTTTCTGGATCTAGAGCTCTTTGTCTTCGTTAGGAACAAGAAAGAGTATTTTTGTCTTCTATCGTTGTTTCCATTGAAGAAACATGCAAAGAATCATAATATGAAAAGACACATAAAACAAAACAAAGATGCATATAGGCGATCCACTTATGGCTTAGATTCATTATATCCATACTAATTTTTATTTTAAAATTTTAGGTAAACCACGACCTATACTTTTCTAAATTGTACAAAGATAAAACAAATGTACTATCTAAATTCATTCATAATCTCAATATCATATCAAATTGAGATTGGGCATCTCATAAATAGACCTCATCTTAATCCACAGGTTAATCCTCTATTCACAGAAGCAACAATGATAGAAGAGGAAGACGCTCTTCCTTATTTCTTCCTTCCTTAATTGTGTTTTTATTCTGCATCTCTTAATCTTCCTTATTTGTTCCATACTGCCTTTTGCTTCCATACTTTCCAGAGTAAAAACGACAGAACATGCTTCAACTGACTTATCTAAAATTCTTGAAGTATTACGTGTGAAAAAAAAATCTCTGGAGTAGGTTTATCTGATGAATCTCAACATCGGAAGACATACTTAGTTTCTTGAAACAATACCGTTAGGTTTAGATTATCTTTTCATATTCCAGATGTTGTGCTTTTGAGCATTTTATTTTAATTTTTTAATACAAATACAAGTTATAACCTATAGTATATTATTGTAATTTTGGATTATGCTTATGCATTAATCTTGTCCATGTTAAGATGACATTCAATTGTAGGTATTTTTAAGAATATTATTGAAATTTGAATTATTATAAACTATTTTCTTTTTATTGTTATGGAGATGATATTGAAGTCTAACAATTTCGCTCATGTTAAGATGACTTTCACTTCTAAGTTTATTTTAAGAATATTATTGAATTATCAACATGATTTGTTTGCTGGTTGGGTAGATGATATTGACGTCTACTGTATCCTAGACCTTGAATCGTGTTGTTTGATGTTACCATGTAATTGACATAACAATGCGTTAATTGTTGTTTGATGTTACCATGCAGTTGACATGACAATGCGTTAATTTTTACTTTTATTGTTGCTTGTAGTTTGATTCTGTTGAGAACAAGTCAATACCATTGGAACCTTGTTTCATTGGTGTGTGCTTTTGTATTTTTATGTATACCATATACGTAATGGAAATTTTTACTATTTATAAAGGTAGTTGATTGATGTTGAAAGGAATACAGCACAAATTATAGTTTCAAGAATTTACACAGTTGAATTTATAAGGAGGTATAAAAAATTGGATTTATAAGTATAAAATATTTATACATAAAAGTTTATCACAGATTTTGTGAACCATTTCCACAATGGCTCCAACGGTTCTCGATTTACTAGAAGGTTGTGGGGGCTGCATTATCCAGGTAGTGGTTCAATGTATCTATCCTCCAGATGAGAGGAATTAACTCTGTTGATAAAATGCTAATGTGCCATAATATGATTTGTACAATAATAATTAATTAATAATGATTAATTCATGGATGAGGTAGAAAATTCTCACACTCCCTCTTAATTTCTACAGCCATTATAACTTACAGTTATAAAGAAATATATTTATATAATAAATGCATATTGGTTTAAAGCTATGCTTACAAATTCATATTATACACTCATATATTTTATCTATGAAACTCAAAATTTTCTTTAGCTATTGGTTTTGTAAACACATCAACCAATTGACCTTGAGCCTTACAAAACTTTAAAATCATTACATTATCATTCACCATTTCTATGAAAAAATGAAATTTGTTGTCTATGTGCTTACTTCTTTTATGAAGTGTATGATCCCTCTATAAATCTTGTTGATTTCTTGTGAGAAAAAAATATGAATGGACTTATTTTGCATCTGTTACATATCTAATAAAAAAGTTTACATCTAAATAGCTTGGCATGTTGTTGACATGGCTGTAATATGTTTAGATTCAGTTGACAAAATAGTTACAATATATTGTGCTTCTTGGATGACAATTCTACAACTCCTCAACCAAAATTAAACACAAAACTAGATTTACTTTTCCAATCCTCAACACTTCCTATAACATCAATCAATAAACAAACCATAAAATTTGATTTTGATAAATATAAAATTCCATTTTCTATTGTTCATGCAATATACAACACAATACTTTTTCCAACTTTGAGTGATTCCATATAGGTTGAATCAAGCTTATAGAAAACATGACACATGGTTTGGTTGTTGTTAAATACATTAGGCTTCCAACTTGATAGTTCATCATTCTCACTTAATTTAGTTTGTGTTCCAACTAGAATGTTTGTTTATTTACAATTCAACATTATTAATTTTCTCAATATATCATTGGCATACTTTCGATGAGAAATAAAAATACAATTTGTACCATGCTTCACTTCAATACAAAGAAAATATTTCCTAAGAGCTAAATATGTCATTTCACATTTTGTTTTCATTTTATTTGAATTCTTTTATAGATAAGTTTTCAATAAAAATCTAATCATAAAGACATAGGTCACTATAACGTTTGTTGAAACTATTATTGATTAATATTTATACTATAAGAGACTCTCTATGCTTGCTTACTCCTATATAATGTATTTCTCAACATGTAGACATTTCATAACTTGGTGGTTGGTTCACATACACCTCATGCTTGTTGACTGAATCCTTGTACAACAAGAGTTTCCTTATGCTAAATACAACATCCCCGTCTACATTTACCATTGTCTTATAGATCCACTTAATACCTTCACATTCTTTATCTTGTGGTAAATTTTTCAACTTTGAAGTAGCATTTCTTTCAATTGTTGCAATTTCTTCATCAATTGCATCAACCCAAACTTTTTCCTATACTACTTTATCAAAACTTGCAAGATGACATGCAACAAATGTAAAATGTATATTCTTGTTTACTTCAACATTCTATTGATCATAGACTTCATGTAAACTTCTCATTGTTTTCCCTCTAATTCTAGATCCCAATGATGCAATTGTTTGATTAGAATCATTTATTACTGGCCAATTAGATGATTGCTGATTAGTTCACCTTGAGTACTCTTCATGCAAAATTGTTGTGGAGTTCTTGATTGTGGCACATTTACAATAGCTAATGGTCTTTTTTGTGTGGTTGTTGCAGATGCATTAACTATGAAGTGGGTTTTCCACTTTTTCTATTCTTCTCAACTTCTCCATCTTCTTCATATGGTAATACAATTGCTTCTACAATATGATCCACACTACAATCCTAAGCTTCTTCTTCTTTAAAATTGACATCTATGTTGATTATTAATCTATTAGTCATATGATTGTACATAAAATATGCTTTGGACAAATCACTATATCTACTCAAGATGCACTTCTCACTTTGATCATCTAATTTGTTTGTTAATTCTTCAGGTATGGGTGCATATGCACCACACCCTAATACTCTAAAATGAGATAAAGAGCATTTATTTCATTGTAAGCTTCTTCTTGAATAGAATTCATCACACCATTTGTGGGACACCTACTTAGAATATAAACAAAACATTCAACTTCTTATGCCAAATATTATTTTGGAAGATTTTATTCCCTATCTTCTTCCATGACCTAGTTAACATCATTCAAATGTTGAATTCCCTTCATATCAATGTCTGCAATCTCAATATTCAAGTGTTTTAATGTGTCCATTCTTGAAATCCATTTTTTCTCATCATGTGAGTACTACCATTGTCATCACAACTGAACAATTACTGATAAAACCAGATCTCTATAAATATCTATCTCATAAAGATCTTATCAATAGTGTCTTCAAATTACAATCTGTCCTCAAATCATCTTCCTATATTCCATTTTGAATAGCATTCATGGTTGTTTCCATATCTTCTTCAACCTTTCTTCTTGCAACACTTCAACTTGGATACATTCTTCATCTTGTACACATGTAATATCAAATAAACAATTTGCAAAAACAACTATGCTTCATGACACATCCACCTTACAATTTTCTTTTTCTTCATCTAGTTCTTCTCAGCTGTATAGTCCTTTTCCTCATCATTAACTTCATATTCATCTTAAACATCTACATGCACAGTGGGATTTACTTCATCTTTATCTCGATTCACTTCATCAAGGCATACTGCTTCATTGGTCAATTATTCATCAAGTCTAATAGACATTTCTATATTAACCAAAGCATAGGTTGCTTCATTAGTAGCTTCACCATCACAAGTTGCTAGATTGGCATCTTCAACTGCAACTTATATGTATTTTTCTTCATCATCCACTTGTGCATCTGCACAATGGATTCATTGGCTTGTTCATTGCAATAATCAACAATTTACATCTCTTGATTTACCAAGGCAAAAACTACTTCATTGGTAGTTATACAACCATCGTCCACATGTGATTGAGCACTCTGGGATTCACCATTAGTTATATGCTCTTTATTTGTTGCATGCACATAGACTTTATATTCCTTCTTCTACTCTACTTCATACACAAATGTTCCTTCCAATGTGGAAATATTTTGCAGTATGTTGCACCCCCTTTCAATGTTTCAAGATACTCCAAGCTTGCTTAGAACTTGTTGCTTTTAATTCACTTATAGGTAATATGCTCTCAACCAATGAGTGTGGCATGTGAGATAATGCAATAACATCATTCTTCTTATGATCTTCATAGTTGGGTTCTTCAAGGCCCTTTAACACAATATCCCATAGTTCTAATGCACATAATCTAGACTTGATTTTAATAACCCACATATCATAATTTTATTAGTGAAAATTGGTGCCACGAAATACAAACTATTGTGTGCTATCTCATATGCCATCTCTATTACAATGTTCAACAATTATGTCTTTGAGAAGTATCCCATGAGTTGTTGTTCATATTCTAAAAGGAAGTCTGCTTCTTCTCTTCTCTTCTCTCTCTAGAGCTATTTGAGTCTTCTTTTCTAACCCACAATAGTTTCTCTTGATATCTCAACCACATAATTCCATGGCTAAGTCGATCGTGTAGCTTCTTCTTCTTAATCAATTATTTTTCCTTCTTCCTTCCTTTGTTGTGACCCCTTAAAAAAATATGTGTTTAGTGGGGCCATGCAACATCTTCATAAATGTGCCCCCTTAATGCAAGATATCGAGGGATCTCTACTCTTCCTCTCAACTTAGGATATACAACCCTTCTCTTCTACTACAAGGTATCTCTTCTACTTCGAGGTTTTTTATTCCAAATGTTTTCCTAATATTTGGCAAATGATCAATTCTCACTAAAAACAACTTACAAGGAAATAAAATAGTCATTTTTTCACAAGGAAAAAAACTGCAACTTGTTATTGATTTAGAATCAAAGTTGCAAAAAATCTTTCACAAGATACAAAAACATTATATATTATCCAAAACAAAAAAAACAAACAAACCAACCAACTAATGTGACTATAGCATCATTGTATGAGAGGACTAAGAAAAGTTCCAAAACCACTACCAACTTTAGATACACAAATGAGAAAATGGACAACAAGCAAGAACAAAAACCACTATATTAGAATAGAAGCTTAGGCCAAGAACTTATGAGAACAACCTATATGATAAAGAGTTGATGATCTCATCATCCCTCGATTCCTCAAAAAATAGAAAACTCTCCATACACATGGAAGAAAGTAATTTGAGTAAAGTTCTTGATCAGTTTCTTGAGTCTCTCAATCAAGTGCTCTAGACAAAGTGTCTATAAAGTCAAAGAACCATTTTCCCTTACAATGATGGCCCTAGAGTCTCAAACAATTTGGTAAGCAAAAATGCCTCTTCCACTATATGTGATATGATATGGATTTAAAATCTATAACTCCCACTATATGTGATATGATATGGATTTAAAATCTCTAACTCCCTTTTTAAAGGTTGATGTCTACATTCCCCTAAAATACTTTCATTAACTTAAACATTGCTATGAAAAAACAACTTTTTCGAAAATATGTTTATCTCCCCTTTGAATTTCTTAATCTCGTGTTTTGGTTAAAAAAAACTGTTCACACCTTTAATTACATCCACAATACTTTTTAAACAACTTAAATATAAACTTAAATATAAATAGACTTGCATAAATGTTCCATAAAACGTATATTTTTATATGACGTATATCCCTTTGAATGGCACACCTCAAAAAAAATTAAATGCTTTAAAGTAAATACCATCCCCTTTTTTGAAATTTCTGGGAGGAATGCACCTCCTCCCACACACGGACATCTTTTTGATGTTGGCTACTATTGCTTGAGCTACTATTGCTTGAGAACGTGGCTACTATTTCTTTCATATGTTCCCTCTTCAGTTGGAATTTTTTCACGTGGATGGATGGATATAGATCTTTCCTCCACGTGAATATACTGCTTAATGACATTCTACTCGTGACTCATTATTCACACTTTATCAAACGTCTTTGTATGTCTTTCTCCAACGATGTCACCGATTTCACTTTTCCAAATATTTTTGGGTCAATTTTTGGGTCGCGCATTGGATGTGGAGAGTAAGTGATAATCATGAGCCTATTTATGAGAGATAGTGCGATAGCCCTTCTTTGGAATTTTTTTTTTCCTGTGTAGCTCTAGTTGTGGCCTTAGCAGGCAAGCTTGTCTTTCGAGATCTCAATACACAATTCTTTTTAAGGAAGTTGTGAATCTCTTCTCTCTTCTCTCCTATCTCTCAAGGGGCTTTTTCTCGTTCTTTATTTTTTTGAAGAGGCTTACTCCTGCTCTAATACTATGTGAAAATACATAATAGTTCTCTCTTCTCTCCTATCTCTCAAGAGGCTTTCTCTTGTTCTTCATTTTCTTGAAGAGGCTTACTGCTGCTCTAATACTATGTGAAAATACATAATAGAGGCACAACAACATTTCATTCACTTTGCATTACTTCATAAGATGCTTAAATACATATTTATATACTTTTTCTAGAAAACTTAGGCACTCACTAAATGTCTAGACTCAGTACACCAATTCTGACCGTGTCAATCTCAGGACTCACATAAATCTAACAACTTCTTAACTCATCAATAATGACTATTGGGATTAATTACTATCATTCAACATAAAGTATGAGAATGCTTGATTCCAATCATTGTGCTAAGTTTGTCTTACCAAAAGATGTACACCTGTTCATACCACATGAGTACACCATCCATTCATTCTCCTCTCCATTTCATTATCCATGCCTGCATCTATATTTAAATGAGCCAACCAATTTTTCTCATGTTCAATGTTTGTATGGCAATACATTCAAGGTCGTTTCCTTTTATATCCAAACTCACCAATAGACAATTCCTAGAAAAAAAAATTATTTGTTTGCATAAGTTTCAGTGACTATACTGCAAATTCCAATATACCTTCCTTTCTCTTATTTATCTCAATTGAAACATGATTCATAGCCAATATGGGAAGGAAATATAATCTTCCAACAAAAATACATTTTTTTGGGATTATGCATTGAAAGTCCCTTTTATTATTGTTGGTCTTCTAAATTTATTGTGTAGTCAATAGTTATAAAGAGCTTGAGAATGATGTTAAATGGACCAATTTGGATAGAATGATCAATGTAAGAACTCTTTAGGATTATGCAATTAAAGTCCTTTTTATTGTTCTTGGTCTTGTAAATTTATATTGGGTGGTTAATAGTTATAGAGAGCTTCAAACGATGTTAATTTGACCAATTTGGATAGAAGCATAAATGCAAGAGTATACTTGCAATTAGAAGTTGACTTTAGATTTTTTATGAAAGTCCATTGAGGAAGAGAAACATAACTTCCTCCCCTTGTAAATGACTTGATTGAAAATAATATACAATTAATTAAATTTGAATTAGCTAAAATCTAAATCATTGTTATATTTATAATTATATCATTAATATGGTCAATTATTTAAAGAATTCTAAAATATTAGTTAAAAAGTCTAAAATATAATATAAAAATTTTACTATCTAAGATGATATATTCTTCTAATAATAAAATAGAAAATTTCTTCGAAATATATATTATTAATATTACTCGAAACTCAAAATGCATACCCCTTCTTCCTAACGACCTCAAAATAATAGGACCCTTGATCTTTGGGTGATATTGCATACCATTGCTATTGATATATTTTGCAATTCCAACTCCTTCACATGAATTTTGCAAAGGCAATATATTTCATTATCTAAGTAGAAGCTACAATTTTTTCCACATAAAAATATCATAACAATATTACTGTAAAGAGAGTCCCATTATTCAAATGTCAACATGAAATTAATGTGTATATCTTGTTGAAACAAGGCCAATCAAAAACACCCAATCATGATTTGATACTTAACTATGATATGGGCATAATCAGTTATAACTATGATATGGGCATAATCAGTTATAACTATGATATGGGCATAATTAGTTATAGAAAACAAATTTACAAACTAAATGGTTTGAAACATATCATCTATAATGAGCTACAACTCATACTTATAGTCATATATTGTATACATTATGTACTTTCCAACTGATAGGCCAAAAAAATCCTTCAATTAAACTAATCAAAAAACAAGTCTCTAAACAAACATGTTGCTACCCCTTATCGGTGCATATTCTTTATAGAAATCATGCATAAAATATTCATAGGTGAACTTCTGATAATCTTACAATAGCTTGCTATAACTCTTCAATTTTAGAATTAGCATCACCTTATATCAAAATATAGATCATTAAAGTATTCATTTGATGTTGAATTTACGTTTCTGAAATGTACCAATTGCCTTTCTGCAAGAGAATACTAGCTTTGGCTAGTTCAACCAATTTTGAGTTGCGTTCACAAAACACATGATTTATGTTCATTATTCCCATCCTTTATTTTAATCCTAATGCCTCTTCCAAAAGAGGAATGAGATGTATAGTATGTGTTCTATTTTGTCCATTTATCCATCTAATAATGAGTTGTGAATCACCAAAAATCTGAAGATCCTTTACATCATGCTCCACTACCAGGCACAAAACAATTCTAAGCACACTCAATTCCGCAAAGTTATTCAATCCTTGGCCAAGACCAACATTGAAGCTAATCCAGTGCTACCTAGAAAGATAAAGTAATCCCTCTACACCATGTGTATCCCCCATGGTAGCACCATCAATATAATCCCATGGAATATTTTCATCAATATCTTCCTGAACCACATGGCAAATGTTGATCTGCAATTTTTCCCACGGAAAGTAACTTAGTATTCCTAAACTTTGATAGGCACACTAAATAGGAAGAATACATATTCCTTCAAAGCAACTAGCATTCGTCGCTAGCCAGATTCCCTATGATACAATAAGAGGAAAGATCTATCATCTTGAAAGGTTCCATTTAAATAATATAGTTTTCTATCATATCCCCTTGCCATATATTAACCAACTTTAGTGTCTTCTCAATCTCATTTGATACAACCTTTGAATAGGAACAATCAACTATTATGTGAAGATTTGATTCCTCCACATTTTTGCATAAGTAACATCTACTAGGTCCCTCTCTATTTTTTATTTGTAACACATCCCAGGTAAGAGCTTTATTAGAGAGGGGAAACCACATCAAAATATTCGATTTCAAAGGAAAATTGTAATGCCATAAAGGATGACACCACCACAATGGTTTATATCTCACCTTATCCTAGATCAAATACTTGTATCCTTGTTTTGGAGTGTAAAACCCCATAGGAGAATACATCCACACCAATGAATCGTTGAAATCCTTGATCCTAACATTGTTGTTGTTTAAGTTAGAAATAAATCCATTCCATATTTTGCTTTCATTTCCAGGAAATTCCACTATATCTGCCTTTAACCATCCTTGACCCCTATATGAATATGATCCATGATAGGCAATATTGTTAAAAGAATGATAATTTTTTTTCAATCTAGGCAAAAGTAAGTATGTGTAGCCTTGGCTAGCACAAATGGCCATGAGGGTAAAACAAAATGTTTCTGAAGTAGTAAATGGTTGTTCTTTAAAGTTAAATGGATCCTATACTAGACCAGTTTTAAATGTTTTACCGTTAGGATCTTATGATTTACTCATTGGCATGGATTGGCTGGAAAAACATAGAACAATCCTAGATTGTCATCATAAATATGTTACTCTTGTGAATGAAGATGGACAATTTGAAAAGATTCAAGGAGTAGTGCGAATAGTAAAATTAAGGAATATTTATGCGCTTCAAATGAAGAGAAATGCAAGGGAAGGATGTAAATTGCATGCTATCCATATAACAGAAAAACAAAACAACAAAGTTTTTGACTCAACAAAATACCATGTGTTGGCTGAATTTGAAGATGTATTCCCTGAAGAAGTTCTTGGGTTACCACCAAAATGAGAACTTAATTTTACAATTTATTTATCCCTTGGAGTGGTACCTATTTCTAAAGAACCTTGTCACCTGAGTACCCTTGAATTAATTGAATTAAATACGCAATTACAGAAATGTCTAGAAAAAGGTTATATCTGTCCAAGTGTATCCCTTGGCGAGCACCTGTAATATTTGTATGGAAGAAAGATGGAACATTTAGTTTGTGTGTTGATTAGAGACAACTGAATAAGGTAACTATAAAAAATAGGTACCCTTTGCCGAGAATTGATGACTTGTTTGATCAAGTTGGAGGGGCTACTATTTTCTCAAAAATAGACCTAAGATCTCGCTATCATCAAATCAAAATTAAGGAGGAAGACATTCATAAGACTCAATAGCATTTTTGAACCCAAAATCCGACATCATATATGTCTGATTTTCGACATCATGATGTCGACCATCCGACAAGATTTTCTATTTTTAAACATCAGTTGCATGTCGACGGATATCCGATAACAAAATGGACACATCGGATATTCAACGCCATCATGTCGTATATCCGGCCACAATTATTTTAATGTACCCATCAAATATCCGACACCTAGGTGTCGGATATCCTACACCCATTCGACCCAGTCCTGTTGGATATCCGACCACAAAACTTTTAATATACCCGTCAAATATCTGACACTAGTGATCGGATATCCGACACACATTACTATAAGGGTGGTCAAATATCTGACAACATGGCTGTCAAATATCCAAAACACATTACATCAAATATTGTAGGACATACGAATAGATACCTAGAAAGATCGACAGCGTTTGGCGTCAGTGGTTTGGCAAGCTCATTGGATTCTTTTGAACGGGGCGTCGGATATCCGACCAAAATTACATTATAATAAGATTGATATCCGATGCCTCTTGTTGTCGGTGGTATGGCGAGGTCGTCGGATTCTTTTGAAGGGAACGCTAGATATCCGATGAATATAGGGAATTTAAAAAAAAATACAGAGATATTACATGCCCATCATCCATAACAAACATTTCAAGTTCATCAATGGCACTGCACAACGTAAACAAGGTTGTACAAACTCATCCATGCAAACCTTAACCCTCATCCTTCCAAGTTACAAATTGACCTTCTAAAGCATATAAAAATATTTGGAAGCTTGTAAACCTTTCCTTAGGTGGGAAAGCCACGAACTTAGTAAATGATTTTCTATTAATATGCAGACTTTGTGGTAGCATGGGGCATTTAATCACAAAAAAAAGTGGTGGGTAAAATACCTTGTATAATGCCAAAATATATGACAAAAAGGACATACACCATTGTTGATCTATCAATATCTAATCATAGGAAATAATTAGGTTGGCATGAGTTTAAAACCAACTTCAAGTGGAAAATGCTGATAAAATACTATGGAGAAAATGCAATTTTTGACCATAAAATATTTGCAACACAAGCCATGTGTCAAGCAACTTATGAACTGGTGGAGAGACTGGATTAGAATGGCTCAACTTCCATAATAAAAGTAGTTGGATTAGGATTTTATATTGGCTCACCATATTATTCTTACTAACTCTTGTTACTAACCAAAGAATTAAAATATCTATTAAAGGAATTTGGAAGATCAAAAATATCATTGAAAAGATAATGGGTAAACCAAGATCTGCAACCTATGCACATAATGCTAGAAACTTATAATTTATGTACAAGAAGACCAGATTCATAAATTAATTATTGAACATTTTTATTAATCGTAGAGAGTGTTTGAACCTGTTATGGGAAAATGTAGAATGCCATTGGTGATAAGGTATATCTAGTCATATTCTTTAATATTTTCTAATGGGCTAGAAAGTATAAAAAGAAAAGGGATAACTTTAGGCTTGGTGAACAAAATCACGGAACAAAACATACATGAGCTCCATGGAATAGAACATAAAGAACATATATACAGAAGGAAATCCATGGAAGAGAACTCAAGGAAATTGTACATGAGCTTCTCCTGGTGAAGGGAATCCACAGAACATAACATAAGATATAGTAGAAGATAAGATGAAATGTACAAATAATTTATCACAAAAGTGCTAGATATGTGTAAAGTGAAGAGAACAAAAGAAAAGCTGGAGAGATAAGAGAACATCCGGTAAAACATCCAATCACCATTTTCATTATATTCCATTGCTAATGCTTATTATATACCTGATAGTTCCAATACATGAGTAGTTGCTAATGGACAGTAAACCACAAATTGCTCTAACTTCCTATGATGTGAACATATTGTACAAGTTAGCAGTACACCATTGGAACAATAGGCTACTACCTACAGAAATTTGAAACTTGGATACCTCAACAAGCATGTATTTGTAAAATTGTATCATGAAATTCAATGTTTAAGAGGGAAATCATTGAATATGTATGAGAACAATAGAACAAAGGGACAACAGTAATTTAAGAGCAATTACTTTGATAATTTGTGTCTCTAAAGGTTACATTGTTTTATCATAGTGTTATATAGACATCATTTTTTCTAAAGCAAAACAATTTTTAGTGTTAACTTGAATAAAATCAAGTAACTTCTAAATTTGCTCAATCAAGGAGATCTCAGATATTTGAATTGTTCCAAATCTTGTTAGTCTCAACATCCTTCTACAGTTACTCAAACTTCCTTGCAGTCATAGAGTTGTATCCATACCATAGGGGATATCTTAATTCAACTGGCAGGGGAAATTACCTTCTTTCATCATATGGAGCTTGACTTGAAGAAGAAGACCGTTACTTTTGAAGTTGATGGTGCTAGGGTAATACAATCCCTGGAACTTTATCAATGGTTTTCCACTGTGGATCCATGAGCGAGGAAATATCATATCACATCCATTCATATTGGGGGTTTGAATACTCTTAAAAACCTCAAAAATATATTGCCCCATATTAAGGGGTCAAGGGGGGTTTTTAATTTAACATTGTAATATAAATATTGGGGGTTATTTTGTTTGGGTTGGATAAAGAATAACCACGAGATCATGGGATGGATTCATACCTCCAAATCATGGGCTCAATTTATAGCCACCTAAAACTTAAGGATCCTCCATTTTTATTTGATACTTCTTATGATCCTAAGTTTTTCATAAATATGTTAATAGTGTACCAATGATAATATCTATGGAAGTGTCTGCCGATTACTGGCGTTGATCCATACTCATTTAATAGCTTATTTAGGCTTGGTTTGAATTGATGTTATATTTTTTTCATCTTTAAGTTAAGAGATGTAGCTAATTGGGAGTTCTGAAGTTGAACAATTGTATTGTATTTTTTGTAGGCATTAATCGAGTAAAATATCTAACTCTCAATTTCTTAAGTTGGGGTTTAGGTGGGTATTGAGATTCAATCAAACCTTGCTCCATAAAAACCAAGAAAAGTGAGATCAATCTTTCTTGGCTCATTGAAACCAATAAGAGTTAGATCAATCTTTCTTCGCCACTTATTTCTTTCAACATTTTGTATTCTTCTTTAACATTTTCACATTGCCGATTATGAATAGTTGTTAGATCGAGTGATATTTGGAACATTAATAATTGTAATATCAATTCTTATATGCAAGGAATCCGTCTTCATATTGTATTGGAATTAAAATTAACATAGGTGAAAATCTAAAGCTTTATTTACATACCCTATGTGTTATCGTTACCATGAAATGGTATCATTTAAGTTTCACCATTTGTGTATCTTTATAACTATTCCATGCTTGAAACCAAACGATCGATATTTTTCCCTCTCCTATAAATATTAAAAAAAAACTTGATATAAGACAAGAAAAGGTAACTAAATGTTGTTAATTCCCTTGATTGCAAGAATAAATGTAGAGGAAGTGGAGGAAATTCATTGCATCTTGTGAGTGACCCAAATCCAAGCTATGTACATGATCATATGGTGCTATTGAAAAGTAAGACAAATTTTTCTATGTTGATTTGGGTTCAAACATCAATGATGTTTGTTTTGATAGGAAGGTAGGGGAGTCCATCCACGGAAGGGTTTCAATTTTGATTTTTTATGGAGTTTAATTTATTAAGCTTATAGAAAACATGAGCTCTCTATGGCTATACTTATATTTATATGTTATAAAATTGGTAGATTTGCAGGCTGTGGTGTGAAACATATGCAATACTCATCTTTTCTAAGCATTGCACTCTCCGTATTGGACTATCATCCTTTTACATTTTTTGTTATGTTGATCTCTTGACTAGGTTGACTTTTACACATTTTCCTTCCGAGTACAATTTCATTGAATCTTCCACTATCCAATGCTATAAATTGATCAGTCACCTCTGCAATCCTGGTGGGATCATTATTAACATTATACTATTATTTTATTTAGCATCATGTTTGATTATACTAAGATGTGTTAGGGCTCTTGTTTGTTGCAACTTGATAATATGATATAAAGGGGCTATTAAAAATGGGTTGATAAAAATGGATACATACAATATCTGGTGAAACTAGGGATTTTCTTAATTGGAAAGACATATTGGGAAGGGGGCTCAACAATAGAATTTTATGAGGAATTTTCCAATATTTAGTCAAATTAGGGATATTCTTTAATATCATGCGAACGATCGTGCTGTGTAACAACTTCACTGAGTGAACCCCCTGTGGGGTTTCCATACACTGAGTTCCATTGTTGAGATTAGAAAATCTAGAACACTTGAAGTTGTTGAGATTTCCTTATGAAAACAAGTAAGAACAATCCAATCTTCATTATAAATAAATGAAAGAAACAAGCAACTAGACACACACATAATGACAATTGATATATAAATTCAATATGTATGTGAGACAATGTTCTCTTAGTAGTGAAGTTTATCTCCTCTCTCTCATTTTATGTTCAAGATTACTTTGAGGTTAGGATTTAAGTTGACTAAAGTGCAAAGGGAGGCATCCAAGACACCATAATATGTAACCAGTCACTCCAACAAATTGAGATCTAAACCAACAGGGGAAGACACTAATATAAAGTGATATGTTTCCAAAACAAGGCATGAAGAGTGCAAAAAAAACATAATCAAGGGATGTAAAATCCATTAGAATCCTATATTTTTCCGAAACAACCCTCCAAATGGTGCCTAAGACTCCTCCAACATCAAATAGGGTATTCTAAATAGAAATAAACCCTCCTCAAATGAATTCTTTTCAAATATACGACTTCCCTAAAACAAATTTGGGAAATTGCTTCATTGTTCTCATGCTACTTTGATGCCCAAAATTCAAAGTGAACAGGTTATGGGGCACAAAAATACCCAAATGTACCCTTTATTATTGTTAAGAGGTCAAGACATGCTTAGGATTTCTACTATATTAGGTCTATCTCATGCACAAATGATAAATTAGTTGTTTTTTATTATTGTCGTTCATGCCCAGATTGTGGAGAAATTGTTGTTTGAAACTACTTGGAGGTCAAAGAAAGGATGAATCATGCTCAAGTTTTCCCAAATTGTGCCTTGCATTGGCCAAGATCTGATAATTAGGACACCTACTACTGCTTCCACCCACAAACATGCCTAAAACTACAAAATGAAGCCTCTTATTATTGTTTTAAGGCACAAAACACACACAGATTGTACCAAGAAATGGAATTTACCTATGAGAGATATATTCCTATTTATTCAATCAATTAGAGATATTTCCTACTATTCAAAATAATGTTGACAAATCCTCTCAAGAATATAAATCAAACTATCCCGTCTTGTCAACAAATAAAACAAGGTCAGGTCAAAACCTAGGAAATGACATCCCAAATCAAGTCAGTGTGGCAATGAAGAGGAAACTATCTATGAAAACCTTTTTGTATTTTAGGTGAAAAAAGAGTAAACTTTCATATGGAATCCAATTCGAGTCAGCTGAGTTACTGAATGATTTGGTATTGAGCAAGCACTTTGACCTCTCCTTCATATCCACATTATTAATGAAGGTATTTGGACATCAATATATGAACTGTTTCCATTGGTTATTTTCATCACTATATTGTCTTTTTATACTTTTGCTTCATTGTGATCCAAAACTAATCATTGTCATACATCCTCCTAATGACACTTGAGCACTATTTTCACATGTATTTTTTGATGTCTTATGGAGATCAAAATGATGAAAAGTGTTCTTTTTTGTTTTGAATACTAAGTGATCATTGTTGACACTATTCTATTGATTGTCATGACTATAAGACCTCATTTGCACAGTCCCTAAACCACACAACTAATATCATGTTACCATTGTTTGCAAGGATTTCAACATACTTAATATCTAAGATATTTTTTAGGGGTATATTATTATTAGGTATTTTCATTAAATCTTTGTCATTTTGCTACAAACAATTTACAACAAGTCTATCTTTTTTAATTTCATAAAAAAACCTCCTATTTCAATCATAAGTTGACATTACATATTTGTGTTTGTGTTCACAATATAAGGAAGTATAAAGCTATGTTTATGGCGATCCTCTAATCAATTTTATATTGTTGTCGTTGTATGACTAGTTATAGGATTAAAATAAAATTGTTGAAGTTGATTAATCAATACATTTCACTACTTTATTGGCTACCATAAATCTCTAAATGTGGCATAAAATTTCAACCTCCAAAACACATTGCATTGTTGATAAGAGTATTTATATTGTCTGAGATAATTTGATTATGTAATTCTAAGTATTTTAGTATTGGTTGTCATAAAATATTTCTTACATACTTTATGAAAGTAACCTTAACACTAGTTATTGACATTAATACCATAGTTTGGGGTTATTTTCTCTTCTGATACATTCAATACAGTCCTTTAAACAAATCCTAGGGAAACATGCCCTCTTGGTTCACATTTTTCACCAACTTTTTGCATCTCAAGGTGATACTATCTTGCAAGATTCCTTTGTGATAATCAAGTGTGACAAGAATGCTGACAATGTGTTCCATGTTGATAATCAAGTGTGATAGGAAATCCACACGAAATATTGGTTCATTATGGGGTCATAGGCAACAATGATCATATAAATAGCTACATGCCTCTTCATGACATATCACTTATGCTTTTGAATTATTTAATCCTCTAGAATATCATAGATAACATAGTAATTCATCCTATTTGCATAAGAGCATAACATGTAACCAAGGATTCAAATATGAAAGTGTACAAAACTCCCAAATTGGAAATCAACTCCCCCCAATGCTTAGCATTAATTAAAGAGAATGTGGAAAAAGGTGTCACCAATGGGATAATACTATGACTTTTTAAGTTGATGGTGCTAGGGTAATACAATCCCTAGAACATTATGAAGGGCTACCATACACTGAATCTACTACAAATTCCATGGAGAAGTATGGTATGGATCATATTTATAATTTGACCAGTGGAAAAATAACATATTAAAGAATCCTACTAATAATGGGTTAGTATATTTCAAGAGCATCCATTCCTTTGATAGTGATTCTGAATAATCCTTAAATGAGTGGTGGAAAAAGAGATGATATATCTTCTAGAAGATGATCTATAATTAAATTTATTTCGTGAAACCCAGCTATATATGATGGGGTAATGGATATGGAAGACTCTATGAGTGAAATAAAAGGCACAGTTGTGGAATATTAGGGACTCCGTATGCTAGATATGGATCTACGAGGCACTACTGAGAGATGGTGGGCTACATATAAATAAGACCTGTCTACTTGGGATGAATTCTATTATGGAGAAAAACTTCCTATGGCTTGCAGTATACCACAAAAGACAGATGACTACCAGAAATCAACTCAATTCCCAATGCATGCTATATAAATGTAAATGCTAAGAAATGGAATAAAAGACCAAACTTCAACTAGACGTCTGATGAAGATCCTCGTTGAAGTTTTGAATCAATACACTTAAACCTGCAGCTTAGTCTCAACAATAAACACAAGCAAGTGGATATTATATATGAAAGATGTTAGAATGGAGGAATGTTATTGTTGATAACAAAAATAGGCCACACTGAGTAAATAGATCTCATCTTTGCAAATGGATTGACATCATCTACTACCAAAGAAATCCTAATATTATGAGGTTCTTCTTTCAAGTGAGGCCATTTTTCCTCCATATATCTAAATGCAGAACCATCTACAAGCATTCAAATAATGTCATCTTTACTTCTGTTCCGTGCATGATAATTCATAAATTGAGCTATGTTTTTGCACTTGAACATTCATTGTAAACGTGGAATAATGGGAATATAATGAAGAACCTTGCGAGGAACCTTTTTTATTACTTGATTTGTTCGATATCTACTGATATGATATTCCAGACATTCTATTTTAAATTCATGTTCATTATAATATATAACATGGACATCAGGGCATGCATCAATTGCTTCATACTGCATTCCAATTTCTTTCATGATGGCAAATAAATCTCGATATGTGCAAGGTAAAATATTTGACGGTGGTAACAAAAATTCAGCTATCAAACTACAACAAATTCAAATAAAAAACTAGTTAATATAACATATAAATAATATTAATGAAACACATTCCATCTATATGAATTTTACTTATGAATTAACAATAAAATTATTAAACGAACAGTGATAACATTTAGCTCTATCATATAGATGTGATGGAATACATTACATACCTTAATATCCGTGTGACTGATGTGTTTGAAAGACCATTCATAATCTTCAAGCTCATTATCAACAATATAGCAGAGAAAATATTTGTGTTGGAGCCCTCATAAAGGGGGTTGTATGCCTTCTCAAGAAGAGGTAAATCATGAACATCATCAAAGTCATCATTTTCATGATCATCATGATCATCATCCATTCTAACATTAGATGTATCATGGATCAATGTATTTGTACCAACATATTCAACTATGTTATCAGTATGATTATCTTCTTCAATATGATCATTAACTTGTTCTCCATTATTTATAGCTCCATGTTCCTCTGGTACTTGTTCTGAAAGGACATCCTTCGGGAGATATGTCGTAGGATGCCTTTCCTTTATAATTACATGAAACCATCAATAGATATTAGTTAATATAAGAAATATTAAAATGATACATACATTTACAAAAACGATCAATATAAAGACATATATAATGCAAAACTTACCAATGGACGATATTCATGTCCCCCCTTAGCGTGTCCATGTTCCCTAAAATGTCTTCTGGATGATGTGATATTTATTCTTCTCCTTTTAAATCTCATGCATTGACTACATGGACAATAACATTTCCCATCACCCTTTCTTTTCAGTCCATCCCACAATCTAGCAAGCAAATGTCGATTTTGTTCGTCTTGATCAGGAATATTGCTATGTGACATTTTCTCATAAAGAGGTTGACTGAAGATTATCGATCTTAAAAAATCAAGACCCACACTTCACTACTTTTAATCAAAGTAACAATTGAAATAGTTGTGTATTTTTATACGAAAAATAGTCCATTCGAAGAATATAATTTCCGCAAACTGTCGCTTGTATAGCCAACATGTCAGACTGTTTTTATAATTTATAGTTTCTAAAATTAACACCTCGTTGGAGATTTGACAATATTATCATAGTTACCATTACAATATATATGTCGCATATCTAATGACACTCATCGCATATCCGATGAGTGTCCTTGGATAACCGACGACCGTCAAATATTCGACAACTACAAATATCAATGTAAAAAAAAATATGCAAAATTTGTAAATTAAAAGATGAAATCCAATGACACGGTGAATTTCGTCGGAATTAGTCGAATATTGTGGTCAAATTTTGTTGAAGACTGAAGACTTTGTCACCCGCAAGGAAAATGTTTAAATTTGTAGAGAATAAACAACTGTAATAGCAAGTTAGTCAATTCAGGATCGAGCAGCAATGACAAACTGAGATTGTTGAAGAGTTGGAGGGTCAAGCATATCATGTCCTATAGCTTATTTGTGGTGTGATAAGAAAAGTACATAAAGTGATAGAATGGAAGAAGCAGCAAGCATAGACACATCTTATGAGCGAGTTAGTACAATAGGTGTGCCAACATAGAGATACAATTCAACAGATGGTTGAGGAGCTTAAGCAGAGGTATGCAAAGTTTTTGGCGAAGTCCAAGACTCGACCAACATAACCTTGAAGTGGCTCAGGACAAGCCACATGTGAGTATTTGGGTCCTATTGGTCCAGGTAAATTTTTGGATAAATTTTTGCACAATTGTAGCATGAACAAGGTTAAGTTGAAGTGGTCTCACAAAGAAGAGTTAACTCTGACATAGTGGCCGAGAATCCTGGAAGATGGGTATTTTCACTATGTCAAGGGCGAAGTTAAGTTATTTAGGATTTTTTGTCCACATACATTTATTAGAGGATTGGTTGAGTAATGGGGTAGTGGGAGAGGGGCAAGTTGTGTACACCCTACAAATATGTAATGGGTTTGGATTTTTTAGGCTGTTAGTTCATTGGATAGTGGATACTGAGTATTTTGTTATCCCTATCTTGTATGGTGAATATATTGTATGCTATGAAGAGTCGCATGATCTATAGGTTGTGTGTGTAGATCCACTATAAAAGAAGGAGGAATATGTAAGTCATTGTAAAAACATGAAGTTCTTATTTGACTACGACTCACTAATAAAGAAAATGCTTTTGTGGTTTTCTCTCGTTTGGGTTTCCACTTTACATCTCGTGTTCAATGTGCATGAATGATGTGATAATGTGTTCTATATTCTATTACATGTTGAATATTCTTGAATAAGTGTTGACGAAGGTGGATGTATGATTTCTTTGTAATTGGACATATGTCATAGTTTGTTAAATGATATACATGCAATCCTGTGAACTATTTGGTAATGTTCTCTATCAAATTCTAGAATTACATGTTTGCTAGTATCTTGTCGCACCCCTTCACCACTGCAGAAATTTGGTTCGTACAGTTCCCATAGATAGCTCGGGTGAGAATTCGCCTGCTTTGTAGGTGATGCCAAAAGGGCTGGTGTCTCAGGGTTTGGTGGGGTTTAACTAAGTAAACCCTAGTCGGAGTATATCTACACCAATAGGTTGTTTCACTTCCAGCAACAAAAGCAGAGTATGTTGCTGCTGCAAGGGCTAATAAAGATTGATTTGGCTATTGAGGTTCATGGAGGAATTGGGTAACAAGAAGGTGTATAACAGGTTGTACAGTGACAGTCGGAGTGCCATTCATCTTGCAAATAACTCAGATTTCCATTATGAGACTAAACATATACATCTCAAGTACCATTTCATATGATCTATTGTGGAAGATGGAATTTTGAATTTGGAAAAGATACATACTAGCCATAATCTTGCAGACATGTGGACAAAGCGAGTAACTAGAGAGAAACTAAGTTCATGCTCTGTTTCAATTGGCCTTCAATCATGAGTTGAAGATGATAAATTTTCTAGGTCCAATGTTCGGAGCATAGTCCGACAGATGTAGTATCAATGGAGATTATTGGTTATGGAGCCTAATTATCTTCTTGATTTAGAGATATTGTGGTTTAACCATGTTTGTACAATAGTTTTATATGCTTTGTAGGTGGACTATACACACCTCCAAGCAGGGGGTATTTTCCCCCTAGTGGGGGTGAGGGGGGCATACCCTGTAGCTATGGTGTCTGAGGGCTAGTGGGCCCCTTGTATGGGTTTGGGGGAAGTGACCTCAAAGAAATATTTATTGCCTTGTAAAATATTTTAATTTTGTAGCCAATATGAACAATTCATTAGATCTCAGATCTGAGAGTAGAATTTATGTTAGGGATTTTAGCCATAAAAGGAAACCCCATTTTGTATGAGGATTTGTATTTCGACTAAGTTGTATTGGTGAAAGATGATATTGTGAGAGAGTGAAGAGGAAGATGCATTGGATGTGATATAAGTTGTATCCCTTCATTTTCTTTAGGTACTTGGATGTCCTTCAAGAGTTTAAACCATGAAAAAATATGCTTAGATACTCTATTGCATGATAAAGCAACAACATATGACATTAGCCTGCAAAAAAATATCATTGGAGGTGACCTAGATCTTGAAATACAATCCATTTGGTCGATAGTTCCAATGATCTTCACTTTAAGAAATGGTTAATAATCTAAGATTAAAAAAAACATTCGAGTGAGTACACATTTTGTGCTACCTTCTTTAGAGATATCACTAGAGTCATAACCAATGATATCAATAATCCAAGTGTAATAGTTCACAACCATCCACAGTGTTACTAATGCATTGCTAGTGATGAACCATCACACAATTGGTTAGTGATCTATGAATGGTTAGGGATATCAATATAAAAAATTGAGGATGGTTGTCATATTGAGAATACATAATGATATACATAAGTTATCAAGAAAAGACATATTTATAGCAATAAGATACATAAACCCTAATGCAAAGTTGATTCTAAGTGTCTAGAAAATTATTGTAGAATGGAGGCCTTTGTTTGCATATGGCCTTGCTACTGTGCTACTACCAATGTTATGATTATGTGCACAACATTGAGAATTGGAGTATACTCTACTTATTTATCAAGTTTGGGTGTCCTACCAATAGGGTTCCACTATGTGTTTTGTGGGGTCCCTTATCATCAATTTGAATTTCCTCAGAGTAATCATCACTACTTTCTAAGTCACAATGATAGAGGTGTAGTGGGATTCCTATGAATGTTTGGCACAAATCCTATTTAATGCATCTAATCCAACTTAAAAGTACAAAGAGTCGGGAGAGGGGTAAGAAATATCCCTTAAAACTTCATGAAACATAATCATAGCAATCAATTTGTTGAGTACTGGTTGATCCATAGCTTATTTTAGATAAAAAGTATTGGACAACTTTAATATCGTTCATCTACATTATGGAATAAGCTACAATTGTTGAGTTTTTGATCGAATGACTAACACACCATCATGTTAAGTCTATGAAACCTTATGATATTTACTTTGTTAGAACATTCATCCAATGAATATTAATATATTGAGGGCCTTGGACAACATCATCATTTATGTGTAGCTTCTACTAATTGCATATGTAGCTTCTAAAACATGAGATGCACATCATGATTCTATGAAATTTAAAAAAAACAAAAATTACATTTATTAATTTTAGTCATACCTTCTATAACTTTTTCTTAAACCAGCATAGATCCATCTTAAATACAGATCTATCAAGCACCCAGAGGGATCCAATGTCTTGAGGAGTATTTTTTTTATAATTTAAACTCAATAAATTTGATCTCTCTTCATTGATACATCGAGGTTTAAGTTTTAAGTTTTAATTTTATAAACGAACATCCATTTTTTAATTACTTTTCATAATATTTTATTTTATGAGTCAACATGGATTTTTTTTTTTAAATTATTTTGTTAGGAACAAACTTTACAACATCTCCCCCATACTTCGGGGTAGAGCATGTCCTCAGTGGAATTAATAGTGTGTAGACACTTTGCGTAATTATTTTTAATTATTTCTACATTGACTTTGTTATAGAGTAATTAAGATAACCTTGAATTAGTCATTTATGATTAATGGATTTAAGGTTGTTGGTGGTTTATGGGCCCATGGTTTTGAGTAACATATGGTATTTTCCCATGGTATGAGTATGTGGTGAAGCCTATTTAAAGGATGCTTGAGACTCCATTGTAAAATGTTATAAGAGGGTGGTGTTGGAGCAAATTCATTGGCTTCTTTAGATTAACAAAGAGTAATCTATTAGTTTGTGACTGTCAAAAATGCTTGGTAAACTTTTAATATGATATCATAGTCATGTTTGGTTAAACAAATATCTTGTGTTATTTAAGTATACACCATGGTTTAAATTGTATTTAAATTGGCTTTTGGAAATTTTCTTTTTCATTTTGAAGCATGACTGTACTTGGTAGAATTTGGTTTAATGTTTGATTATATGAATTATGACTAGCAATAACCATATTAATAATATTAATGTGTCTGAATGTAAATGGGTCTTATACTATAGAAAAAAACATTAATATGAAAAATGTGTGCCCCATTTAGGTCTATTGACCTAAAGTTTATAGACTCTCAATAATTTTACTATGCTATTTTTGTTTATTAAAATTACAATAGGTTGGTTAACCAAAACCATTTGTGTACATAAAAGATATCCATTTTCTATCATTATTTTGAATAAGTTAAATAAAAAAAAGTGAATTAGCTATTTGCTTATAAGTTTTGGATTATGTAGATTTCCTTTTAATTGAATTATATAAATTTTATGTAGCTTTGATAGATTTACCTTCAATTTTTTAAGCTTGGATTACATACAGTCTCTTTCCTGCTTGAATCAACACCATTCCTACCATCTTCTTGAATCAACACCATTCCTACCATCTTCTGAGTTTGCAGTGCCATTGTGATTGTCCATGCCATCAAAAGGAGAGTAAAACACATCAAAATTGTTTTCATTAGAATGTAGAAATCTAGATCTGATTTTCACAATAACATTTTAAAAGATATGCCCTGCGTAGGTAGAGGAAATTAGAGGGCGAACGTAGGCAATGGAGTCGCTGTCAATGATTATGACATTTCTGATATCTCTTCCAAGAAGAGACAGGTCTTTAACCTGCTTGTTTTTATATCCTGAACTGGATGCGCTTATCAGTGTCGATCTTGTCCAGGAAGCAATCTGGTCTGGGTTTACTGCTACCAGTAAACAATACGAGCTCGAACGACATGGCCATGCATTTTAGTAAACAATACGAGCTCGAAACCAATGGCCATGCTCTTTTGACGGTGCAGTTGCAATTGCCATTGTCATTAAGCGTCAAAATAAAACGCAATGGTGGTGGCAACTGGAACTACAGCGTCCTCTGAGCGAACGAAGATGAGAGGCGGATTGCGCAGGAGTCCTTCCGTACTGGATTTAACTATGGTTCCCTTGCTACCTGCACCAAAAATGCGGCGCCGACACACGCTCGTACTGGGCATGGACAACACCATTTTGGCGGTGCGGAGGGAAATGTTACCCCAGGATCAAGGATCCCAATAATTTAAGGTCGCTGGGACATGCCCTTCGTTTTTATAAGGCCGTGCTTAAACCTGTTTTTAAAATGCATGGCCATGTGGTTCGAGCTCCTATTGTTTACTCATAGCAGTAAACCGCGAGCAGATTGCTTCCTGGACAAGATCGACACAGATAAGCGCATCCAGTTCAGGATATACAGAGACCCCATTGTCTACCAGCGTCAGCAAGGTAATGCCATCCCAATAAAAAGATTCCAAGGTGTCAAGTCCTACTCACAGCTTCAAGAGCTCATCCCCTTCTCATGCAACCTGAACAAGCTGGACGACGTTCGCCCTCTAATTTCCTCTACCTACGCTGGGGATATTCGCCCTGTGAAGAACGACGGGGAAATCCTTTAAAATGTTATTGTGAAAATCAGATCTCGATTTCTACATTTCTACATTTCTACATTCCAATGAAAACAATTTTGATGTGTTTTACTCTCCTACCATGTCTCTTTGTGATTGTTCATTTAACTGCCTTCCAAATCTCATGATAAACTTATTCTAAATTGGTATATACTATTTTGAATATAGCTATCATTCGAATATATACATGTATTTGAATAAAAGTGCTAAATACATAGATAACTTATCCGGCCACATGAAAATCTAAGAATTTATTGCATGGAATGAAGACCAGAGACTATGTGCCTACCTGAAAACAATCCCACTTCCTCACATGCCTTTCCCATATTAGCCATGAATCTCTCTCCCATTTCCATTCAGATCACCAATCTCAATGACTAGAATTGCCAATTTTTTCTCAAAGATACAGAAATCCTACACAAACAATTCAGAAACTCTATCTCAAATCTCCAAGTTCTATTATTGCATTACCTTGGGGTTTGTATCTTTCCTTGTATTCGAATTTCCTTGCATTAAAAATAATATAATCATTTGTAGGAATGACTTGATGATTGCAGCATCGATGCAACATTGTTAAAAACATGTGAATACATGTGTGAAAGAGAAAGAGGATGGTCATTACCAAGTGTTTTTATCGTTATCGCTCATGGCTCTTGACTTGTCCTTATTTTCAACATGTTTATATATTCATAGCCGATTATAGGCTAAAGTCAAGATAATGAAAGACAGGAATTGAAGAACTGAGTTCTACAAGGTTTTCAGAAGTGACAAATCAATAAAAGTAGAAAAATTGTAAACCCATGGAAAAGTCGTCAAACTGTAGACCCTGTTACACAGGGACCCTACAATTGCGTGTCAACATGGAAAACTCTTCAGTTTAGTAAATATCAGATAGACCAACAAAGATTCGTAATCAATATCGTAACAAATTGAGATTGGGCATGTCATAGATAGGCCTCATCTTAATCCACACGTTAATATTTGTTCCTTCCTTATTTGTTCCTTCCTTCCTCAATCTTCCATAATTGTTCCATACTGCATTTTGCTTCCATACTTGCCAGAGTAACAACGACAGAAGATGCTTCAACTGATTTATCCAAAGTTCCTGAAGTATTACCTGTGAAAAAAAATCTCTGAAGAAGGTTTATCTGATGAATCTCAACGGTCTGAAGACATACTTAGTTTCTTGAAACAATACCGTTAGATTTATATTATCTTTTCATATTCCAGATGTGCTTTTGAGCATTTTATTTTAATTTTATAATACAAATACAAGTTATAACCTAGAGTATATTATTGTAATTTTGGATTATGCTTATGCATTAATTTTGTCCATGTTAAGATGACATTAAATTGTCCATGTTAAGATGACATTAAATTGTAGGTATTTTTTTAGAATATTATCGAAATTTGAATTATTATAAACTATTTAAATTTTATTGTTAGGGAGATGATATTGAAGTCTAACAATTTCTCTCATGTTAAGAGGACTTTCACTGAACAAAGTTTATTTAAAAATATTATTAAATTACCAGAAATGATTTTTTTGCAAATGTTATTTTGCCTTAAATTTCTGTGATTTAGGTCTGATTTTTACTTTTTTTTTTATTATTATATATTTTTCATAAAATTAAATGCTAAAAGGCCGTATTTTCGTACCTAAGCCCTAGGTGCAGAAGTCTCACTTCCCTAACATCTCTACATACACATAGTAAAAAGTTCTAATAGTTAGTACAAATTGGGGACGTTCTAATAGTTAGTACAAAATTGGGGACGTTTCATTATAAATTTGTGTACAATTCATGTGCTAATTCGTGGTAAAAAATCTGCTTGGAGGAAGTTTGAAATTCACTTGTTACAAGATTTTAGAATTTCTTTTCTGGAAGTGTCATTACAGTGTTAATTTTCTGATATATAAGTTGTTAATCGTTGGTGTCCTTGGTTGCCATATTTCGAAGCCATAATGCAAATAAAAGTCTAAATTTTAGACAAAGAGAGGTCGGATTTTGGCTTGAAGGATGTCTAAAAAAATACATTTATACATAGTCTGAAATTTGCCTTGGTTGACAAACATCTATGCATGAAACTTGAAGAGAACCAGCAACTAATTGTGTTTTCCATTTATCATTTGGTCTATTGGTCAGTTGGAACATTTACAAAGCCTAAGAGTATTCATTTACGGCTTTCATACAAGTCTGAAACTTACTGACAGTACAGTATTAAAATTCTGATGTATAAAGTGGTTGTCTTTTGAAGTATTTACAGGACTATAATGGATGCTAGCATTTGATGTTGTTTATGTCTTTTGTATAAGTTATTGGGAGACCATCAATTACTTGGTCACACACTTGTTTCTCTTGTACTTTACTGGATGACAAAAATCTTCGTGTTTGTTGATGAACATATGAATGCTTAGCCAACTTATTTATGAAACATTTGTGCAACAGGGTTGTCCCATACTATATCTTTATTTCATCTTTATTGTAGATAATCGTACCTTATTTTTTTTGTGCTAACATTCATATATACGATTCCTTTGGAATATTTTTGGTCTAAAAGACATTGAATGAAATTTTTGAATCTTAGTTGCCACATGAATGGTTGATGCATCATTTGTTTGTTTTTATCCCTTCCATGGATTCCATATAGGCACTGGTCTATATTAACATTGCATAGAAAACATAGTCTATGTTGCCTAAGTGTTCCACACAACGATTCAGGGTCCTTCCCCTCGGAGGTTATGACTCACCAAAGAAGTTAGAATTGTTATCAAAGTGACACTGGGTCACATTTCTTATACTTTTTTACTTGGAACTAACCCTACTAGTTTTCCAGGTAATCATCATAACCTCATTGTCATCATAACCTCATTGACGATGGTAAAAATGGCCTTTGTCACCAAAAACTGAGCGTTACCTAAGGAAGCATAGCCAAAAGTAGAGGAGATATGGAGAAGTGCTAGGTTCGTCTTCAATAATCATTATTAGTGATGGTCAGTGACTATCACAAATTCCAAAGGAAAACAATAACAAATATTTAATTATCGTCACCGTAACCTCATTGGAGATAGTGAAAAGGGACTCCATCACCAAAAACTAAATGTTGCGAAAGGAAAACGTAGCCAAAAGGAAAGGAGATATGGAGATGCGTTAGGCCCGTCACCAATAATCATTATTAGTGATGGTTAGTGATAGTCGTCAATTCCAAAGAGCAATATTCAACCTATCTTTTATGGTTGCTAGCATTATTAGTGACTATCACAAATTCCAAAGGAAAACAGTAACAGATATTTAATTATCAACACCGTAACCTCATTGGAGATAGTGAAAAGGGACTCCATCACCAAAACCTAAATGTCACGAAAGGAAAACGTAGCCAAAAGTAAAGGAGATATGGAGATGCGTTAGGCCCGTCACCAATAATCATTATTAGTGATGGTTAGTGATAGTCGTCAATTCCAAAGAACAATATTCAACCTATCTTTTATGGTTGTTAGCATAACCTCATTGGCCATGCATGATAAAGGACCATCACCATTTCTATTCAATTTAAAAAAAATTGTTATGAGCCTTTAAGGATAGTCATCGAAGTTTCAATAATGGTGACGGTCATAACATTAAACATGAGTGTTAATTTCTACAATGGTGACGTGCACATAATTAAATGTCACCATTGAATTTTTCAATAGTGACGGTCACAAAATTAAGCATCACCTTAATTTCCACAATGGTGATGTGCACAAAAATAAATGCCACCATTGAATTTTTCAATGGTGATATGCACAAAAATGAACAAACGAGTTGTTATCCCTAAAGTATGCACCTTGACTATTAAAGGGAAAAGCTAGGGAACTTGGAAAATAAATTGTTTAAAGATTGATTTGATGTAGATTTTATGTTGATGGACAAATTCTATTTGGTCTAAGGTTGAGTATCGAATAAGGTTTTCAATAGGATTTTCAATTTGTAGATTGTGACTTCATATGCATGCTAGAAATGGTTAAGTCAAATTATTTGGAGTGGAAAATGATGGGTGAAACATTAGACAAAAACATCACAAACAACAATATTTTGTTTACAAGAGAAATGTTGAAGACAATCCAATGGCTATGGGAAATAAATAAGACAACCATGTCATTTGATCTACAAAACTGGCAATACACAGTTCTACCTTGTTAATTGATCTATAGACAATGAAACATTTTAAAGCTATGCAAAAGCACACTGCATTCAATATAGATTTCTAATGAAACAATTGAACATTCACTAAATTTCATGATTGTGCATGATCAACGCAATCGACTAAGTTCAACATATCATGGCATTCAATCAGTCAAAGTGCAATGTCAATTATTTAACAAAACTTTAGTATTGCTGCAGACTTCACAATTTTGTAGTGGTAAACACTAAAATTCCTTGAGTTCCAATGTAGAATTGATTTTGTAGTCTTTTTTCCCTAGAAGTAGCCAATTCATCTACAAAATTGGCATTCATCTCCGTTTAAAAGCTCGATGTTATAATGAAGATCTTAGATGTTGGAATCTCATTCCAACTTTGGAGTCCAATTGAAATAATTTTTTTTGGAGACTTGATGTAATGTGTTAGAAATATGAGAGAGATTGTTGATACTTATTCAATAAGAGTTAGAGCCATCCAGGAAGCTTTTCAAATCACTTACCAAAGTAGGTGTGGGACATTGAGTAAGTCTAATAATGAGGCTTGGTGGGATTAGTGTGGATGCATGTATGATCAATAATGAAGACCAAGTGTGTAATGCAATGCTGAATGACATATGTGGATTGGTAGCTCCATAATTGAGTTAAATAAAAAGGGCAAGACCTTCTACAATGTTAAAGGATTATGCATGCCATGAGACATTGGCCCAACTGTTATAGTACCAAACCCTCCAAGTGTGTAGTGGTTGTGACAAGGTTATTGGTTGTGGTCAAATTGGGGTGAATCTGGAAGTAACATTCAATATTGCAAATTAGAAATTGAGCTACTCAACATGCATAATCTCCTGATGTAATTTAAATTCACGTCATGGATCTCGGAAGAGACATTCTTCATAGTATGTGCTTAATCCTTCAAGTTGTTAATTAATTTCAATTGACATGTTACAGTAAGATAGTTATTATTAGATGTAACCATCCCTTGGAGGAATGTCGTTACCCTCCCCACCCAGGTTCAATTCTTGTAAGTGACATATTGCTCTTGTTGAGCCCATATTGTAATGATTGTAATTCGTGCCACCTTGATTCTCTAGAATAGCAAGTGGTGACCATTTCCCAGGTGGACTATCCCTCTAACAAATGGTGAACCACCTTTATGAAAAAAAAAGGTAGGTACAACTTAATGCAAAAAATTCCAAGTTTCTAGTTTGACTAGCCTCACAAGAAACTAATTTCCTTGGGCTAAACAAGCATACACACATCAATTTTTTTTTCCAATACAAACTAATATTTTACCTAACCAATTTTTTTTCATAAGAAAAAAAACCTTACTTTTATTAATAAAATATGAAATTCAATAAAACATAAAATACCTCCTTCACTTAGAAAATACATGGTTCTCTTAGCAATTACATCCTAAAAATCAATATCAAAGAAATGAAAATCACTCAAATAGCGAATCAAACCATAGTTTCCATCCATGTTGAGCTTGTGAGTAATAAGGGGTTTTGGTCAACCTTAAGAGAACTAAGGATGAGGAGTTTGAAGGATAATCATTGACAAGAGGTGACCAAGACTATAAAATAATGAACCCTAAAAATCGATTAAAAGGTAATCCAATGTCGAGTGCACTCACAAATTCTCAAGAAAAAAATCTCCGAATTCCTTATGAACAAAACTATTCCCAAATTTGTGTAGGATTTTGAGATATTGATTGAAAAGGCACACCACATACTCATCACCCAAATCTTTGATCCAATAATCTAGGTGAAGATTGATGACAATCCTTTGTTAAACAAGCATTCCAGCTTCAAAGATGAGTAATGAGCAAGGTAGGTAGCTCCGAAATTGCAAAACTTGAGGCCTAATCTATACCTATGATACTAATTGATATGTACACATGAACCAACAATGAAAACACTAGGTTGTCTTAATTTCTACATGGGAAAAAAAGAATAATATAAAATCCTAGGCTATATTAATTAATAGGGGAAAAAGAAAAAATTTATTAATAATTTTTAGAACAAGAGACCTTAAAGAATATTTAAGATACCTTAACATGCACTCCAAATGAAGAATAGTATAGAATCTCCAATACATCAGAAGGAAAGAGAAGAAGAGTATCTCCGAAGAAGCTTAATGGTAGCTTGAAGACAACATACAAGACAACTCTTTAACAACCAAGAAATTCTCCAAATTAATCCTTGAATCAACCCAAGAGATTCTCCAAAACAACCCTTCGATCATCTCTCCAAATCGACTTAACAAACTCTTTAGTTTAACACTAGAAATCAACCCAAGAAAGTTTCCAAACCAACTCAATAACTAACCTCAAAATCTCCAAATTGGTGAAGTGAAGGGAATCTCCAATACATCAGAAGGAAAGAGAAGAAGAGTATCTCCAAAGCATCTTAATGGTAGCTTGAAGACAACATAAAATACAACTCTTTAACAACCAAGAAATTCTCCAAATTAATCCTTGAATCAACCCAAGAGATTCTCCAAAACAACCCTTCGACCATCTCTCCAAATCAACTTAACAAACTCTTCAGTTTAACACTAGAAATCAACCCAAGAAAGTTTCCAAACCAACTCAATAACTAACCTCAAAATCTTCAAATTGGTGAAGTGAAGGGAATGAGGAAAATGAAGGGTGGGGATGTGAAGAACCTGCAATAATTAATTAATGCAAATACACGAGATATCAGAAATAATAGATTTCAGAATCACTTTTATATCGATCACGGGCCACTTCGAGGGGGCAACCTCCTTTGAGAAAGCTCAATACAATTAAATTCACGATGCCTTCAATGACTTCAACACACAATTATATACTAAGTCTATGCCCAATACTATGAGTCAAAACCATGGGATATATAATACTACGGGACGACTTACAAAGCATATCCGTCCAATACTATGCGTCAATATTATGGGCTAATATAAACTATGGATCAACAAATACTACGGGACGACTTACAAAGCATATGCGTCCAACACAATATACTAACATAGTAAAGAGAAGGGTTGACACGGGTTCCTAACATCCCCTCTGCCTTAGAAAAAGCTTTGTCCTCAAAGCTTTGGTTGGGGAAAATGTTGCAGAATCTGAAGGAGTGGTTCCCCGGTAGCATCCTCGGGTTGCATTTCGGGCCACTGACGCCTTTGGAGTGTCAGGGATGATTGCTTGGAAGGTTGTAGACGAAGAAGAACCCTATCAGCTGCATGAAAACTGCGCTTAGAATGGTGCTGATTTGCTTGTTGTTGCAGTCAAATTCTGGCCATGTGAAGATTGTCCTGTAGAATGAGAAGAATTTGATCGCGGTTTCGAAGAACCGAGTCAATTGCATGAACTAGGGAGCTGCTAAGGGTGTATGGAAGAAGAACTGGCGATGTATGTCCATAGACTACTTCATATGGTGTCCTTGTAGATGTGGTATTGTACCACAAGAGCGCTTCTAAGAAATCCATAGAAATAGTTGGTCAAATCTATGTAGGGATGGGCAAGGGTTTGAGCAGTCCTGAAAGGAGTGTCATTTCACCCTTGTTGAAGAATTTCTATCTTCTTGAAGAATTTCAACCAACCTGCCTGTTGGAACAGCTCTGCACAATCTGGAAGTTTTTTAATCCATGTCAAGTCTGTGGGTTCAGCCCTATTAATCTTACCACTTTTACTGCTTTTTCCCATATCTTTCTTTTCAGAGAACAAGAACAGACTAGTTTAGGTTTCGGAAATGTCTTATAAGCTGTTTTCTGAGCAAATAATTCTCCAGGTTATAACAATTTCAATGATATTTAAATCACCTGCACAAATTACAGACCTTCCTGTGTAGTACCTCTACCAACTAGCAGACTCCCTGCTGTGTAGAAACTGAGTTCTATCAATAATTTCGTAATTCTTTTCGATGCCCTATTCTGTATATTCTAATGTTTTAAAACATTAGGTCATGAGAGAAACCATCATGCAAAATCCTTCTAACGGGCTTCAGGTAACTACTTCAGTGGTGAATTCCTCATCTTTACACTCTATTACATCTTCCTCAACAACCAACTTTTTCAGAAAAACACGCAGCAGCAGAAACCCAAATTCTCCAGCTATAAGGGTTATACGTAATACCTGTCAATTACTCATCTGTCGTGGCTTAATGTCTTCAATTTGAGGTGTCAATGATGTCCTCCTTCGAGCACAGGTGTCCTCCTAACGATTCTTTGGCTGCAAGTGAACGAATTCAAAAGCCCTAAATTTTTGATGGCGCCAGAAAACAGCTGTCTCCTTCCACAGTAACGTAATCCAACGTTCAACAGTGAAGTCTCCTCCTCAAACACTAACTCCTCAGTGATGATGCGTGTGACAAGAGAAAATTGACAGCTAACCCCGGAATTGACTGGGCTGATCTCTGTGCAACTGAACCCGCATAACCTGTAATGATGCCCTTGTTTTCTCTTCGCGATTAACAACCAACTAACATCATGCTCAAAATGCTGCATACACATGTTAAACACTTCACACAATGCGATTAGATACTTTCACTCTGCATGATGATTGAAATCAGGTTGAGAATTTACAAAAAACTCATGCCACGATATTCCTGTAGCGCACTCTGTGTTAAACTTTGGTGTAGCGCTACAAGAATATCTTTTAACCAAAATTTAGCAATTTTCTAACTTTTTGCCAACTTGTCGGAGATTTTGGCAGCTATTTGGTTTAGGACATTAGTTTAGCTACTCTCTAAAGTCATTAATGATTCTCCTTTTGAATATATAACTCTCATTGACCCACTTTTCAATATAAAAAATGACCAAAATCAAATGAAATCTGAAAGGACTGGGTTCAAACTTTATTCAATCATTCATAAGGTTCTTAAGAAGGCAAAAACCAAAATTGAAAACCAAAAATTAACTAAGGTAGACTCAAAGAACAAACCAAAAATTGGAGAGAATGACTAAAAATGCAGAAAAATTTACTGACTTAACATCTGGCTCCAGCTGCGGGATGAAGTCCTCCCTGTGAGGCTTCAAGAACCTGTAGACTAGTGCCTTCAGTCTTCCATTGGGCTATGGAGTCTTTATTCAATCGCACTCAGACCGGTATATACAATGAAAAGTGACCATGATCTTCATTTAACTGTAGAAATGCTTGAGGAATCGCCCATTAACAGGGCTGAGCAATTCCTCTCCTTCCAATGACTGCAATATGAAAGTATTATTTTCCAAAACCTTAGCTATCAGAAAAGGGCCAAACCATAAATTATCAAATTTTCCATGTTTCCCCTTCTGTTCCTTTCTTGCATCCCATCTTAAAACCATCTCACCTTCTGAAAAAATGTGATCTTTGATATTTCTGTCAAACCTGGTTTTCATTTTAGCTCTATACAGCTGGGCTTCTTTGTCTACCTTCTCCCTGTTCTGCTGTAACTCAATCATTTCAAAAATTCTCCTTTGCAAATCATCTGGTTCCTCTTGAGAATTTTGGAGGAACTTCATTACTGGGATTCCCAATTGTACTGGAAACACTGCTTCTGTTCCATAAACCAGCTGAAAGGGTGAAGTACCAATGGCTTGTTTTACAGTAATCCTATCTGCCCATAATGCATATTTCAACATTGAATCCCAGGATTTTTTATTTTGTTTGAGCAATTTCTTGATGCACTGAATGATATTTTTGTTAGATGATTCAGCCTGCCCATTTCCCTGAGGATAATAGGGAGTTGAGTGTTTTAGCATAATACCATTTTTCTCACAAAAGGCCACCATTGCCTTGGATTTGAATGCTTTGGCATTATCAGTAATCAATCTCTGTGGACAACCAAACCTGCTCAGAATATTATTTTCTATGAAATCCATAATTACCTTATCTGTGGCATTCCTTGTGGGGATAGCCTCCACCCACTTTGTAAAGAAATCTGTGGCAGTCAAAATCCAATGATGCTGGCCTGAAGATGCTGGGTTTATTTCTCCAATAAAATCCAGACCCCACTGCTGAAAAGGGGCATTGACTACAATAGGCTTCAAAGGTAAAGACAGCAACTTCTGTTTACCTGCAAACTTTTGACAGGGTATGCAAGCTCTCACATGTTGATAAACATCTGAAAAAAGTGAAGGCCAATAGTAACCAGCTCTTAAAATTTTATAAGCTGTCGTTTTCCAGTATTTATGTCCTCCACAAGCTCCTTCATGAGATTCTGAAATCACTTCCTTTATTTCAGCTTGATCTAAACACCTTAATAAGATTCCTGCTGGATCTTTCCAAAACAATTGACCTTCTATCAGACAGTATTTGGTAGTTTTCAATTTCAAGGACCTAGCAGCTTTTCTGTCTAAGTGTTCTGGACATTGTAAAAATAACAGAAAATGGACAATGTCAGCATACCAATCTGAAGATGAATAAGAATCCATGATTCTTTCTTTTTCCAGAATTATTTGATTTTCTTCAGGTGCTGATTCTTCTGTCATAGCATGTAATCCTAATGCCTGAAAATTTGAGTCAGCCAGCAGTTTGGCCAATCCTTGTCCTTTGACCAGCTTAGTAGGTCTGATTTCCACTTCATATTCCATAATTTTGGCAATCCACCTTCCCCTCTTTCCTTCACTATCAGGCTGTGTCAAAACATCCTTCACTGCAGCATTTGGAACAAAGGAAACAACCTTGGAGTGTAAAATATAGATTCTGAAAAATTTTAAAGCCTTTACCAGAGCATAGGCTTGTTTCTCCAAGATACTATATTTCAGCTCTGAATCTCTAAGTGTTTTGCTGAAAAAGGCAATTGGTTGTTCCAATCCCTCCTCATTCTTCTGAAGTAGGACAGCAGCAATGGTGTCTTCTGAAGCAAAAGAAAATGTAAGAAATTCTTTGTCAAAATTTTGACTCACCAGGACAGGTGATTCAGTCAGTGACACTTTAATCTTTTCAAAAGCTGCCTTTGCTTCAACAGTCCACCTGACTTCTTGGTCCTTTTTTAACATGGCTGTAATTTGCTTAATGGTTTCAGCAAAATTAGGAATAAACCATTGCAGAAAATTGATTTTGCCAATAAATGATTGCACATCCTTTTTACTCCTGGGCAAGCTAATCTTCAGTATTGCTTTGACTCTCTGAGGGTCAATTCTGATACCATCAGCTGATACCAAGTGGCCAAGCAACTTACCTTCTTGCACAGCAAAATGTGATTTTTTAGGGTTTAAAGATAAGCCAAATTTCCTGCATTTTATGAAAGTTTGTTCTAAATGCTTTAAATGTTCATCATCAGACTTTGAGAAGACAGTGATATCATCCAGATAAATAACCACAAACTTATCTTTTTCACCCACGAATGCAATATCCATGGCTCTCTGAAAGGTTGCTCCAGCATTCATCAAGCCAAAAGGCATCTTGTCATACATAAATGTCCCCCAGGGGGTTGTAAAAGGTGTTTTTTCTTTATCATCAGGGTGCATAGCAATCTGATTATACCCTGAGAAACCATCTACCATTGAAATTCTTTGAGCTCCAACCACCTGCTGCAAAACCTGTTCAATCTTGGGGAGAGGATAATTGTCTTTTAATGATGATCGATTCAAATTTCTGAAGTCAACACATAATCGAATCTCTCCATTCTTCTTTCTAACAGGAACCAAATTTGCCACCCAAGAAGAATACCTAAGAGGCACTATTATTTTTGCATCCAACAACTTCTTTAATTCTTTTTCAATTACAGGGAATAGTGCTGGATTGATTCTTCTTAATTTCTGCCTGAAAGGTTTAACATTAGGTTTCAAAGGAACTTTGTGCTGAATAACTGCTGTGTCATAGGTTTTCAGTTCCTTGTAAGACCAAGCAAATGCATCTATATATTTTCTCAACAGCCTAATATATCTACTCCTTTGCTCAGCTATTAAGTTTTTAGACAATTTTACCATTCTGGGCTGTTCTGCTGAGCCAATATTGTAGTCCTCTACATTGTCTTCTGAAGACTGAATTACTGGTCTGGAAGGTGTATCATCCTTAGTGAATATTCTTTCCAGAGGTACTAGACCTTTCGGAATGAAATTAGTCTTCAATTCAATAATCTTATGCCCAACAATCTCTTCTGCAGTAAACTCATCTAACTGTTCATCCCTTTCATCTATCTCCTGATCAATTTGATTGTTTGAGAATTCATCTACAAGCTCAAGAAAATTTTTTATGTCAATTTCATCTTCAAAAACCCTCCAATGTTTCACATTATCTGGAACACATGGTCTATATCTCACTTCTATTGGATATCTTAATTGAGTGATTTTTGGAATTCTGAAATGTGTGGCAGTTAGGGCTAAAGAATCTGCAGTTTCATTATGATTTCTGGGAATATGAGTGATATTAAATGCTATAAAATAGTTTTCAAGCATATCCCATACCTCATTTCGATATACTTTCAACAAACCCTGCTTTACTTGATATTTGTTCTTCACTTGTTGAACAATTAGTTCGGAGTCGCCAAATGCAGAAATCTGTTGAATTCCCAAATCTTTTGCAGCCTTCAATCCCAGTAGCAAGGCCTCATACTCAGCAGTATTGTTGGTGGTAGCAAATTCTAATTTATACATAAGTTTCACCATTTCACCTCCGGGAGAAATCAATAAAACTCCAGCTCCAACACCTTCTTTGCATGAAGACCCATCAAAATACAACTGCCACAATACATCCTGCTCTTCTTGACTGTATTTTACAGGCTGATCTTTTTGTACTTGTAACACACCAGCAGAATTCTCTTCTTCACTAAACTGTAGTATGCATGAACCAAGGTCTTTATCCACAGAATACATTGGGTGATTTGTAGGGTTTTTCTCATCTGTGACTATGTAAGCCAACTGTAGCTCTCTATAAAGTATCCTGTTTTCTCCACCAAAAACAGGAATAGTTGCATAAGAGAGGTCCATCTGTAGTGTCCCTCCAACTTTCTTGGCCCATGACCTAGACAGAAGTAAGCCAAATTTTGGTGTGATGTCAGCTACCACAACATCCATTATTACACTTTTCATGGGTAACTGAGTAAGATTGACAACCATGTCTTTTATCACTCCTAGACATTTCACAGCTCGGGAGTCAAAAGCATATAGATCATGGTAAGGTATAGTGACATTAAGGCCCAGGGCTTCCATCACAGATTTTGGCATCAAATTATGGGATGCTCCTGAATCTAACAGACAGTTATGAATCATCTGCTCATGCACAGTCAGAGTTATATAGAAAGGAGGAGAAGCACCAGCTTCATTTTCAGTCTTCTCAGCCAAAGCTGATCCAATAAAAATTCTAGGGTTTTCCTCCTGCAGATTTACTGTATCTTAAACTGGCTGATTATTGGGCATATTCATTACTTTCAACACTGTATTCTTGTATGATGGATTTTTTATAAGCTCAGAAAATGGCACAGGAATTTTAAGTTTTCCTAACTCATTTTCCAAACTAAAATTTTGACCTGACCTATTTACCTCTTCAATTTCTGTATTCTTCTTAGGTTTTTCTGCAGGTTGCTTCTTTTCTGCTACAGGATCAGCAGTTTGTTTATCAGGAATAACTGGAGCAGGAACAACAGCTTTCTTCTTAGGAGCTTGAACTACTTGTTTCGGTCCAGTTCTGAGATTAATAATTTTCTTAACTCCATTCTGATTGGTAGCAGCATTTACAGCAGTTTTTTCACATTCCAAATCATCTTCAACCTCATATAAATCAGCATCATAATATTCAGAATTTAGAAAATCTTCTTCAGTAACAAAGCCTGTAAACATTTTATCTCCAATGTGGTTCATGTCCTGATCAGTCTCAGTTTCTTCAAAAAGCAGCTGCTGATCAATTTCTTCTTCATCAACCAAATTATTTTGGAAAGGTGGGGGCACTTTCTGATCTTCATTTTCTCTCCTTTCTTGCTGGATGTCATTATTTCTTCGTTCCCTTGGCATGAATCTAGGTGCAAATTGTCTTCTAAACTGATTTTGATTGTTTGGATTCCTCTGAGCTTCTGGAGCAGGTTTAGCAGAATTCTTTTCAAGCTCTAGTTTATTCAACTTTGCAGTAAGGATCTTAACCATTTTGGCCATCTCATCTATCTTGGCCTCAGCAGATTGAGAAGCAGAGCCTGCTGTGACAGCTTCTTTCTTTCCCTTTCTTTCATATAGCTGCTGAGATGTTTCATTCTTAAGTCTATTTGAAGCTAACAAATTAGACTCTACCTCTAGGGCTGCATCTTGCATGTTCAGCAGGGTGATAGGTCTCCTCTCTCTGAGTAATAGAGAAAATTCATGATCAAAAGCATTGGCATAGGTCAACTTGGCTGATGTTTCAGTGGGTTTAATTTCTGCTGGAATTCTACTATACATCTTATTAAACCTCTTGGAAAAATCTGCAACAGTCTCATCTTTCTTTCTTCTGAGAGCTCCAAATTCGGTTATGTAATATGTGTGATCTTTCGTATCTCCCCATTGTCTCATGAAAAGCTCATGGAGTTCTTCAATAATAGTAATGGAGTTAGCAGGCAAATCTCTAAACCATTTTCTTACATCACCATCTAGACTCTGAACAAAAACCCTCATCCACACATCTTTAATTTCAATATTCTGATTGTCAGCATAACTCATAAAAGCCTCCCAATGTTCCTCAGCAGTATTTTCCCCTTGGCCATTAAATCTAGGCATATATTTCTGATAATCCCCTCCGGGCAAAGCATGTAGAGGCTGAGGTAAAACTAATGGTGCATACCTAGCTGCTACCATTCTGTCCATCATATCCATAGGTGGATTTTGGGCTGCCATTGTGGACTGAAGTTTAGATTGAGGTTTCAAATTAGGTTTTGAAAAGGAAGAAATTTGACTGGACCCTTTTTGAAAAGTATTCTTTCCTAGCTTCAACTGAAAGATTGGTATTTTATCAGGGGAAGAAGTTTTAGCTTTCAAGAAACTTTGAGGATTAGTGAAAACCTGGAAAGTGTTCTCAGAGAAGATAGGTTTTGAACACGGTGAAATTTCAGCTGGGTCTAGTAATTCACCCAACTGATGAGAATCACAGAAAGTTGGCAAAGATTGAGATTTTCTGAGTTTGTTTGCTGTTTTCAAAATCTGCTCAGGGTCTGTCACACCCAGATTTAATGGAGAAACAGGCTTATTCCTGGTCCCAATCCCTTTAGAAGCCAGTGTGACTTTTATGGTGAAAAATAGCCATCAAAAATGCTGGTTCAAGTCCACCTCTTAAACCAGGAAAAATGATGAGTATCCCAGGGAAGATATGCTTCAGCTTCGTCCCCGGCAACGACGCCTAAGATGTTTGTGTCAGAAATTGTTACTAAGGCTAAGGTAACAAGCCAACACAATCTCAAAATAAAAATCAATCCAAACTAGGCTTTTAGGGTTTTGTTTTGTAGGTTTTGGTTAGAAACTTCAAGAGCATAAGGGAATACATTCAACAGATAAGTAAAAACTAATTCATATACATATATCCATGAAGATGCATATATATCTCAGGAATCCAACAAAAGATTGCAATGAAGTTCATACAATAAAAGACAAGCACCACTGGAAATTATACCTAAAACCAGAAATGAATTTGTCAATCAAGAAACTGTATAAGTTTAAAATGAAGCCAACACATATCAGAAGTGGAATAAGGAGTTATATATTCATAGTTTCATCAAAAATGTAATATGAGAGTTTGCAATACTTAGTAGTGAACAAGTCTGGATGAAAGCACAGTTTGCAGACCTCCTCTAGCTCCAAAAATTCGAACCCTTACAATGTCTTTTCTCCCTCTCTAAATAGTTTTTTATCTCCCAAAAACAGTTAGGGTATTTCCTACTAATCCTCCATCGAATGACTAGACTAGGTAAAATAGCATTTACATTTTTACAAATTACAGTTTTGCTAAAAATAGCAAATCTTTAACAAAAAGTCTTAAATGAACCTAACTGCCTTAGATCTCTTTCGATGCCTCCACAAGCAAAGAGATGCCATCTGGACTTGAGGATCTTTTCTTCACTCTTTTGTGCTTTTTCTCCAGCTCAGCTATCCTTTTGTGTAGGTGTTCATTTTCATGCTGCAAGGTTTGAACTGTCTTTTCTAATTCTGAGCAATTCCTGTCAGCAACCCTTTTTCTTCTGAGTGCCTCCTTTGCATCAATCATTAACTCCTGAAAATTGTCATGAGTATCTTGAAGATCTTCTCTCAATCTTCTATTTGCCATCATTAGACCATCATTAACTTCCTGCATGTAGCTCATTTGATGCTTGTACTGTTTGACAGTCTTCTTCAAATTCTCCTTGTCATAATTAACCAGTTTTTCTATTGCAGCATCCTGATCTTCACTTGGTTTCCAAAACATGTCAAACTTCTTAAACATTAATTCCTCTGTCAATGGCTTTACAGCGGTATCTTCAATGATAGGGTTTGAAACACCTATTACCTGTGCTGATTTAATATCTTCTGTTAACAATTTTCCAGAATTGTTTTCAACAATGGATTTAGAGCTTTCTTCACCTGTTACATTTACAGACCCAAAATCCTCTCTTTTAACTGAATGCAATTCATTTTTCTTTGATTGCTCCTCCATGGATTCTTCATCAGAGATGGTCACCTTATCAGTCTTCAATTTTGGATTTAACAGCTTTTTCATGCTTAATCTTAATTTGTTTTTAGACCTAGTTTTAGGTCTCCATAAAGAAGCTGCCTCTGCCATCATTTTAAGTTTCTTCCTTTGATATTGGATAGATGCTAACTCTACCACTTCCAGCTTTTTGATCTTGCTCTTAAGCTTTGTGGTCTTATCCTTTCTAGCATGATTTTCTTTAATCTCAGTTTTAACCTCTATCTCAGGCCTAAATTGTTCTTCTTCTAACATATAGCCCTCATCATCTGAGAGGACTGTGATGGGGCTTCTTGGCTGGTTATGAACTTCTACTTTTGCTACAGGAATCACTTTGATATCAATTTTCTTCTCTTCCTGAAAATCTGCTATCGGAGATGACTTCTTTTCAAGAAATTCCTCTTCCTTTTTGTCATCAAACACTGAGAACTCGACCTTATTGTGCTCTGAAAATTTCTAAGGCTGACTGTCATTCTGTCCTTCATCTGCTACCTGCTTTGTTCCCTTCTTAACTTTAATTTCATGTTTCTTTGCAGCTTTAACTGAATGCCCTAATTTCTGTATCATTACTTTTCCCTTATCAGTTTGTCTTTTGGATTGTTGGTCTTCTTCTTTAGAATGAATCCCTGACCAAAACAAAAAGAAGTCCCAAGTTTTTTCCTCATGTTGCAACACTGTAGAAATGATTAACTTTATGAGACCATGATGAAACAATGATTGAGAAGTATGATCATCCAGCTGTTTTATTTTGCTTGACATTTTTTGCAGGCTTTTGAAGAAAAAGAATGGTAAATTCATTTTAGACACCCTTGCCATGTGTTGTAGGAACCTAAGATGGTATTTGAACACTAATGAATACCTCCCTTCATAAGTTACATAACTCTGAAGAATTCTTATGGGTTCAATCCATTCCCTCCTGAAATTATGTATGAGAATACCTTTGTTCCAGTCAGGAATAACATTGGGCAATAAGTATCTTTGAGGATCAAACTCAAAAGGAGACTTCTTAAACCAGAGCTCGCCCTCATTACTAATTTCAGTGGCTTCTGAAATTAATTCCACAGTCAATTTAAATCTCAAAGGATCCATTATGATCATCTCATTCTTAAGTCCTTTGGCAAAATTGCAGGTCACTTGAGCATTAAAACCATCCATCTTCTTGAAGAATTTCAACCAACCTGCCTGTTGGAACAGCTCTGCACAATCTGGAAGTTTTTTAATCCATGTCAAGTCTGTGGGTTCAGCCCTATTAATCTTACCACTTTTACTGCTTTTTCCCATATCTTTCTTTTCAGAGAACAGGAACAGACTAGTTTAGGTTTCGGGAATGTCTTATAAGCTGTTTTCTGAGCAAATAATTCTCCAGGTTATAACAATTTCAATGATATTTAAATCACCTGCACAAATTACAGACCTTCCTGTGTAGTACCTCTACCAACTAGCAGACTCCCTGCTGTGTAGAAACTGAGTTCTATCAATAATTCCGTAATTCTTTTCGATGCCCTATTCTGTATATTCTAATGTTTTAAAACATTAGGTCATGAGAGAAACCATCATGCAAAATCCTTCTAACGGGCTTCAGGTAACTACTTCAGTGGTGAATTCCTCATCTTTACACTCTATTACATCTTCCTCAACAACCAACTTTTTCAGAAAAACACGCAGCAGCAGAAACCCAAATTCTCCATCTATAAGGGTTATACGTAATACCTGTCAATTACTCCTCTGTCGTGGCTTAATGTCTTCAATTTGAGGTGTCAATGATGTCCTCCTTCGAGCACAGGTGTCCTCCTAACGATTCTTTGGCTGCAAGTGAACGAATTCAAAAGCCCTAAATTTTTGATGGCGCGAGAAAACAGCTGTCTCCTTCCACAGTAACGTAATCCAACGTTCAACAGTGAAGTCTCCTCCTCAAACACTAACTCCTCAGTGATGATGTGTGTGACAAGAGAAAATTGACAGCTAACCCCGGAATTGACTGGGCTGATCTCTGTGCAACTGAACCCGCATAACCTGTAATGATGCCCTTGTTTTCTCTTCGCGATTAACAACCAACTAACATCATGCTCAAAATGCTGCATACACGTGTTAAACACTTCACACAATGCGATTAAATACTTTCACTCTGCATGATGATTGAAATCAAGTTGAGAATTTACAAAAAACTCATGCCACGATATTCCTGTAGCGCACTCTGTGTTAAACTTTGGTGTAGCGCTACAAGAATATCTTTTAACCAAAATTTAGCAATTTTCTAACTTTTTGCCAACTTGTCGGAGATTTTGGCAGCTATTTGGTTTAGGACATTAGTTTAGCTACTCTCTAAAGTCATTAATGATTCTCTTTTTGAATATATAACTCTCATTGACCCACTTTTCAATATAAAAAATGACCAAAATCAAATGAAATCTGAAAGGACTGGGTTCAAACTTTATTCAATCATTCATAAGGTTCTTAAGAAGGCAAAAACCAAAACTGAAAACCAAAAATTAACTAAGGTAGACTCAAAGAACAAACCAAAAATTGGAGAGAATGACTAAAAATGCAGAAAAATTTACTGACTTAACAGCTGCCACTTCTGTACTGCATGCAAAATCGCCATCATTTCCTGCTGAGAGGTAGATGCGGCTAAATTCTTTCTGGAAAGGTATCTTGAAGGCAACAAGCTCATTGGTTCAGCAAAGACACCTGCATATCTATCCAAGGAAGTAGTGGAGACTGCTGATGGGTACATTTGAATGAAATGGAGCTGAGCGATGACACCATGTGAATTCTTCTTAAGGATTTTTTCCAGGCGATGTGAATTGATGATGCAGAGAGACCCTGGTTGTAAGCCCATTAATTTGTGTTGTGCCTCGTTGACTGAAAATTGCATCCAAAGTTCAGCAAAATGCCATAAGATGGGGCCAAGTGTGTGTAACCATTGAACGCCCAAAACCACATCACATCCGCCTAAGGACAAGGCAAGCATGTCAGAGCGTAGGTTATAATCTTCCAGAGAGATACGCACATTGTGACACTTTCCCTTGCAAGGTAAGGTGCCCCCATTGGCAACCATGACTTCAAAGTTGGAGCAAGGGTGGATAAAACAATCATCCTGTTTGGCGATCCGAGGGTTAATGAAGTTATGTGTGCTACCAGAATCAATGAGTATTGTAAGAGGGAACTTCTTGAAGTATCCCTTGACCCGCATTGTTTGGGGGGTGGTGACGCCGGATAAAGCACTGAGAGATATCTCTGGTTGGTCTTCCTGAGATGGGGGGTCAATAGGAAAATCTTGAATGTCGACCTGATGATCCATTGTATCTGGAGCTTCTTCACCAATTTTAGAGGCTGGCGGAGAATCCATATCCAAGAGATAGAGCTTTTGTTGAACACATTTATGTCCCTAAGTGAATTTCTCATCACAATTATAACAGAGCCCTTTTTCTCTGCATGCCTGCATCTCTGTTTCAGACAAATGCTTGATAGGAGTTGGTCGAGGAGCTGGCGGGATGGGAGGTCGTTGAGAACCCATATTTTGGAAGGGAACAAAAGAGGGTTTGGAGCGTTGTTGGGTTGCAAGCTTGTCTTCTGCCAACTTAGCCAACCCTAGGACTTCCATCATTGTGTTGGGACAAAACATTTTAACCTCTGACCAGATTTCATCCTTAAGACCACGGATAAAACAACTCCTGTAGAATTCATCAGACAATCCTTCTGTGTGATTGGCTAGTTTCTCAAATTCTGTCTGATACTCTCTCACAGTGCCACTTTGACGAAGTTTAGTGAGTGGTCCAGTGAAGTCATCAAAAGCACTAGGACCAAATCATGACAAAAGGAGTTGGCAAAAATCTGTCCAGTTTGGCTCGGGATGAGCTTTGATGTACCAACGGTACCATTGAAGGGCTTCTTGTTCTAAATGAAAGGATACAAGTGGAACTTTCTGGACATCAAAAGTATTATGCAGACTGAAATAGTGTTCTGCTTGGTATATCCATCCAGTCAGATTAGTACCATTGAAGTGAGGAAAATCAAGCTTCGGCCCACGAAAATTGCTAGAAGAAGAGAACCCATTGGCTGTAGAAGATTCTTGCTGTCGATTATTGTTCATGGCTGAATGCTGAAGATGGAGGCTGAGAAATTTTTCATCCAAATCTTGGAGTTTGGTTTGGATGGCTGCAAGTGCTTCCTCCATGGTTTTTACTCCTGCGCGGGTGACAACCATAACCAGGAGATTTTTTTTTTTGGGGGGGGAATGGATAGAAAAACACAAACAAAAGTTGCTTTAGTAAAGGAAAATTTGGATTTGGGAAAAACTTGGAGTGGTAATTGGGGTTTGAGTAGGTTTTAGACACTTTCTAATGGACAGGGAGGCAAAAAATGGGGATTTCAGAAGCGGGGTGAAAGAATGAGAAAATTTGGTAGAGAGGGACAAAGAAGCAGAATTAGGAAAGGAACATGGTGGCAAAATTTGAAGGCATTTGGGTGAAAATTGAAGGAGTTATGGCAAACCCTAAAAATAGACAAATGTGGGATTTCTGGTCTTGGGAAGTGGAATTTGGGATAGGGTCTTCAGGAATGAAATATGCAGAATGGGATTGCAGGGATGTCAGTGAAGTTTTAGGGAAAATAGAGTTGAAACAAGGGATATATAGCCGAAAAATAGAATTTTATACTCAAAAGTTCTTTTTTTTTTCCAGAAATCGATCAGCAACAGCGGCGCAGAAGGGATCCACAACAGCTGGATCTGCAACAGCACGGAAGGGATCGAAAACAGCTAGATCTGAAACGACGACTAGATCGGGAATGACTTTCAGAATAGACCTGAAACAGCTGAATCTGGAGCGGAAGTGATCGGCAATAGTTTAGCTAAAAATAGATATGGACCCCAGGTATGTGCGGCTTCCTATCGGTTCAAGGGATTCACTCGGCCACCAATGATGTCTGACGGCTTGCGTATTGGGGCAGTACCCCTCACTCCACGGCTCAGGTAAAACTGATAACCTCTTTGCCACAAACGACAGCTCTTGGTTGACCTCACGGGTGGGAACTAGTCAATGAGGTAGGGGTCGTTGCCCTTTTCGCTGGGAGGTCCTCTCAATGGGCCAGCTACTTTGGGGTTCCTGTGGTACTCCTCACAATGAGTTTTAGGGCTTATGCCCAAGTACTTCCCACAATTAAGCGGATAGGGGTTATTCCTAGATCCGAACTTGCAATAGATGCGAAAAAAAAAATTGGCAGAAATTCCATCCAACGAGCCCAAGAAAGTGCACTGATATCAGATGTGAAGAACATGCAATAATTAATTAATGCAAATCCATGAGATATCAGAAATAATAGAACTCAGAATCACTTTTATATTGATCACGGGCCACTTCGAGGGGGCAACCTCCTTTGAGAAAGCTCAATACAATTAACTTTACGGTGCCTTCAATGACTTCAACACACACTTATATACTAAGTTTATGCCCAATACTATGAGTCAAAACCATGGGACATATAATACTATGGGACGACTTACACAGCATATGCGTCCAATACTATGGGTCGATATTATGGGCTAATATAAACTATGGATCAACAAATACTACGGGACGACTTACAAAGCATATGCGTCCAACACAATATACTAACATAGTAAACAGAAGGGTTGACACGGGTTCCTAACAGGGGACCTCTTTAAGTAGCACTGGCAGGGATCTCTTATTCAATTTAGGGTTTTTGCTTTTCCTTTTTAATTTATTTTTAGTTCAAATTAGTGGTCACATGCATGGAATAAGATTCTTACGGAATCATATGGTTTGGCTATGGCAAGGATCTCTTCTTCAATTTAGGGTTTTTTTTTTTCCTTTTTAATTTATTTTTGGTTCAAATTAGTGGTCACATGCATGGAATAAGATTCTTACGGAATCATATGGTTTAGGCATTTAACACATGCTATGGTATGGAACTAGTCGATTTGGTATAGAGCGAATTGTTTCGGGTTCAAGTGCCTAATTTAGATTGGTTAGACTTGTAAAGTGGTTGAATTCTCTGGTTTGGAAAAAACAATCTCATATTGATTACATTCATATAAATGATTGGTTAGACTTGTAAAGTGGTTGAATTCTCTGGTTTGGAAAAAACAATCTCATATTGCTAACATTCATATAAATGATTGGTTAGACTTATAAAGTGGTTGAATTCTCTGGTTTGGAAAAAGAAATCTCATATTGATAACATTCATATAAATGAATAGAAAACAATCTCATATTGATAACATTCATATAAATGAATAGAAAAATTAAAAATGGGGTAGATTGATAGAAGATTTTCATGAGTGATCAGTCATGGGCTATATCTTCTCTTACTATATTCTCATACGCACCTAAAGAGTCCACGAGGAGAAGTCATTGCACAACACATTAATTAAATCATGGATCAATTCTCATTATATATTGTTGTTAGTATTACTTTGTTATACATGTGGGATAAATATTTCGATTATTCGAAGCCTCTAATGATTAAGGAAAATCACAGAGTATTGAAATCCAAGTTTCATGACATTTAGGACACATATAATGTAAACAAAGGATCTTGGCATGTGTCCTGTTAGGCATATAGTTTGTGGTTGTGTTAGTGGCGTTGTTCAAATTCTATTTGGCTTGTGCATTTGATGAAGATGCCATAGAGACTAATTTTCTGCTAAATTATGAGGTTCTTGATGAGATCATGGAATTCAGCTACCAACAAAATATTCCCCTAATATTTTGAATTTGTACATCATATGATAAGACATCAAGTCTCCTTTATTGTCCAAGAAACTAGACAAACATGTACCCAATGCTACATTACAAGTTACAGGTGTTGTTCATTAGTGGTTGGAGGTGTAGTGCTCTGGTTTTACAGCAGAGCACTATGTAAAATTTCAGGGTTAATTTTCTACGTTTTAAACTTTATCAGTTTATGGAAGTAAATTTCTAAGAATTACTATGTGCCTAAATAATTTTAGTGTACTGTCGTGTTTTTACTAACCTTACATTCGTAATTTAAAATAGACAATCATATCAATATTTCCTTTTCAACAATCATGTTCTAGCATAAGAATATGTTTCACAACTCAGTAAACCAGTAAATAGCAGTAAATCAGTAACTAGCAAGTTATGCATGTTTACAGTAAGTTTTAGCATAATAGTAAATAACGGAAATTACCTGATGCTGATGCTAACCGTAAGTTGTAGCAGGTTGTATAACCCCTTAGACAGCCAAAATGAAGTGTCCACCCTACCGACTAGCTATAATCTTGCTGGCCCTTGGAAATCAAAGGATTTCCAAGCCCCCGAGCCCACAATCTGATAATCCCGAGAGCAGTGTTTCCTTCCGTTCTCAAAATTTTTCTATTCTCCAATCAAACTTTCTGTTCTCCCAATCTTATGTTCTCAAAACTTCTTTTCCTCCCTTAATCCAAAAAAAACTCCCCTTTCTCCAAGCTCTCCCCCTCTATATAATTTCCCTTCCTCGAGAATATCTTAGGCTTACTCCACCGCCCCAAAATCCCCCTCTCGAGCCCCTCAACATTTACCCCTATCACTAGTTCATTCATACACGGTTCTTTATAAAAATGTATAATTAATTACTCTCATGGAAAAATTAGTTGGTTTTGGATTGACGGTCGTAAATATTTATTACGGTGGGGATTATCACCCGAAGGTTATCCATTCGGGACAAGTTTCATTAAATACAAGTCTATCCGCCATCCTTGATAATTTAATGTTGTTAATGTAATTAATAAAATATTATATAATTAGTTGCCCCTTGTCAACTTGGACATGATGTGTCTTAATGATCCACCTTATCCGTCGAGACTACTTAGCTTGAGTTTTAAATTCCAAGATTAACATTGATTAATTAAATATCCATTTTACATCACATCACGTTTATTCCAAAAATGATTATCTTATTATGGCTAACTTTTGAAATGGAATTAATCACACAATATTAATTTATAGATCAATATTTTAAATCTTACTTATATTGCATTTGTTACGATAGGGATATAAATGTTGCTGGAATATCATTTATTAATTAATAATAATAATTAAATCACCCTTTGACAATAATAAAAGGTGAATCAATCATAGCATTCTTAATTATTTGTTTATCACATGAGTACCCTATCATCAACATAGCATCCTTGTTCTTATAAACAAAGCACTTGTGAGGGCTTAAACAATTTTACTAATTAATTAGACACTATCATTACCCTATTCACAACAGTTCTTCTATGACAATGTTAACTGACGATACTTGTCTTAGTTTATTATTACAATGTTTTCATATAATTACTAATTCACTTATTTACACATTGACAACCTAACCATTCATTACCTAAGTTGATTGATGTATCCTTAACTGAGTTATCTATGACATTTATACTACTATTCAAGCATGACAAGTATGTTATACACCAGTAATATTGTACACGTACAAGGTGTGCATGCATGGCCAGTGTATGCACATGTCGGACATGTACTATAAACAAACCCCATTCCGCCTATGCATACTTGCTAACTAACAATCGTATCTACCCCCATGCAGAAGAGCAAGCATAATCTATAGTATAATTACTTTAACATCCTTGGTTATTTAACAGTTAACCCTTTACGATTTAACATCATTGTCTTTATGTTTACATTAGTTTAATCAATCAAGTACAGGAAGGGTGCCTACTTCCACTAACTCGGAATCAAGGAATACTAAACCCCCCAACAGTGCTAACTAACACATCCTCCCATCATAACCTACGTCCAGCATCCTCCCTATCCTTCCTCTGCTAGTACAACAGTGGATGTCGGACTCACCGATCTGACCACATAGAACTTGAGAGCGATAGCGTCGGCTGAACAGCGGACCTATCCTCCCCTAGCAGGCATCCGACAATCGTCATCACAACAACATGGGGAGCGTGTCTCAGCACGGCCCTCCCACGACCTCGGGTCTCATGGAAACATAGGGTGGGAAACACATCCATCCCTCTCAACATACTGGGCCTACGCCCTTATCAACTCATACTTGCTGCTATCGGGATTATCAGTTTGTGTTATCGTATCCTCATTTTGGCTGCTAAGGTTTGCTGTATGAACATGTTTTTCCTTTCCAATGTGTATCAGATCAAGTAACTGGCTATCCCATAGCCCTTGTGTCCTGTAGGTTAGTGTTTTGCAAAATACAATTTATAGAAAGCATTTTCCATTGATCGCCAATTGATCCATGTTATCATTTCATTTCATGTAACCTTTTAGCTCATCATAGATACATATAACATTTCAATAATTCACATAAGAAGATGGTATCCACGTACCGAATCATATATTTCACATTTCATTAATGAAAACATATAAACATATACTGCAATCGTAAAATAAGGAAATCATATGATAATCATGACATCATAATCGCATAACATAGTAACATCATAATTATGGTGAAATCATAAAACAGAGTAACATCATATAACGAGGTCCAATATAGTTTACTCAGTCGAGCTGAGTTCAACAGAATATATAAGAAAATAAAGTATGGTGTATCTAACTAATAAATATGCCGAATCAAAAATATGGGCGTTACAGGAGGGCCCAGTTTACAAAAGGAATGGGTTTTTTCTTGATATTGTCGAAAATCCACATTATTTAAAACCCGATATCTTTTACAAGTATCTACTTCTATATTTGCATGAATTATATCCTTCATGACACATTATCCTTAATTTAACCTTCAGTAGAGGTATAGATGCCAATCGACTTAATTGAGGTTATAGTTCAGTCATAACCTAAAATTACTATCTCTTGTTTATAAAAGTTAAATATCTACATATACGGATAATTATAAATCTCGGCACATCGTTTATAAGTTTCCCATTAAATATTAAGCTAGAAATGAATCCATCCTTACAACTTGAGTTTAACAAAATAACCTTTGACTTTCCACCATGAACTTTTTAACATTTTAAGTCAAGAAAGATGTTCAAGGTCAAGTAATAGTGTACCACCTTGATATACCATTAAAGCATCAAAATAATCATAATTCAAATCTAAACAAAATGTTAACATATGAAATATGCGTTCTTATTTAGCGTATCATGTGTTTGTTGACATTATTATCATATTTACTTTTATCCAATTCATCATAGTAAATACCATCACATGACAATGAGAATTTATATTTATCGACAAACAATAATCACAAAAGAGAAGACAAGTATTTATCTTGAGTATGAATTTTTGGGTGACTCAATGTGTAGTTACAACTTTCCATGCAACTATAGACACTCTGTTTAGCCTATTGTAATATCCCGAGACTTTGACTTTTGTTATGTGTTGAGCATAAGCCCTGATGCACATGGATGACTTTTGTTATGTGTTGGGCATAATCCTTGGAGCACATGGATGACTTTTGTTAGGTGTTGGGAAGAATCCCTAATGCACATGGATGTCTTTTGTTATGTGTTGGGCATAAGCCCTAGAGCACATGGATGAATTTTGTTATGTGTTGGGAATAAGCCCTAATGCACATGGATGAGTTTTTTTTATGTGTTGGGCATAAGCACTTGATCACATGGATGACTATTGTTATGTGTTGGGCATAAACCCTAGAGCAGATGGATGAATTTTATTATGTGTTGGGTATAAGCCCTTGAGCACATGGGTTACTGTATTATGTGTTGAGTGTAAGCTCTGGAGCACATAGATAACCCCACAAGATAAATAATAAGTGTTAGGCATAAGCCCTGGAGCACACCAACCATAATAGATGTTGAGCATAAGCTCTGGAGCATTGGATCCTTGATCATTGTATCCCTAGGTGTATCTTGTATGCATCTTAGTACTAGTGTGGAGAACAATCTCTGGAATTGCACTAGTGTAACTCCCACTTAAAAGTGTTGAGCATAAGCTACTTAATATCACTGGAGTTACCTCACTTAAAAGTGTTGATCCTGAAAAACTCTAAATAGCACAAAAAACTCATCACATTACTAATGTGGAGGCAAAAAATCTAGAGCATTAGTAATCATATTTTTTCAATTGATTAAATGAATCATGTATTCTTTCTCATTGAAGACTGACTCGTACTGGCACTTAAAGAGGGACTGGGCATGCAAAGGGATTAGAAAAACCTATTAGTTGACCGACCAAATCAAATAGAAGATAAGATAAATAAATCCTATGATTAAATAAAGAGTCAGAAATATATATATATAATATATGTATCAATAAAAGATAAATAAACTAAAGAGTTGAACACACACATATGTATATATATATATATATATATATATATTCTATGTACTAAATAAATAAACGAAGAGTTATATTACAATCATAAATGAATAAATAACTTTAAAGAGTTCAATTATAAGAGAATCATAACTAAAGTGATATCTAGTTATATACATATATATATTATTAAATAAATTATAACTAAGAGTTGAGAGTGTAAAAAAACTAAAAGTATTTTTAAGGCAAGTTGCCAAGTCAAGTAAACTAAACCATCTCAAAACCAAAACCCTAGGTTTCACCCCTCACCAAATACTTATAAATAGAAGGACAATACAAAGAGATGGGTGTCGAATAATGAGATTGGAGTTCCAAGTATTGCATTCGGAGAGTACATATTAAGTCCTCACTAAGAAAGACAACAACATCGTTTTCCCTAGGCCTTTTAGTCTCATTGCATGCTTGATCCAGCTCGGGGGTGATCCGTCAAACGAACCAGGAACGGTTCAGGATCTACAATCGGGAGGATCGTGGAAGTTTCGAAGTTAGTCGGCCACATCATTACAAGATTGATAAGTATTTTCTATTAATTTGTGTTTGTATTATGCAGATTAAAGTGGTAATACAAGTAGTATTTCCACAAGTAAGTATTATAAATATTTTTCTATGTCTTGTTTTTCATAAGGAAATTTATATGAAGAATTTTTAAAAGAAAGTGTTATAGATTTAAATATTATGCTACAACTTTTTATCAGTTATATGGTCTTTGATAGAACAAATTAGTCATGACGCACAAGGGTTTCATAAATTTATTATGTTGCTGTAGATAAAAACTAGGATTCAAACATAACCGAAACTTCTTTCATAAAATTAAACCCTTCATATAAATAATCTTTTAAAATAAAATAATTCTACTATAATTCTCATAAATGCATTTCAATCAAAAACCATGCATAAACATTTAAAAACGATCCATATAGAAAACATAGTAATCTTAAAATAAATAAATTAATGTATCTTTCACTCAAGCCTAGCTTGGAAATCCAAAGTTTTAACACGCTACTCACATGACCCCAAATCTAGCTATCCACTCAATCATCAAACAACATTACAATGCCATAAACTAGCAGCGTAGACCGAAGGTCTGTTTCATTCCTTAAAACATTAAATAAAATTACCTGTTATCAAACAAAACGACCTTTCCAGATTCAAAATCATAGCAAAGGGTTTATCTCACAACTTTTACCATCGACCAACCCAGTATCGAATCCCATGGAGGATATCTCTCTAGCATAGCTCACTATTGCTAGAGCTCAGCTATGCTACTAAAATATTAAAAATGAATTACAAGTTTAAAACCATATAGAGGCTAGAATCGTAAATATAACTAAAAGAACTGTTTAGAAACAAATAATTAAATAGGGACACAATTTTAACCAGTACATCATTTACAAACAAAAATGTTAAAAACAACATAGAAATTCCATATTAAAATCTTCCACTCACAATGACCAAAATAATAGATCTTCCAAAATATAGTTTACATAGGTTCAAGTTTTCCCTAGTCTCACACATTACATAGAATCACCTCTACGGGATGAGATGAATAAGATGTGACTCCCAAAAATTTAAATAGAGCAACAAACCCTAAAAATCCTTAACATAAATATTAAATAAAGAGCCTCTCAGAAAACTAGTGCTTTGTACATAAAAACGAAAACGCCCAACCTTCTTTTAAACGCCCAAAACCTTTATCACTCCAGGGGCGTAATACACTCACCCTTGTGAAACCAAAACATGATAGGGTCACTCTCTTAGTATCAAGAATGGAAAGGTTGGGGGACACAAGCTTACTACATTTAGAGCAACATGCCCATCTTATACCAACACCCAACATTCGAACCCATACACCTGCAACAAGCAACAAAAATGAATTCTTTAGAAACCTTAAAACAGAGATGTTAGATGACAACTTCAATTATAAACAAACTTTAGAAAGAGTTCAGTAGACATTACCTGAGCGTCCTACTTCAACCATGGCGCCTCCGACTAGGGATGCGACCATTTCTCAATGCCCAAATAAAAATAAAATAAAAAAACATCACTAAGTGGTGGCTCCACATCACTCTCTGAACCAACACAGACGAAACCCTCCGAAACTAGTTGACAGATGCATGTAAACCACAAACAAGCTCTGTCAAAACACATAGGAGAACCGTTAAGATTCACACTCTTTCCATACTAACTCTACGACTGGGAGTAATCCCCACTAAAGGCCCTACCATGTGCCAAGCCTACGTGGACTAAGGTAGAATGTGCTCTTCACGTAGCTGTATTCAATGCACCACCAAACCCCACTTCCAATGCTCCAATCCAAACCTTCGCAGGGACTTAGGATAAAATAATTAAGTCTTTAGCATAGCAGATTAAGGTATTGCCACCATAAGTTTAGATAGGATGTAACCCATAGTATAGGTAGTAATCCATCTCTAGGTAGGGAGTAATTTTTACTTAGGACTTAGAAAAAGAGTTGTAAACCTTGAGGTAGGGTTTGGTTATTGTAGTATACCGCTAGTCTTAGGATATTCGTATCCAGTAGAAGGTTTAGATTTCCATCCTTTTTCCATTTTAGCATACCTTAGAATTTAGGCCAAGTCTCCAAGAACCTACAAGAGTTAAAAAGATAAAAATGAATTAGATTTACAGCTAAGTAAACTCGGTCCTTCAAAACACTTTCACATCTCGCCATAAAAGTAAAAATATAAAGAGTCATTTGCAATAATTAAACTAAGTCTTAACCATACAAACATCAGTTACAAGATTGACATAAAAAACCAACTTAGGAACATTTCAGATAAGCAAACCAAGAGAATAGTTAAAGAACTCATCAAAATACTTCTGAGTGTTGAAGTTAATTTTGTAAAGACCATTTATATGATTTAAAGACCCATACAATTTATTTTTTATAGTGTAGTTTTAGGGACATTACAAGTGGTGTCATAGCCAGGTTTCAAACACGCGAGACCTTTTGATCTTACTAATTAAAAATAAATCCATTGCAAAAAGATATCTTTTCAAAACTTACTTATGATTTTATAAAGCTAACAAAATCTTGTTTATTACACATTTTCTGAATCCAGGAAGTATAAGAGAAAAACTGAATCTTGAATATAGAGAGGAACAATAGTAGACATGAAAACTTGAATTCACTAACTCGAGAAGAGAAAGCTTGTGGTGGAACTGAACGACAACATTGGAACAAACAAGCCATCCTAATTAATGAAAACAATACAGAGCCTACAAGTACAATTTAAGAGCTTCAAGGATGATAGCTTGAATGAGAAACAGGAACAACAGGCAGTAAATGAAGCTATACTTCAGAATTTAACGGGGCGAAAACCCCAAGCAAAAAATACCCACTCAACAAATAAGTCCAGACAGGACTATCATCATAAAAGAAGGACCAACAGTCCAAGGGATAAGGGATGAGAAGAACAAACACCTGACATCATGGAGGAGGAGTATAGGAGTTCTTCCAATGATTACTCACCATCCCCTTGCAAGAAGAAACATAAAAGTGATGATAGCCTACAGGGAGATATTAGAAATATCAAAGCCCCAACATACGAGGGAGAAATGGATACGGGAGAAAAAATCTAAAGAAGGGATTTTTGGAATGACTAAATACTTTAGAGAACATAATTACTCCAGTGAAATGAAGGACCATCTGGCCATCTATAATTTAAATGGGAAATAATCGAGATGGTGGAAAGATATGAAACACACTAAGAAGCATAAAGTGAAGAATATCAGATGCAATACCTTCAGAAGACTATTCCAGGAAAAGTATATGTCAGAGAGATTTTTCAACAAGAAGGTGAAAGAGTTTCACGAACTACGAATGGGTTCCCTAACCATGGATACTTTCATCAACAAATTTTTAGACTTGTTACACTATGTGCCTTACGTCAAAGAAGGGAAGGTAAAAATACAACAATTTTTGGGATGTCTTCCTCCAAATTTCCGAGAAAGAATTGAGTTTGATATACCCAAAACTTTGGATATAACCTTGCACAAATACAGACTTTGCTACAAACATGGGTGTAATATACCTAAATAAGTATATTACTATTATTAAATCATTAATTATTAGTTTATTAGTTTAGGTTATTAATTATTGAGATGTTGTGTCTCCTAATGAGAAGACACAACTATCCATCCTTTGGTCATATAAAACATTTACCATTGCATTGTATTATTATCAATTCAATTATAAAAATATATATATTATCAATTATGATAATCATGTAAGGATGATTCGTTACAAGTAGTATCACATATTTGGCTCTCTCTCTCATTTTCTCTCATTTCCCCTTCAGATCGAATTCTCCATCGCAACCACACCATCATCTCTCATCTCTACATCCCTTCACACACTCCCACATGCTTACCTCCAACCCACAATCCACGCTCCCCACATGTGATCCTTCTTCTCCACACACTTTCACATTTCCAATCCCGCGACACTTCCTCACCATCTCTCACCTTCGCGCAGTCACCCACCTGCATGCTCCTACAAACCCGTCCTCCTCCTCACTTCCACTACCCCCACGCATCTCCAAAAATTCCTCATTCCCTCCTACTACCAGTTGCTCTCCCTCATGCTGCACACCCACTTGCTGAGTGCCCTCCCTCTTCTCCTTTTCTGCCACCCCTGCCGCCGAACTCGTCCATGCCCACCTGCTACATGCCCTCCTACTGCATGACAACCTCCTCTCTCCCAGGAAGCTCCATCCATCACGCCCTCCCCTTCGCCCCTCCCATCCACCACACCGTCTCCTCATTCTCCTAGTTGTTGCTCAACCATCCATCTCCCTCATGCCCTTCCCCGTGGAACCAACGCTACACCCATGCCTTTGCTTCCATTCATGTTACCATGTCTCATTACCAATCTCCATTTGCATCCTCATCCCCCACAACCATCGCTTCTCCATTCTACTCACTAAACAAACTCCTCCCTCACACTACCTTCACGCCATTCCCACACTACCTTATACTCTTTCCTCCATTTTCCCACCTTCCCAACTGCACGCTCCCACCACACAACTTCCACGCCCACACTAAGGGTTTAAAACCTAATTCAAATCCAGTTTGATTTTTTTCTTATAATACTATTATTATTAAAAAAAAAATATTATTATAATTTTAAAAAGCTATTAGTTTTTATGCATAAAAATAATAATATTATTATTATCACTTAAAAATTAAAATAAAATCAAATAAATCAAATTCCTTTCGGAATATTTTTATAGCTATAAGACCATGTTCCTGTCATTTAATAAGATCATTATTAGCCCATTCCACAAACTTAAAAGTGATGAAAGAATTGAAGTCAAAGATATAAAAAGGATCAAGGCTAAAGAAATAAAAAGAAACCAACACGAAGAAATAAAAAGTGCCTATGAAGACATTATCAAATTACTTGAAGAATTGAAGTTGATAATAACACAACATCAAGAAGATGCGACAGTGACTCCCGAATTCCCAGGTCAAGAAGAGATAGAAACTGCATTTGCACCAATGACAGAGGAAGTGGCTGAAATTACAATGGAAGGAGCAAGTACATCTCCTAGGTTCCCAAGTAAAGAAGAACTAGGAATTGTTGCGACTCTTGATTGTTTAAATAGAAACGAGCTTGAATTCGCTACTACCCCCAAAAAAGAAGGAAAGCCACTCCGACCGCCTCCTTATATTCCTCCTCACAAAAGTTCCAGGCCCCCATATTCCAAGATAGATAACAAAAGACATCCCAACTACAAACCTCAAAATGCGATACTCAGTCAAAAGTATGCACATCTTCTAGAATTTGATTGCAATTTCTTACAAGGTAGGGAAGTAAGTCTCATTAATGCTCTAGTCGAAAAGTCTATAAATTTGTCCAGTGGTAGTCAAGGAAAAATCATAAACCATGTTTGGATTCCTAGTCAAAGCAAAGTACATGATAAGGAAGATGATGACAAAAACGATGAAATAGAAGCTGTAGAGGACAAGGATATGAAAGATCAAGATGATATTGACAATCATGATGTCAATATCAATTGTAAATATAATGACGATATCATATCTTGTAGTAATAAAAATACTGTTGAAAGGGAAGTCAATGTCAATAACAGTTATGAAAGAATTGAAGTTGTAGAAGGATACAATGATGGAAATAAAAGCGCTAGAGATGATTCCGATCATGATAAAGTAGAAGAAGAAAACTAAGAATATGTTGTGACAAATGATGAGATGAACATTCTATCAATAGTCACAAATCAAGATGTTCTAGAATCTCAAAATTTTCCCAGAGAACAAATAAAGACAAGCTCGTCAGACAAGGATGTAATTACATTATTAGTAGTTGCTGCTACAGATAAGAAAATCATATCAAGGCATGCAGAAATATCATAAATCTGCATCAAATTAGAAGGTCAAAAGAACACCATCATATTAGAAGCTCAGAAGAATACTCCATATAGTTGTTACGTGTTTATCTATAGAATCATATGCATGAAAATATTTGAATGGAAATGCGACCTAATATTTCAAGAACTACTAAACTGTGACCCCATTATTAGTGGAAGAAATCCAGTTGCAACACCCTCATAAGAATGATTCGTGCACAAATATTTTCAAGGCATGATGACTTGTAATATACCTAAATAAGTATATTACTATTATTAAATTATTAATTATTATTTTATTAGTCTAGGTTATTAATTATTAAGATGTTGTGTCTCCTAATGAGAAGACACGACTATCCATCCTATGGTCATATAAAACATTTACCATTGCATTGTATTATTATCAATTGAATTATAAATATTATATATATTATCAATTATGATAATCATGTAAGGATGATTGCTTACAATGGGAAACATAGAACTGAAAATATAAACAGAATTAGAGAAAGATTCAAGACCTTTTCAGATAACCGAAGGTGGGAGATTAGGCCACTGCCTTACAGAAAGAAGAATAATAGTTTTTCACCAAACATAAATTTCAACAGATCAGGAGCACAACCAAATATGCCCGCACCAATTTCCAATAGACCAATAATGGATAGAGGAGCTAGGGCTGCTCCAATACAACCTAGCTGCTGGAAATGCCAAGGGCCCCGCTACTATAGAAATTTCCCAAACAACTTACAAGAAGAAGTAACTGTGGAAGATATGGCAGGAACACCAAGGATCTATGCGGCACTTCACGACCGACAAGCATACCATCAGTCTACCATGGTTGAGAATCGAGATAGAAGGTAAAATCTCAAACACACTAATTTCAATTATGATCGACCTAAGGGCTTTTCATAGATATGTTTCCCCTAAAATTGTCGACACATGTAAGCTGGAAAAGGAGAAGCATGCTAAACAATGGTTGGTACAACTAGGCACTGGTACAAAAAGGAAGATTTCAGAACTTGTGAAAGATTGCAGGATAGATATGAACGGTTTTCCGACCGAAGTAGATTTGAATATCCTACCTTTAGGATCATATGACTTACTGATAGGAATGAAATGGTTGGAACAATATCGGTTCATGCTTGACTTTCTAAACAAATCAATCTTATATATGGACAAGAAAGTGAACCAAAGGAAGATTCAAGGCGTGCCCAAGAAAGTCTTTGTCAGACATATATCCTCCCTATAGAAAAAGAAGTGTGTAAGGAAAGGCTGCAAGATTTATGCAGTTAACATTCAGAATGTGGAAGAAGAAAGGGAACAAAGAATCGAGGATTTCCCAGTACTAGTAGATTTCAGATATGTATTCCTCGAGGATATACTGGGACTACCACCAAAGAGAGATTTAGATTTCTCTATATAGTTGATACCATGATCGGTACTAGATTTAAAAGCTCCATGCCGAATGAGTGCCTTGGAGTTACTAGAACTAAAACTACAACTACAAGAGCTAGTAGAAAAGGGATACATCATACCTAGTGTGTCTCCATGGGGAGCACCTATACTTTTTGTAAGGAAGAAAGACAGAACGATGTGAATGTGCATTGATTGCCGAAAACTCAACAAAATGACCATAAAGAATAGATATCCACTCCCTAGGATAGATGACCTATTTGATAAGGTTGGGGGAGCAAATATCTTTTCAAAGATCGACTTACGATATAGATACCATCAAGTGAGGATCCGTGAGGAGGTCACAAACAAAACTGCGATTCAGACTCGATATGGTCATTATGATTTTGTGGTAATTCCTTTCAGGTTAACCAATGACAACAAAATTCATGTGCATGATGAACACCATTTTTAGTAAGTACTTGGACAAGTTTTTACTAGTCTTTATAGACGATATACTGATCTATTCCAAAAGTGAGGAGGAACATGAAGAACACCTCTAGATCATGTTACGGATATTGCGGGAACACCATCTTTATGCCAAATTTAGAAAATTTGACTTCTACAAACCTCCCATACATTATTTGAGTCACATCATATCAAAAGAGGGAATAGCCATCAACCCATAAAAGATTAAAGCAATTCAAGAATGGACTACACCTACTTGTGTCACTAACATAAGGTCATTTTTGGGATTAGCGGGTTATTACTAGAAGTTCATTGAGAAGTTTTCCTATATTGCTTGTCCCATGACTGCCTTACTGTTATATCTTGAAATGACACCTCTCCGTCCGTGACGACACTTGCTTCCCTTGGTCGCATGACGACACTTCTTGAGATCAAGTTCAGTCACACAACAGGACATTTGTGGATGGAGGAGTCATTTGGGACACTAAAAATGGTTGAAATTACCTCATTCTTGACCCATTTGATGTATATGACCCTTAGGAACATTTTTCCAGACCAAACCATCTCCTGAAAATGAGCAGAAAAGCCTGTTTTTGGCCATTTTTCAACATGAGCGAGACTCCACTGTTATAATAGTAGCGTGTGTACGCGACTTTACCTCATTTAAAGTAGCGCCCATTGCCATATGTACGCGACTTTGTGTACTGTAGAGTAGAGTACACACCTGTTTTGGTCAAAATCTCGAAATTCGAGTAAGTTAAGTTGGTTGGGAAACCTCTTGAGTGTTTGTAACTTCTTTTCCTCTTCCTCACTGACTATATAAGGAGGCTAGAAGGGCCATGTGAGGGACCAAGCCCAATTGCAAAGTTATGCTAGAGGAATGGAGACCCTCATCCCCCTCTCTTGTGCTTCAGTTTTGGTAAACCCTAGTACAATTGCTTAGAGGCTGGGATCCTTGGAGAACGGAAGCAGGAGACCTTGAATCTAGGTTTCGTGAAGTGCCAAGCTTGAAGGAAGGTATAATTGTATGTACTTGCTTTCATTCATTAATAAAGATCAGACGTTCTTCTCTTTCCAAATATGACCTATTAATGTGTCTTAAGATTTGATTACTGTTTGATTATAGTTTGATGTCTCTTTCCATTATAGATATCAGTATTATATATGTAGTCAAATGTATTTGAGAAAGGTATCAAGTTGTTTTGCAGGTCTGGGCATTGCGACACTGGATAAGCATTGAAGAGCGAGGGAGGCAAAGCTAGGATCAACCTTCTGAATGAGGTGCCTACATCTCTAAATCCTAATGTCTTCATTTATTTGTCGTACTTGTAGAATGCTTGTAAGTCTATCTTTATCACCGTAAGTTGGTAGTTTCTCCCCTGAACTATAGGTGCATTTTCCCCAGCGGAGTCGCCATTCTGTTCAGGGGAGAAACTACCAACTTACGGTGATAAAGATAGACTTACAAGCATTCTGCAAGTACAACAAATAAATGAAGAGATTAGGATTTAGAGATGTAGGCACCTCATTCAGAAGGTTGATCCTAGCTTTGCCTCCCTCGCTCTTCAATGCTTATCCAGTGTCGCAATGCCCAGACCTGCAAAACAACTTGATACCTTTCTCAAATACATTTGACTACATATATAATACTGATATCTATAATGGAAAGAGACATCAAACTATAATCAAACAGTAATCAAATCTTAAGACACATTAATAGGTCATATTTGGAAAGAGAAGAACGTCTGATCTTTATTAATGAATGAAAGCAAGTACATACAATTATACCTTCCTTCAAGCTTGGCACTTCACGAAACCTAGATTCAAGGTCTCCTGCTTCCGTTCTCCAAGGATCCCAGCCTCTAAGCAATTGTACTAGGGTTTACCAAAACTGAAGCACAAGAGAGGGGGATGAGGGTCTCCCTTCCTCCAGCATAACTTTGCAAATGGGATTGGTCCCTCACATGGCCCTTCTACCCTCCTTATATAGTCAGTGAGGAAGAGGAAAAGAAGTTACAACCACTCAAGAGGTTTCCCAACCAACTTAACTTACTCGAATTTCGAGATTTTGACCAAAACAGGTGTGTACTCTACTCTACAGTACACAAAGTCGCGTACATATGGCAATGGGCGCTACTTTAAATGAGGTAAAGTCGCGTACACACGCTACTATTATAACAGTGGTGTCGCGCTCATGTTGAAAAATGGCCAAAAACAGGCTTTTCTGCTCATTTTCAGGAGATGGTTTGGTCTGGAAAAATGTTCCTAAGGGTCATATACATCAAATGGGTCAAGAATGAGGTAATTTCAACCATTTTTAGTGTCCCAAATGACTCCTCCATCCAAAAATGTCCTGTTGTGTGACTGAACTTGATCTCAAGAAGTGTCATCATGCGACCAAGGGAAGCAAGTGTCGTCACGGACGGAGAGGTGTCATTTCAAGATATAACACTTACAGAGAAAGGAAACCAAATTCATATGGACGGACAAATGCGAAGAACTATTTCAAGAGATAAAACAATTATTAACTAGTGCACCTATACTATGGATTGTAGACCCCAACGAGGATGTTGTTGTTTGCACAGATGCAAGCAAAGAAGGACTTGGTGGAGTCCTTATGCAGAATGATTTTGTGATCTGTTACGAATCACGGAAGTTAAAAGAACATGAGAATAACTACCCCATGCATGATCTTGAGTAAGCCGCCATTATTCACGCCTTAAAGATGTGGAGGCACTACCTCATGGGGAAGAAGTTTCTCCTAAAAATGGACAATATGAGCCTAAAGTACCTTTTTGACCAGCCAGGCCTAAATGCTAGACAGGATAGATGGTTGTCTTTCCTCAGCATGTACCACTTCGAGTTGAAACACATCAAACAAAAGGAGAACAAAATTGTTGATGCCTTAAGTCGCAGAGCTCATATGTTGTAAGAGGTGATGGTGAGTCAAACATATTCTGACCTACATGACAGAATTAAAATAGTAGGTAACGACGACCGCTTCTATGTTGAAATCCTGAAAAAATACAAGAAGATAGGTTATTCTAACAACATAAGGAATATAAGATCGATGAGTCAAGGTTGTTATGGTATAAAGAAAGACTTTATGTTCCAGACAGTGGGGACATCAGGTCTAACATTTTAAGTGAGTTCCATCAAAAACCCTATTCCGGACACCCAATATATCAAAATATGATATCAGTAGTGAAGAAACACTTCTTCTCGCCTTAATTAAAAATTGACATAGCACTATTCAATGCCAAATGCCAGGAATGTCAGCTAGTTAAAGTTGAGCATCAACACCCTTCTGGGTTGCTGCAACTGCTACCCATTCTAGAATGAAAGTGGGAGTTATTAGTATGGATTTCATCACAGGATTACCAAAAACCTAGATGCAAAATGATTCCATTTTTATAGTGGTAGATTAATTGTCCAAAGCAGAACACTTCATCCCAGTAAAATCTACTTACAAAGTCGTCCACATTGCAGACAGTTTCCTAAAAGAGATCTTTCGGTTGCATGGGATACCCAAAGCAATTATTTCAGATAGAGATACAAAATTCTCTAGTAACTTTTGGAGATCTTTATTCTGCCGTTTGGAGACACAATTAAATTTCAGTACAACCTATCATCCATAGATAGATGGACAAACAGAGCGGGTAAATCAAATCTTGGAAGATATGCTTAGAATGTATGTAATGACCAATCCCACAAAGTGGGAAGACTACTTATACCTTGCGGAGTTTGCATATAATAATGGGTACGAGACCTCTACCAAGATGAGTCCCTTTGAGGTACTCTATGGAAGGAAATGTAGAACACCGGTGACATGGGATAGCCTAGAAGACAGGCTCATGTTAGGGCCAAATTTACTGAAGACCTAGAACATCTAGTCACCAAAGTACAATAGAACCTAAAAGAAGCACAGGATCGCTAGAAAATTTATGCAGATAAAAAGAGAAAGGATAAGGAATATCAAATCGATGAACATGTTTTCTTGAAAGTGAAATCAAAGAGGATCTCATTGAGCTTGGGGAGATGCAGAAAATTAGCTCCCATATTTTGTGTACCCTTTGAAATACTAGCTAAGAAAGGACCAGTGACTTACGAATTAGCATTACCTTCTCATGTGAAAGCTCACAATGTTTTTCACGCATATTTATTGAAGAAGTATGTTTATGATACTAAGCATGCAATTGATTGGTCATTGTTACAGGTAGAACAAGAAGGGGAGTTTATGCCAGAACTATTGGTTGTGGAGCCTGATCTTCCAGTCTCATAGATGATGATTTAGCCGTGTTTGTACCCCATGTTTGGTTATGATCCTGGCACGCTCCCTAGGGGGTCCGGGGGCTATTTTGCCATCAAATTACGGGCCCATGGTTTTGGGTAACCTGTGGTATTTTCCCTTTGTATTTCCCCTTTATATGAAAGACATTGTAATACGGCTAGGGTTGAGGTATTAGGTATTATGCATTGTACATATCTTTGAGATCGTGAAGAGAGACTTTGAGACAGTGAAGAGGAAGTGCAGTGGATGTGCTGCAAGTTGTATCCCTTCACTTTGCTAGATGGTATAATAATAAGGACTGGCAATCTCATTGTCGACGTAGCCCATCTTGGGTGAACCACGATATATTGGTGTATCTATTGTAATGTGTTTGTATAATTTGTATTTGTAGTTTATTGTTATTGCTTTGCGATGTTATTTTTCTAACAATTGGTATCAGAGCCTAAGGTCTATTTGGCAGATAAACCGGCAGGAAACTAGGGTTTCTGGTTCAAGTGGGAGCAATGGAAGAGGAAGGAAAGTTTAAGGTCGAGAAGTTTAATGGCCAAAACTACTAGTTATGGAAGATGCAAATGGAGGACTATATGTACCTGAACGATCTATTCCTACCATTGGGAGGAAGAGCAAAGCAGCCAACGACTATGAAGGATGAAGAATGGGAGGTTCTTGACAGAAAAGCTCTGGGAACAATACGATTGAGCCTGGCTTCATCGGTGACTTTCAATATCTCAAAAGAAAAGACAACGGAGGATATGATGAGCGCATTGGGTAAGCTATATGAAAAACCCTCGGCCTCCAGCAAGGTATTTTTAGTGAAGTGTTTATTTAATATGAAGATGTCTAAAGGTGGATTTGTTGCTGATCATTTAAATGAATTCAATACGGTTACAAATCAACTAAGTTCTGTAAGTGTGAACTTTGATGATGAGGTTAGGGATATTCTAATCTTGTGTTCATTACTAGAAAGCTAGAATAGCTTGGTCATGGCTGTAAGTAACTCTGTCTCTAGTTCAAACACCTTGAAATTTGATGATGTTATTATTGTTATTCTTAGCAAGGAAGTGCGAAGAAAGAGCACAGGTGAGACATCAGGTAATGCGTTGACCATGGAGAGCAGGGGAAGACAAAGGGAGAAAGGAAACAACCAAGGTAATTGTGACAAGTCTAAAATGGGAAGATCCAAGTCCAGACTGGTAAAGATAGAGTGCTGGAACTGTGGAAAGAAAGGACATCTGAAGAAAGACTACAGATCTCTAAAGAAGAAAGGAGATGCATAGCAGGAAACTACCCAGGAACCAAATGTAGCAGGTGATGTGTTACAAGATGCTTTGATTCTTGCATTCGATAATACTAGTGATTATTGGGTAGTAGATTCACGGGCTTCATGTCATGCTACACACCATAGGAAATATTTTCATGATTATGTTCCAGGTGATTTTGGACATGTTTTATTGGGTAAGGTATGGATAAAATTTAAGAATGGAACTGATTGGCTGCTGAAAGATGTTAGGCATATTCTTGCTATGAAAAGAAATTTGATCTCAAAAGGGCAGTTGGGAGATGGCAGCTGTCTATCTACGCTTGGAGAAAAGTGGTGGAAGATCATTGAAGGATCAATGGTGATAGCAAAAGGAGATAGTCTAGGTATGTTGTATTTATGTCCTCATAATACTGACCATTCTATCTCTTTAGCTTCCACAGGAACAGACACAACATTGTGGCATCATAGGCTTGGCCACATGAGTGAGAAGGGGATGCAGATTCTCCACTCAAGGAAGCTGCTATTTTTGGACAGATTAATTGTCTAATTAATTAAACAACTGATACTACCAGAACATAAATTATCAACCCAAGGAAGTCTTTTCTTTCAAAGCTATCGTGCAAGATCTATGCAAGCACAATTTCTACCTGACACTGTTTATCTATTTGTATGAAATCGAAAAAATTTTGCAAACTAGATGACACCTTCTTGAAAATAAATCAAACCCTAATACCTATTCATAAAACCAAACTGTAAATCTAATCACACTTCAAACAAAACCAATTCTTATGAATCAAGATATAATTGCATGAATCTAAAAGTAGTGCTATGTTGGCCAACGATCTATCAAAACGAATTAACAGGAAACAACTATGATAAATCTAAATGAATGAAAGCATACAACTATGATAAATATAATGAATGAAAGCATGAAGTAAATAACAAGAAAATCTACATAATAAAACACTTACAATCAACACCATCAGCATCTGCTCAGAGAAGAGGGCCCTTCCTCCACTAAGCAGAGCTAGATCTCCACAATGAAAGTCTACAACTCCAGAATTAAGAAATTGCCAGCATGTATTATCATCATGAAAGTATTACAACGGAGTCTGGATCAAATCCTATAGCATAACATTACTTTCTTGATCTCCCACGAAGACATCGGAATGATTACATATTTATACATAAAATCCTCTCAGGAGAATGAGAAAGTGAATCCCCAACTTGTGATATTTTCAACCAATTGCTAATTTGTAAAACTGACTTCAATAGTAAATATGAGAATTACACGTTTAGAGAACTAGCTGTATATCTCAACCATGGCTTTGTTTGGTGAGTTCCTCTATTGCCAAATAATTGAGGCCGTTACGCACAAAACCCATGTCCCATATTTGCGAGATTCTTCTTCGTCTACCCGCAAATCGCGACACAAATCAATGTGTTCTTCTCTGCCATGTGTTTTTGGTTAAGGCCATTTGATGATGAGCTGGAGGCTACCATGTTGGAGTTGAGAATGAATTGAAACCACAAATCCACATAATCAATCCTAGGAATGAAACCATATTGTGAATCTCCATGTGGACGTGTGCTAGCATGCCAACTTTGGAGGCTTGAACCATGAGTGCTATTGTTGTTAATATGAAAAATCACTCCACAAACCATCATCAGTAAAATTATGCATAATAGTCTTCAATTCATCAAAGATAAAGGAAAATAATCATTATTAAACACTAAAGCATCAATGGAAGAAATATGGTATTTTACGAAGAGTTACAACAAATGGATGGAAAATGGAATGATAAATGGGTAATAATATGAAGAAGAGGGATGGAATATATGTCGATAGGTGATGAAAATATGGATAAATCTGTGACCCAACATCTCCCCCAAACTAAACTTGTTGCATGTCCTCATGGAACCCAATACATGGGTAGCATCCAAACTAGAAGGACTCATTTGGCTATTGCTTTGATTTTACCATGCATAATGACCAAAACCAATCTGCTTGCCCACTAATGATGCTAATGGAATATGATGCTTCTTTTCAAACAATACTTGAAACTCCTTCAAACAATGGTTGCATTTCTTATCAAAGGATAATCTTAAAAAAAAATAGCCTTCAAATGATCTTTAGCAATTCTGATGGAGTTTCAGCAATTAGCGAAAACTTTAGCAGAGAAGTTAGTGGAAAATTTGGTGGTGTTGCAGGCACTTAGCGTAGGATTTAGCAGAAAATTTGGTGGTGTTGCAGCCATTTAGTGGAGGATTTATGTAATGTCCGCATTCAAATAATTGCATAGTAAGACAATCCCATCAATCCTACTAGTTTCCTACGTTGGATTGGCACATGTGGAATTGTAATAAGGAAGCTAATAAATGATGTTTAGACATTAGAAGGGTTCAATTATTTAATAAATATGGTGAATAAATAAATTCAATAGAAATTCTAGGTGGCAAGTGGTTTTGGAGACATATGGAGGGTGTGGGACCCACACTAGCTTGATTTTTCAATGACACATGGCATCTCTCTCTTGCCAATTCGAATTCATGGGAAGGTGAACACTCTTGGGTGATTGGGTAAGTCATAACACATGGCATTGAGCATCTTAGGTCGAATTGGGATGGATTAGTAACCTCCATGGAAGATAAAGAGTCAAATTGGAAGTTTGTGGACACTTGGGCTAGATTCCCTAGCCCCTATGACACCAATGATGGAGAATCTATGACAACAATGACAAAGTGAAGACCTGACCTCTAACATCTGGCCATTATGACATGTCAGCCCCAAAAATATGCTCAAGGAAGGCGCTCATGGGAGTGGAAGAAGCCAAAGAGACTCAAATTCGAATTTGGGAGAAGATGGAAGGTTGTAACTAGGAGACAAGTGGCAAATGTGGAATATTTCTTAAGTGGAAATCTCTTGAATCTATTGAGAGGATTTCAACCCATAGAAGGCTAATGTTGGTTATAAAATGTAGAAATCAAGTATGAGAATGGCTTTTGATGATTTGAGAAAAAATGCGTTTGTGAAGAGAGAGCTAGTGGATGACTAGTTTCTTGCCTTATCCAATTTCGAGGGTGAAAGATTCCCATCCAAGTTGGTGTTTGGAGAGGCTGCTTAGGTCTTTCATGGTGCATTAATGGATTTTATATTTGCAGGTAGAAGCTATAGGAAGTTTCATTGTTTGGTTTAGTGCAACACTTTCTCTCCACCGTTTCCATTTTTGAAGGCATATTCATGCTCCTTGAGGGATGGCGTTTTTGGTGAGCTCTTGTGCTTCTTGGAAGAGCTTCTCGTTATATATTTCTGATTGTAATAGCTTCATATCCTCTGTTATTAATATTGAAAAATTATCAGGTCGAAATACCCACTGGTTTTATGCAAAAATATTGATTAATGAGCAAACAATGTCCATTTCCCTAATGCATTGATGTATGACACTATAATGTTGACTATTTCGAATGGATGGATGATTCTATGATATATTTGTGATTAATATGCTGCCATGGATGTCTTATACAAGTTTCATGTGTTGTACTTGAGCATTTGAATCATTTTTACTCATTTTAGTTGTATTGGGAGGTTAAATAGTGCCATTTCCCCAAGGGTCGAATTTGGGATTTTTGCAGCTGAATGGGAGAGGGTGAGAACAGTTGTAATATTCCATTAATGGTGCATATGAGACCTTAATAACATACTTAACACATTAAATACCTCTGTTCATAAATTTGAGGGATTTTAGAGGCATTTGGGAGGCCCTTTTCAGTGTTACCCCGGGGGGATTTGATGCACAAATTACTAGTCAAAATTGCATATATTGGTTAGAATATAAATAAAGTTTTTCAGAAGTCTTTGGAGGACCATAAAACATCCCTAAACCTAATATTCAAGTCTAAATATCATTCATACACTCCTACAGAATATTTGGGAGCATTTGGGTTGATTTGGAGGTCAAAACAGTAAAACTAGTCAAAGGTCGAAATTGGTAAAAAAGTGGAAAATTGGGCATTTTCTTAAAATTTAGAAAAAGGGATATTACAATTTAGTGGAGAATTTAGCGGTGTTGCAGCTGCTTAGCAGGGGATTTAGCAGAAAATTTGGCGGTGTTGTAGCCATTTAGTGGAAACTTTGGCGGTGTTGCAACTGCTTAGCGGAGGATTTACCGAAGAATTTAGTGGTGTTGCAACTGCTTTAGCGGAGGATTTGGTGGATTTGTAGCTGCGAGAATAGGGAAATGGACAAAATTGGCGGATTAACATCTGGTGTTGTAGCAAACTTCTTGAACTAATATTTGCGAAAATACAAACTGGGTTTGGCTAAAATTTTGCAAGCAAGTTTCTACAAGTCCAATGCATCTCCACACCCAATATCATAGGTACCCACATCACGGATTTCGAGAAAAATGCAAATTGGATGTAGGTGATGATGGCCATTTTTCTGCAATATGTGAAGTATTTTTACCTGAAAAATTCGTGAGTATCTTCCCCTTGACATAATTCTTCTGCTCCCCAAAGTTCAAATTCATCTGATGCACGAATATCGAGATATAGGAAAAATGGTTGTAGGTGATGATGGTTATTTTCTTGAAAACCGTGCATTGGATAGGGATGAAACTTCCTAGAGTTGTTTTTCATGATGTAATGCTTCTCCCCTCAAAATTTCATAAAAAACCAGTTTACCATTTTCAAGATATCCTTCAATCAAATTCTGCACTTTTTCAATTTAAAATTATCATGAGACTGCTTCACTGTTGTCTTAAAATTGCATACCTTTGCTAAATGGACTGTGATAATGTTGTCACAAATGGTTTTACTATATTTGACCTCCTACAAATGGAAAATCTCACATGGCTCCCAACTTATGCAAGAAAATATTCATTCATTTTAAAACTAATTGAAACCATTGTTTGCAAATGAATGAAGACAGTTCTAGCACAACAATTGTAAAACTTGACTTTTTGTGTTTGATTACTTCCCTTGTATCTGCAATAGGTTCTTATAGAGAAGCCTAGATGTTACCTTTGGGATTCACTGCATCTGTTATAGTCTACGTGCATGTTGCACTTATATATTGTCTCTTCTCACCAAATTCTATGGAATGCACAACAGTCCATTATCCCCCAAACTGAGTAGAGCATGCCCTCATGCAATTAAAACCAACTTCAACCGAAGTGTGTAATCAATTCTTCATATTGCCTCTTTGTGATTTTGAAATAAAAACACTTATTATTGCTACCAATGATCTCCAACAATTGGCACGCCAACTGAATTCTCAAAATGATGAGCATGAGATGATATATGAATGTATGTAAAAGGGGTGAATAGAGCAACTGAATGGAGCATTAAAACGATCAAATTTCTTTTCAGAGCATGGGAGGGGCAAATCACATATCTTTGTTTCATACCCTGTTATATGGCAGCATGTGTTTGTTTCACAGCAAAAATGCCCAAATCATTATGAAAACCTCCTTTAGGATTGCAAATAGAGGCAGCCATATTTTATTGAACATCAAAGCCATGCCAATGCTACAGAACTATTTGTTAAACAAGAGGCCAAGCATTCTTTTGCACATTCCACAACAATCAAACTCATTTCAGGAATTCTTTCAACCTTGACAAATGACCAATGATATCCATGTGCAATATGTCATTAAGTCTCATTCTCATTTCCATGGATGTAAGTATCTCAAGCTTCGCATAACATAAAAATGATTGCAAAAATAATAAATTGAACCGTGAAGCTTGTTGTCCATATTATGTTGTTGAAAGAAACTTGGAACAAGAAGTTGAACTGTTGTAACTAACCCAACGTTTTTTTTAAATTATTTCCCCATTGTCCTCATACTTGAGAGTTTCCTTCAAAATAAATGAATCAGAGCTAAGTATACTCTTTTGGAGCTGATATGAATTGTAGATGAATTCATTGATGGTTACCTTACTGCTGTAGACATAGTTTGCAACTTGATGATTAAATAATGAATACATATGCAGTTGTGTCATAATCATTGTTGTTGTCATAAGACAGAAATGAGGACAGTTGTTTTATATGTCTGTAGCAAGACTTCTGTGGTAGTTGTTTGCGGGAGGAATCGGAGAACCCACAGTATCCATATGGATTTAGTGACAACAAAACCAGAGATCTAGCACACCCAAAATCATGTTCCCAAGATGCTCAAATGCTGCTACAAGGTCTGAAAGGTTGGGAACACAGTTACAAGGTCTGAAAATGTTGGTTGGTTGTGTTTTTCCATTTATGGAAGCAAGTAACCATGATGTTTCATACAAGAGGGCCATGAAGCAAGATGCTGGAAAATATATTTGAACACTCAATAGGATGTAACATATTCCCCATGAACTATGAGTGTGTCAACCCATCAAATTCCTTTATCATATGTATAAAATGGGTCGACAATCCATATACCATATAAAATGTGGCTCTTAAATCTTAGCTGACTTTTGAAGATGTGATCAATCATATGTACCAATGAATCATACAAACAAATCAAAGATATCATACCTTTGTTTTCCATCTTGCTTGTGTGATAGCATACTCTTGAGAAGGAATGGCTTCTACATCAACTTTTTCTGTTGTAGGTTCTTGTGGCCAGCTTGTCATTTTTTTCAATTTCCTTAGCATGTGTATCAACTCCTTTATTTCTTCTCATTGTTGGTTTTTTTTATGTGGCAACAAAGCATCTTTTATCACTGGTGGTTCTTGTGTGGCAATAGCAAGGCATATTCTTATGCTTAGATGTAGGGGATGTAGGGAAGGACTTGATCTGGATGTGCATGAATGATGAAGTGTTAGAATTGAGTGGGAAAGGATGCAAATGGATGGACAGAAAATGCTATATAGAAAACGGAAATGGATAATGCTTAGTGGTTCTTCATGACATATTTCTAAATCTTTAATAAATCAAAAACTCATGCTATTTTACCTCAAGTGTTACCTCTCTGGAAGCCTTGGTTAACTACTGCTGAGAGATATAGATGGAAGCTGAAACTTATGAAGGCTCAATCTGATCCATTGTGAGGAACTGTGCAAGCTGACTGAAAACAAATTCTTCCAACTGAATGAAAATAATACTGCTAAACTGTTGGAACAATAAAAATATATAGTCTTCATCCAATATACGCGCTTATGTACAAGTTAATCCATGTGAATGAATGTTCTTGAAGTCGAACATGGAGAAACTTCGTTGGATTACTAATCAATAATGAAAATTGTTAAACAATGCGACACAACTCACCAGTGATGACAATGAGCTATCATGGTATAATAGTACAACCTGTCAGGTGCGAATGTATGTGTTGAAGTCGAGTCACCTGCAGGATCTGACAAACAAGAGACATTGATGTATTCCCTTGATCATCAGTGAGGAAATTTACCATTGATGCATGTAAAATTCCAAGGTACTATACATAACTCAAGTCTTGTTACCCAGATAGTGTGTTGAGGTTGATGGGACAAGACCATTGGAAGGTGGACCTTAATGAATTCCACATCATCCAATATGAGTACAAAAAAAATGATTGTGAAGAACTAGAGATGAAATATTTTCTCCAGCAAGTAGGCTTTATTAGTAAAATGAAAAGGATAGGGGGTAACTCAGCATGTAAGAGAGCTGAGAGACATTATTCATGGGTTATGTGTGAGTGGAGTGGATATTATGGGAGTGATGAAATGGAGTAGAAGGTCATGGAATTTATGGAATGGTGGAGGCAAGAAGGAAATGTATGGGCATACCATGGTGTTTGTAAATGAGCATGATGGATGAAAGGTCTTTTGGGAGGGTTCTTTAGTAGCAATTCATGTAGCAATGGAACTTGACTTATGGAACATTGGTATTCATATGGTTTGCACATCAATCTCTCCTTTATTTTATGTGCTCAATCCATTTTCCAATTGAGAAAAAGACTTCAAGAGTCACTCATGCATGTATTGACCTTCTTCTGCCAAGGACCTGCAAAAACCTAGCACTTGCCTGCAATAAAACATGAGATGATGGAAGAAGAGAGATGATTGGTCTCTCTTCACCCAAAACTTATGAAAAAAAACAACAACCAATTACTTATAAAACAAATCCAAATAAAAATGAAAGAAGTAAAATCCACTTTATACCTGCGGGAGGGCGATGGACATCTAGACTCACCAACAGTATTCCGATCATAACTTCTTCGTTCCTTGTCCGGTTTGAGTGATTCAAAATCCAAATGATAGGAAATTCATAGGTCTATGTCCATTAGAAATAGGTTTTAAAAATTCCATGTGATGATACTCCAAATTTGCTCAGTAATAATCTCCATGACAAGATATTTTTCGAATTTTGGACTAGACCAACAGTCACGTTTTTAGGCATAACTTTTTCGTTTGATAATGGATTGATGTGATTCCAATTGGATATGAAATTATATTCATGTAGGGATGTAGAATAGGAATATGTTTTGAATCCAATAAGAATGCATGGGTCGAACAGTCCAATGAACAGTGTAGGAAATTGAGTTTTAAAAATGTTGATTTGTGATAGGCAGTCAGTATTTTGGTCATAACATTTGCGTACGATGTCAGAATTGAGTGATTCAATTTGATTTGTAAACTATATTCATAGGGAAATATACAAATGAAACAGGTTTTCAAGATCTATACAATAAGGCATCCAAAAAGTGATTGTCCCAGCTCTATTCCTAAGCTGCCTTCTTGACACCCCATTAGTATTTTGACCATAAATTTTTCGTTTGATGCCCAATATCAAAAATTCAAATTGGTTTGGAAACTAGATTCAAAGAGATACTTGGGATGTAAACAAGTTTTAAAAATAAGTCAATTTGGTCTCCCAAAAATGGATTGTCTCGACCGTGCTTTAGTAAAAATCTCAAGTCAAAATGCCACAAAAATCTAATAAATGAAATTTGACTCCCAAAAAGTGACCGGAATAGGTATAAATGTTTTTAATGATGTAAATTTAAATAGAACACACACCCATACCAAAAATTTCAAGCATTGAGTACTTAGATTGACTTACACAGTCTGTTGCAGCAAGGGCTGCACCTCTTAAAAAATGATATAATGTTGAAATAAAGCCTGTGTATTTTTATGGATGTGTTATATATAAATGAAAACTAAATACATACCATGATGATCACCCAAGTTTCAAGCTTGAAGGGTTCCATAATCGTTTGGCTCATTTTCCATGAAGTCTTCATTCACCAATGCTTCCTTCCTCTCACCAACTTCTTGAAAAAGAGAGATTAGTCATATGGGTGGCTCTTACTACACCATGTGTCCAAGAGTTCTTATTCAAAATAAAATGACACTATCTATGCATCCTAGATCTAAGTGAAAAAAATTGAATGGGATCTTACCAATTTTATTTATTTACAATATCCTACACTAATTAGAAATAACAAATTCTTTTCAGGTGTAGGAAAACTTCCAATGGATCCACTTTCAAAGAAATGACTCAAGTATTCTCATACTCCCAACAAAAAAATATAACTTTATGAATGCTAGGATATGACAGATAAACTTCCCTTGAAATGATGGTGCCAAGAATTGGTGAAGTATGGAATGATGTTGCAGACCAATGACAGATTGAAACCAAGCTTCAATATAGTCTTTGTTCCCTTGATTTCTCATGGTTGTTACACCATGAAGCTCCTTATTAAACTGATCTTCCTGAATGCATAAGACATTCGGATCTAATGATGTGAATGATGCTTCAATTTTTTGTTCCTATGTGCATTCTTCATCAAATTTGTTGATGTTGTTAACTTGTTGACGATGACAAGAAACTTCACTTGCAAGTCTTGGATTTAAAACATGTTCAAGCCTTGTATGGATTTGTTGCAACAGTGCATAGTCTTTTTGCAGCGGTGTAGGTGAGGTAGAATAGGAGGGAAATGTAGGAAAATTTTGCAGTTCACCATTGTAAGCATATTGTACTGCTTTATTATGGTTAGGGTGGAGGGTGTATTGGACAGGAAATTGTGTTGGATACTAAGGAGTTTGATGAGAAGATAGATGTGGCTGATGTAGATGACTGGTTTGTGAGGTTGATCTCAAAGAACCAAGTTGTGTTGCAGCATGAGAGAGAGTAGCCATGTGATCATAAGATAGTCCATTCCAACCTTGTGGATAAGGTAGGAAAGAGTTAAATTGAGGCTGCAACAACTGCCATGGTGGAAGAGTATTCAATGATTGAGTATGAGGTTAAAGGAAATGGAGGGATAGAGCTTTGAACCATACATGTAGGCCACAATTGTCATGACTGTTACAACGAGTTGGCTGTAACTCCCAAATCTCTTCGATATTTTTTTTTCATCCTTGGTAAGGAGGGACAACAATGAGTGGACTGATTCAAGTCACATATGCCACAGATTGTGAGACTATCCAAAGGACAATCTATTGCAAGATGTTTCTTCTGGCATCGAGGGAAAAATGTTTCTTCAAATTCCTCATGCTTTTTCTTAACCTACAAAACACCCAATTGTGAATTTAGTGAACCATTGATATCAGTATTAGAATTTTCAAATAAATTACTGATTTCAACTCATATAACTCCTGTTCTTGCAGCAAATTTCAAAGATTGAAAAGAAGCGTTACTAGAATTCTTACTAGTCTTGAATTTTCCTCTTGAATACCTTCTACATAACTCACAATTATCATCATATTCTAACTGAAATACATCACCTGTTCCCATCATATTTAATATCTCTAAAGATTCATCTTGGATTCCTTTAAGCAGGAGTGTTTCCAAGCTCTCTTTCCCCAGCTTCCTTTGTTTGGATCTTTGAAGATTATATTGAAAGCATTCCATGTAGTCCTCCAAAGTCTCTTCTTTCACTTGTTTCATTTCAAAGATATCTTCATTGACCCTACAATAATCTTGGTACCTTTTCAAGAATACATGTTTCATGTCTTCCCAAGTTTGTATGCAATTCCCACCTAGGCTCATGAACCATCGGAGGGCTGTTCCTTTTAGAGTAAGGGGAACCACATTCAAGTTTTGATCATTAGAACAATAACCATATCCTCTACAAAGTACTTCAAATTGAAATAAAAATACATCAGGTTCTTCATTTTCCAAACCGTGATAATTTGGTAGAACATGTGGGGGAATGCTTTTTGTTGGTGCCACTCCTCATGAATCTCTGATGGGAAATTCGAAGGTAACAACTTATGCATCTTTATTACCATCCATCTCTTCATTAAATTCTTCATGTGATATCTTGAGTCTCCTCCTTCGAATGTTCCTGTCAATGGGTTAGTATAATGGGTGGTCCTTACAACACCACTAAGGGGAATGATAAGATTTACGCACCAAAAATTAAAAATGAAATGAAACTAAATGCAAAAAAAAAGAAAAAAGAAAATCTACACTCAAAGCAAATTCAATAAACTGAAAAGTAATCATGCAACCTACATGCTCTACTTTAACAATGCATCTACAAAACAATGTCAGATGTACGTTTGCACCATTGATAACTTCCCCGGCAACGACGCCAAAATGTTGGGAAGATTAATTGTCTAATTAATTAAATAGCTAATACTACAACAACATACATTATCAACCCGAGGAAGTCTTTTATTTCAAAGCTATCGTGTAAGATCTTTGCAAGCACAATTTCTACCTGACACTGTTTATCTATTGGTATGAAATCGAAACTCTTTGCAAACTAGATCACACCGTCTTGAAAATAAATCAAACCCTAATACCTATTCATAAAACCAAACTGTAAATCTAATCACACTTCAAACAAGACCAATTCTTATGAAGCAAGATGTAATTGCATAAATATAAAAGAAGTGCTATGTTGGCCAACGATCTATCAAAACGAATTAACAGGAAACGACTACGATAAATCTAAATGAATGAAAGCATACAACTATGATAAATCTAATGAATGAAAGCATGAACTAAATAACAAGAAAATCTACATAATAAAACACTTACAATCAACACCACCATCATCTACTCAGGGAAGAGGTCCCTTCCTCCACTGAGCAAAGCTGGATCTCCAAAATGAAAGTCTACAACTCCATAGTTAAGAAATTGACAGTATGCATTATCATCATGAAAGTATTACAATAGAGTCTGGATCAAATCCTACAGCATAACATTACTTTCTTGATCTCCGCCCAAGACATCAGAATGATTACATATTTATACATAAAATCCTCGTACAAGAATGAGAAAGTGTGATGAACCTGCAATAATTAATTAATGCAAATACACAAGATATCAGAAATAACAAAACAAAATCACTTTTATATTGATCACGGGCCACTTCGAGGGGGCAACCTCCTTTGAGCAAGCTCAATACAATTAACTTCATGGTGCCTTCAATGACCTCAACACACACTTATATACTAAGTCTATGCCCAATACTATGAGTCAAAACCATGGGACATATAATACTACAGGACGACTTACAAAGCATATGCGTCCAATACTATGGGCTAATATAAACTATAGATCAACAAATACTACGGGACGACTTACAAAGCATATGCGTCCAACAACAATATACTAACATAGAAAAGAGAAGGGTTGACATAGGTTCCTAACATTCCCTCTCCCTTAGAAAAATCTTTGTCCTTAAAACTTTGGTTGGAGAAATTGCTGCAGAATCTGAAGGAGTGGTTCCCCGGTAGCATCCTCGGTTTGCATTTCGGGCCACTGACGCCTTTGGAGTGTCAAGGAGGATTGCTTGGAAGGCTGTAGATGAAGAAGAACCCTGTCAGCTGCGTGGAAAATGCACTCATAACGGTGCTGATCGGCTTGTTGTTTCCGTCAAATTCTGGCCATGTGAAGATTGTCCTGCAGAATGAGAAGAATCTGATCGCGGTTTCAAAGAACCGAGTCAATTTTCTGAACTGGGGAGCTGCTAAGGGTGTATGGAAGAAGAACTGGCGGTGTTTGTCCATAGACTGCTTCATATGGTGTCCTTTGAGATATGGTATTGTACCACTAGAGTGCTGCTAGGAAATCCATAGAAATAGTTGTCCAAAGCTGTGTAGAGATGGGCAAGGGTTTGATCAATCCCGAAAGGAGTGTCGGTTCCCCCTTGTTGACTTGGAAAGTATCATCGTTAGCCACCATCTGTTGAATTGTCATTTTTAGTCCCGGACAAAAGAAGTTACATTGTTCCTGGTCATACATTTTGCAGAACCCAGAGTGCCCTGTTGATGAAGAAGCATGGAGTTCATAGAAGAGATAGCCTTGTTGAACATATTGCAACCAATTTGGAACAAGTAGAGAAAGAGCTGTAAGAGAAACTGGGTCATCAATTGTGCAAGAACGAGCATCTTCCACCATATTGTCCTTACCCTTCTTGTAAGTGATCACATAGGGATAACCCATGAGTTGGATAACCCATTGCAGGTGTGTTGGGGAGGAGACCCATTGTTCCAGAAAATTTTTCAGACTCGGGAGATCAGTCTTGATGCAGAAATAATTGCCTAATAGGTATGGCTGCCACTTCTGTACTGCATGCAAAATAGCCATCATTTCCTGCTGAGAGGTAGATGTGGCTACATTCTTACCAGAAAGGTCTCTTGAAGGCAGCAAGCTCATTGGTTCAACAAAGATACCTGCATATCTATCCAAGGGAGTAGTGGATACTGTTGATGGGTTCATCTGAATGGAATTAAGCTGAGCGATGACACCATGTGAATTCTTCTTAAGGATTTTTTCTAGGCGATGTGAACTGATGATACAGAGAGACCCTGGTTGTAAGCCCCTAAATTTGTGTTGTGCCCCATTGACTTTAAATTGCATCCAAAGTTTAGCAAAATCCCATAAGATGGGGCCAAGTGTGCGTAACCATTGAATGCCCAAAACCACATCACATCCGCCTAAGGGCAAGGCAAACATGTCAGAGCGTAGGTTATAATCTTCCATAGAGATACGCACATTGTGACACTTCCCCTTGCAAGGTAAGGTGCCCCCATTGGAAACCATGACTTCAAAGTTGGAGCAAGGATGGACAAAACAATCATCCTGTTTGGCAATTCGAGGGTCAATGAAGTTATGAGTGCTACCAGAATCAATGAGTATGGTAAGAGGGAGCTTCTTGAAGTATCCCCTAACCCAAATTGTTTGTGGGGTGGTGATGCCGGTTACAGCATGGAGAGAGATCTCGGGTGGGTCGTCCTGAGATGGGGTGTCAACAGGCGGGTGTTGCATGTCGATCGGATCATCTACTGTATCTGTAGCTTCTTCACCAAGTTCTAAGGCAGGCGGAGAATCCACATCCAAGAGATAGAGCTTTTGTTGAACACATCTATGTACCCGAGTGAATTTCTCATCACAATTATAGCAAAGCCCTTTTTCTCGGCGTGCCTGCATTTCTATTTCAGACAAATGCTTGATAGGAGTTGGTTGAGGAGCAGGCGTGATGGGAGGTCGTTGGGAACCCATATTTCTGAAGGGAACAAAGGTGGGTTTGGAGCGTTGTTGAGCTGCGATCTTGTCCTCGGCCAACTTAGCCAACCCTAGGACTTCCATCATTGTGTTGGGACAAAACATTTTGACCTCTGAGCGGATTTCATCCTTGAGACCACTGATAAAACAACTCCTATAGAATTCATCAGACAATCCTTCTGTGTGATTGGCTAGTTTCTCAAATTCCATCTGATACTCTCTCACTGTGCCAGTTTGGTGAAGTTTAGTGAGTGCTCCTGTGAAGTCGTCAAAAGCACTAGGACCAAATCGTGGCAAAATGAGTTGGCAAAAATCTGTCCAGTTTGGCTCGGGATGAGCTTTGATGTACCAACGGTACCATTGAAGGGCTTCCTGTTCCAAATGAAAGGATGCAAGTGGAACTTTCTGAACATCAAAAGTATTATGCAGACTGAAATATTGTTCTGCTTGGTATATCCATCCAGTCGGATCAGTACCATTGAAGCGAGGAAAATCAAGCTTCGGCCCACGAAAATTGCTAGAAGCAGAGAACCCGGTGGCTGCAAAAGATTCTAGCTGTCTGGTATTGTTCATGGCTGAATGCTGCAGATGGAGGCTGAGAAATTTTTCATCCAGATCTTGGAGTTTGGTTTGGATGGCTGCCAGTGCTTCCTCCATGGTGTGTGCTCCTGCACAGGTGACAACCATAATGAGGTTTTTTTTTTTTTTGGTTGACTGGGTAGGAAAACAAAAACAGGAACTACTTCACTAAGGGAAAAGTTGGATTTGGGAAAAAATCAGAAGGATAATTGGGGTTTGACTAGGTTTTGGACACTGTTGGATAGACAGGGGAGCAAAAATGAGGATTTCAGAAGCGGTGTGAAAGAATGGGAAAATTTGGCAGAGGGAAACAAAGAAGCAGAATTCAGAAAGGAACTCTGTGGTAAAGTTTGAAGGTGATTGGGTGAAATCTGAGGAAGTTATGGCAAACCCTACAAATAGGCAAATGTGAGATTTCAGGTTGTAGGAAGGGGAATTGAGGATAGGGTCCTCAGGAATGAAATATGCAGAATGGAATGACAGGGGTTCCCTGAAAATTTCAAGGGAAACAGAGGTAAAACAAGGGAGATATGGAGGAAAAACTGAAATTTATTTATTTCTTTTATTATTATTATTATTATTATTATATATATATATATATTTTTTTTTTTGGAGCGGCTACGGCTCGGATTTTTTTTTTTTTTTTTTTTGACTGGAGCGGTTACGGCTCAGAATGAATCTGGAACAACGCCGAACGGCTGGATCTGGAACGGCTTGCAAAATGGATCTGAAACGGTGCAGCAGTGATCGACAATAGTTCAGCTGAAAGTAGATATGGACCTCAGGTATGTGCGGCTTCCTAACAGTTCAGGGTTTTCACTCGGCCACCAATGCTGTCTGACGGCTTGCGTATTGCGGCAGTAACCCTCACTCCACGACTCAGGTAAAACTGATAACCGCTTTGCCACAAACGACAGCTCTTGGTTTACCTCACGGGTGGGAACTAGTCAATCAGGTAGGGGTCGTTGCCCTTTTCGCTGGCAAGTCCTCTCAATGGGCTAGCTACTTCGGGGTTCCTGTGGTACTCCTCACAATGAGTTTTAGGGCTTATGCCCAAGTACTTCCCACAGTTAAGCGGATAGGGATTATTCTCAAATCTGAACCTGCAACAGAAAAAATTTGGGCAGAAATTCCACCCAATGTTCAAAAACCGGATCTATATTGCTCAGAATCGCTATTATAGCATGTTTCCAGAACTGGAACAACCACTCTGCTTCTACACATGAAAGCGGAATAGAAATCTGGGCACTCGGTCAAAAGATTTTCTCGCCGCAATTTCCGTAGCCGTCACCGAAATTCTGAAAGATTGCTGATTTTAAATCCGCGATATCTCCACTTTTAGAACTCCAAATGAGATGTTTTTTTTTTTAAACTGTGTATTTTTTAAAGAGGAATTCAGATATGCAATCGGTTTCTTTCGATTTTGTGCAGAAATTCTCAGAAATTGATCTGAAAGTTGCCGCCCAAAAAAAGAAAAAAAAATTTCCACTTGTGCCAAGGAAAGTGCTCTGATACCAGATGTGATGAACCTGCAATAATTAATTAATGCAAATACACAAGATATCAAAAATAACATAACAGAATCAGTTTTATAATGATCATGGGCCACTTCAAGGGGGCAACCTCCTTTGAGCAAGCTCAATACAATTAACTTCACGGTGCCTTCAATGACCTCAACACACACTTATATACTAAGTCTATGCCCAATACTATGAGTCAAAACCATGGGACATATAATACTACAGGACGACTTACAAAGCATATGCGTCCAATACTATGGGCTAATATAAACTACAGATCAACAAATACTACGGGACGACTTACAAAGCATATGCGTCCAACAACAATATACTAACATAGTAAAGAGAAGGGTTGACATCGGTTCCTAACAGAAAGCGAATCCCCAACTTGTGATCTATTTCAACAAATTGCTAATTTGTAAAACTGACCCCAACAGTAAATATGAGAATTACACGTTTAGAGAACCAGTTGTATATCTCAAACCGTGGCTTTTTTTGGCGGGTTCCTCGTGTGTCAGGTAGTTGAGGTTGCTACGCACAAAACCCATGTCCCATATTTGCGATATTCTGCTTCGTCTGAGCGAAAATAGCGACACAAATCAATGTGTTCTTATCTGGCATGCGTTTTTGGTTAAGGCCGTTTGATCATGAGCTGGAAGCTTCCATGTTGGACTTGAGCACGAATTGAAACCACAAATCCACATAATCAATCCTAAGAATGAAACCATGTTGTGAATCTCCATGTGGACGTGTGCTAGCATGCCAACTTTGGAGGCTTGAACCATGAGTGCTGCTGCTATTAATATGAAAAATCACTCCACAAACGAACATCAGTAAAATTATGCATAATAATCTTCAATTCATCAAAGATAAAGCAAAATAGTCATTATTAACCACTAAAGCATGAATGGAAGTAATATGGTATTTTACAAAGAGTTACAGTAAATGGATGGAAAATAGAATGATAGATGGATAATAATATGAAGAAGACAGATGGAATATATGTCAATAGGTGATGAAAATATTGACAAATATGTGACCCAACAGTTGCCATATTTGAAGCAAGTAAGTTTGGAATTCTGTGAGAACCGTGTTTATGGAAAACATAAGAGAGTCAAATTTCTCAGGGTTGGGAAACAAAAGAACAATGAAAAGTTAGAGCTTGTGCATACAAATATATGGGGACTGACTGAGGTACAATCTCTTGGTGGCTCTCATTATTATGTTACATTTATTGATGATGCAACTAGAAAAACTTGGGTTTATTGCATTAGACATAAATCTGATGTGTTTGCTACTTTTAAGAAGTGGAAAGATTTGGTCTAGAATGAGACAGGGAAAAGGTTGAAGTGTCTCGGATCTTATAATGGAGATGAGTACTACGGCAAGGAGTTTGATAATTACTGTTCATACCATGGGATTCATAGAGAGAAGACAATTCAAGGAACACCACAAGAAAATGGTGTGTCAGAAAGAATGAATAGAATGATCATGGAGCGTGCAAGGTGTATGAGATTGCATAAAGGGTTTCCCTTACAGTTTTGGGCAGATGCTGTAAATACTGTTGTTTATTTAATAAACAAAGGGCCTTCAAGTGATTTGGATGGTGGTATTCCATAGGAGGCATGGATAGGTAAAAAGGTAAACTACTCATTTCTGAGAACATTTGGTTGTGAATCATTTGTCCATATTGATAAAGAAAATAGAACAAATCTTGAAGCTAAATCCAAGAAATGTACCTTTATTGGATATGGGGTTGATGATTTTGGTTATCACTTATGGGATTATGAAAATCACAAAATCATTAGAAATAGAGATGTCATATTCAATGAAAAGGTCATATATAAAGATCAGTTGCAGGGAAAGAAATAGGAAAAGGAAAACACAGAGTACAGAGTACTTGATGAAATTCGAGAAAATCAAGTTCCAAGGGTGCCAGAAAATCAAGAACAACATCAAGCACCTAAAACTTCTGCAAGTGTAAGAAGATCTACCAGGTTAAGTAGACTCCCTGAATGATACTCTCCTTGAATGTATTATTTATTGATGACTAATGTTGGTGAACCAGAATGTTATAAAGAAGCAATGCAGGTGGAAACTAGAAAGAAGTGGGAGCAAGGCATGAATGAGGAGATGGACTCATTGGTAGGAAACCAGACTTGAGATTTGGTTCAGTTTCCTACTGGTAAAAGAGCATTGTAGAACACATGTATTTACATGTTGAAGGAAGAAGAAGGAGGTAAGAAGCGATACAAGGCCATAATTTTTGTAAAGGGGTTTGCACGAAAGAAAGGTATAGATTTTGATGAAATATTTTCTTATGTTGTTAAGATGACTTCAATTAGGACTATTTTAAGTCTAGTGGCGGTAGAAGATTTGCATCTTGAATAGTTAGATGTAAAAACAACCTTTATCCATGGGGATTTGGAGGAAGAGATATATATGCAACAACCACAAGGGTATGAGGTCAAAGGGAATGAGAGTTTGGTATGCAGGTTGAAAAAGAGCTTGTATGGCTTGAAGCAAGCTCCAAGGAAGTGGTAATTAAAATTTGACAGATTTATCCCAGAACAAGGTTATAATAGATGTCATTCTGACCACTATGTTTATTTCAAGAGGCTAGATAATGGAATTTATATTATCTCGTTATTGTATGTGGATGACATGCTTGTTGCAGGGTCTAACATGCATGAAATAAATGTGCTCAAAAGGAAGTTAGTAAATTCATTTGCGATGAAGGATTTGGGTGTTGCAAAGCAAATCCTTGGTATGAGAATAACAAGAGATAAGAAAACTCACAAATTGACATTGTCTCGGGGTGAGTACATACAAAAGGTGTTGGAGAGGTTCAGAATGCAGAATGCAAAACCAGTTAGTACACCTTTGGCAAGCCATTTCAAACTAAGTAAGGAAATATGTCCCAAAACACAGGAAGAGATAGATTACATGTCCAAGATTCCTTATCAATCAGCAGTTGGAAACTTGATGTTTGCCATGGTGTGCAGAAGACCATATATTGCACATGCAGTGGGAGTTGTGATAAGATATATGAACAATCTAGGTAAAGAACATTGGAAGGTAGTACAGTGGATTCTCAGGTATATGAGAGGTACTACCACTCATACATTATTTTTTGGAGGTCGAGACATTGTTCTATAGGGATATGTTGATGCAAATATGGCAGGTGACAAGGATAGCAGGAGGAGCACCACAGGGTATGTGTTTACTATAGGTGGAACAACAGTAAGTTGGATTTTGAAACTACAAAAGGTTGTTGCACTTTCAACAATGGAAGCAGAGTATGTTGTTGTTACAAAGGCTAGTAAAGAGATGATTTGATTGCAGAGGTTTATGGAGGAACTAGTTAAGAAGCAGAAGGATAGAAGGTTGTATAGTGACAGCCAGAGTGCCATTCATCTTGCAAAGAAATCAACATTCCATTGCAGGACTAAACATATATAGCTCAAGTACCATTTCATACGCTTTGTTCTGGAAGATGAACTGTTGAAGCTGGAAAAGATACATACTAGCCATAATTCTGTAGACATGATCACAAAGGTAGTGACCAGAGAGAAACTGAGTTCTTGCTTGATTTCAGTTTGCCTTCTAGCATGAAGGTGAAAATAAGAAATTGTCCTAGTCCAAGGTCCAACAAGTACAACATCGGTGGAGTTGTTGTGATCAGTCTCTAAGTGGGAGATTGTTGGTTGTGGAGCCTCCAGTCTCATAGATGATTATTCAACCGTGTTTGTACCCCAGGTTTGGTTATGATCCTGGCACGCTCCCTTGGGGTCCCAGGCCCATGGTTTTGGGTAACCCGTGGTATTTTCCCTTTGTATTTCCCCTTTATAAGAAAGACATTGTAATACAGCTAGGGTTGAGGTATTAGGTATTATGCATTGTAAAGATCTCTGAGATCGTGAAGAGAGACTGTGAGATAATGAAGAGGAAGTGCAGCAAATGTGCTGCAGGTTGTATCCCTTCAATTTGCTGGATGGTATAATAATAAGGACTGAAAATTTTAGTGTGGACGTAACCCATCTCTGGTGAACCACGATATATTGGTGTCTCTCTTGTAATGTGTTTGTGTAATCTGTATTTGCATCTTGTTTATTGTTATTGCTCTGCAATCCTATTTTTCTAACAAGAACCCATTCATATATTGGACAAGATGGAAGTACAACACAAGAAGTGAACTATTGTCCAAGTAAAAGTGCAATGGAAGCACTTCGGGCTTGATGAGGCCACATGGTAGAATGAAACCTCCATGAAAGAGGCTTAGCCCGCCTTATTTCAAGGTTTCATTTCGATTCCCTAACACCGGGACAGTGTTGTTCTAAGCGGGGAAGGATGTAATCTCGTGATACTTTGTCTTTTCTTATGTGTTGGGCATAAGCCCTGATGCAGATGGATTATTTTTTTTATGTGTTGGGCATAAGCCCTGATGCACATGGATGACTTTTGTTATGTGTTGGGCATAAGCCCTGGAGCACATGGATGAATTTTGTTATTTGTTGGGCTTAATCCCTAATGGACATGGATTACTTTTGTTATGTGTTTGGAATAATCCCTGGAGCACATGGATGACTTTTGTTATGTGTTGGGAATAATCCCTGATGCACATGGATGACTTTTGTTATATGTTGGGCATAATCCCTGGAGCACATGGATGACTATTGTCAGGTGGCATAATCCCTGGAGAACATGGATGACTATTGTTATGTGTTGGGCATAAACCCTGAAGCACATGAATGACTTTTATTATGTGTTGGTCATAAGCCGCGGAGCACATGGGTTACTATATTATGTGTCGAGCATAAGCTCTCAAGCATATAGATAACCCCACAAGATAAATAATAAGTGTTGGGCATAAGCCCTGTAGCACACCAACCATTATAGATGTTGAGCATAAGCTATGGAGCATCGGATCCTTGATCATTATATCTCTAGGTGTATCTTGTATGAATCCTAGTACTAGTGTTGAGCACAATATCTGGAATTGCATTAGTGTAACTCCCACTTAAAAGTGTTGAGCATAAGCTATTGAATAACACTGGAGTTACCTCACTTAAAAGTGTTGAGCCTGACAAACTCTGAATAGCACAAAAAACTCATCACATTACTAATGTTGAGCCAAAAACTATGGATCATTAGTAATCGAGCTGATGCACAATCATGGACTCCTTTAAAGACACTTAAGATGCCACATAATACTAAAAAAACCTAGAACCTCTAACTTTAAGTGACAATTAGGGGTACTTCCGTAAAGAATTTGAAGATGAAATAAAAAGACAAAAGATAGGTAATTGAATCAGCTTTCATAATATATAACATTTATCTATAAATTGTGTAAATGATTGTAAAATTATTTTCTGTTAAATTGGGTTTTCAAATTTTCAGCACATCATAACATATATGTTTGTGCGGGTGCAACACTTATTGAGGTAAATAATTCCAATTTTGGATAAAATTTGGCAGACATATAAAGGACATATGGGCCTAGTGCAACACTATTTTTCAAAAAATTTCATGAATTATTTTTAATTATTAATTATTGAAGTAAAAAAACCTTGAAATGAAAATGTTATGTGCGGGTGCAACACTTTAGGGGCAAAATTTAATGAAACCCTTGATTTCTATATATAAGATTGTAGAGCTCACTCTCCTCTAGTGCACCATATAGTTTTCTTTGGAAATGGTGAAGGAAATTAAAAGTTATCAAAAAACCAATCGATGTATGTATTTTCGAAAACTGATGTGTGTCATTTACAAAAATAATAATAAATAAATAAAACATACATTTATAAGAAAAAAATACATATTCAGAATCATTAGATCGTACTCTACAATATTGTATATTTTCATAAAAAATATTGTGTTGGTCATAGCAAAGCACCCCATTGAAACTGAACATATTGATAGAGTTCTAAAATGCAGGCAATAGCCCTGGTTTATTTGTTCTAGCCAATAGGTTCGGTAGTCCAAAGCTATTTCCGAACATCATGCCAAGCCTTGTTCCCACCAGGTTTTTAAATTTAAAAAAAGGCATATGCATTATAATGCATGTGCGTTATAACGCATATGCATTTTATCCTTGTTCATATCGCATATGCGTTATAACGCATATGCGATTCATATCGCATATGCAATTCATTTCGCATATGCAATTCATATCGCATATGCAATATAATCGATATGCGTTTTATCTTTCGTAGCTTGGTAGGGGAGTAAAAAATAGTTTACCAAGTTAGTGGATAGGCTTTGGGAGAAACCCCATCTAAAATAAAAAGATCATGGTAATTATTGGCCCCTCCAAAGTGGTTTCGTGTAAGTGTGGAAAAATGAGTACGCTTTGCCTAAACTTTGTGAATGGTTGTGGATAATGAGGTCATATTATTGGAGGTTCAAGGGCTAGTCCAAAGAAGGTATTAGGATGATCAGGTTACCAAGTTAGGATTCCTTTCTTGTTGCCTCTGCATGATCAACCTCAATCGACGGAATAGGGTAAATAAGAACTGTAGGCTCTGTATATGGATATATGTCTATTTTAAAAAAAAATACATATACATTGGTCTTGGAACACCATACACTTTCTCCCTCTATAACGAAGTTCCCCCCCTTTGTCTATCTAACACATCTACATACCCTCTCTCCATCCCTATTTATCTAACCATCATTATTTCCATCCTTCACCACCCCTCTACCTCTATAACCTATTAATTTTTCAGCATTAACTCAACTGATCTAGGATCTTTACTGAGAGAATAACATGTACAACATAACAATCATATCTATCATAGAAATCATGTCAATCATATAAAGAAGCAAACACAAGAGATAATCAACACACAAAGTTTCCGTGGGGAAAACCAAATAAGGTGAAAAACCCCACAACTTCCTCAGAGATAGATAGAACAATAGTACAACCCAAATACATAGAGATAGTCTTCTCCTAATAACTGAACCTCCTCCTCACATGTGCACCACTTTCCGAGGGATGTAGAAGTGAGTAATGAGATGATGAAATAGAGATCTCCCGATCTCTATATATTCTTGTTCCATCCTTCCTAATAAACCAGTGGGGCCGACTTGTCTAGCTTAGCCTATTAACCTATGGTTAATTTAATCAGGGCCGGCCCCACACATGGTGGTCTAATAACCCATCGGAAAGTTGCGACACTTGCAACACTTGTCCATACAAATGACGACACTTCCTTACAGAGGAATAACACATCTCTATAGGAGTAAAATATACATAAATGAAATACATTTCGAAGTTACATATACATCAACACTCCCTCTTAACCAGGAAGGTATTTCTTGACACAGATATGCTAGCACAAGTCTTCTTCTTTGGATCATAATCAACGAATCATCATCCTTGAATAATCGTCATCGTCTCAGCTGCTGCTATCTCAATCAGTCTTTGAACCTACTCATCATAGGAAGTTATACAGAGCCAGTCCCTTTTAATACTGGATGTAGGACCACCACCTGCAGGTCTTCATCATCAGTGACCATACTTGTGGTACCTAGGACTGATTATGTGCATCAACAAAACCTAGCGCAGACTATAGGATCTTTTACATGTTGACCTTCACAAAACCTACTCAGAGCATCCTAGGATGTTATGAGCACATCGCTCTACCTATCTGGATCTCAATAGAGAATCCTAGGCTGTTATGAGCACACTGCTCTACCTATCCAGATTTTAAAGGATCTTTTCTATGTGAACTTTCGCAAAACCTACTTAGAGCATCCCGGGATGTTACGAGCACACCGCTCTACCTATTCGGATCTCGATAGAGCAACCCAGGATGTTACGAGCACACCGCTCTACCTGTCTGGTTTTTAAAGGATCTTTTCTATGCAAAACCGTAGCAAAATCTACTCAGAGCATCCCATGATGTTACAAGCACACCGCTCTACCTATTCGGATCTCGATAGAGAAACCTAGGCTATTACGAGCACACCGCTCTACCTGTCCAGTTTTTAAAGGATCTTTTCTATGCTACCCGCACAACCTAACCATAACCACAAAGTATCAACCTGATACTCACCATACATCATCCTGATGTATACATGATCAACCCGATCATCATCACTGCATCGTCCTAATGCATGCCATCTGGAGCAATATCCTGAAGCTGATGATCTGTGATCAACCTTATGAAATAGTGCATCTACCTGATACATATATCAATACATGATCCACCTGATACATATACATGATCTACCTGATCATATCCATGCATCCACTTGATACATATACAAATAAATGATCTACCTGATCATATCCATGCATCCACCTGATACATATACAAATAAAATGATCTACCTGATCATATCCATGCATCCACCTGATACATATACAAATAAATGATCTACCTGATCATATCCATGCATCCACCTGATACATATACAAATAAATGATGTACCTAATCATATCCATGCACCCACCTGATACATATACAAATAAATGATCCAACTGATCATATCCAACATCCAACATGATGCATATACATATAAATGATCCAACTGATAATATCCAGCATCCAACATGATGCATATACACATAAATGATCCAACTGATCATATCCATCATCCAACATGATGCATATACATATAAATGATCCAACTAATCATATCCAGCATCCAACATGATGCATATACATACAAATGATCCAACTGATCATACAAAGCATCCAACATGATGCATACATACATATGTGATCCAGCTGATCATACAAAGCAGAAACTGGAGCATCGTCCTGATGCTCATTATCCAGCGCTTACATCCACAACCATGGGAAGGATCCTTCGCTCACCATGCTTGGAATGGCTCTAGAAAATGTCTCCATCACTTCTTCCTTGAAGTGTCATCAATCTAAAGAACACCAAGCTGCTCCCTGAAGTACTCGAACTTCCCTCTGGCAAGTGGTTTTGTCAGCACATCTACAATCTACTCATCCGTTGCAACATACAAGAGCTTCACTACTTCTCTCTGCACCATATCCCTAATATAGTGATATTTGATCTCAATGTGCTTCTACCTGTGATGGAACACCGAGTTCTTTGATAGCTTCACACAACTTTGGTTATCATAGAAGATACCAGTAGCATCCAATGGGATGTCAAATAACTCAGACAGTAGCTTCCAGAGCCATACTGCCTCACAACTAGCTGAGCAAGCTACAGCATACTCTGCCTTGACTGTACTCAGTGCTACAAAGGACTGCTTCCTACTAAACCAAGAGATCACACCTGATCCCATACTGAAGCAGCACCTAGATGTGCTCTTCCTATCTTTAGCACTCCCCGCCCAATCTGAATCAACATAACCTTGCAGGTTAAACTTTTGATTCGCATCATACTTGAGCCCATAATCAACTGTACCCTTCAGGTACCTCAGAATATGCTTTACAACAACCAGGTGAACACCTCTAGGATCCGTCAGGAACTAGCTCAATGTGTTCACCACAAAGAAGATATCTGGTCTCGTGTTCATCAGGCACATGAAGGACCCAATCATCTGATGATACACAGTGACAACAACCAGATAAGATGAAGCATCATTCAGAAGCTTCAGGTTTGATGCCATCAGTGTGGCCATGGCCTTGTAGTCCATCATTTCGAACCTCTTCAGGATCTCTACTACATACTTCCCTTGTCCAAGGAAGATTCCATCTGCACTCTGCCACACCTCCATGCCTAGAAAATAGTGCATCATTCCCAAGTCCTTCATTTTGAATTCAGCTACAAGTTTCCTCTTGGTATCGACAATTAGTCTATCATCACCTGGAACAAACAGGACATCCACATACAACAGTAGTATCATAGGATTGCCTTCCTCAACCTTGTAGTAAAGGTCGAAATCCGCTTTACTCTTGGTAAAGCCCAAACTAGATAGAAAACTGTCTATCCTACCATACCAAGTCCTAGGAGATTGCTTTAAGCCATACAAGGCTTTCTTCAACCTACACACATATGACTTCATGTCATGTGTCTCAAAACGAAGTGGCTGCTCCACATACATTTCTTCTTCAACTACATCATTCAAGAAAGCAGTCTTGAAATCCATCTGGTGTATCTTCCATTTCATCACTGCAGCTAGAGAAAGTACTGATATGATGGAAGTGTACCTGGCTACAGGAGCAAAGGTTTCTTCATATTCTATTCCCTCCTTCTGAGAGAATCCACGAGCTACAAATATTGCCTTGTATTTCTCTATGCTGCCATCCGCAGCATGCTTGATTTTGTAGATCCATTTGGAAGTCACAGCAGACTTCCCTTCAGGTCTTGGGACAACATCCCAAACATCATTCTTCATGATCGACTGATATTCCTCGACCATGGCATCCTTCCATTCTTTCTTTTCCATTGCTTCTTCATAAGTGGAAGGTCCTTTGTTCATAATATCACAGAGTAAAGCAACATAGCTAGTATGTGATCTAGTCCTCTTCTTTGCTCTGTGTTCTTCTTCTGGAATGCCATACCTTTCTGTATCTTGAATGAGCTCTCTAGCCCATGCATGTTTCCTTTTGTGAAAATTCTTATCCTGGGGTGGTTCTACAGGTTTTTGCGGATCTTCAATGTCACGATCTGCTTCTGCAATTGCTTCATTCATGGTAGTGTCTTGAAATCTAGTTTCCTTTGTTCCTCATGATCTTCAACAATTGCCTTCCTTGATTTGATGAATGCTGAGTCTTCATCAAATGTCACATCCCTGCTGATATCAATCTTCTTGAACCCTGGAAAGCATATTCTGTAAGCCTTCGAGCTTTCATTGTACCCCACAAAGATACCCTTCTTTCCTAAAGGATCTAGCTTAGTCCTCTTTTCCCTTGGGACATGAGTATATACTGGACAACCAAATATTCTGAGATGGATGACTTCAGCTTTCGTACCAGAGAAGACCTCTTCTGGTGTCTTGTTGTCCAATATCTTGTGTGGTGTTCTGTTTTTCACATATACAACTATCCTAGTTGCTTCTGCCCATAGATGCATACGCAGATCCTGGTCATGCAACATTTCTCGTGTTGCTTCCATGATTGTTCAATTATTCCTTTCTGCAACTCCATTTTGTTGTGGATTGTAGGGTGCAGTCAACTCCCTCTTAATCCCTGAATAATTGCATAGCTTCTTGAAGTCACCTGAAGTGAATTCTCTGCCATTGTCGGATCTGAATTTTTTGATCTTCTTATCGGTTTGGTTCTCCATCAAAGTTTTGAATTCCTTGAATTTATCAAACACTTCATCCTTGTTCTTCAAGAAGTAAACCCAAGTCTTCCTGGAGAAGTCATCAATGAAAGAGACATAGTAAACATACCCACTCAGAGAACTGGATGACATTGGACCGCATACATCAGAGTGGATAATTTCCAAGATTCCTTTTGATTTGCTTTCGCTGCTTGGAAATGCCTTGATGTTCTTTCCTTTTGTACAGCCTTTGCAAACACCTTCATGTTTGGTCTTGATCTCAGGAAGACCTTCTACTGCTTTATTTGCAATTGGTAGTGCCCTATAGTGCACATGAGCAAGTCTCCTATGCCAAAGTTCACTTGGCTCCATGGATTCATGTACCATGGCATGTTCAGGTTGTCCCTTTAATTTGTACAATCCTCCCTCTTGCTCTCCAATTACCATTGCATCATCTATAGTTTTACCCTTTGGCCACATTAGGACTTGGCCATCTACAAAAGCAACCCTCATGCCTTTTGCATCCAATGCAGATATTGAGAGTACGTTCTTCTTGAGCCGAGGTACATATAAAACTTATTTCATCTTCAAAGACTTCCGAGAGTCTAGATTGTAGGAGGCTTTACCGCTTTCCTTGATAGGGTATTGATAGTCATCCCCAAGTTTTACCTTATGGAGTGACTCATGTTCAGATAGATTTACAAAAGATTCTTTAAACCCAGTCATGTGCTTGGAAGCCCCACTATCAATAAGCCAATCATTACAGCCATGAGAGATAGTACCTGTGAGAGCAGAGATTAGAACATATTCATCTTCACTTGATGAATCATCTAGCCTTCTTCTTGGGAGGTTCATCATCCTCAGCAACATGAGCATGAAATCTTCTTTTGTTGTTCTTCCTCTTCTTGTTGAAGTTGTTTTTGTTGTCTTTCTTCTTCTTGGGACAATTTGAAGCAAAGTGTCCTAATTCATTACAATCAAAACATTGAACATGAGAAAGGTCTTTCTTCTTGTAATGAGGGTGAGAGTGTTTCTTGTTATGAGATCTCTCCCTCTTAAACTTCCTTCCCTTGGTGTGTTGTGTGAGAGCTTGATCTTCATTCCCCATCTTTTCTTCTCGAGCCACAAGCCTAGCTTCTTCTTGTGAGCATTCCTCCTACAGCCTACTGAAGGAGATCAACTTCCGTCTTGCACAAATTCGTTGGATAAAGGAATCCCATGACCTAGGTAGGCCATTCAGGGTGGTCATAACAACTTCACCATTATCCATTATCTCATCCATAGCTTCAAGTTGTTCCTTGATCTGAGAGACCTTGGAGAAATAAGATTGAATGGTCTCTCCATTCAACAGATTGACCCCTTTCAATTGATTCCGCAGAGTCATCTTTCGATTTATGTTCTTCCCTTCAAATAGCTTGGTCAAAGAGTCAAACATCTCCTTGGGTGTCTTCAGAGATGACACATGTGCTATGAGATGGTCTTTGATGGAATCAGCAATGATTCTCTTTGCTTTGACCAAGTTCTTCGTATGCAAGGCCTTAGCCTCTTCTCCCTCTGGGGCAGGGACTTCAGAACTTATGTAAGTATCCAATTCATTTTCTTCTAGGATTAACCCAATCCTATACTTCCAGGCTCGAAATTTATTAGCCCCTTCAAGTTTATCCTCAAGCTTGGTGTGGTGAGACATCTTAAAGAGTACTTCAAATGGAAATAGAAAAGATTTAGGTCTTACCACTTATATTGCAGAAATCTAGATCTGGAGTTGGATTAGGGCTTGTCAGAGAAACCCTAAAAATTCAAAATTCTGAAAGGATAGAAAGATGTGCCTTGATGAGCTAATCAGCCTGGTATGCTCAGAAATTGAAGACTATAAAGTTTCACCCTTCAGAAATGCTTTTCAATCTCCCGTATTCACTATGGAGGACCCTGAATTAGGGTTTGCATTTCTCAGAGATTTACCCAGCCAAAAATCTTGACCCAAAGCTCTAAACTTTGATTTTTCCCAGGCACTTCCAGCTATGTCTTCAAATTTTAGAAATTCCTATTTTTTGGAAAACCCTAATTTTTAGGGCCAAAAATGAAAGTGCCTAGAATTGAATTCTGATTGGACAGAAAGATTCACCTTGCTGAGGAAAGTCAATCCATCATATTGCTTGTCCCAAATCTGTGGAGAGAAACCCAAAAACAAGAATCCCTAGCTTCTGCAACTACACAGTGTCTTCTTCTCAGGTTAGCTCTGATACCATGTTAATTTTTCAACATTAACTCAACTGATCTAGGATCTTTAATGAGAGAATAACATGTATAGCATAAAAATCATATCTATCATAGAAATCATGTCAATCATATAAAGAAGCAAACACAAGAGACAATCAACACACAGAGTTTCCGTGGGGAAAACCAAATAAGGTGAAAAACCCCACAACTTCCTCAGAGATAGATAGAGCAATAGCACAACCCAAATACATAGAGATAGTCTTCTCCTAATAGTTGAACCTCCTCCTCACATGTGCGCCACTTTCCGAGTGATGTAGAAGTGAGTAATGAGATGATCAAATAGAGATCTCCCGATCTCTATTTATACTTGTCCTGTCCTGCCCAATAAACCAATGGGGCCGAATTGTCTAGCTTAGCCTATTAACCTATGGTTAACTTAATCAAGGCCGACCCCACACATGGTGTTCTAATAACCCATCGGCAAGTTACGACACTTGCGACACTTGTCAATACAAATGACGACACTTCCTTATAGAGGAATAACACATCTCTATAGGAGTACAATATACATAGATGAAATACATTCCAAATTTACATATACATCAACATAACCATCCCTCAGCTATCTCTCTCTCCCCCTTCCCTCTCTCTCCCTTCTCGCTTCTCCCCTCCCTCCCTCTCCTTCTACCTCCATGTGTTCCATCCTCTCACTCACTCCATACCTCACTTTCTCTCCTTACCTCCTCTCTCCACCCCCTTCTCTCTCCCTCCATAATTCCTTCTCTCTCTTCCTCTCTCCCCCTCTCTGTCTAAATACGCCCTCTATCCTTATCTTGCCACTCCACCTCAAACAAGCTTACACACCTCTAGGTCTTGAAATACCACACCCGCTCTCCTTGTATAACCAACCTTCCCCCCTTTGTCTCTCTCACACACATCCACACACCCTCTCTCCATCACTATTTCTCTGCCTCTATAACCGTCCTTCAACACTCTCTCTCTCCCCTTTTCCTCCCTCTCTCTCTCTCACCCCCTCTTGGCCTAAATCCCCCCTCCTTCATAATCTCACCACTCTCCCCTCAAACAAACTTACACACCTCTTGGTCTTGGAACACCACACCCCCTCTCCCTCTATAACCAATCTTCCCCCTTTCTCTCTCACACACACATCCACACACCTTGTAAAACAATTCCTTTGTTGCCCCTCCCTCCCTCCAAAACCCTTTTTCTCTTCCCCCTTCCCTCCCTCCCTCCCACTCCTTCTACCTCCACGTGTTCCATCCTATCACTCACTCCATCCCTCACTTTCTCCCCCTACCTCCTCTCTCGACCTTCAAGCCTTCATCCCTCCTTCATCTCTCCATATTTCTCCCCATTCCTTAATATCCATCTCTCTCTCTCTCTCTCTCTCTCTCTCTCTCTCTCTCTCTCTCTCTCGCAAACACACACACACACACAATCCCTCATCTCTATCCCTCGGTGTAACCATCCTTGACCATCCTTCATTTTCCTAAATCCCAACTCTCTCATTGTTATTATCCCACTCTCTCAATCTCTAACCATCCCTCCATCCATATCTCTCTCTCTCTCTCTCTCTCTCTCTCTCTCTCTCTCTCTCTCTCTCTTTGACTCTCCCGCTCTCACTCTTTAACCACCCCCCTATTTGTCTCTCTCACTCACTCACTCACTCTATACCTCTCTCTATACCACCACTCCATCCATCCCTCTCCTCCCTCTCACTCTTTAATGACCCCCCCCATTTTTCCCTCCATCCATTATGCTATATATTTCCTCCATCCATTATCCTATATCTTTCTTGCACCCAATCATCCCTCCCTCTTATATATCTCCCTCTTCCATCCCCCCTATATCTCTTCCTCCCCCATCCCTCCCTGCCTCCCACTTATATTTATTCCCCTCCCACCAATCCCTTCCGTTTATATTTCTCCTCCCTTCAGTCGCCCCTCATATCAATGTCCAAAGACCCATCCATCCCTTCTCCTTATATTTCTCCTCCCTTCATCCTTTGAAAATCCTCACAGCAGATCTAAGAGCTAATGTATACCTCACAATGAAAGCATTTAGATTAAGCAGGAAAATAGAAGAAGAGTGGTTAATGTAGTGTAAATGAGCAACATAATAATAATACAGTAGAACTCGGATAAAAGCAAAATTACTTCACACACACTTATTAATTAATCACAATATGGACAAATAAATAGTACAATGCATGAGGATTCAAATGCCAAGGTGGCAATTCGAATTAGCCTTCATGGAGTGATCAAAAGATCACTGGAGTGTCATCAAAGCACAACTAGACATCTTCATCATCATTAGTGGAGTCATCAATGCATAAGTAACTGTCAACCATCAATCAAACTGAGTCTAACTGAGTGTGGTAGGTGTAACTGAGTGTAACTGGCACTAACTGAATGAAGGAGGCTCATTGGAGGGCACACGAGGAGCTAACTGGAGTTAGAATGGGAATTCTAGTCTCACTCGAGGTCCATCGGAGTGATAAGGTCGGTTAAGAGTCAGTTAATCCTTAAATCAAGGAAGGAACTGAAGATAACTGAAGTATAATTGAATGGTAGGTAGGAAGGGCGCCTTTCTAAACTGGTAGATGAAAGGAGGGCACACTAAGCTCTAGGAGGGATGAAACTGCAAGGAAAGAAGCTCTCGATGCTAGCTAATTGAGGGCTAGGTACTGGTGCTGATGTCTGGGATGCATGCAATTGCATGCAAACCCTAATTTGTATGCAAACCCTAAAAGTGCATGCAAACTCTAAAATGCAAATAATAGAAATGATGATAGGATTAGGATGGATTATAGGAATAACCTAACACCCCCCCTTAATCCATTATGGGCCCTTGTAACTAGGACAAAAGGTCACCCAATACAATGAATAATAATAACAGTCAATAAACCGAGGAAATGGGGAAAACCTCATGGGAAAAATACCCCCCCTCAAAATACACTGTAAGGTCACACACAAAAATAAATGCTCCAAACTCAAGCAAGTGTGATGCTTGGTCATATGTCTAGAGGTATCTTCTTCTTGGGAAGAAGTGGATCATGCTCAGAAAGCATGTGCTTGTACTTGCTCTTCAGATCGAATGTGATGAGAACAAATCCAAAAGTATGAGGATGATCCTTGAACCTATGATTCGAATCAGCTAAGGTAGGATCAAATCTATGAATGTGCAGATAGTCTTTTGTCTTCTCTTTTGAACCATCATTGGTGAGATTATGCCAAAAAGAACCATCAAATAACAATGATTTCTTGGAATCCAAATCAGCTCCAAGACTTGATAAATGGTTTCTTGAGATCTCCTTTGAACTAGCAGGGGTGAGATCAAAACCATCATATGTATGAGAAATTATCCCAAGTAGTGATTGCTTAGAATACAAATTAGATCCAAGACTTGAATCATGGTTTCTTGACATCTCCTTTGAACCATTACAGGTGAGATCAAAACCACTAAATGCATGAGAGATTATCCCAAGCAAATAGCAATGGCGATAATCTTCAATAACCTTCTGAAAGCATGAGATAATGATCATATAGTAGTACATAAGAGGTGAGTGATCAAGGAGAGTGAATGCATTACCTCCAATGGCTGATTTTACCTCTGAAACATTTAATAGATCATGATGCAAACCAACAAACTCTAGTGCAAGAGAGGATTTAGGACCTTCTGCAATTTCTACAGTGTGAGCTGTCACATAATTCGAAATAGAAGAAATTTGGAGCATGAGTGTAGAATCTGCAAGTTATTCTTCTTTGTGGACAACTTCAATATGAGATATGTTTGATACTAGTTCATGATCAATGAGATCATCAAGGAGGGCGAATGCATCACTTTGCTTGCTCTCGAAAGGGTTTGGACTAATTCCTTCATTCTATTTGCCGAATCTTTCATCCAAATGGGCCCATGGCTCTTTTGGAGTTTCAACAATATCAATGTATTGGTACATCATGTAATGAGGCATAGCAAGCATCATTGATCCAAGGACTCTGTCACCTTTATTTAACCAGTCAATCTCTTCTTCATAGGATTCAAACTCTCTTTCAAAATAACAATCAAAGAGATCATGGCTCTTCAAATATGCTATCATTTTTGGTTTCCATTCATCATAGTTGAATGAAGAAAGAGGAGAGATTTCTTCTAAATTCATGGAAGCTGTAGAAGACCTGCAAAAACAATAGAAAATATTTGCAACTGCTACTACTGCAAAAGTGCAGAAACTGCTGCACTCGAAATCTTGATAATAACCTGAAAAACACTCTCAAGAATGGAGATAAACAATACTCTCAACTCGCTATGATACCATGTGAAAATCCTCATAGAAGATCTAAGAGCTAATGTATACCTCATAATGAAAGCATTTAGATTAAGCAAGAAAATAGAAGAAGAGTGGTTAATGTAGTGTAAATGAGCAACAGAATAATAATACAATAAAACTCGGATAGAAGCAAAATTACTTCACACACACTTATTAATTAATCACAATATGGACAAATAAATAGTACAATGCATGAGGATTCAAATGCTAAGGTGGCAATTCGAATTAGCATTCATGGAGTGATCAAAAGATCACTGGAGTGTCATCAAAGCACAACTAGAAGTCTTCATCATCATCAATGGAGTCATCAATGCACAACTAACTGTCAACCATCAGTCAAACTGAGTCTATCTGAGTGTGGTAGGTGTAACTGAGTGTAACTAGCACTAACTGAATGAAGGAGGCTTAGTGGAGGGCACATGAGGAACTAACTGGAGTCAGAATGGGCAGTCTAGTCTCACTGGAGCTCCATCGGAGTGATAAGGTCGGTTAAGAGTCAGTTAATCCTTAAATCAAGGAAGGAACTGAAGATAACTGAAGTATACCTGAATTGTAGGTAGGAAGGGCGCCTTTCTCAACTAGTAGATGAAAGGAGGGCGCACTAAGCTCTAGGAGGGCTGAAATTGCAAGGAAAGAAGCTCCCAGGGCTAGCTAACTGAGGGCTAGGTACTGGTGCTTATGACTAGGATGCATGAAATTGCATGCAAACCCTAATTTGCATGCAAACCCTAAAATGAAAATAATGGAAATGTCGATAGGACTATGATGGAGTATAGGAATATCCTAACACATCCCCCCCATATCTCTCCCCTACCCATCCCTCCCTCCCATGATTACCTCTACACCTTCCTCTCCCTCCTTTGACTCCCCCCACCCATCTTTTAGCTTAATCAATGTAATGTTGGGCCATGAGCCACCCCATAGACAATTTGGATGGAATATTGGGAGTCTAAATGGTATTATAAGGGGGTACGAGTGCTATTATAGGGTTTTGGATGGGAGTGATGGGTCTCTGGACATTTACCATAGTCATGGAAGAAAAGACAATGATTCTCTAAATCAACACACATGCCTTATAGATGGAATATTTGCCCTTTACTGGGATATGGGTGTCATTATGAGGTTTTATGTACTAAGGATGGGTCTCAGGGTCTTAACCATGGGAATGGGACAAAAGTGTAATAGAAACAAGTCTTAAACCACTACACATGCCCTTTAAAGGGGATATTTATCCTTAATATGGGATATATGTGCCATTAGACTATTTTATGCATTGAGAATTGTTCTCGAGGCGTTGACCATGGTCATATAGGAACCATTATGAATATTTCCAGACAAGGATAGTTCTGAAGACACTACCATGGTCCAAGGATAAATCCAATCTTCTAGGGATTAAATGATGTTTTTATCATTCATGGAAAAATGACAAGGTCCCAGACTATGACAAGCCCTATAAATGGAGTCTAAATGGGATAAGGGTGTCATTATACGGTTTGGGACTTTGATCATGGTCATGGAAGAAAATGTAGGGTCTTAGGACCTAAATGAAGCTTTTATGGCTCATGAGCTATAAATGAGTCCTTTAATCACCACACATGCCTTCTAGATGGGATATTTGGCCCCTAGGCTAGGTATGGGTTCCATTATGATGTTATGTGCATTGAGGATAGGTCTCGAGGTCTTAACCATGGGTACGGGTCCCATTTTGAGGTTAAATGAGGTTTCAATATTTGATATGCACTAAATCGCATGTGTGATACAGCGCATGTGCGATATATCACACATGCGATTCAGTGATCATGTTATACAAATTGGTCGTTCGGTAAAAGGCATCGAATGCATATCGCATATGCATTAAAACAAACATGCGTTATATCTCATATGCAATATGTGTTTAATAAAAAATCTTGGGTTGCAGGCTATGGGCCAGTTTTGCTGTAGCAAAAGACAGAATTCTTCTGAACCCATGCACAACGTACTATTCAACCTGCAATTTAATCATTTATTACATAGATCCATAGGTTTTGTACACGTTTGGGTGGATTTCAATGGGGAATGTATCTAATCGAGGTTGGAAGTCAGCAAGGAAGGTGCTTACACCCGAAGAAGCTGAAAATAAAAAATAAAAGAAGAGGGAACATTCAAGAAATTGTTGGCATTCATTGGATGAGAAAATACATCCCATTCCCGCTCAACAGATACCTGACGTAGAGGCTGAGGAAGATATTGCAACTTTAATGCATGCTGGTTATAACCGAGATGAAAATCTTGGTCCATTATTAAGCGGACAACCCCGTGAAGAGTTCAATCATTATGTTCCTGACGAGACTTCGCAACAACCATGCCAGGCGGTTCAATCTCCTAATCGAAGTTGTCATCCTGTAGTGGATGTAAACGTGAGTCCAGCATTTCAAACAACAAGAAATCTCACATCAAAATGAAAGAGAAATCCTTAATGCATACAAGTGGATGTGAGCGAATTGACTTCAATGGAAGGTAAGGTGGCTAAACGCACTATCCTTTGTCATTGTTCTCAAATAATGAAACAATATTTTGATAAAAAATCTGAAGCTGGTAAATGCCAATTGTTTTTATCTTTGATTAAATCTAGAAGTATGGCAATTGTTATAAGAAAGTTAGGCATAAGAACATTGAAGAATATCGAATCAAGTAATCACATTGTTAAATCTCCCTACTGCATTCACATCGATTGGTAAAAAAACTCGTTCACAGGACTGTAATGTGGCTCACCACGTATTAGCTGAATCAATTGTATGTAGATCCACAAGACAATGTCGTTTACTTAAATCCAGATCACAAATTGTGCATTTACATCCAAAGACACTTAAAAAATATTCAATAAGAAGAGACAACCTTGATCTAGAGGGACAAATGGAAACATTATGGGCATTTAGAGGTAGGTTTCCCCGCAAAGAGATGAAGTTGGTCGAAGCAGTGAAGGGACTAGTGCATACTTTTTGGAATGATAACACTAGGCCTTCTTCTAACACAAAGGATGTGTTAAAACGCTGTAGGGATTCTATGAACAATGAACCTCATGTTAAACATTATCTTGACATGACACAAGCTCAATTGTTCAAGATGTTTAAAGTTTCCCACATAGAGATAAGGCTCGGGCAAAGATATTTTGAAAAATGCAAGCCTTGGTATGTTAGAATCAATACCATCTGGAACACTTGTTGTTGTAGATACCACAAGGAGTTTGATCTATATTATCATACATTTTCACATATACGTCGTTTTTTGCATCCTAACAATGTGCAGGAATGCTCTAGTACAGTACCGCCAATGTCATCTAGATATTTCATCCATAGCATAATGTGTCTGAGGAAAGATGGAAAGACACATTACTTAAAACAATGTGTAGAGGGTTCTTGCAACAATTATGGTGGGATATCATTATGGTTCGATTGCATCCATGAGAGTGAAGATCAAGCATTCGGGAATGCAATTGTCGAGAAGCAGAACTATCAGTACGAGACATATCAGCTACATGATGGGAAAGAAAGCAGGAAGATTAAATTGGTGACTTCAAAGGTGACAATCTACATGAATAATATTCATTTAACTGAGTGTACATTGTTTTACAACATTGTTAAATATTGACATATTAATATTCATGTAAATCTTTTTATGTTGTTTTATAACACTGTTTATTTTTTTCCACCAGGTGCAAGTATGTGATTTTATTTTAGAGTTCCGTGGAAATATCCAGCAGTACATTAAGCATGTCGATATGGCACGGTGGCAAGATGAGCAATTTAGAATATGTCGGGACACCTTCCCTCTCAGAACAATACTATCAGTGGTTGACTTTGTGGAAAATTACACCCTACAACCACAAAATGAAATACAAAGTCAATACTATCACTCAGAGCAGGTGAGCATAATGGTCCATATCACTTATCGACATGGAATAGATATCAATGAAGAGAAACATGTGATATTGAAAGGAAGTCACTTTTACATAAGTGACGACCGGACCCATGACATCCATTACGTGCAACATTGCTTTCAATTGTTCTATGATAATGTGATAGATATGGATATACCATTTTATCGTCATTTGATTTGGTCAGATGGTTGTGCTGCACAGTTCAAGTGTAATGTCCCTAAAATGTAAAATTTTTAAATTTTTTCGCTTATGCCTAACATCGTCAATTCAATACATGTCTATCAAATTAACTTCAGCACTGGGGTTTGGAAGAAGAAAATTAAGTAATGGGAAACTATAACTTTTATGATCCAAACTAGTTTAATGATAATTACCTTTGTTTGAACGATTGGTTTAGAACTAAGGAAATATTTTAAAGGTCTTCATAACTGCTTTGGTTTAAAACTTGTAACTGGAGTTTTTACTTGAACTTCATGTCTCAGTTTGATGTTTAAGGGTCACTGTTCTTTATGGATCTTTTGGTGCCTGAAGGGATGGCATTGGCAACAAATGGTAAGACTTACTTAGCATACATGCTAAAGTTTAAATCATCCTTTGTTTTGTAGGTAATCCTAGAGACCAGTTAAGACTTACTTCTTATGTTTTCATATCAATATAATTGAGCTAATTTCTAAATTTTATTTGGTCTATAATGAAGTGTAAAGTTGTAAATGAAGAAAAAAAGGATTTCTACTATATGGCGTGGGTAAGAAAATTGAATCCTAGTGGATTTAGGTGCTGCATTAATGGAGTTTCAATGCCCATCCTTCGAATGGTATCCAATTGGTCACTGCTTAGGAAAAAGTCCCTAAGGGTTTGGTTGAATCATTGTGTTATCGTGGTTGTTGGTTTGGAGAGGCGAGTATACTCTCTTGGTTCTGGAGATGCCCATGACAGAGCTCAGATTATACTGATCTAGTTCAACGTGGAGCCTCCGGGAGGTAAATCATGATACCCTTACTGGTTTACATACTATTACTTAGTGTTGTTGATTGAAAATATTAATGTGACTTCGTTGTGTTTTCAAAATGACAGGGCTTTGTGATGAAATTAGAGCGTGGATTGGGGTTTTCGAAGTGGTGGCGAAAAGAGGTAAGTCTAGCCCTTTGTTGGCTCCCTCTTTCCCTTCAAGCCCAGGTTTAAAATGTTGGTTCAAATATACTGTAACTACGAGTTTTGGATGAGGGTTTCCCTCTTTCCCTATGGTGTAATTTATATTTGTAATCCTCAGTGTATGATTGAGTCGAAGCTTGTGAGGCGTTTTGAGTGGGATGGATCCCTTAAACGTTTTTCTCCTGGAACTTGATGTATGGCTACGCCTTTTCGGGAAGACCCTATATTTTCAGACTATATTTTGATTTCATGTTTGGTTTAATGTATGTGGATAATACCATATCGGATCTATACCTTTGACTCTGCGATTTGGTATGGTGGTTTGGAAATATGGAAATGTTGGTTTTAAGACTGTGAATTTCGTGGGTTCAGTCCATTACTTTTTATTTAGCCTCTGCGTGTTTCATGTTGATGTTAAGTTTGAAGGTACTAGTTTATACGAAAACTACATAGGTTTAAATGTGTATTTCTTTCCAGAGTTTTTGGGTTCCTCCCATGTCTGACCATGTTCCTCCCAACCATGACCTCTTTAGACCATTCTTGGTTCTATCTGGATCCCCCTGAGCTGGTTCCAACAAGCAATAAGAGAGTAGAGTACCTAGGCTAGTGTTGACCAACACAACCTCGGTCGACAGGGATTCACCTCACTGTCGACACATACCGCAGTCTCCCTGGGCACCGGCCCGGGCAGGTTTGAGCCCACCAAGCAACACCCACAGAGTGGATGAAGCCTCACCCAAGGCATCCATGAAGAGAAAATGGAACCATGTTTACGCCGAGGGAGGAGGAGAGTTGTGGCAGTATGGACTAGCTCTATCATAGTGCTTAAACAGAAACTCTAAACATTCGACATGGAGCTATAACATATTACTTTAATCGCAGTATTTAACATCACAACAACAGTAAGCAGACATTGCATCAAGAAAATATAACAACATTCATATATCGCAACATTGCACAAAGATCATACCAAAAAATCATCATTATATTACTGTCGTAGTTGTATACCAGAAGCAAAACATGGATCTCCGTACACATACATCTCCTTATCTCTTCCGCAACTATCTCTCTCCGAACATCTATATCTATCACTTACAACTCTCATCTATTTATAGGCTTCTGCCATTACAATGTTTGTCCACATTCCTAACCGACACTATGGACAATTGACCCAATATCTAACTGACTTGGTCCAAATGACCCAAAAACCCGCATACCACGGTACAATTGACTCAATATTACATAACCTATGGTCCAAGCTACCCAAAAACCCGCCAACTGCAGTATAATTTAACACAAAATACTCCTTCCGCATCCTCATCCGATGTGTCACAGTGTCGTTAGTACTACGACATTTCCTCATCGAACCGCCTGCCAACAGGCCCCCAACACAATCTTGTGGCTCGCCCTTGAGCCACGTCAACTGCTGGACATTGTACATGTCGTGGTCTTGACTTTGAAGTCTGCATACAGCTGTTCGACATTCCGCACCAATGCCTGGGCATCCGTAGCTACTACCTTACTATCGATCACATCGTGTGTAGATGGGTGATCGGTAAGCTTGTCCATGACCTGCTGTCGACACTTCTGTACTGCTTGCAGAGTGTCAATGGCCTGCAGCATCAATTTCCTGTCAATGTCCTGGAATTCTTCTAACTGGGCCACATGTGTCTTTTGTCATTCATTCGGCTTGGTGACCCTGTGTTGCAATTCCTTCAGCTCGTGCGACTTAACAACTTGCTCCATTGGTGGCAGTGTTCGCATCACAACCTTTAATGTGGCCAACTGGCCCTCTGCTTCCCGCTGGCATTTAGTCAGCTACTCAACTTGCTCATCCTAAACAATGCAGCCCCAGAATTGTATCGTGTCGACTATGAGCCTGGTTTCCTGTGTTTCCAGCTCCTCCATCTGAGTGGCAACTTCCTCAAGTGCCCTTTGTCGTTCATCCAACTTGACCTATGGCATACCCGATTTTAGTTGGGCCTTTAACATGTCGTTCTCCTACCACAACTGAACAATGGCTGCCCCCAGTCACTGCACCCGGTGGAGCACGTCTACGTCTTCAGTGGGCTCCGGCACATGTTGATAAGTGTCTATGATCGCCCGGTCAACCTGTACACTGTCGTACCACAGACGAGCCTTTTTGAAAACAAGGAAATCGTGTTCCTTTTTAAGTGCTTCAAGTGCGCGAACCTTCTCGGCCCATTCCCTCTTAATATCGGTTTCAAGGTCATCCATGGCTTTCCGCGCTATAATCGCCCTGCTTGTAAGCTCAGTAATGGCGGTGGTTGTGACTATCTCACTGGCCTGCAAATGTTGATAGCTTTGGTTGATTTCATGCATCCTATCCGCCATTTCTTGGGAGGCAACCCTCTGCATTGTCGCTAGCATTGTTGCCGGTAGTTCATTAACATTGATAGTCACATGATCAACCATCTGCAGCAAGGTTTTTAAAGCCTTGTTGTTGGTCACAACCGCAGTCAGGGGAATGTTGATATTCTAGACCTGGGGCATGGTGCAGATTGTGGCCATTTTTTGCATGGATATATTGCCAAGTTCCTTCTTTAAAATCGTGTTACCCAAAGAATCCATATGAGCAGTGAGCTCATGGAAACCCTCCTCTGCCTTGAGGGACATCTTGTTGGTAGCCACTATGGCCGCATGGTTGAGGGCTGTCATTAACCAGCCCAACTGCGCCTCCACTCGTAAAGACATCTCGTTGATCGTCTCATGCTCGTGGTGTCGTTTTGACCAGTTTCTTCAAGAGCGTGGTCGCTATCATCATCCGTTGGGGTTCTTGTCGAATCACGAGGACTTTGCTGATCCTACGCTGATACTCGATCCTCGGGACCCAACAAGGGACCTCCAGCGTCGATCTCTACGGAACTCATGGGTTGTCACCAAGCCTTCGGCCACTCATTCACAATAACCTCCAAATCTTTCGATGTCACCTTATACTTGGTCTGCAACCATTGTTGATTAGGGTCGTGGTGAGGTTGTATATGTATGACACTTGGCCATATTACAAATTCCATGACAAGTTTGAACCGTGCCATAGTATCTTCAGATATTCGTGGGACCTGTGTTGCTGCATCATGAAGCATTTCCCAGTACTGCCAAAACTACAATTGGCACTCTTGGATTCGCTCTGTCTCCTGTACATACCATATGTTTTGATAACGCACCCCTCGGCCTTCTGCTGCAGCCGGGAAGTCCATTCCCTGGTAAGGGCCGAGCTCTTTCCATGCCACTAGAGCAATCAGCAGTAACAACCAACTATATGAAAAAGCGCTCCTACCTAATTGGACTGCTGCGACGTCCTCCATCAGTTGATTCAAGAGATATAGGGACCAGTTCATCTGGACTCCTTCCGCACATTGCTTTGCACAAGCAACTATCCCCGAATTACATTGGTTAGGGTGATCTCCCCTAATCACATTACAGGACAGGATCTTAATGCCCATGAGTACCACTTGATCTTTGCAGCTACTGGTGCGATACCCACGTCCATCTGATTCCAAGCCGTACTTCTGTGCCAACTGACGCACCCGCTTCTTCTCATTCACCTTCCCTTGAATAAAATGCGCAGGATCAACGCCATTCTTAAGCAAGCTGGTGATGAATGAAATCAAATCAACAGTGATTGGGACCTCTCTGTCCAACCACAACGAACTGCCATGGAAGCATGACAAGAGCTGCTTTACATAGGCGCCAACTTCTGGTAGGCACCCAAAATGCGGCATGTTAATCAGCCCTAACAAGCTGGCCTGTCGTAGTCCTCATGCCCAGTCATGTACCTCTAGAGCAAGTGAATGGCGTGTCTCGGGTACATAGGGTGCCACTGCAATGTCAGGGTAGGACACCAAGTCATGGTCCTCGTATCACAGGCACATCAGCACCAACCCAATATCCATAGAGCACTCCATCTCAGTCAGGAGTGCGGGCATCTTCACAGTGTATTTCTGTCTCGGGTTTAGCTTACATTGTGTGGCATCTGGCCGAACAGGAGGGATGTAACCAAGGATATTACTAGATGAATGTACCAGCCATTGGGAAGCTAGACGAATGGGGTGACTGGACTGCCTCACCTGCTCCTGAGCTTCAGCAGCTATCGTGGACCGAAATTGCCTCTTACTCTATGGGGATTCAGAGGGCTGACTTCCCCGACGCTTCTTAACAACAATCGATGCTCCCACCGGCATGTTGGCAAACTCAGCTCCAAGATCACCGGCGTCCGAGGACACAACTTCTTTCTCTACAGCGACTGGAATGAAGGGAGACTCCACTTCACTGCTAATGTCCACTGTCTCCAATTCGCCTAGCATACCTCGCCACTCCTCGTTATATACTTAACAGCAACTGGCTCAAATCACTACAACACACTACAAAAACACTTCTTTCTAATTCCGCGGTGTCTTTCGACCAACGCCAGGCCCTATTTATAGCATCGACCCTAAATCCACCGTAATCATTACTAAATCATGCATTAACTCAACCAAATCCTGTATTAATGATGCAAATCCATCGTCAATCCTATCCACTAATCGATCGGAATCGCCATTAATGCCCATCATTCGACCAGCGCCGTTAATTAACTGTCAAAACTTTTGGCATTTATTACTAATTTGACCTAGTCGCAATGCTGCCATGTGTCTCTGACTGCTTCAAACGTGCGGTACAAGCCTCTCTGTTTGCACATTGCTTCGTCTGTTGTTGCACCATCTGCCACCAAGCAACCTGCAACACACACACTTTTGTTTTCCCTCCCTAATGTGACTCAGGCATCATGGTGTTCTAAGCCTGATTGATAGGGCTTCAACTTGTGACCATTCACTAGCCTGGGGAGCATCCATCCAACTACTCCAACTGAACCACTCCATCAAAAGTCACACTACTGATGCGATAGGGACCAAGCCAATGCATCTGCAACTTTCCTGGATGTTTCATAAACCTGCTATCGTATAACAGTACCAAGTCGCCTTGCTGAACTGTTTACTTTTGATGTGGCAATCATCCCATGCCTTTTGTTGATCCTTCTCCACCCCTTGGTGAAAGCCAATGATAAATCGATCCTCTTCCAGCTGCACCAATTGCGCTAGATGGTCATCTAAGGCTGCAACATCATCCATGCTCGTAATACCCACAATCTGCAGACTCGGAACAATATACTCCATTGGCATAATCGCTTCTTTTCCATATACCAGCCTAAAAGGTGTTTGACTAGTCAACCTTTTACATGTGGTGCGATAGGCCCACAACACGACTGGGATTTTTAGATCCCAGTCATCGTGGTTCGTATTGCACACCTTTGTCAGTGCATGCTCCAATACCTTGTTAAACGAATCCACCGTCCCATTCGCCTATGGGTGATAGGGTGTACTCTTCTTATGCTGTATCTGCAACTCCTCTGTCAATGCACTGATGGTGCGATTAAGAAAGTGGCTTCCTTGATCACTCAACAAAATCATAGGGCGACCGAAACGAGTGATAATGTGATGAAACAAAAATCGAGTAGTCGTCGCTACGGAACAATCAACTATGGGTGCCACCTCAGCCCATCGGGTCAAATAATCTGTCGCCATGATGATGTACCACGCACCCGTATGTTTCCCCAGCGGATTGATCGGCCCCGACAAAATCCACAGCCCATTTTGCGAACGGTTGCAATGTCAGTTAAGGTAGTAGCGGCATCTCATCTCGTCTAGACAACTTTCTAGTTCACTGACAAACATTGCATGACTGCGCATAGTCTGTAGCATCATTATGTAATGTGGGCCACCAAAGCCCTGCATGTAGTACCTTTCGGGCAGTCAACTGACCTCCATAGTGTCCTCCCGCTACTCCACCATGTGCTTCTGCTAATATCTGCGCTTACTCATGCGGCAAGACACATTTGCGCAATATCTCATCAGCTCCCAATTTATACAACTCTCTTGCGATTAGCTGAAAGTCAGCAGCCTTGACAACCAATTGCTTCTTCTAAGTAGTGGTAAAGTCATCAGGCACAGTGCCGGTCACCAAAAACTGAAGGATGTCATCAAAATATTGATCAGCGGCACCAACCTTAAATAGTTGAGCATCCGGCAACCCTTCTTCGATATTAGTTGGTTCCTCCGCCATGTCAATCCGTGATAAATGATCTGGTCCCACGTTCAACCGCCCCGGTTTCACAATGACTTCAAAATGAAACTCCTGAAACAAAAGTAGCCAACGGCATATCTCCCCCCCCAACACAAGCTTATTGACCAAGTATTTTAACGCAGAATGATCACTGAACATTTAAGTGCCCACCCAACAAATAATGTCTGAATTTCTACAGTGCGTAAACCATGGCCAGACTTTCCCACTCTGTGGTAGTGTAATTTCATTCTGTAGAGGACATCTTCCGACTAGCAAAAGTGATGGGATGATCAAGGTCGCCTTCTCTAGGTTGAGCCAACACAACACCTAATGCAACCGATGAGGCATCAACATGGACATGGAATTCCCTACTCTAGTCCGGAAAGACCAAGATCGGTGCCGACGCCATCTTCACCTTGAGCGTTTCAAAGCTATCCTAACACTCCAGGCTCCACTGGAATGTCGCATCCTTCTTCAACAACTTTTCCATAGGGAAACTAATCGCAGCATAACCACTAATAAACTTGTGGTAATATCCCGTATGACCCAAAGTCGCTCGCAACTACTTAACAGTGGTTGGAGGTTGCAACCCCAAAATGAGCACAATTTTGGCTGGATCAACCAGCAATCCTTGTTTACACACGATATGACCCAGTAATATCCCAAACAGTGCACAAAAAATACATTTCTTCAAGTTCAGCGAGATCTAGTGCTGTCGGCATCGCTCAAGCATTAACCACAAATAGGCCAGATGATCACGAATCAACCCATAAACTGTCCAATCATCCATATATACTTGCAAAAATTTCTTAATAAAATATTTGAATGCGGCAACAACGACCCGGGAGAATATCACAGGTGCATTCTTCAAACCAAACGGCATTACCGTGTACTAAAAGCAACCCCATTCGGTAATGAAAGTTGTCTTATGGTGATCTTCTTTGGAAATGTGAATCTGATGGTAGCCAGAGAATCCATTAGTGAATGAGTACATCTCTTGGCCACCCACCCCTTCAAGTACTTCATTAGTAAATGGGGTTGGAAAAGGGTCATGCAAGCAGGCATCGTTCAAATTCCGTAAGTTGACACAAATGCACATTTCACCTGTTCTCTTGTCCTACACCACCATAGGACTGATCCATTTGGACTCTTCCATAGGTTCAATAATACCAGCATCCAACATGCGATCAAGTTCCGCCTTGACCTTTTCCTTATGTCACGGATTCATCCGGTAAGGTCGTTATTGGACTGGCTTAGCATCTGGCTTTAAGGGAATCTTCATCTCTCCTAAGTCACCTAGGATTTCCTTGATAAATATTAAATACAAGGTCCAACTCTTTGGACTGGGTCTTTTGGTAAGCATGGATAGATGGCTAGGTTAGCTGCCTCTAGGTCCCTTTTTGCATGTTGGATTCCCTCATTTAACATGGTAATCCCGCAGTCCTTGATGATAGATAGAAAAAAGATTCATTTAACCAATTTAAAATAAATGTGAAGAATGGAAGTTCTATTCAGAGTCTTCTCGACTCAACACTTAAGATCATGTAACCCCGAGTGCTCTTCGGAGCTTTAGCTCAACACCCTCACATGGGCATTATGCTAGTGCAATTCTAGAGCATCTTGCTCAACATTAGTACTAGAATGTTGTTTTGAAGCACACCTAGAATGTACAAATGGCCTCGGATCTGGTATTCATTATCAAGCTTAGAGTGCTCCAGGGCTTATGCCCAACACTCTATGTACATTGGGGCTTATGGTCAGTACACAATAAAATCCTCTAGGTACATCTGGGCTTATAACTAGTACATAGGTCATCCATGTGTTCTAGAGTCCACACTCAACACATCATACAAGTCAATCATGTAAACCATAACTCTGCACAGTATGTAACAATAGATCGTCTCTGTATATTAGGGTTTGTACCCAATCTCATAATAAAACATAAATCATACATTGGGTCTTTTCTCCCAATATAAAGTAATAACCTGCATCGGTTAAGGTCCATGCCCAAACATGTATAACTATCATCAGAAATATGTCATGTGCATTGGCTTTCGCCCATCATATAATCAAAGTAAAACATGTGCCTTGGGCTTATGCCCGATATATAAAATAAATCATATTTCTTGGGGCTTTGCACCCAATATATAACATCAATATAAATATCAAAATTTGGGATATTACATCCCTCCCCACTTAGAAACAACACCGTCCCGGTGTTCTAGGGACTAGAAATGAAGTCATGAAATAAGGAGGGGTAAGCATCCTTCATGGTGGCTTCATTATCCCAAGTAGCCTCCTCTGGTCCGAAGTGCTTCCACTGCACTTTCAATTGGACAACGGTTCGTCTCCTAAGTTGCACCTCCCTCTTGTCCAAAATGTGGAGGGGCTTGGGGCTGAAATCCCGGTCAGGTTCTACCTGTAATAAGGACCAATCAATTACGTGCATAGTATCATAAACATATTTCTTTAATAAAGATGCATGAAAAAAATTATGAACTTTTACATGAGCTGGTAGGGATAATTCATATGCTACTGGCCCCTTCTTGGCCATTATTTCAAAGGGTCCACAAAATCTGGGGGCTAACTTTTTGCATCACCCTGTTGATGCCTCGGGGGTGCAGGGTAAGTGCAAAGTGCTAGAATGGGTTCCAAGGCACACAACAAGGGATAAAACCCCAGCCAAAGGCTTCGAAAGACCCTGCGCAAGGGAAATTCTATCCTCGAGCTATTTGGTGTGGTAATCACCCACGGATATTTGGCCTCCGCTGGCACTCTATGAGTAAAGGATTTGATCAATAAGATCATTTTCCCAAATCAGGGAAACAAAGGTGTGATTAACAGTTAGCAATTCAAACTTAACCTATTTAGAAAAAGAAACTAATCTTAAGTTAGATCTATTCTAAAATGAAAAGCTTGGTGTTTATGTAGATCAACCTTGAGGTGTAAGAGAACAAACAGTCTATCACCTTTAACAGAAATGCCTTTAGATGAGATATTTGCTGACTTGAATTATGATTGATTTAATGAAAATTAAACAATAATAATCCGAGCTTAGAGACCATCAAGATATAATCTGTTATCCTCTTGTCGATTGAAAAATAAAAAATGATTGAATATATATATATATGTGTGTGATCAATTGCAGAAATCGATAAAGAACGTATTTAATTAAAGAAATTTAATCAAATATTTTCATACACACATCAGTTATACAGAAAAACCAATACAACAAATCTATGTATCCATTATATATCTAACAAGAGACCATATGTATAGTGGATGACAATCTCGAACATAAAATCAGAAATCCTTAAAGAAATTTAAGTGATAATCAGAAGATGGATCCGAAGATAACATTAGTGTATTAAGATGTCTTGTACCAAAATTACAATGACTCTGGCCACAGAGTATCCTCAGTCTTATCTCTTGCTGAATTACAATTCCAAAAATTCCGACACCCCACTAGGGGAAACATTCCTCCTTAAATACTAAATTTACATCAGAGTCCCAAAAGGAGAAATTCTACAAAATAGGGATTACAAAATCGTATCTAACTACCGATCCAAGAAATCTTGCTATATTTAAGATCAAAAGATCTTCTGCCACCTTTCACAAAAAATCTAACAGAGACTTGTTCTTTAATCAGATAAGGTCTCGTGGCACCATAAGAATTCAATCACGGATTGTTCAATATCATCGACAGGTGGTGCGGCTTGCAGAGCATCCACTGTAGGAAATTCAATGCCGGCGAACCCATTGTCAAAAATAGAGAAATCCATTGTCGGGGAACCCATTGTCAAAAAATGAGAAATCCATTAGAGGATCCACTTCAGGAAGGAATGACGGGATATCAGATTCTTGATTTATTATAAAATCTTGTATGACATCGTCATGAAGATCAGCTAGCTCTTCCCGAATTTTCTTCCTTTGCTCTACGGATTTTTGCATGTAGGCAGACAAAGTTGCGAAGTCCTCTTCACTGCTATCGCTGCTAAGATTAGGAACACCTGCATCAAACGGTGGTGACAACATTTTTTGGTACAATGAGGGGTAGAGTTCTTTATCTTCATCATGGAAATTAGAAGATTCATCACCTGCATGGATATTACTCATTCTGAATAAGTCTTAGATAAAAGGATATAAGAAGAATGCCACACAGAGTGTTTCCTGTTTCAGAAGGCAATGGACAACCTGGAGTTTCCACGTTAAGTGCTATTTTAAGGCCAACAAGTAGGGTGATTTCAATTGAGTGGGGCAGCTTGCAATGATTAAACTTATCCAACCAATCCATTATAATCACTTCAATTGTAATGAAAATAACCGAGGTATGTACCAGCTGGATCTAATCTTGTGCAAAGTACGAGTTCAATTACTACTCGCATGATTTTGAATTGCCTTTACGATCACATCGTTACAAGTAATCTCCCATCAATAATTAAGGTTGGTGATTAATAACGGAGATGAAGGTTATGGTGATAAAGTTGATCTGCAAAAAGTCTCTACTAGGAGTTCTAGTACACGGGCTATCAGTTCTTCGCACATAACAAATCCGATCCATCTGACCCAACTTCCACAAGAATTGATAAAATCTTTTAGGTTAGGTATAAGTGAAAAGAAATGATCATTAAAAAATGGGACCAGAAAACGACAAAATGCCAAAATTCGAGACCAGACATGGCGAACTTAAGGCGGAGAGATGGCGTCCATCCAACATGAAGTAATTGATAGACTTGTATTAGTGTCCACTGTCATGAATTACATAGAAAAATGATAATTTGGTAGAACCAGTTTTCAAAAAGACAAAATGGAAAACCTGACTTAACTGATTACCCAAAACCAGCATGACCATGAGATCATAACAGACGAATGACTGAGATTGATTGGAGATGGATGCGGAATCGGGTCTGAGTATTTTCATGAAGTTCTTATTCAAAGATCCCGCAAGCCGAAACCCCAAAGTATGGATTTACGGGTTGCGGGTATGGCAAAATGAAAGTAAAAAAAGGATTCTTGAAAGCCGAAAACCGATTATGCGGGTGACGGGCTTCAGGAACGTTAAACTGTGAAGTGAAATAACCATCCCGAAATCATGGGTTGTGGGTTTCGGGAGGGCACACCAAATAAATGAAAAACCACAATCACAAAAACCGAATGCCGCCATTGCAGGGTTCAGGTTTCGGGTTGATTATTTCCCAATCTTATTACAGAATGGTTCCGCAACCTGCACTTGTCGAGTTGTGGGTTTCAGAAATACCAAAACCAAAACTTAAAAAATAGCAGTCCCGCAACTCACACCTATCGGGTTGCGGGTTTCGGGTTCTCCAAATGTTGGGTTTAGGGATGATGATAACAGTCAACAAATTACGCAAAGAACTTGCCTTTTTCTAGACCGAAACACTTTGGAGGAAATAATTAAACACTTGCAAACAAGCAGACCAAACGAATGGGTGAAGGATCTCAGAGATAAAGTCAAAATCTAAAATTTACAAGATGACTCATCCAAACACGTCTACGTTTATTAAAATTGGGGGCTCCTGTGCTTAGCTATGGGATCTATTGTGGCAACAACAAATGGCAACTGGATGGGAAGAACCAGTTATCTCTGCAATCAAATCCAACTAAAGACAACATGTCAATCAACCAATTTCTTGAAACTCAATTCAAAGAAAATACTCAAAAGATAAAAATCAACAAACAATGAACATGAAAATGGATAGATCTCAATAATGACCATTTTAAAGATAACATTCATCTGATAAGGAGATTTAGAGAGTAATACCAAATCTTTACCATGATGTAATCATTGAAAACGAGCTTGTGTTAAACTTGGGCACAGTCTTAGAAATGCTCATGGATATCCAATTTACAAACCCCTTTGGTTTATTAATTATATCTATATTCAGTGGTCCTCTGTGGATTATATATATACTTCTTTATCTTTTCTTTTGTCTCTTCTTTCTCTTTTTTTTTTTTGATACATAAAACCTTGTTGATACAAGACCACTGTACTGACTTGGTGATCATATGAAACAGCGCCATTCACAAGCCTGATCTGGAAACTGGTCAAGCTAGCTCGATGACGAGACTCCTTGTCTTCTGGCTGTAAGACCAAAATAAATTATCATGGCTTGGTAACCATATTGTGATAACTCCAGTCCAAGATCAAACCCATGATCATAGCAGGGCTGGCTCGTGATAAGACCCCCCTGTTCTTGTATACAACAAAAATACCATAATGAAAGACAAAGCAATTTATTTTGGCATAGGCTACAAGGCATTACCATGGCTTGGTGACCATATAGTGATAATGTTACTCACCATTGATTTGCAGATCATGAATGGACTGACCTGTAATAGGATCTTCCACCTTCCAGCAGAACTGAAAGTCATCTTCCATGTGTGATGGCTTGATGTGAATATGTCATTCCAATTTAAACACCTATGAACGTAATGGGTTGGATCGATAACAAGACCACCAACCTTGTAACTTATAATTTTAAACAAAATTCATATTCAAAGTGATTGTAAAAGGATCCATGAGCAATCAAAACTGGTCAGGTTATTATGCTATGTCGTTCAACCAGGAAACACCAGATAGAGAAATGATGACCATCCTCCATACCTCAATTACACAAATAAAGCATTGTGAAAGATAATGATCAAAGTGAAAAGTATCCAAAGGCACTGCATTTACTTGACTGTTTATTCTTCAGAGAAAATTTTAATCAAAAGCCAGAAAGTAAGATTGATAGCAATGCTGAAACTTCAGAAGCAATTGTTGCTAACAAAAGTGATTATAAGCCATTACCACAAGTGTGAAGCCGTATTAATGAAAACCAAAACAAAACAAGAAAACCAATCAAAATGTCTAAACAAGAAAATAAATGACTAAAAAACAAACCACACCTATACACAAGTGCATCAGATCATTCAAACAAAATACTTTTTGAGAAGAGATACATTCACCGGGTAGGTGTCTACAACTCCCTCCAATGTCTGCAATCGAACTGTGTTGGGACCAATCTTTTCTGTAATAATGAAAGGTCCTAGCTAGAGGCGCTGAAACTTGGTGTACTGATTCTTATCTTTACGTTGCTTGTCCCACCTCAGAACCAAGTCACCAATAGAAAACTCCCTAGCGGACGAATATTTTTCATCAAACCATCTCTTCACCATCTACTGATGATGATACAACTTGTTCTTGGTTATTTCCCTGTCCTCCTCTAGCTTCAAGAGGGTGTCAATTCTTTGTTGGAGGGGAGAAGGATCATCTTCTTGGATAGACTGGGCCAATTGTAGCGAAGGAATGGTAAGATTAGTTGGAAGGATGGATTCTTTGCCATAAACCAAACAATAGGGAGAATTTGCAATTGTTGCTTTTGGGGTAATTCAATCTTCCCATAACGCATTATAAAACTGTGTGTGCCAATCTCTATGATGAGAAGCTACATTCTTCTTGAGAATGTTTATCAGGTTTTTGTTTGACGAATCAGCCAAACCATTGCCTTGCGGGTAATAATTGGTAGAGAACTTAAGCTTAATCCCCCTTTCAAAGGCATATTCAGTTATATCGATTGAAGAGAAGTAGGATGCAATATCGAAAACTAAGTACTCTGGAGTGCCGAACCGTGTAATGATCTGACTGTCAACGAAGGAAATTACTTGACTGGCATTACATTGTTTAAGAGGGGATACCTCCACCCATCTGGTGAAGTAGTCGATTGCTGTAAGAATATACTTATGTTGGAGGGACTAAGCAAGGTTTATAGGCCCAACAAAATCTAGTCACCATGTTGGAATGGAAATTGAATTGTGACTGGTTGAAGAGGAAATGCGGGTTTCTTAAACTTGCCTGTGCATTTCTGGCATGGTTCACATTTCCTCACATAAGCATAAGCATCTTTAAACAACGTGGGCCAATAATATCCAGCCTTGAGAATCTTGTGTGCTGTAGTCTCACCTGAAAAATGGCCTCCAGCAGGACCTGCATGAAATTGAAACAGAATGTCATCAGTTTCATGCTTATCCAAGCATCTGAGAAATACTCCATCATAATTTTTTCTAAAAAGAACTTGATCAATGAATTGATAAGGAGCAGATTTCAGTCTTAAAGCCCTTCTTTTCTTAAAATCAAGGGTTTCGGGAGAAAATCCATGGTTCAGGAAAAATATGGTATCATCGTACCATTCCGATGTCGGGGCATCGATAACATTAACAACACCTGGGGGAATTTCTTCCTCGTGATCCCATTCGGACTGCTGCTGTGCGGGGTCATTGGATTGCATAGTAAGAAGACAAAGGCCCTGCCCTTTTACAATTTTAGCCGGTCTAATCTCAAGATCATATTCTTGTAGGGAGGTCATCCAATGGGCCCTCTTTTCCCCCAATTCTTTCTGGATGAGGACATTTTTGATAGCGGAATATGGAACAATGACTTTAGTTCGATACTTCAGCAAGTAGGGTTTGTAATGTTTAATGGATTTATACACCACATAGGCTTGCTTATTGATCTGTGAGTATTTAAGCTCTGGACCTTTGAATGTTGAGCTCATAAAAGAGATTGAGATCTCTGCATCATTGTCATGCTTTTGCATTAAGACAACTGCATAAGAAAAGTCAGTGGAAAAAGTATAAAGAATGAAATCCTTATCAAAATATGGGGACATGAGAGTAGGAGCTTCTGCAATGGCCTTTCGAATTCGGATAAATGCATCTCTCTATTCCCACGACCAAGTAAACTGCACATCTTTCTTGACCAAAAGTTGTAATGGTTTAACAATTTGGGCAAAATTCGGTACAAATCTTCATACAAAATTAATCTTACCTAAGAAGGATTGCATTGCCTTGCATGAGCCCGGTAAACCAATCTTTGAAATAGCCTCTGTACATTCAGGATCGATAATCATACCTTCTTTCAAAACAATGAAGCCCAGGAGCTTTCCTTTAGTTATTGCAAAAATAGATTTCTTCTGGTTGAGAGAAATACCGAATTTCCTACAGCGGTCAAAGACTTGTTTCAAGGCAAACACATGTTCATGTCGTTTTTAGAGTAAATAGTGATATCGTCAAGGTAAAATATGACATAATTATGCATTAAACCTCTAAAAGCTATATCCATAGCTCTCTAAAATGTAGCTCCTGCATTGATCAGTCCGAAAGGCATCCGTCTATAGGAAAAAGCACCCCATGGGGTTCTGAAAGTTGTTTTCAATTGATCGTCCAGGGCCACCATAACCTGGTTATAGCCCGAAAAACCATCTAGGAGGGAGAACATTTCTGACCCAGCTACCTTTTGAAGAATCTGCTCCATTGGTGGAACAGGATAGTTTTCTTTCTCAGAAGCCCGATTTAGGTTCCTGAAATCGACACACAGTCGAATTTCCCCGCTTTTCTTACGGACAGGTACTAAGTTAGTGATCCATTGAGTGTGCCTGACTGGAAAGATAATTCAAGTAGTGAGCAGCTTCTCCAGCTCCTTTTTTACGGAAGGCTCCAAACTGGGGTGCAACTTCCGTAGCGTTTGTTGAAATGGTTTAACTTCTAGTTTCATGGGTATATTATGAAACATAATGCTAGTGTCAAACATTTTCAACTCGTCATACGTCCACGTGAAAACATCCTTATACTATTTACACAAAGAAATAATGGATCTACGTTCTTCAGGGGTACAATCGACTCCCAAATTGATGAAACGAGGTTCCTGTTCGGTGCCTAGGTTGACCCGCTCATAGTTCAAGGATGAGCTTTGAGTTTTACAATTACTTTGAGATTTGAACTTGTCTTGTAAATCATAAAACTTTTCCAGATTGATCACCGACTTTGGGATAATGTTTGAGATATCAGCGAGTGACTTTTCATGTTCTGCTTCATCAATGGCCGTGTCTTGAAACGTATCCTGAGCAGTGAGGAAGTCAAGTATCTATCGGTCATCATCAAACACTTTCCAATTAGTCACATTATCCGAAATGGAGGGTCTGTACATCAATTCAATAGAAAAATTTTGAGGAGACAGACCTTCTGGCGGGATCAGTCTAGACGCTGTATTTGCTAACAGGTATGCATCAAAATTTTGTGATCTGGGAACTGATTTAATATTGAATGCTAAAAATGAGTTGGTTAAATCCCTTACCATCTTCTGATAATTAGCCAAACGCGGTGATAAGCATTGTATCTTATTCCTGACTTGCTTGACTATAATTTCGGAGTCTCCATAGCATTCTATTGCTTGTACACCTAAATCAATGGCCTTCTTGAGCCCCTGCACAAGAGCTTCATACTTGACTACATTATTAGTGCAATCAAATTCTAACCTACAAGCAATCATGATCTTCATTCCTTTAGGATTGATAAGAACGCAACCCGCTCTAGCTCCCTCTTTGGACTTGGAGCCATAAAAAAATAAGGTCCATGAGACAGGGTCTAATCTAAAATTTGTATTCACATTATATACATTATGCACAATTTCACCAGAAAAAGGTACAGAAGTCACCTGAGTGATATGTGATTTGTTTCGGATGCTTTCTTCTGGTGAGGCATCAGCTGGGAATTCACTGAAAAAGGTGTCGAATGTAAATTGCTCTACATGAGAGGTGAGATAACCAGCAGGTTCACTTGAATCGTTAAGATCAGAAACTATTTTTTTCATAAAAGGTTCTCTCCTGATCTTAATTTTATTCGGTTGACCAATGTAAGGAAACCATAAATGGGACCAGTCGGTTGCAAAGTAACCTTTAAGTTTCTCTAACCAGTCCCTACTTAACCACATCCTATAGGCTTCTGGGATGCCAACTATCACAATGTCAATTGTCTGATGGATCCTGGGATTAGCTGACAGTGTGAGCAGAACATTTCTCAATTTGCCAACCACTCTGACTTTGGATCTGTCAAGTTGCACAATCCGAGTTGGACAAGGTTCCCATGTTGCATTCAATTTTCTGCAAATAGAGAGGGGCATCACATTTGATGACACTCCTAAATCTATCATGCAGTTGTGTACATTCCGGTTGAAAATCTCAAAAGTAAGCAAGAAAGGAGGAGTCCGTTTACTTGCTGGTTTCTGATCATCAGTTTGTAATTGTTAGGAACCTATGTCAACCCTTCTCTTTACTATGTTAGTATATTGTTGTTGGACGCATATGCTTTGTAAGTCGTCCCGTAGTATTTGTTGATCTGTAGTTTATATTAGCCCATAGTATTGACCCATAGTATTGGACGCATATGCTTTGTAAGTCGTCCTGTAGTATTATATGTCCCATGGTTTTGACTCATAGTATTGGGCATAGACTTAGTATATAAGTGTGTGTTGAGGTCATTGAAGGCACCGTGAAGTTAATTGTATTGAGCTTGCTCAAAGGAGGTTGCCCCCTCGAAGTGGTCCGTGATCAATATAAAAGTGATTCTGTTCTGTTATTTATGATATCTTGTGTATTTGCATTAATTAATTATTGTAGGTTCATCACAGTAATAGAGTATAAATTGTTGCTTTGTTACTCCCTAGGATATTTGACTATCAAGTTTTTAGGTAAGGAATCCCTCATAGCAGGAATTTTAACCAGCTCAAACAGAGAGATGTTTGCTTTGACTCTTTTTAAGTCTTCAACCAGATTGTACTCCATTTATGGGAGGACTATATCCTTTTGAGGAATAGTCTTGTTTTTGGTGGGAACTAGAGGAGAAGATGAAGGTTCTTGAGGTGGCTATGGTCTTGACCTTGTGTTATAAGGATGTTGTGTGTTAAACACCACCTCAGGTTCTTCTTCTTCTTCACACATAGGAAGTTCTGAAAACCAACCCACGACATCGACCTGTGGATCATCTTCTGCTTCTTCTATAGGTAGTGGTGGATCCAAGGTGCTCTAATCGTTGTAAGTATCAGGGGTGACCTTAGATTCAGTGGCCAATGCTCTAAAAATATAAAAGAGTTCATCGTTTGTGAGTGCATCTGTCGGATTTAATGGTGGTGGATTTTGTGGAGGTTGGTAAGGTCTCCTAAATGGTGGCCTTACAAAACCTCTATTCTGATTCTAATTATCATTAGTGTTCTTCTTTAAATACACCATCTCATTTGACATCCTTTGAAGGAATTTCTTCATGTCAATCATATCAAATGGATCCTTGTTCTGAACAATGGGTTTAGGGACATTCTCAATTTTCTTTCTGGAAGTGGAAGGTTGTCCTTCTGAAGCTTCAGGGCTATCTTCCAGACAGAAGATGTCCTTCTCAACTTGGATTGCTTCATCAAATGCTTCCAGTAAAGTACCCTTCTATGCCCTTCTGACCCATATTGCAATAGGGGGAGGTAGACCTTTTTCATAATAAGCCACCAACAATTCTTTAGCAGGAAGAAGATTGGTAGGAATTCTGTTTTTGAGATATGAAAACCTTTGGTTAAAGTCTTTTACCCTTTCTTTTCCTTTGATTTTCATGGAGGATAACTATAAGACAAGATATTGTGGTGTTTTGTCATCCCCGAATTTATGGGTAAAATGTTTCTTGAATTCATCCCAGGAAGTTATAGATTGGGCCGGTAAAGCAAAATACCAAGTGGTCGTTCTACCCTCAAAAGTGTATGGAAATAGTCTGCATACTACATCCTCATGTACCACGCTTCTAAGCCTAATTGCCTGCATGAAAGTTTTTATGTGATCCAACGCATGTATCTTATCATCAGGGTTGTATTTAGGCAGCCATTTCTCAAGATTCTTTGGTAATCTATGTTGATCACCTAATATGAAAACTGCACCTTGGTCAAGCCAAGGTCTGTTTTGACCTTCTCCTGCCATCGGAGGTTCTGGTTGTTCTTCTTCAGATGACGAACTAGAAGAATTCTCTTCATCCGAGGAATATGATGAAGATGAAGGAGGGGATGGTGGTGGACCGCCGGCTCCAAGATTTGGTTGACCTTGTGTTCCTGTGAGAGTGGTACCATGGTTATATTCAGGAGAATCTAGTTGATGAATCAACTCTTGGTTTACAGGTTGTTGATCAAATGTGGGTTGATCCTGTGTGTTTAGATCAGTGGTGTACTGAATCTGTGAGTCACTAGTCTGTGCGGTGGGAATTTGCTGATCTTCCGGACCACCAGTTTGTAGAATATTTTCTAAATTTAAGGCTTCCAGACCACGTCGTCTTTGATCGGCAAGTTGTTGTTCTTCTCTTAAGACCCGATCAACAGATATTTTCAATAACTGTTCTAATGAAATGGGTCCCCTTGTAGGTTACGTGAAAATGATATCTTCTCTGTTCTCCTGTTGTATCACAGGTGTTACAGGTATAGCTGTAGGTTGGGTGGACGTGATAGGGAGAAGTGTAGTTTGTGTACTAGTTGGTTGTTCAGATGTTGAACCCCTGGATTGGCTTCGGGTTTGAACCGTTGAAGTACTTGCTAGAGGAGGTTTATTAGTAGTCTGCTTAGGCATGTTTTACTAGTGGCCCTCCTTCTAGCACCATTTGTTGATGCCTCGGGGGTGCAGGGTAAGTGCAAAGTGTTGGAATGGGTTCCAAGGCACACAACAGGGGATGAAAACCCATCCAAAGTCTTCGAAAGACCCTGCACAAGGGAAATTCTATCCTCGAGCTATTTGGTGTGGTAATCACCCACGGATATTTGGCCTCCACTGGCACTCTATGAGTAAAGGATTTGATCAATAAGATCACTTTCCCAAATCGGGGAAACAAAGGTATGATTAACAATTAGCAATTTGAACTTAACCTATTTAGAAAAAGAAACTAATCTTAAATTAGATCTATTCTAAAATGAAAAGCTTGGTGTTTATGTAGATCAACCTTGAAGTGTAAGAGAACAAACAGTCTATCACCTTTAACATAAATACGTTTAGATGAGATATTTGCCGACTTAAATTATGATTGATTTAATGAAAATTAAACAATAATAATCCGAGCTTAGAGACCATCAAGATATAATATGTTATCCTCTTATCAATTGAAAAATCAACAATGATTGAATATATATATATGTGTGATCAATTGCAGAAAGAAATAAAGAAAGTATTTAATTAAAGAAATTTAATCAAATATTTTCATACACACATTAGTTATACAAAAAAACCAATACAACATATCTATGTATCCATTATATATCTAACAAGAGACCATATGTATAGTGGATGACAATCTGGAACATAAAATCAGAAATCCTTATAGAAATTTAAGTGATAATCAGAAGATGGATCCGAAGATAACATTACTATATTAAGATGTCTTGTACCAAAATTACAATGACTCTGGCCACAAAGTATCCTCAGTCTTATCTCCTGATGAATCACAATTCCAAAAATTCCAACCCCCCACTAAGGGAAACATTCCTCCTTCAATACTAAATTTACATCAGAGTCCCAAAAGGAGAAATTCTACAAAATAGGGATTACAAAATCGGATCTAACTACCGATCCAAGAAATCTTGCTATCTTTAAGCTCAAAATATCTTCCGCCACCTTTCACAAAAAATCTAACAGAGACTTTTTCTTTAATCAGATAAGGTCTCGTGGCACCATAAGAATTAAATCATAGAGTGTTCACTATCATCGACAGGTGGTGCGGCTTGCAGAGCATCCATTAGAGTCGGGGAACCCATTGTCAAAAAATGAGAAATCCATTAGAGGATCCACTTCAGGAAGGAACGGCGGGATATCAAATTCTTGATTTATTATAAAATCTTGTATGACATCGTCATCAAGATCAGCTGGATCTTCCGGAATTTTCTTCTTTTGGTCTATGGATTTTTGCATGTAGGAAGACAAAGTTGCGAAGTCCTCTTCACTGCTATCGCTGCTAAGATCAGGAACACCTGCATCAAACAGTGGTGACAACATTTCTTGGTACAATGAGGGGTAGAGTTCTTTATCTTCATCATGGAAAATAGAATATTCACCACCTGCATGGATATTACTCATTATGAATAAGTCTTAGATAAAAGGATATAAGAAGAATGCCACACAGAGTGTTTCCTGTTTCAGAAGGCAATGGACAACCTGGAGTTTCCACGTTAAATGCTATTTTAAGGCCAACAAGCAGGGTGATGTCAATTGAGTGGGGCAGCTTGCAATGATTAAACTTATCCAACCAATCCATTATAATCACTTCAATTGTAATGAAAAGAGTCGAGGTATGTGCCAATCGGATCTAAAGCTTGTGCGAAGTACGAGTTCAATTACTACTCGCATGATTTTGAATTTCCTTTACGATCACATTGTTACAAGAAATCTCCCATCAATAATTAAGATTGTGATTAATAACGGAGACGAAGGTTATGGTGATAAAGTTGATCTACAAAAAGTATCGACTAGGAGTTCCAGTACATAGGCTATCGGTTCTTCGCACGTAACAAATCCGATCCATCTAACCCAACTTCCACAAAAATTGATAAAAGCTTTTAGGTCGGGGATAAGGGAAAAGAAATGATCATTAAAAAATGAGACCAGAAAATGACAAGATGCCAAAATTCGAGACCAGACATGGTGAACATAAGGTGGAGAGATGACGTCCATCCAACATGAAGTAACTGATAGACTTGTATTAGTGTCCATTGTCATGAATTACACAGAAAAATGATAATTTGGTAGAACCAGTTTTCAAAAAGACAAAATGGAAAACCTGACTTAACTAATTACCCATAATCAACATGACCATGAGATCATAACAGACGGACGACTGAGATTGATCGGATCAGGATGTGGAATCGGGTTTGAGTATTTTCATGAATTTCTTATTTAAATATCTCACAAGCCGAAACCCCAAAGTACGGATTTACGGGTTGCGGGTATGCCAAAATGAAAGTAAAAAAATAATTCCAGAAAGCCGAAAACCGATTATGCGAGTGGTGGGCTTCGGGAATGTTAAACTGTGAAGTGAAATAACCATCCTGAAAGCCGCATCCCGAAATCACAGGTTGCGGGTTTCGGGAGGACACACCAAATAAATGAAAAAACACAATCCTGAAAACCGAATGTCGCCATTGCGGGGTTCAGGTTTCAGGGTAATTATTTCCCAATCTTATTACAGAATGGTTCCGAAATCCGCACCTGTCGGGTTGCGGGTTTCGGAAATACCAAAACCAAAACTTAAAAAATAGCAGTCCCGCAACCCGCACCTATTGGGTTACGGGTTTCAGGTTCTCCAAACGTCGGGTTTCATGATGATGATAACAGTCAACAAATTACTCAAAGAACTTGGCTTTTTCCAGACATAAACACTTTGGAGGAAATAATTAAACACTTGCAAACAAGCATACCAGATGCATGGGTGAAGGATCTCAGAGATAAAATCAAAATCTAAAATTTACAAGATGACTCGCCCAAACACCTCTGCGTTTATTAAAATTGGGGGTTCCCATGCTTAGCTAAGCATGGGATCTGTTGTGTCCACAACACCCCGCAAACTCAAAGAGCTTCTCTTTTCCTTCATTTTCAAGAAGACATGTTCACTAACTTGGCAATCTTTGTCTTTTCTTTTCTTATCCACGTAACTCTTTTGGCGGTCCTGTGCCTCTTTCAAGTTTTTTTGTACTTTGGTAACTAATTGTTCCAAGTATTTTAGTAAATCAGGACCTAGCATAAGTCTATCTACTGGGCTATCCTAGGTTACTGGTGTCCTACATTTTCTTCCATAGAGTATCTTGAAGGGGCTCATCTTGGAAGAGATCTGGTACGCGTTGTTGTAAGCAAACTCTGTGAGGTGTAAATAATCCTCCCACTTTGTGGGGTTGTTCATGACATACATCCTAAGCATGTCTTCAAGGATTTGGTATACCCATTCCATCTGTCCATCGGTTTGTGGATGGTATGCGGTACTAAACTGTAGTTGTGTTTCCAATTCAAAGAACAATGCCCTCCAGAAATTACTTGTGAACTTTGTTTCTCGATCAGAAATGATTGCCTTGGGTATCCCGTGCAATCGAAAAATCTCTTTTAGGAACATGTCCGCGATGTGAGCAGCTTTCCAGGTAGACTTCACCGGTATAAAATGTGCTGCTTTGGATAACTTGTCTACCACTACAAAGATGGAATCATTCTGTTTCTTACTCTCGGGTAAGCCCGTGATGAAGTCCATACTGATGACCTACCATTTCCACTCTGGAATGGGTAATGGTTATAATAGTCTTGAGGGGTGTTGGTGTTCTGCTTTGACCAGTTGGCACTCCTGGAATTCAGCGATGAACAAAGCGATTTCGGCTTTCAACTTAGGCCAAATGAAGTTTTTCTTTACTGCCGATATCATCTTCTGATATCCTAGATGTCCTGAGTAGGGTTTCTGATGGAACTCAGTGAGTATGTTAGGTCTAATGTCTCCGCTCTCTGGAACATAAAGTCTCTCTTTCGACCATAGCAGTCCCGAGTCATCTATTTTATATTCCTTTTGTTGTTGGAATAAGCTATCTTCTTGAATCTTTTTAAGGATTTCGGTATAGAAACAGTCACTCTTACTTGTTGTTCGAATCCTATCATGCAAGTCCGAATCGGTTTGACTTACGGTGACCTCATAAATCATATGTGCTCGTCGGCTCAAGGCAACAACAATCTTTTTTTCCTTGCCTTTTATGTGCTTTAGCCCGACGTGGTACTCGCTAAGGAATCCTAACCACTTAGCCTTCCTAGCATTTAGGTCGGGTTGGTCGAAAAGGTACTTCAAACTCATGTTGTCTGTCATCGATAGGAACTTCTTTCCCATAAGGTAATGTCTCCACATCTTCAAGAAGTGGATGATGGCGGCTAGCTCAAGGTCATGAGTGGGATAGTTCTGTTCATGTTCTTTCAACTTCCTTGATTCGTAGCAGATGGCGAAATCATTCTGCATAAGGACTCCACCAAATACTTCCTAACTTTAAAATCTAAATTTAATTGAATTGTATGAAAAAATTGTAGTTCGTACCTGTTCTTGAATCTTTCCCTTCCTTTGCAGAATCCTACACGCTCAAACACTAGTTAATGGAAAATTTATGTATTGACCTAGCTGACCTTTAGGATCATCTTTTGAGTGAATAACCTTTGGACTACCACGTTCCTCCCAACCATGACCCCTTTAGACCATTCCTGGTTCTAACTGGATCCCCCCGAGCTGGTTCCAACACGCAATAAGAGAGTAGAGGACCTAGGCTAGGTTGTTGATCAGATTTGGAAAGATGGTAAGTTTCCTTCAGTTCTGTAGAATAATTCTCTTCTATTACCATAAGGTAATTATAGTAAGAAAAGATGATCCTCTCCTTGGGAACTCTCCTTCTTTATATAGGTTCAAGTGTGTTTTGAATATAACTGTTGAGTTTAATTAATAATATTTTGGTTTTTTTAATTTAAATTGAATTATAATATTTATACAAGATATTTTACTAATTATTCACTCCTAGTTTATCTAGGACCTTTATTTTGTTTACCATTAGATGTATCTTTATGTTAGATCATAATATTTTCCTTTAAGTATAATAATATTTAATACTAATAATAATAACATAAGAAATATCTTTATGCATAACCTTTATGCATGCTATTTACATAAGTAATCTTTTTCTTTTATAAATAATCAATATGATCCATTCAATAATTAAATATGATAATTATTTGATTTAATTATGCACATATCATAATAATTCCTTGATAAATATTAAATACAAGGTCCAACTCTTTGGACCGGGTCTTTTGGTAAGCATGGATAGTTTCCTAGGTTAGGTGCCTCTAGGTCCGGTTTTGCATGTTGGATTCCCTCATTTAACATGGTAATCCCACAGTCCTTGATGATAGATAGAAAAATGATTCATTTAACCAATTTCAAATAAATGTGATGAATGGAACGGCTATTTAGAGACTTCTCGACTCAGCACTTAAGATCATGTAACCCTGAGTGCTCTTCAGAGCTTTAACTTAACACCCTCACATGGGTGTTACGCTAGCTCAATTCCAGAGCATCCTGCTTAACACTAGTACTAGAATGTGGTTGTGAAGCACACCTAGAATGTACAAATGGCCTCAGATCCTGTATTCATTATCAAGCTTGGAGTGCTCTAGGACTTATGCCCAACACTCTATGTACATCGGGGCTTATGCCCACTACACAATAGAATCCTCTAGGTACATTTGGGCTTATGCCCAGCACATAGGTCATTCGTGTGTTCCAGAGTCCACACTCAACACATCATACAAGGCAATAATGTAACTCATAACTCTACACAGTATGTAACAATAGATCATCTCAGTATATTAGGGTTTGTACCCAATCTCATAATAAAACATAAATCGTACATTGGGGCTTTTCGCCCGATATAAAGTAATAACCTACCTCTGTTAGGGTCCATGCCCAAACATGTATAACTATCATCATAAATATGTCATGTGCATTACCTTTCGCCCATCATATAATCAAAGTAAAACATGTGTCTTGGGCATACGCCCAATATATCAAAACATATCATATGCCTCGGGGCTTTGCACCCAATATCTAACATCAATATAAATAGAAAAATTTGAGATATTACATCAAGAATGCACGTGTATTTCAATGGTTGTGTTTGTTGCACATAAAATACAAGGTCCCACATACATGGATGCACTTTGAAACAGGTCATGGCAAAGGAGAGCACGATGGTGTTGGTGCATGCATAAAAAATTCCCTTCGAAGGGAAGAGATGAATTTTACAGGTGCTCACCTTCGCGATGCTTCATCTATAGTGAAATCGTGTCCATCTGTGATGGGAGAACAAGCAACAAGGAAACACCTAGTGCGGAGAATATTCTAGGAGGTGACAGATGTGGACCGATCCCAAACACATCGGATGAACACAGTGCATGGAACTCGACAGTTTCATTCAATTAGAAGCTTAGACAACTCGGCCCTACAAATTTGGACAAGATTGAAGGCTTGCTTTTGCAGTTCCTCTAGCATCGATGAATGGGATGATTGTGAGTATACAAATACAGTTGATACATGGGATCGAGTGACACTTGGCATCAATTTCAACGGGGTTAATGAAATAGACCATTTGGAAGATGATCAGACATATATTTCTACAGACTATGATCACATATCGGATCTCATACAAGCAGGTACAAAAAAGTAAATTAGTAGTACCTAAATCACTACAAGCGTTTACATTGAAATAAATTTTATTTATGTTACATGCAAGACCTTTTTTAATAAATGTATTTTTAACCTTTTCCGATTTCCTTTCACAGGTCAGATCTTGTAGTGGTTTCCCCAAAAAATAATGAATGGGGTTTTGACTATTGGTTGGAACCTTGCTTGGAGGGGAAACAAACCATTCTCGAACCTATTACAGATGATAAAAATATTGAATTCCCAACTGGCTCGATCATTATAAAAGGGGAGTACTTGACACTAGATGCACAACAGAAAAGGAAGGGTGGGTATGTATATCAGGATTATAGACCAAGAGCTATTGCATACCACTTCACCAACCTAGTAGTTGGTAGAAACATCAAGTTCTGCACAATTTCGAACAAAAACAGGTCACATGTACGATACTTGCTACCTCATTTAGAGCATGAGATATTGATGGACACCATCGACAACAGAGATGATCCAGATGGCCTACTCGAGTGAGTAAATTGTCAGGTGTTACTAGATTGTCTAGTGTGGCTAGATTGTTAGGTGTGTTATTTAATCTTTAAAGTGCATGCTGAAGCACTATTTCAATTATTTAGCCTTTATTTTATTCCCAATGTACTAACCTATGATTAGTGGATACCATTCACATACATAATAGTATTTAGATAATATTGGACACTATAAACATGAACCTACAACCTCAGGTGAGTTGTCTATAAATAATGTTTGCACATTTTTATTGGGTTTTGTTTATTTTCTTATGAGAGTACTAATGTTTAGCCTTTCCTGTTCCTAGGATACAAACACAATCTATGGCACATTGGAGGCGCCAAGAACAACCAATCTCTTTAGACACCAACAAATAGAAATCAGAAAATAGCATGGTCTCGAGTTGTTGCAATTTAATTTTTTTATCATCATCATGGTCATCTCTAGGTTCCTCATCAAAATATCCATCATCATAATCATCTTCTTCTTCATCATCATCTTCATCATCAACATCTTCATAATCATCACCATCACCATCATCATCCTCTTCATCATCAGATGAACATCTCCATCATCATAATCTTCTTCTTCATCATCATCATCTTCATCACCATCACCATCATCATCAACATATTCATCATCATCACCATCATCATCATCATCAACATCTTCATCACCATCACCATCATCATCAACATCTTCATCATCATCACCATCATCATCATCATCAACATCTTCATCATGATGAGGTATGTTACATACTTTTAATACTATACTATTTATACTATTTGTAATTGAATATTGATATATGCTCAATTTTCTCATGTATGTTGTTTATGAATATGTCAATTTTTTGTTCTTGATATGCCAAGTTTATGTTTATGTTGTTTATAAATATGCCAAAAGTTCTCATGTATGTCAAGTTCATGAATATGCCAATTTTTACATATGATCAATAAACCCTAAGATTATGAATGATCAATAAACCTTCACTCCCCCTAGAAGCTCACCTACTGCTGCTCATAAAATAAGTGCAGACCTCAACTATTTTGCATCCCTAACTAACCTTTATTTCCCACTCCTTAGGCTTCTAACATATCCTAGATACCTAGACTTACATCGCTAGTATCATAATACTTCAACGTAAGGCACTAGTTGCCATATTTGTTTTGTGTCTAAACAACCTACAGGACTACTTCTTTTACTGACTGTAAATTACCTTTTGGGTAGCCCTAAGTCCTATTTTGACACCCTAAACTTTCCTAAACTAAACCTAGGACATACCCCCTTCATCTAGGCTTCCTAGACTCTCAAAGTAAGGTATTTATTGCCATCTTTTACTGCTTGGACACCTACAGGACTACCACTTTTTTTTACTATCCTAACCCTTTATTGCAGCCCTACTTCACATCATTTCACTCCCTAACATCCCTATCCTAACTTCCCTAAAGTCTTCAACAACTTGGCCATCCAAAACATGCTACAAGAACATTTTAAGGACTATCAAACATAAGTAATTTCCAGCTATAATGATGTTGATTTTTATAGTGGTATGCAAGTAAAATTTGACTTTGGAAATTGTAAAAGAAACTTGGTTTTGCCTCCATAGCTTGTTTTCCATACATATGTGACTTTTAATATCACTTGGCATCGATTGGGAATATATTTGAATTGCAAAACGTTTCATTACTTGGGTGGAAAGAATTATAAGTTTGATAGAGATATAGAAGATATTATCAATTACTTTCATTACCCTAGTTATAGTATGCAATTTGTAGTTCATGAAACCCTAGTTGGTTTTAAATTTGTAAGTGTAGCCTAGGTATACAGGCTATTGGCTTCTACTTTAATGAAAATAACATAGCCTCTGATCTCTATACTCATGGATTTCTTATAATTTATGAAACCTTAGTTGGTTTTGCTTGTAATTCATGTACATGTGTTTCTACTTCTAAGTGGGCATGCATGTGAACTTCCACTTGTGATCCATGTTCAACCCTATTCATTTTGTTTCATGTATGTGCATAGCCTAGGTCTATGGCCTTTTAGTTTCTACATAAATTATACTAACCAATCTAATGATCTAAACCTAAAGAGTTCATAAAACCCTAGTTTGTAGTTCCATGTCTCAATTTGTGAACCCTAGTTTTATTATGCGGTGTCTAGTTCATGAAACCCTAGTTGGTTTGTAATTTGTAAGTGTAGCTTAGGCATATGGTTGGTGTCTTATACTTTAGTACAAGAATAATATAGCTCGTGATCTCTAGACACATAGTGTTTTCTTAATGTTGCAACATGTTCAAATGTAGCATATGTAGAGTTTGATATACAACGAATGATTAAGTCACTTGAAGTAGACCCATGTGCAGTTGTTGAAACAAGCAATGTAAGAGTTGCATTGAAGGAAACTAAGCAAAACCCTAGTTTACGAAATGAATGCACAATGAAGTCACTGGGTCATGAGAACACGAGGGAGAGGGACCCCTAGACGTAATCGCATGCTAGGAGACCAATGGAGTCGACAGTTCATTGATCCGAACTCCAGTTTCAGAGTTATGTCAAGTTGCAAGTCGCATGAAAATGTCATTCACAGACACTTGGTGACTTTCGGTCCATGAGCGAAAAAGAAAATGGAGCATCAATATTGTGTGTTGTTGGCTCCTATAAGTGTGTATGGGCAATGCCGATGTGGGAACACTACCAACACTAGCTCGGTGGAGGGTTTTGCAGAGTTGACCCACCAATGTGAGACTGCATTGAAGGAAACTGAGCAAAACCCTAGTTTATGAAATGAATGCACAACGAAGTCACTGGGCCATGAAAACATGAGGGAGAGGGCTACCTAGAGGTAATAGCATGCTAGGAGACCAACGGATTCGACGGTTCGTTGATTTGACCTTCAGTTGCTGAGTTATGTCGAGTTGCAAGTCGCATGAAAATGTCATTCAGGGACACTTGGTGACTTTCGGTCCGGGAGCGAAAAAGAAAACGAAGCAACAAGATTGCGTGCCATTGGCTCCTACAAGTGTGTATGGGAAATGCCGACATGGGAACACTACCAACATTGGCTCAGTGGATTGTTTTGCAGAGTTGACCCACCAATGTGAGAGTTACATTGAAGGAAACTGAGCAAAACTCTAGTTTACGAAATGAATGCACAATGAAGTCACTGGGCCATGAGGAAATGAGGGAGAGGACCCCCTAGAGGTAATTGCACGCTAGGAGACCAACGGAGTTGACGGTTCGTCAATCCAACCTTTGGTTGCCGAGTTATGTCGAGTTTCAAGTCGCATGAAAATGTCGTTCAGGGACACTTGGTGACTTTCGGTCTGGGAGCGAAAAGAAAACAGAGCAGCAAGATTGCGTGCCTTTGGCTCCTGCAAGTGTGTATTCTTTTGGGAGTATTTTTTGGAATAACATCTAGGGTTTTTCATAATTTTTTGTTGTTCTTTTGCATAGAAACACTCATTATCTTCCCTTTAAGGCAAGATCCTTAGATCTGTGAGTGGTTATTTATTGGCTAATTCATTGGGCATTAATGTCTTGGTTTAATAAAGCATATTCACCCTAACCAAGTGATTTACACACTCTTGGTTAATTCTAGAAATTACATGTGTAAGGTACATAATCTCTAAATTTTCAATGTGCACATTCATGGTTCTCACATGATGATCTTGAAAATGCTTTTCATTGTGCACATTGAAGGTACATAATCTCGAAAATGCTTTTACATTCATGGTTCTCATTTGATGAAAATATTGCTTTAAAAATAAACTACATACTTGCTCATAAAGTTTTCATTTTGTTAAAACTTAAGAGGAAAATGTAGTTCTAAAAAATTTTCAAGGTAACTTAAAAAAATGGTCATGCTCTTATTTTAGTGATTTGTTGATTGAGCTCACACCTTGGTTTGTTGATTTCTTGAGTGTGGAAATATCATTGATCATGTGCTTCCTGAAATGTTACTGTGCTCTCCAAAGAAGCCATGTGCTTGGATGGAAACTTGTCCCTTTGCAATTGAAACGTACACTATTGATTGCATCTCACTTTTGACTCCAGGTGCCAATATTTTAGTGCTGATTTTTAAATGTTATATTGAGAGAATGGTTATGAGTTTATTTTAATAATTTAGTGGTTACACTATTTCCTTGTAACTAACCATTTCATAATTGATTGGTTATACTAATTCCTTGTAACTCAACATTTACACTTAGTTTACTTTCAGTTTTTCTTTCAAGATTTAAATTCTTATTGCATTTATTAAAGATCTAAAAGTGTTAAGAAAGGCGGATTTTTTATGCCAGCTCGAGATGAGAATAAAAGTAGAATTGTATGTTAGAAGATCTATGAGGACAAATGAATTATGCTCTCTCGGAAATATCAGCCTCTACCATGAGAGCATTCTCTTTCAATTATGAGCAGTAATTAGTCTATCTTATTGATTCTCATTCAACCTCCACACAAGTCACTGACTTGTTTTTTATTCTTCTTATGTATGACACCAATAGCATTGAAGAACCAATGACCAGCCAGAGGAAAAATAAATGTTCCTTAGGTTTTAATGGCCATGAGCCATAGCAAGAGAAGTTTCAAGTGCAGACATTTATTTTTTTTCTGATAGCTTATGTGATTAGATTTCTCTTGTTGTAGATGGTCTCAAGATTGAGTTGTATTAATTAACATCTTTCTAGAGCAATATTTCCATACACTACCAATCTTGTAGAGTGCTTGAGGAGGCTAATATTCCTCAAAGAATTACTAGAGGAATACCTTTTTAATATCATTCCTTTGTTCCTTTTAGTTGTTTTCTTGGTGGCTCCACACACATTTCTTGGTCGGGGCTTGATATCACCTTTTTCATATTTGGTTGAGGTATTTTGCACGTATTGGAGCCCTAATGATCATGGAAAGTGGATTCCCTATGTTTACTATATATCAACTTGGTATGTTTAAAGGTACGTTTAGTGTGGAATTTGCAGATTTGGAGTCTTTAGAAAACCAAAAATGAGAGAGAATTTGCAGCCATATGCATCAATTTATAATTCTGATTTTGGTCATCATGTTGAGCATATCTTTACAGACTTGTTTCAACCATCTCTTTTAATTTTCAAGGCTTTATTGGGATGAGTTTTTTTCAAATTTTTAAACATTTAACGCATCAGCAACATCAAACAAACACAAAGCCATAAACCTAAAAACATAGTTAAGCGTATATATACAAGGCATATAATGCACATCATGTTCCCAGATCAAGTCAACCATGTAAATAAATATGAACATTGCTTTATATTATATGTACATATAATTTTTTCAAAAATGGGATGCCATGGCCATAATACAAAATCGTGGATCATACTATACATTTGTGTCTACATACAAACAAAACGGTACATGTATGTATCCCCCCTATACATGGATTCTATTTACCCCCTCTGAATTCTATTTATCCCCCTTTTCACTTCCAATGTCAGTGGCTTTTTAGAAGTCTATCTTTCTTTTTCGGCTACTCGATGGCGTTCCCCAATGCTCTGCAGGAGGATCCATTCTCATTTACGGAGACTGCACACAAACCAAAATTTGTATGTTAGTCAAACAAGCTATAAAAATAAATACAACTCTATGTACATTTGTTCAAATTGCAAGCAAATATAACATTTTACTTACTATGCATGTGTAAGTCCTTGGCAGTGTAACTGCATGTACTTGGGTGGAGGGCCATGGAGGGTCATCACTGGCCCTAATTGGGTGCTCTTCAGGCACCACTAGCTTAGTAGATGCCTGCATAAAGTAACATATATGTCAATGTCGGCAAATACAAAGAAAACGAGACATATACTACATTGACGTGTAATGAATTTTTCAAAGAAAGTGAGACATACACGTACCTGGGTGGGGGGTAGACATGGGTCACCAACAACCTCGGTTGGGTTCTCTTCAGGAACCACTTGCTCAGTAGATGTCTGCATAAAGTAACATATGTCAATGTTAGCAAATACAAAGAAAACGAGAAATATACTACATGGACGGACATTGACTTTTTCAAAGAATGCGAGACATACTCGTACCTGGAGGGGACAGAGGTGGGTCACCAAAACCCTCGATTGGGTGCTCTTCAGGAACCACTAGCGCAGTAGATTCCTACATAAAGTAACATATGTCAATGTGAGAAAATACAAAGAAAATGAGAAATATATACATACTACATGGACAGACAATGACTTTTTCAAAGAAAGCGACACATACACGTACCTAGGGGGGCTGAGCTGGGTCACCAAAACCCTCGATTTGGTGCTCTTCAAGCACCACTAGCTCAGTAGATTCCTGCATAAAGTAACATATGTCAATGTCAACAAATACAAAGAAAATGAGATATATATGTACTACATGGATGGACAATGACTTTTTCAAAGAAAGTGAGACATACTTGCATACATACAAATTAAACTATACTAGATATACCTGGGAAAGGTGAAGAAGTGGGTCAATAGTGGGTGAAATAACTGACATTGGCCTAAATGGATGGGCATATACATCCATAAACAAGGCCGCTTGGTGGCAATAGTAATCATGCTACGTAACAAAACATAAAGATACAATTAGAAAATTTCTAATAATTAAAAACATACATGTTGAATCATTAAAAGAATAATTAAAAGCATAATTAAAAGAATACTTGTGTTTGGGAATCTACCTCTCCATGTGAGGTACCTTCCTGGCATTCCACAAACTCATCTTTCCCACCCTGCATAAAACATATTGTATCCAGATTAAGACCTATTGAATGTTGCAATCTCTACTATAAATATGTAAATCACCATGACAAATTAAAAAGTAAAGTTCTTACAGCTAATGGTGAAGAACCAAAATCATATGCAACGTTGACCGCTGCATCAAGGTCATCAACATTAATGGCAAGATTATGTGAATCTGGGGTGTCATTGGACACCAACTGTATATTTGTTCACATAAATTGTCAAATAATTAAATAGAAATAAATTACGAAACAATTGAAATCTATTATATAAAACAAAATATACTATGTAAAGAATGAGTTTTACTTACATATCAGAGTAATCCATCGCCGCAGAAATCTGAAGCAGGAAAATAGCATATGCTGCGACATGTTGTGCAAGGGTGTGGAATAGCACAACGCTCTGAACCCTTTGCGTATCCAGTGCAATTTGTAGCTCTCGTACAGTCTGGAGACCTAGTAAGTGGATCCTTAGTGTGTGATGGTCCAACCTCAGAAGTGCCAACCCCTTGGCCTACATTGCCTCCAACAACAGTGCCAACCCCTTATCCTACATTGCCCTCGACAACAGTCCCATGTCGAAGCAATGTATCTGCCAAATGGAATAAGGCCTCCTGCATATCATCAATAACGGGACCTGCCGGAGGATATCCCCGAGGGGGGTTTGGTGTGCATGGAGGGCATCGCACATGGTTAGGATCAGCCCTAGACCCTTCCCTATCTTGGGGCATCCCATGACCTGTAGCTTGGAACTGTAGAATATCAAAATAGTTCACATGTTTCCCCATGATAAATCCTGCATACAGCTTCCTCGAGAAATAGAATGGGATGTCTCTATTCCCGTGAGGGTCTTCATTGAAGACCATGTACCAACGATCCATCCAATTGGATTTCACATTTGGTTCCATGCACCAGTCTATGGAAATGTGTGGTCGACTTGTGGGTGGAACCAATCTGGTGATAGGGTCCCGGAATAATGAAAACAATTGGTCTTTTGTTATCTTTAGTTTTTTCACGTCTTTGTAGCTCAACCCAGTGGAATAGTATTGCCTCTGGGAATCTCTATACAAGCTAATGTTGTACAGTGCTCCCTGGGCATTGGAAATTGTTTTTTTATGGTATCTAATACCTCGGCTAATGATTGTCTTAAATGTTCCCCCCCTCTTAACAGTGAGCTAAGGCGCATCAATGCACCCAAATGAGCCGGAATCACTGAATTCCGGTCGTGTTCCTCCTCGGTGTTTGGGTTTGTGTTTGGATTTGGGTTTAGGTTTGGGTTTTTGTTTGGGTTTGGGTTTGGTTTTGTGTTTGGGTTTGTGTTCTTTGTTAATATTAAAACAACAAATTCAAAATTTAATTAATAAATTTCATTGTTTGGTTTAATATGCAACAAATTTTATTAAATTTGTTTTAAAAAAAACAAAAACTATTAAATTAACAAACGCAAGAACGAAAATTGAAAGGAATTTGGAAGGAAAGGGCCACCTACCTTCCATTGTATCTGAATTGTGGATAGGATCTTCTTAATTTTTCTCCTCGTTCTCTCAAACTCAAATCGACAATGTGTTTTATCGCCCTCTCGAAATCACCGGCATTTACCATGTATGCAAAAATGAGGCAGTGGGCCTCTTTTTTTTTTTTTTTGGTATTACAAATCGCACTTGCGATTTGTAACTCTTAAGAAACACAAGTGCGAAATATCGCACATGCAATATATCACTTGTGATATTTTTATGTCATTTGTCCCACCTTATCCATGCCAATAGTTATTATTTAGACAATGTCGACTCACATTTAGGATGATAATATGTCGAGAAATATATTAAACAAAATAAAAATCAATATAGTAGAGGAATAAAATAAAGTAAAATCATAAAACACGCCATTTAATCTCTCATATAAATGTAAGAAATAAGATTATGCTTTTTGAATTTTCAGTTACATTTAACAAAAAATGCATGCTCATTATTAATGTACACCACATCCTTGTTACAACAGTTCACAAACTGACCCAAACTATCAACACAAACATTAAGAAAACAAGTGAGAATTTCTCAAACACTTTATGGTCAAGGGGTTTGATTGGAATAGGTCTTAATCTCTAAAATGAGTAGGTATGAGAAGAAGACTGAGAATGATTCTCTAGGCCACAACCACTTTTCTTCATCCTAGTAGGATACAAAGGCCATGTGTAGGTTTTGAGAAATGGAAATGGACCTTAAGGAAAAACTATGGTGACCAGGAAATAAAGGGGGTTAAACCTTAATGGCAAATTCTTGAGCTCAAGCACCATGAATAACACCTAAAATGTAGAGGATTCTCTATAGCATTGCAAGCCCCCACTAGGGTGTCTTAGACATAAGGTTTGGATATTGACGCCATTAAATTTCTTTTAATGCTTTGTGGAAAGGTCGCATGGCCTTGATCATGGTTACAGTTGGGAAACAACACCTCAATCCCTTCATGATGTGTCCCATGCATATAATGAAACATATGTCGTAACATATTGTAATTAATATAAAATTTAACATTTCATTTTAACAAATTTTTATTTATTTTATTTCTTAAAAGCATTTTCACTTTTTCCATGTTACTTTATGCTATGCATTTCTTTATATTATTAAGATAAGATTGATTATGTAATACCTTTGTCCTAATTTGAGTTTCCCTATTTGGGAGAATGTACTACTTCTCATCAGAAATAAAAATTCTTACATCAACCTAGAGCTTTAAGTTTTTGTGCAATAACTAAATTACAAAAAAATTTAGATCAAAATTCGGTCTCAAATGGAGATATCTCCATCCACATCCTCTAATTAAATTAAAAAAAGGCCTTTCTTTCCATTATAAAAATGAACTTAGTAGTTAAAATAACCTAAAACATATCACATAAATGCTATAATTTCTTCTTTAATTTGGCTCAATCAACAACTTGGTCTTGCTCATACTCAAATGACATAGGTTCCATTCCACTACAACTATAACCTCCATGAATGCCCAAGCTGCAACACTTGCAACATATAAGTTTAGCCAATTCTTGAACCTGCTAAGTGGTAAGGAATTACTTAAGAGTGCACTCTAACTGAAACTGAGTCTTCTGATGAAACAATTTGTAGATGTTGTAACACAATTTTGGTATTACAAATCACACTTGCGATTTGTAACTCTTACAAAACTCAAGTGCGATATGTTGCACATGCGATATAGGCTAACTAAGCTTAGCCTTAGTTTTGGGCTCGAGTTTGTTCCAACCTAGCCACAATTGTTATAGCGCATTTTTGCACCTTATGAGCATCAGCAGTTATTGGCCTTCAGTATCCATTGTTTGACTCATATTCATGATCTTCATGTCAGGAACTTAGTTTTCCCTATTTTTGTTCCTGTATGCTAGCTGTTCCACACTAGCCCGCGTACATGCAGGTTGTACCACATTAGCCCGCATACACCTAGTTTTGTGGTAAAAAGTAATTAAAACTCACTTTTACTCCCAAAAGCAGTCTTAGGGTGACCTTTGGCCCTCCATATGCCCTGAAATGACTCGACTTGTCTTTTCACCTACCTTGAGAAGACTATATATTGATCTCTTATGGCATATGGAAGGGACGAGAAAGAGAGAGCAAGATAACTCTAGTAGATTTTTTCCATGACTTGAGTCTACACTTATTGATCCTTGTTGTTGTGAACTTCTTATTTTCACCTCCCAAAATCCTTTGATAGTTTGAGGTTGCCATAGTCATGGAGGATTGAAGTGGTGGAGGCACAAGTGGACGGACCTAGTTCTCGTTCAGATTGGTTGCCGGCAAGAGGTTGTATCATGTACTTCTTGTTATGAATTAATAAAATTACTCATATTCTTGTCCAATTGATGTTGTGAATGTTGTTTAAATTACATTGGGTTGCATTTACTTATCATATCATGGACCATTGCTATTGATTATGCTCATGTCTCTCACATATTTTATGCACTTGTTGTATATTCGTTGTTGAGACTAATTTACAGGTTGAAGTGCACAAGTTGAAAGCTCAATGGGGATCTACTTCAAACATCTGGTTGAAGGTTGGTCTTATTCTCCATTATATTAGCATTATCATTTATATAGCATTGCATTGGGAATTGAGTAGTATTCTACAATCATCTGTCTGTTGTGGTCAGCCCCATACCATAGGAAGTTTTTCTTCATAACATAAATGGAGACTCCGCTGTGGAGAGACCTCCGTTTTGGGGATTTTTTGGCATTTCTCCTATTTTAGAGTTGTTGTTTGTCGAAGCTCTGTGTCATTAACTGGCCATTGGGATACACTATAGAAAACTTGCTTTTTCTGGGTTGTTGGGATCTTTTTGGGTTCATTTTTCCTTCCCTGTATGTGGGTCAACTTAGTTCTTCCCGCCTCTACCAGCCTTTGTTTGCACTATAGCTCATGTCTACCCATTGCTTTACCTTATACAGTTGCGTACAACTCCAGGATTTGTTGTTTTATGACCTTGGATTGTTGTTGGGTTGTTTTTGAGTGTTCTTGAGTCTTCATTGGCCTTATTCTTGATTGTTCCATGGCCTGTTTGTGACCAGAACTCCTCTTTCTCTTTGTTTTGAGCCTTGTTGGTTTTTAGCCATTTTTTTAATTTTCTAGCTCATCACATTGGCCGAGTCTTATTGTATGGGATTTGTTGGGTTGTCTTAGTGATCTACTCTGCATTTCTTTAACTGAATAGTTAGATTATGCTTGCATTTTTCATTTCATTATATTGAAAAATACAAAAACATAGTTTTGCATTTTCCTTTAGTTTATAAGTGAAAATACAAAAAAAAATAAAAATTATGTACTGCATTTTTGCATCTGAGTGCTTGTGCATTCATCTAGGATCTGCTTGTGCATTGGAATTATAAAAGAGTGGCATTTTATTTCAAACCGTTGGATTGCTTGTCATATTATTGGCATTGTTTTCATTGAATAGATGAGTCTAGTGTTTGACGATTGTGCATACTATTGAGTCCTACACATCATTAGTTTCACGACCATATCCTTTGAGTAATTACAGCCATTAAAATCAATGCTTAATTTTAAATTGATTAGTAATTATTTTTGTTTTTATAGGGTAAACCAACTAGTATAGGTTTAGAGTCTTGGAATAGATCATTGTGAGTTAGCAATCCAAGACTACTAGACGAAACATTATGTGTATGACCAGGGAGTGGTGAATTCCATAATATACATCAATGTTCTCATGAAGCTCTACTTAGACCAGAGTTAAGCACGAGGTCACGGGAGGTTGGTTGCGGAGATAGCCCTCCAATACTGGCTGAACGTGGGAGATATTTCCAGGATTTATTCGCCTACAGGGACTCTTGGGGGATTTCACCCTCTTGAGTTTCGGGCTTAGCTACCCTGCCCATGCGACGGATCCCACCTGCGACTGTCCTCCTGAGCATTGGTTATATTGTGGTGACCTTAGTTTCCTTACCTAGGTATCACATAGGGCATTCGTAGTGGTTATACTGCGATTGTCTTGAGTCAGATAGGGGTTGGACAACAAAGTTTCCTGTTGTATAGAGATTTTACCCTGTTAACGCAATGAAGTCTAGGAGCCCTTATAGCTGATTCTATTACATCCGGTTATAGTTTGGGAGTCTCAAGCCTCTCCTAGGCGAGACATATCGACTGTAGTGTCGGGAGGTCCCTTGAGCCAGTCCTGTTTGTGTGCATTTGGTTGTAGTTTCTTGAGGTGTGTGCTCTTTGATTTTCTTTTGATCGTTAGTTTGGCCATTAGGGGACGTTTTGATGTATGGAATCTTTGGAGATATCGTGGCGCGAGGTCCATCTCTCCATCGGTCTTGTCGTTTGGCTGGTTTACCAGCCGATGAAGTTACACGTCTTATTCATAGGAGACGCTGGAGGAATCCCTCTGATCCTTTTGATTCTTTTGAAGAGGTTCAAGCATGTGTTATGAATACACATTATAGCATGAAAGAAATCCCTACGAATCCGTCAGGTAGAGTCGAAGACGCTTCCCCTACTCCTAGACAGGCATGGGGGGGCGATCCACCACCACAAGAGTCCCAACCTACTAAGTTTGGGCTGAATCCACCTGAGGACAACCCATTTGATCATTTGAATCCACATGGTTTCCTACATGGGATGCCATATTTACATGTTAACACAAGTCCTACGACCAACACTACCCCATTCTCTTATGGTATGCCTAATCTCAACACAGTTAATACTTCCACTATGTCTGCTAGTCATGCTAGCACTATTCATGGTGTTGGCAACAATGCACCCACTGGGGACACTACCCTCTCTGCGATCACTGCAATTTCACATCCCACACCTCAGCTTGGAACCGATTGTACCTCTTCACACATTCCAAATGTTGGAGAGAGGTGGCCTCCTAGGACTACCCCACCTGGTGGGAACACTACTCACAACACGACTCACATTCCACAATACAACACACATGCCTCTACTTATCAACCCATGACCACGTTTGCTAATGTTAACAATCCTCCTTATACCGGGAGTGGACACATACTGTATACTTTTACGACCACTCCTGCTAATAATAACACTTATGTGGGGGGTGGACATATACCTTATACTTATGGTCACAATATGACTTCCCCTACTACTAATAGTACTTATGTAGGGGGTGGGAACATACCTTACAATTACGGTTCTTACAACACGATTCCCGCTATGAGTAATACTTATATGCCCCATAATTATGGTGGTAACCCATACTATAACACAGTTGGTTCTGGCTGTCATTATAATCCACCTCACTACGGTGCTCACAAAACACATATACCTACTTACCCTTACATAGGTCTAGGTGGGGGAGGTTATCATCCTTATGGCCATGGTCATGGTCCACATTATTCTTTGGGTCCACACAATCAAACTTTTATGGGAGATTATAATCCAACTTTATAGCCGCATCTCCCGTTCCTCGCTCGTTTGAATCGTCCAGATCTTTCGAAGCTCACAAATGATCCAGTGTGTCACGATCCTACGTGGTCTCTATTCCCTACTAAACTCCCTTCTGACATTCCAAAGTTTGAGGGGAAGGGTGGTGATGATCTAGGTGATCATGTTATGAATTTTCACCTTTGGTGCTCATCAAACTCATTAAATCATGATTCCATTCTTTTGAGACTATATCAACGCACCCTAACGGGGGTAGCCACAAAATGGTATGTCGAGTTTCCTGGGGGTACTTATACGGGTTTTAATGAGATATATTTGGTTTTCATAGACCACTTTCAGCTGTTAATTCGCTACGATGTTGGCACCAAACCTTTGTCTACCTTCCACCAGAATAAGGCCACACACATATCTGACCACGTTCAAGAGTGGCGTCGATGTAAGAGGTTAGTGAAAGCCAAAATTCCTCCATATTTTCTGCTAGAGTGGTTCCTTAAGTCTTTGCTCCCATACATTTCTAAGGATGTTTTGATGTCCAACATTACGACTTAGGAACAAGCCATATATAAAGTCCAACAGTTAGATTTACTCTATTGTCAGTCTAGCATCTTGTATGACATTATTCCTGACACACCATGAACACGACATGAGCCCAAGTCAGTTCCTGGACCGCATGCCGATGGCATTGTTAGATCTGCAAGTACTCGACCTGTAGATTTGGTTACCACTCAAATGTAAAATATGTCTCTTAACCAATCTACTCCTGGATAGGTTCACACTTTGTCCACTTTCTCCCAATCGTTCGATGTACATTCTGTGCAATCGACGAACCCATCGGGTAACCAGCAGCCTGGTGGTAAGAAAAAGGGGAGAAACAACCGTAAGGGTGGAAACAAGGGAAACAATGTTAGTAATCGTAATAATCCTCGAAAATAGAATGCCAACCCTCCTCGGGATGGAGAAAATGCTAGTGGAGATCGTAAGCCTAGATGTAAGGTGAATTTACCTTGTAAGCTTTGCTCAGAGGACCATCTTACTCACTTGTGTCCTCGGATTGAAGAATCATCGAAGCATCTTGCACAGAGCCTAGCTGTGTTGAAAGATAACCTTCCCCATCATCAAAATATGGCTTCGAGTGTTTCTGCTACTGGTTATAGGAGGAATGATACTTCAACGTCCACCTCTCATACCGGTGGCTTTGGATGCGTGGACATGGTTCAATCAGAGGTCAGTGTTGCTACTTGTCAGCGCGATTATGGTGCAGCACAACCAAACTTGGGAATGAGCGCCCTCCTCCTGATACTTCTCTGCATATCGAGAAGCCTACTACTATTACGTGGATACCGAAAGGTGTTCTCAAGTGCTCGGCACATAATCCCAATGCCCGAGCTTCCTAGAACTACTCTATTATAGAATATTTGGGTCAAACTCCGTGTGCTATGTCAGCTCTTGAGGTTTTACAGGCATGTCCTTCTCAAAGGAATGCCCTTTTGTGCACTTTAGGAGTTCAGGATTAGGGAAATCCGAATGTTATCATGTTTGACACTACTGACATCCAACCTCGCTTACCTTATCATGTGGCTTTTCAAGTCCATGTGGAGTGCCTACAAAATCTCGTCAAATGAATGGTGGTTGATGAAGGTGCTTCTACGTCAGTGATTTCATTATCTTGTTGGAAGGCTCTTGGCTCTCCTCCCTTATCCAAGTCTATGACCATGCTCACTGCATTTGACGGTTGGTCGTTTAGGCCGCATGGTATTCTCCCTTCCCTTGTTATCCGCTTGGGTGGGAAATCCATGCCTATTGAAGTCGAAGTGGTTGATGCACCCATCGACTACAACCTTTATTGGGTAGGAATTGGATCTATGCTATGAAAGTGATCGTGTCCTTTGTATTTAGGATTATTTTCTTTCCACATGAAGGCAAGATTGTGACATTCAACTAGCTAGATTCCATTAGTCCATATTCCATTGCATCCACAGGATCTGTTATTCCGCAGGTCAAAGATGCTCAGCCGGCAATTGGGAACATTGGTGTAGGATTGTACTCCGCTTTGATGGGATCTTTTGATTTCGATACACCAATATCTTTTATTGGAACCAATTCTGATAATGCGCCTCCTCCTTTGAATAATGTACCATTCCAGATCTAATATTTTGACGACCTATGGACTTTACCATCCGCGAACACTTTGTCTAGAGACATTGCACATGTTGGAATGACTATGCCGCTATCTGCTGCTGAGCTTGCATACCGAGATATCCAACAAGCCACTGCAGAGCCGGATCTCTCCTCTTCGCGGACAGAAGTGGAAGATCCCATTACGCTGCCCGCGAGGGCAGTCAACTCATCTTGTTCGAATGATTGTCTTGACGGTACCTTACCTTCGGATGAAGCCATCATTGAGGCCATGTGTGGTAGTGAGAGGCCATGGGAAGACATGCATCATCACTGCCATTTTCTTCCCAACCTTGATCTTGTTGAGCAGGAAGAGTTTAGAATGACTCTTGCTGAAATGGTTGATCACCCTGTGGTTCCTTGTGATTCGCATGGGATTTATGCGGAGGCGAACATGGCTAATATTTTCCCTACCATATCAATCAACATTTCTCATACTCCCGGAAAGGTTGAAAACATTTATATCGGCGCAGATTGTTCTCCAGAAGAGATTAGCATTTACACTGAGATTTTTAAGGACATTCGGGAAGCTTTCTCCTAGTCATATGAGGAGATTCCAGGAATAGACCCCAACATTGTCGAACACAAGATTAAAACATATCCCAACACTAAACCAGTTCGACAACGCCTTAGAGATGTGAACCCTAGGAAGGAAACCGCGATCAAGGGAGCAGTGGAGAAATTGCTTAAGGCTGGTTTCATCTACCCAGTTCCCCTTACTGAATAGGTGTCAAACCCCGTTCCTGTGGATAAGAAGCAGGGAACTATCTGTGTATGCACTGAATTTAGAGATCTGAATCGGGCATGTCCTAAGGATAACTTCCCCACTCCATTCATAGATGAGATCTTGGATGCTTGTGCGAGAAGCAAAGTTTTTTCGTTTATGGATGACTTTTTAGGCTACAACCAGATCTAGATAAAGCCTGAGGACCAACATAAGACTGCTTTTATTTGTCCTTGGGGTACGTTTGCATACTGAAAGATGGCCTTTGATCTTAAAAATGCCAGAGCTACGTTTCAGTGTGCCATGGCCTACGCTTTTCACAACCTTAAGTGCATACTGGAGGCATGCTTGGATGATCTTGTTGGGCATTCTTGCAAGAGAGTGGACCACCCCAAGCACCTCTATCTAATTCTTGAAAGATGTATATGCTACAAGATTCGATTGAATCCCAATGAGTGCATCTTTGTTGTGAGAACGGGTCACCTTCTAGGTTTCATAGTTTCTAAGGAGGGTATTAGAGTCGATCCTCTTAAAGTTGAGGCAATACTTCGGTTTCCTCCTCCGTGCAACTTAGTTCAACTTTAGATCCTCCAAGGGAGAGCCACTTTTCTACGTCGCTTTGTAGTGAATTATGCTAGTCTTACCAAAGGTTTCGCATGCTTGTTGAAGAAAGACACACCGTTTATCTCGGATGAGTGAGCCCAGCAATCTTTCGATGCTTTGAAGAAAGCATTGGTATCGGCCCCTCTGCTTAGTCCACCAAACTTTGCTAGAGACTTTCTACTTTATGTGGCCGTGTCTCATGAGAAGATAGGAATGGTCTTAGTTCAAGTGGATGATGTGCTCATTGAGCATGTTGTTTATTATCTCAGTCAAAATCTAGTAGATGCTGAGCTGAGATACACTCACGTGGAGAAGTTGGCACTTGGGACTGTTCATGTAGTCCAATGGTTACGACATTACACTATGCTTAGGAAAACTACATTATAGTGCTTATCAATCCATTTCAGTTCATGCTATCACGACGTCTTATAGGGGAGAAGTACAATAAATGGATTGTGATCCTTCAGGAGTTTGAGCTTGATTTTGCTTTGGCGAAGTCGGTGAAATCCTTATTTTTCATTGAGCTTATGTCAGACTTTCTGCGACTTGATGATGATGTTGTCCATGAAGATTCCTTTGTGGATGAACACTTATTCCTTATCTCATGTGTGGACCCTTGGTATGGGGATATCATTGTATATATTCAAAATTTGAAGTTCCCTCTGCACTATTCATGGGACAAACGACGGCGTGTGAAACATCATGCCAAATATTATACCATCGTCGGTGACACTTTGTATCGTCGGGGAAGGGACTCTATCCTTCATCGTTGTTTGACTCACGAAGAAGGAGAGCGTGTTCTTAATGACTGCCATGATGGTGTGTGTGGTGGTCACTTATCTGGGCTTGCTACAACCCAACGTATCATGCGAGATAGTTAATTTTGGCCTTCGATCTTTAAAGATTGTATGAACACCGTAAAGAGATGTCACCCTTGCCAAGTGTTTTCTCCAAATGTACACTCGCATCCAGCACCCCTTCACCCAGTCGTCATCGTCGATCCCTTCACCAAGTGGGGGGTGGATTTCATGGATTGCAAACCAGCCTTGGTTAGGGGGCATCACCATATCATTGTGGCCATGGATTATTTCTCCAAATGGGCTGAGGCCATACCTACACTAAAAGCCGACAGCGCTACAGCAGCCCATTTCTTGTTCAATCAAATTATCGCTCGGTTCGGTATCCAGAAAGAGATTGTCACTAACCATGGTAGTGACTTTCAGAATAAGATGATGGCGGATTTGTCACTTAAGCTTGGGTTTCATCAAGATCACTCCTCCTTGTATTATCCCCAAGCGAATGGTCAGGTTGAGGTAGTCAATAAGTCCTTAAAGACCATTCTCCAATGTACCATCCAGCAATGCAAGAGCTATTGGCATATTATGGTATACCCTGCTTTGTGGGAATATCGAACTACAGTTAAGACTACCACCGGTTTCTCACCATTTCAGCTAGTTCATGGTATGGATTCTATACTACAGATTGAATGTGAAATCCCTTCGTTAAAACTAGCCATTGAGCTCCTTCCTAAAACCTCAGACGTTGAGCAACGTTTGATCCACCTTGAGCAACTTGACGAGCAGCGTCAAGATGCCGCTATGTCTATAGATGCCAACAAATGTCATGTTAAGGGTCAGTACAATAGGTATGTCCGTCCCCTGCAGTATGCTGAAGGTGATTTGGTCCTCTTATATGACCAAGCTAAGGAACCCCTGGGGGTAGGAAAGTTTAACCCCATGTGGCACAGTCCTTACGTTGTGAGGCGTGTCCTTGAGAAAGGATCTTATGAGTTGGAAGATTATCAAGGGAATGCCTTGAAGGATCCTAGAAATGGGCTCTACCTCAAGCGGTATTACGTTTGAACTTCTAGTTCGAGCTAGTACTTTTGTATACTATTGTATAGTTGCTTTTGTACATAGTTTACATTTCTTTTGGTTTTCGGTTCTACTCATTCGCTTCCATTTGGTTGACAGATGTCAGTGGAATCTCCTGTGTTCTTGGGATTCACAGATGGTGCTAGCCATCATACGAAGCAACTTCCTTCTACTACATGGGTCATTTATTCACCTGACCATCAGATTGTGTCTTCAGGAGGTGCTTGTCTTGGTCTTACATCTAACAATGTGGTTGTGTACAATTCCATTTTTGAGCTACTTTGTGATGCCATTTCACATGGTATCCAGTCTTTATAGTCCGCCAAGATTCACAACTGGTTGTGTCTAAGTTGAATGGTCAGTACCGTGTGAGGGATCCTCTATTACTACGGAGGTTCTTAAGGGTAAGACTCTTGGAATGTCATTTTGTTTCCATTACATACATTCATATTCTGAGAATTTTTAATCATATATCTAATGCATATGCTAACTATGTCGTAGATTGGCATTTGTCACATTCATAATGAAGCACACAAATAATTACACATTCATACATTTGTACATACACATAATAGTAAGACCGGAGAACCATAGTTTTATATATAAATAACATGTATAAAATGTGGTGTCACAATACAAAAATGGAGCTCGTAGCTCTAAAAAATATACATCATCGATACAAAATATAGGACCCCTGAGATGTCTAAGCCCTACAAGGAGGCCTAGCTGCCTCGGCAGGATGAGTCTATCCATAATAGTGTACTCCACTAGCTATGTGCTACAGTATTCGCACCCAAGTGCCCAGTACTCCTACTACATGATGTTGCATCGCCTCTGGCAGATGCTCAATCTGAGCGGGTGGAACCTTGGAGGTCATGTGGGTCAGCTGGACCCGTACTGTCTCGAGCATGCACTCTGTTGTAGTACCTACTACATCTGCACCCCTGCTGTGATGACGGTGTCTCGGGTAACCCTTGGGTTTTACTGGACCCCGATCTGTGAGCAAAAAATAGCTTATCAATATGTGATACCACCACAAAAGCATTTTTGCATTCATATATAATCCAAAAATACAAAAAAAAATTGAATATAACAAAAGAGTAAAAATGTACTGATGTCTTCGAAAGCGGCCCCTGGTGGGAGCCGCATGTCCCTATATCCCTTGAAGTCTATACCCTCGTACGGATATTCATCTATGGTGATGACCTGTGGAGACCACCAATGAAAGATCTCATCTGTATATGGTGATGCTTGTCGGCCACCACCTTGCCGCATCAGTACCTCGGCCCATCGGGTCAGAGCTAGGTTAGGGAGACTATGCAGAGGGACTTCAACCCTCAGACTAAGCCCTGGCACTCTTGAAGAAGAAGAAGCTACATAATATGCTTCCATACTCGAATTTCTTTGCCTCGCCAATCTTACACTCCGTTAACTGGGTCTTCATGGACCCCAGTAATGTTGTGCACCAATCATATACTACAGCCCTCATGCACTCTGCTGCATAGAACATGACTGGCCTCGATGCCTCATGTAATGATGTCGAACCAATGATCCTCACAAGGGTAGATACTATGATATTCATACTCAAACTCACTATAGATCCAATGGGTACTTGGCTCCCTACCTTCTGAGTGTTGGGAAAAAGTCAGACATAATTATGGTTACTACTTCTAGTTGGCAGTTGTTGTGTCACCTTTGAACAAAGCATTCACTCCACTCCATTCATTATGAGTTGGAACTATAGTAGGACCTTAGGAGTTGTACTCAATTCTCAGTTGTCACTCCACCAGCTCGTTAAGCTTCCAGTCATTATGGAGCCCTTTGTCGATGCCTCCTACATCACATAGTTTCATTTTGACTGATTCATTGGAGTCTATGCTGCCTGAGTCTATTCATCTACTCATGCTCTTGTTCAAAGGAAGTCCTGAAACCAGAATCGGCCACTCCTCAGATATCTCAACTATTACGTGTCGGCCATCCTTATTGAGTCAGTTCGTTTCATCTGAGTTCTTCCAAATCTTTCAACGTAGCTGGTACCTCGTGTTGGTTCATGGGGTATGCCTTAATGGCCTCCTTCCAATGAGTTTCGTTCCATTGACTTCAACTCATTTATTTTGGAGCTTGAGACTTAGAGTTCGGTTGAGTACCTTGAGGCTTGCAGTCATTAGTGGTAGGTTCTCTCGCCATCAACAGTTGTGGGAATACATCAATGTCCCCTAATCGATGGATTCATCCTAGTGTTCGACTTCAACACATCTATTCACACTTTGATGATTGTACTCTGTGCCTTGATGCCCATTTTCATTATTGGTGGGTTATCTCGTGTCTATTAACGGTTTACATCATTGGCTGGTAATCAGGGGATGTCACATCAGGTTCAACCTCAATACCTTTATTCACTTGATGGGACTTGCACCGTAGATGATTTGTGTAGAAGACCCCAGGCGATAGTGGCATTTAGTATGCTTCTTATGATCGTGAATGTACTCATGAGATATCACTTCTCATACTTCAACAGTTTGTACCTCCAGTTTGCACCAGTTGTTTCCCTCCAGCAGGAGACTATCTCTTACTGTAGATGGTTATGGATATGATCACTTGTGGCATGTATTCACTATGTACTTCCTATTCATGGCCATTGTGTAAGATTGTTGTATTATACCTACATGTATCCAGAGATATTATTGTATTATGACGAGTGAGCTATTCCTTCCAGTTGTGTCTCCATCACTCCACTTCTGAGATTTAGAATGTATTTCGGCCATCGTAGCACCATTCTCTGACCTCACACATTAGGGGACATCTGTTATAGCGCATTTTTCCACCTTGTGAGCATCAACAGTTATTGGCCTTCAGTATCCATTTTTTGACTCAGATTCATGATCTTCTTGTCAGGAACTTAGTTTTCCCTACTTTTGTTCCTGTAGGCTAGTTATTCCACATCATCGCGTGTACACGTAGGCTATACCATATTAGCTTGCATACACCTAGTTTCATGGTAAAAAGTAATTAAAACTCACTTTTTCTCCCAAAAAGCAGTCTTAAGGTGACCTTTGGCCCTCCATATGCCTCCAAACGACTCAACTTGTCTTTTCACCTACCTTGAGAAGACTATATATTGAGCTTTTATGGCATATGGAAGGGAGGAGAAAGAGAGAGCAAGATAACTCTAGTGGATTTCTGTCGTGACTTGAGTCTACACTTATTGATCCTTGTTGTTGTGAACTTCTTATTTTCACCTCCCAAATGCCTTTGATAGTTTGAGTTTTCCATAGTCATGGAGGATTGAAGTGGTGGTGGCACAAGTCGAGGGACCTAGTTCTCGGTTCATATTGGTTACCAGAAAGAGGTTGTATCATGCACTTCTTGTTATGAATTAATAGAAATACTCATATTCTCATCCAATTGATGTTGTGAATGTTGTTTAAATTACATTGGGTTGCATTTACTTATGATATCACAGACCATTGCTATTGATTATGCTTATGTCTTTCACATATTATATGCACTTGTTGTATATTGGTTGTTGAGACTAATTTGCAGGTTCAAGTGCACAAGTTGAAATCTCAACGGGGATATACTTCAAACATCTGCTTGAACGTTATTCTTATTCTCCATTATCTTAGCATTGTCATTTATATAGCATTGCATTGGGAATTGAGTAGTATTTTCTAGTCATCTATCTGTTGTGGTCGGCCCCATAACATAGGAAGTTTTTCTCCGTAACAACAATAACACATATGCATTATGGATTTATATTTCAGACATGTGTTTCCGATTTCTAAAGTGGCACTAAAAAGTGGAACCAACTTCGTGCGCGCGACCAATCATATTTTTCAATTGATTAAATGAATACTATTTTCTTTCTCATCAAAGACTAACTAATACTGCCACTCAAAGAGGGACCGAGCATTCAAATGGATTAGAACAACTTATTAGTTGACTGACGAAATCAACTAGAAGATAAGATAAAGAAATCCTATGATTAAATAAAGAGTCATATATATATATATATATATATATATATATATATATATATATATATATATATATATATATATATATATATATATTAATAAAAGATAAATAAACTAAGAGTCACACATATACACATAATATATGTATACAATAAAAGATAAATAAACTAAAGAGTCGAACATATATATATATATTATGTACTAAACAAATAAAATAAGAGTTCTATTAATAACTAAAGTGATATTTAGTTATATATGTTTAATTTTTAAACCAAATAGACTAGCAAGATCACTGAAAGAAACATAATCACAAGATAGACATAGAATTTACCCTGGGAAACCCTCATGGGGTAGAAAACCTAGCAAAGCTTTCCTTAGTAAGATGATCAACAAAAATACAAGATGTGCTCCAAGACTTGTCCTTCTTCTCTACCTCACATGCAGACCTCCTAGACACAAGTGCACTACTTTCTCAGTTGTGGAAGTGTGTCAAATGAGGAGCTCCTCTCCTCTACTTATACTAGATCCCGACTGACCAAGAACCCTAAAAAACCCTAATGGGGCCGACCTCTACTGGAGAAGTATAATAACCCCTAAAATATAAACTCAGGGCCGACCCTCACATGGTGGGTCTAATAACCCTAGTTACCACAAACCATCGGAGGAATAAACACCTCTAGATACATAATAGAATTGCCTCAGAGGGATGAAACATCTCCAGAATAATAATGTACAAATATAATATTATTAGAAGTTACAATATTCAACACTTCCCCTTAACGAGAAGGATATTATAATAGCATCTGCAGGAGTAAGGAGTCATCGACTACATCATACATGATACATCTATATATCATCAGAAGCTTTCTTCAATACATCATCATCAGTAACTCAACTAGTTACTGGAACATCAACATCATTGTTATCGCACAATCATCAACATCATCATCACATGATCATCAGCATCATCATCACACGATCATTAGCATCGTCATCACACAATCATCAGCATCGTCATCAGCATTGCCATCACATGATCATTAGCATCGTCATCACACGATCATTAGCATCGTCATCATACGATCATTAGCATCGTCATCACACGATTATGAACATGGTCATCATACGATCATCAGCATCGTCATCATATGGTCATCAGCATCATCATCATACGATCATCAGCATGCTCATCATACGATCATTAGCATTGTCATCATACGATCATCAGCATCGTCATCATACGATCATCAGCATCGTCATCTCAACATCGTATACCCTGCAATACAAACGATCATATTACAGGATGATCAATCCTGTTCTCTTTAGGACATAGCTCCATGGATGATGCAATCCTATCATGTACCTTTTGAACTAAGGTCCAAGGACAATCCAGTCCTACCATGTACCTTTTTAACCGAGGTCCAGGGACGATCCAATCCTATCATGTACGTTTTGAACCGAGGTCCAGGGACGATCCAGTCCTATCATGTACCTTTTGAACCGAGGTCCAAGGACAATCTAGTCCTACCATGTACCTTTTGAACCGAGGTCCAGGGATGATACAGTTCTGTCATTCAATTCTCGGAGACCTCATGTCTACAGCTCAATTCAAAGGACCGAAGTCCAAGGATGATCCAATCCCCTACCTCTTCATTCAGGACTTTATTTTCTTAGACATCTTGTCTACAACTCAATTCAAAGGACCAAAGTCCGAGGATGATCCAATCCCCTTACCTGTTCATTCAGGACTTTATTTTCGGAGACATCTTGTCTACGGCTCAATTCAAAGGACCAAATTTTGAGGACGATCCAATCCCCTTACCTGTTCATTCAGGACTTTATTTTCAGAGACATCTTGTCTACAGATCAATTCAAAGGACCAAAGTCTGAGGACGATCCACTCCCCTTACCTGTTCATTCAGGACTTTATTTTCGGAGACATCTTGTCTACGACTCAATTCAAAGGACCAAAGTCCGAGGACGATCCAATCCCCTTACTTGTTCATTCAGGACATTATTTTCGGGGACATCTTGTCTAGGGCTCAATTCAAACGACCAAAGTCCGAGGACAATCCAATCCCCTTACCTGTTCATTCAGGACTTTATTCTCGAAGACATACATCTACGGCTCTCTTTAGGAATGAAGTCCAAGGATGATCCAATCCTCACATCAATACAGGTACAAGTATCCTCATCCATACAAGTACATTAATATATGTTCATATATCATTAATACAAGTATTCTCATCAATACATCGATATGTAATAATACAATTATCATCATCAAAACATGTATCCTCATCAATGCATCAAAACACATATACATATATCATGCATCATCAAAACGTGTATCCTCATCAATACATATATCATCAAAACATGTATCCTCATCAATGCATACATTATCAAAACATGTATCCTCATCAATACATATATCATCAAAGTAAAAGAAAAATAATGTAAGTATTCTAGGTGTAAGAAATCTAAATCTAAATAAGCATAAATATCTAAGAGTGGTAAACAGGTATCCTCATCATTAGTTATGATACTACTCCTCCTTTCGAGGAGTGTCCTTTAGAGCTACACCAAGCTTGTCTCGGAAGTATTCAAATTTCACACGAGATAGGGGTTTGGTTAAAATATGAGCAACTTGTTCTTCAGTACTCACATACTCGAGTTTGATAGCTCCTCTCTACACCATGTCTCGTATATAAAAGTATCGTATCTCTATTTGTTTTGACTTATCGTGGAATACAGGATTTTCTGTCATTTTGATACAACTTTGATTGTCACACATGATCACAGTGGGATCCATCTCTAAGTCAAACACTCCAGATAATAGTTTCTGAAGCCATAGTGCTTCACAGCTAGCAGAGCAGGCAGCTATGTATTTTGCTTCAGCAGTACTAAGAGCCACACTAGATTATTTCTTGCTGAACCATGAGATCATGGCAGATCCAAGACCATAACATCCACCTGATGTACTCTTTCTATCTGAGATACTTCCTGCCCAATCAGAATCTGAGTAACCATGTAATCTGATTTCATGATTTCCAAGATAATGTAGACCAAAATCTAAAGTACCCTTTAAGTACCTCATTACATGCTTTGCGGCTATTAAGTGAACCTTTCTAGGTTCTACTAGATACTGACTCAGGGTATTTACAGCAAAGCATATATCTGGCCTAGTATTCATTAAATACATCAAAGACCGAATTATTTGTCTATATAGAGTTATGTCCACTAATTCTGATGTGTCATTAACTAATAACTTCAAGTTGGAGTCCATGGGAGTGGCCATGGCTTTACACTCCAACATATCAAATATTTTTAGAATCTCCACAACATATTTACCTTGATTTAGAAAGATTCCTTTTGGTTCTTGCCATACTTCTAGACCTACGAAGTAGTGCATTAATCCGAGATATTTCATCTTGAATTCTGAAGAAAGCTTCTTCTTGCATTCAATAATATGTTTCTCATTTCCGGTTAGAAATAGATCATCTACATATAACAGTAGTATAACTGGTTCATCATCCATTACCTTGAGATAAAGATTAGGGTCATCTTTACTCTTGGTAAAGCCCATGCTTGTTAAGAAATTGTCAATCCTTCCGTACCAAGCTCTAGGAGCTTGCTTTAATCCATATAATGCCTTTTTTAGTTTGCATACATGACTTCTCCCGTCTTTAACCTCAAACCCTTGTGGTTTCTCTATGTACACTTCTTCTTCAATTATACCATTCAGAAAAGCTATCTTAACATCCATTTGGTGTAATTTCCACTTCATCATAGATGCAAGTGCCATGATAGTTCTAATTGAAGTATACCTAGCAACTGGTGCAAAGGTTTCTTCATAGTCATTTCCCTCTTTCTGAGAGAATCCTCGAGCTACAAATCTTGCCTTATGTTTTTCAATGCTACCATCTGCAGCATGTTTTATCTTAAAAATCCTTTTGGAAGAAACCACACTTTTATCTTTTGGTTTGGGAACTATATCCCAAACATCATTTTTCATTATTGACTGATATTCTTCTGTCATTGCTTCTACCCATTCTTTCTTCTGAGCTGCCTCTTCATAGCTAGTAGGTTGTTGATCCACAAGATCACACATCAAGGCCACATAGTTGGATACTAGCTATGGTTTCTTTCTTTCTCTAGTGGAGCCTTCAGGAGCTCCATATCTTTCATCTCCTTAAATAATGTCTCTAGCCCATGCTGGCCTTCTTTTCCTAGATAAGTTTGTAATAGGGGGTTCTTGTGGTTCTATCATGTCATGGTCCTCTGGTGTATCATCTTCAGGAATGTGCACAGCTTTTGTGATTCTAGGAGGTGTATCTTCTTCATAGATTTCTTCAAGTTGACACTTCCTGGATTTCTTGAGAGTTGCTTCTTCATCAAATTTTACATCTCTACTTAATTCCATATGATGAAAACCTGGTATGTAAATTCTGAAGGCTTTGGATGATTCACAATATCCAACAAATATTCCCTTCTTACCAGAAGGATCCAACTTGGTTCTCTTTTCTTTTGGAATGTGAATGTACACAGGACAACCAAATATTTTGAGATGACTTACCTCAGGCTTCTTTCCTGTGAATACTTCTTCTGGAGTTTTGAATTCAAGAGCACTATGGGATAGTCTATTCTGCACATAGACTGTTGTCCTAGCTGCTTTAGCCCATAAATACATGGGTAGATCTTGATCATGTATCATGGTCTTTACAGCTTCCATGATGGTTCTATTCTTTCTTTCAGCCACCCCATTTTGTTGGGGATTGTAGGGAGTGGTTAGCTCCCTCTTGATTCCAGCTTCCTTATAAAAGTCTTCAAAGTCCTTTGAAGTATATTCTCCACCATTATTTGTTCTGAGAATCTTGATTTTCTTTTCTGAGAGATTTTTTATTAAGGCCTTGAACTCTTTGAATTTTTCAAAGACATCATTCTTACCTTTTAGAAAGTATATCCAAGTCTTCCTTGAGTAGTCATCAATGAATCAGAGATAGTATTCAAACCCACTTAGGGAAGTGGTGGGCATTGGTCCACATACATCTACGTGTATTAACTCCAAAATGTTCTTAGTCTTTGTTTCACTCTTTGGAAAAGGGTTCTTGATATTCTTCTCTTTTTCACATCCTTTACATGAGCCACTATGATCAACCTTCAAGTCTGGTAATTCTATGACCACCTTGCTTACATAGGGTAGGGATTTATAGTTAATGTGAGCTAATATTCTATGCCATAGCTCACTGGGGCTAGAGGTTTCATGAGCAAGGGCAACTTCTGGATGTCCCTTGAGCTTATAGAGACCTCCTTCCTCTTCACCGATGACAACTGCATCTTCAATAGATTTTCCTTTGGGCCACATAAGTACTTGACCATCTATGAAGGAAACTCTAAAACCTTTCTTATCTAGTGCTAAGATAGAGAGTAGGTTCTTCTTCAAACCTGGTACATATAAAATTTCTTTAATCTTCAAGGGTGTTCCAGAATCTAGCTTGTAGCTTGCTTCACCAATTCCCTTGATGGGATATTGGTAATCATCTCCTAGAGACACCTTTTGTGTACAAGACTTCTCTTCAAGTTTTGAGAAAGTCTTCCTTTGACCTGTCATGTGCTTAGAAGCACCAGTATCAATGAGCCATGTATCTTCTCCAGGAGATACAGATCCAGAGAGTGCAGAGATCAGGACATATTCTTTTGGATCTTCTTTCTTTACTTTAGATCTTTTCCTTTGAGGCCTTTTCTCTTCCTCTTCTTCTTCTTCTTCTTCTTCTTCTTCTTCACTATCATCTTCTGCCATATGTGCATGGCGTCTTTTGCAGACAAACTTCTTCTTCTTTTGTGAAGGACAAAATCTGGAAATGTGTCCTAGTTTAAGACAACTGTAACACTGGACTGTGGAGAGATCTCTTAATGGATTGGGTCCTCTTCCCCTTTTAAATCTAGAGAAGGGTTGAGATCCTTTGTGGTCAACTTTCTTGAAGTGACCCATTCCTCTTCTTTTGGTGTGAGTACCCAAGGCTTGGTCATCCTCCTTGAGGAGTGCTTCTCTGTTGGCTACCATAGCCTCTTCTTGAACACAATCCTCCCACACTACATCAAACTTCATACTTTCTTTTCTGGCACACATAGTTTGTATAAATGACTCCCAAGGTCTAGTGAGACCATTTAGAGCAGTCATCACAAGTTCATCTTCATCAAGAGTATCACCAATGGCATCTAGTTGCTCCTTGATTTGGGAGACCCTTGAGAAGTAGTCTTGAATGGATTCTCCTTTGTGCATCTTGTTACTCTTCAACTGAGTTCTTAGGTTCATCTTTCTATTGATGTTCTTTCCCTCATACATTCTTCCTAGGACATCATACATTTCCTTTGGAGTCTTCTTGGAAGCCACTTGGGGAATCAAGTGGTCTTTAATAGAATCATCTATGATTCTCTTTGCCCTAATCAAATCTTTCCTATGCTTCTCTTTGGCTTCATCTCCTTTAGGTTCTGCAACTTCATCCTTGATATACTGAGCAAGATCATTCTCTTCAAGAATGAGACCAATTTTGTATTTCCATGCCCAGAAATTCTCTATACCTTCTAACTTGTCTTCAAGCTTAGTGCTTGGAGCCATCTTCTCTTGGGGGAGTCCAAGAGACAAGAGATAGAATAGTACTTACCTGGAAACTTTAACTTTTTACTTTTCCGGATCTGCAACAGAATTTCTGGTTTATCACACTTTTGGTAAAACTAGGGTTTGACTTTCCCAAAGTTCGACCCAACCAAAAACCGCGATCCAAAACTCAAAAGATAGATCTTTAGAAGAGCTATTCAGCCATGCAATCAGAATCCAAAAATACTAACTTTTGCAAAAACCCTAATTTTGGGAGAGAGAGAGAAATATAATTTCACCTTGTGAAATATGTTCTATTCAGGGTAGCTCTGATACCATGTTAAGTTTTAAACCAAATAGACGAGCAAGATCACTGAAAGAAACATAATCACAAGATAGACACATAATTTACCCTGGGAAACCCTCATGGGGTAGAAAACCCAGCAAAGCTTTCCTCAATAAGATGATCAACCAAAATACAAGATGTGCTCCAAGACTTGTCCTTCTTCTCTACCTCACATGCAGACCTCCCAGACACAAGTTCGCTACTTTTTGAGTTGTGGAAGTGTGTCAAATGAGGAGCTCCTCTCCTCTACTTATACTAGATCCTAACTGACCAAAAACCCTAATGGGGCCAACCTCTACTGGAGAAGTCTAATAACCCCTAAAATATAAACTCAGGGCCGACCCCCACATGGTGGGTCTAATAACCCTAGTTACCACAAACCATCGGAGGAATAAACATCTCCGAATACATAATAGAATTGCCTTGGAGGGATGAAACATCTCCAGAATAATAATGTACAAGTATAATATTCTTAGAAGTTACAATATTCAACAATATACATATATATATTATTAAATAAATTATAACTAATACTTAAGAGTGTAAAGACACTAAAAGTATTTTTAAGGGAAGATGTAAAGTCAAGTAAACTAAACCATCTCAAAACCAAAACCCTAGGCTCTGCCCCTCACCAAATACTTATAAATAGAAGGACATTACAACAGATGGGTGCCAAATAATGAGATTGGAGTTCCAATTCTTGCATCTGGAGAGTACAGATTAAATCCTCACTAAGAAAGATAACAACAACGTTTTCTCTAGGCCTTCTAGTCTCATTGCATGCTTGATCCATCTCAGAGGTGATCCATTAACGTACCAGGAACGGTTCGAGATCTATGGTAGGGAGGAATGTGGCAGTTCCAAAGTTAGTCAACCACATCATTACAAGACTCATAAGTATTTTCTATTAATATGTGTTTGTATTTCATAGATTAAAGAGGTAATCCAAGTAGTATTTCCACAAGTAGGTTTTATAAATCTTTTTATATGTCTTTTTTTTCATAAGGAAAGTTATAGGCATAATTTTTAAAAGAAAGTGTTATAGATTTAAATGTGATGCTACAAATTTTTATCAGTTCTGTGGTCATTGACAGAACAAATTAGTCATGACACACAAGGGTTTCATAAATTTATTATGTTGTTGTAGAATAAAACTAGGATTCAAACATAACCGAAACTTCTTTCATAAAATTAAAGCCTTCATCTAAATAATATTTTAAATAAAAGAATTATGTTATAATTCTCATAGATTCATTTCATTCAAAAACCATGCATAAACATTTAAAAATGATCAATATAGAAAACATAGTAATCTTAAAATAAATTAATTAATGTATATTTCACCCAAGCCTAGCTTTGCAATCCAAAGTTTTAGCACGATGTTCACATGACCCTAAATCTAACTGTCCACACAATCATCAAACAAAATTACAATCCCATAAACTATCAGCGTAGACTGAAGGTCTGTTTCATTCCTTAAAACATTAAATACAATTACCAGCTATGAAACAAAACGACTTTTCCAGATTATAAATCATAGCGAAGATTTTATCTCACGACTTTCACCGTCGACCAACCCAGGATCAAATCCCATGGAGGATATCGCTCTAGCAGAGCTCTCTATTCCTAGAGATCAGCTACGCTAATAAAATATTAAAAGCAAATTACAAGTTTAAAACCATACAGAGGCCAAAATCGTAAATCTAATTAAAAGAATTGTTTAGAAACACAGAATTAAATAGTGACACAATTTTACCCAGTACATCATTTACAATACAAAAACGTTAAAAACAATATTGAAATTCCATATTAAAAGCTTCCACTCAGAATGACCAAAACAATAGATGTTCCAAAATATAGTTTACACAAGTTCAAGCTTTCCCTGGTCTCACACATTACATAGAATCGCCTTTACAGGATGATATGAATAAGCCGTGACTCCCCAAAATTTAAACAGAGTAAAAGACTCTAAAAATCCATAACATAAATATTGAATAAGGAGCCTCTTAGAAAACGAGTTCTCTATACAAAAAAAATGAAAAAACACCCAGCCTTCTTTTAAACACCCGAAACCCTTGTCACTCCAGGGGTGTAATACACTCACCCTTGTGAAACCAAAACATGATAGGGTCACTCTCCTAGCAATAAGAATGGAAAGGCTGAGGGACATCAGCTTACAACATTTAGAGCAACACGTCGAGCTTATACCAATGCCCAACATTCAAATCCCTGCACCTATAGCAAGCAACCAAAACGAATGCTTTAGAAACCTTAAAACATAGAAGTTAGATGAAAACTTCATTTATAAAAAATGTTTAGCAGGATGTCAGTAGACATTACCTGATCATCCTACTTCAACCATGGTGCATCCAACCAGGGATGCGACCATCTCTCAACGCCCAGAAAAAGACTTGGAAACACCGTAGGTGCTCCCTTCAAACATCACTGAGTGGTGGCTCCACATTACTCTCTGAACTAGCACAGACGAAACCCTCCCAGACGAGTTGATAGATGTGTTTAAATGATAACCAAGCTCTGTCAAAACACAGAGGAGAAGCATTAAGCTTCACACTCTTCCCATACTAACTCTATGGCTGGGACTAATCCCGATGTGGAGAACCTACAATAATTAATTAATGCAAATACACGAGATATTAGAAATAACAGAACTTACAATCACTTTTATATTGATCAAAAGCCACTTCGAGGGGGCAACCTCCTCTGAGAAAGCTCAATACAATTAACTTCATGGTCCTTCATAGGCCTCAACACACACTCATATACTAAGTCTAGGCACCAATACTATGGTTCAAAACCATGGGCCACTACAAACTATGGATCAACAATACTATGGGCGACTTACAAAGCATATGCGCCAACAACAATAACACAAACTATGGATCAACAAATACTACGGGACGACTTACAAAGCATATGCGTCCAACAACAATATACTAACAAAGTAAAGACATGTGTTCCTAACATCACCTCCCCCTTAGAAAAAGCTTTGTCCTCAAAGCTTTAGATGTGGAAATTGTTGCTGAATCTGAAGGAGTGGTTCCCATGTAGCATCCTCTGGTTGCATGCCATGCCACTGAATTAAGACCTCTGTGATAGAGAGAGAGCGAAGCTGATGAGTGCGCCGATTGAGGATGGCCTCCAGTTACAAAAGGATGGATCCTTCATTATCCAGTTCAGGTAAAATAGTTTGTCCACTGATGTTGGTGCCAAGAAATTTCTTTAGACAAGAGACATGAAATACTGGATGAATGCGGGAAGAAGGAGGAAGTTCCAATTTATAAGCAACGGACCCAATCTTCTGAAGAATCCGATATGGCCCATAGAACTTTGGGGTGATCTTATGACACCCTTTCAGTTTCAGGGAGGATTTCTTGTACAGCTAGAGACGAAGAAAAACCATATCGCCTGCTTGAAAAGTGCGCTCAGAACAGTGTGTTGTTTCATGCGATTTCTTGCCATGTGTAGATTGTCCTGCAAAATGCGAAGAATTTGATCTCGGTTTCGAAGGACCGTGTCAACTTCCTGAACTAGTGAACTGCTAGGGTTGTATGGTAGAAGAACTGGAGGTGCCTGACCATAGACTGCTTCATATGGGGTCATTTTAGAGGCAGTGTGGTAAGAGGTATTGAATCACCATTTAGTTAGAGGGAGCCACTTTTCCCACTGATGTTGTTGTTCATAGGTGAAGCAACGAAGATAGGTTTCCAAGCATTTATTGATAATTTCAGTCTGACCATCTGTTTGTGGGTGATACCCTGAACTCATCTTCAGTTTGGTGCCAGTGTGGTGAAATAGTTCTATCCAAAAATGACCGGTGAAAGTCGCATCACGATCTGAGACAATGGAAGAAGGGATGCCATGAAGATGAAAGATCTGGTCTAGGAATATTTGAGCGACTGAGGAGGTTGTATAGGGATGGCTGAGAGCACAAAAATGACTATATTTGGAGAGGAGATCAACCACAATGAGAATCACTGTCTTCCCTCCAGATTTAGGGAACCCTTCAATGAAATCCATAGAAATATCTGTCCAAATCTGTGTAGGAATGGGAAAGGGTTCGAGCAATCCTGGAAGCAGTGTCGTTTCACCCTTATTGCATTGGAAGGTATCACATTCAGCCACCATCTATTGAATTGTCCTTTTCATGCCCTACCAAAAGAAGTTACGCCGTGCACGTTCATACGTTTTGAGGAACCCAGAGTGTCCCACCGATGGAGAAGCATGGAGTTCATAGAAGACAACCTATTGAAGATATGTGCTCTGTGGAAGAACCAGATGACCCTTATATCTCAAGGAAGCACCATCCAAGAGTAATGTGGTACAGTAGAGGGGTTGTTCGTCAAGTGTTGGATGATTTGAGATAAGGAAGAGTCATTGACATAACCCTGTTGAACAGATTGCAAGCAATTTGGAACAGGCATAGAAATAGCTGAAAGAGATCCTTGGGCATCAAATGTGCGAGAAAGAGCATCTGCCACAATATTGTCCTTACCCTTCTTATAAGTGATATCATAGTCATAACCCATGAGTTTTCTAACCCATTTCTATTGTGCTGGGGAGGAGACATGCTATTCCAAGAAATATTTCAGACTTTGGTGATCATTCTTATTGCAGAAATGATTCCCTAATAGGTATGGTTGCCACTTCTGTACTGCATGCAAAATAGACATCATTTCCTTCTCATATGTAGAGGCAGCTAAATTCTTACCTGAAAGGGCTTTCCTGGTGAACGCAATGGGGTGTTCATCTTGAAGGAGAACAGCACCAAGTCCATTGCCGCAAGCATCACTCTCAATAGTGAAGGGCTTGGAAAAATCGAGCATTGCTAGAACAGGTGTAGTACACATAGCTTGTTTCAGTTTGTCAAATGCACACTGAGTAGCATGTGTCCATGTAAAAGCATCCTTTTTCAGTAGAGCAGTTAATGGAGCTGTAATTTTGCCATAATCCTTGACAAACTTGCGGTAGTAGCCAGTCAACCCCAAAAAACCACGAAGCCTCTTGAGTGTCTCAGGATGTGGCCCATTGTTCATGGCAGCGATTTTGGCAAGATCCACGTGAACCCCTTGTGCTGAGATAATGTGCCCGAGATACTCAACTTCCTTCTATCCAAAAACACATTTAGACTATTTGGCGTGGAGATGATGGTCAGAGAAAAGTTGCATGACAAGATCCAGATGCTGGAGATGTTCAGCCCATGTTTTACTGTAGATGAGGATATCATTAAAGAATACCAGAATGAATTTCCGCAAGTAGGGCCGAAATATTTTATTCATTAAGGCCTAGAATGTGGAAGGAGCATTAGTGAGGCCAAAGGGCATGACCAAAAACTCATAGTGGCCATCATGTGTGTGGAAAGTTGTTTTAGGGATATCATCCTCATGAACCCGAATTTGATGATACCCAGAACGAAGATCCAACTTGGAGAAAAATTGAGCCCCATGAAGCTCATCAACAACAAGAATTGGAAACTTATCCTTGATGGTGAGGTGATTAAGTGCTCCGAAGTCAATGCAGAGGCGCGATGACCGATCTTTTTTGTGGACAAGAAGAACTGGAGAAGAAAAGGAACTAGTGCTTGGGCGAATAATACCTTGCTTCAATAAGTCCCGAACGAGCATTTCAATCTCTATTTTTTGGTGAAATGGGTAGCGATAGGGCCTGATGTTGGGAGGAACATTTCCCGGAAGGAGCTGAATGCGATGGTCTTCTGGCCTTGAAGGCGGCAATCCCACTGGTACAGCAAAGACACCTGTATATCGATCCAAAATTTGTTGTAGATCCAAAAAGTAGTGGAGACCGCTGATGGTTGCATCTAAATGGAATGGATCTGAGCGATGACACCATGTGAATTCTTCTAAAGGATATTTTCCATGCGATGTGAACTGATGATGCTAAGAGACGTTGGTTGTAATCTTGTCAATGTGTGTTTTTGTCCATTGGTGGAAAACTGCATCCAAAGTTCAGGAAAATCCCATAAGATAGGGCTAAGTGTGCGTAGCCATTGAGCACCCAAAACCACATCACATCCGCCTAAGGTCAAGGAAAACATGTCAGAGCGCAGGGTATAATCTCCCATAGAGATACGCTCATTACGACACTTTCCTTTGCAAGGTAAGGTGCCCCCATTGGCAACCATGACTTCAAAGTTGGAGCAAGGATGGATAAAACAATCAGCTTGTTTGGCGATCCGAGGGTCAATGAAATTATGAGTGCTACCAGAATCAATGAGTATTGTAAGAGGAAGCTTCTTGAAGTAACCCCTGACCTGCATTGTTTGGGGGGTGGTGATTCTAGCTAAAGCATGGAGACATATCTCTGGCTGGTCATCCTGAGACGGAGGGTCAATAGGCGGTTCCTGAATGTCGACCTGAGCATCCATTGTATCTGGATCTTCGTCACCAGTTCCAGAGGCAGGCAGAGAATCCACATCCAAGAGATAGAGCTTTTGCTGAAAACATCTATGTCCCTGAGTGAATTTCTCATCACAATTATAGCAAAGCCCCTTTTCTCTGCGTGCCTGCATCTTTGTTTCACACAAATGCTTGATAGGAGTTGGTCGAGGAGCTGGCGGTATGGGTGGTCGTTGAGAACCCATATTTCAGAAGGGAACAAAAGTGGGCTCGGAGCGCTGTTGGGCTACAATCTTATCTTCTGCCAACTTAGCCAACCCTAGGGCTTCCATCATTGTGTTGGGATAGAACATTTTGACCTCAGAGCGGATGGCATCCTTTAGACCACTTATAAAACAACTTCGTTAGAAGTCATCAGACAATCCTTCAGTGTGGTTGGCTAGTTTCTCAAATTTTGTTTGATACTCTCTCACCATGCCAATTTGGGAAAGTTTAGTGAGGGCTCCTATGAAGTCATCAAAAGCACTAGAACCAAATCGTTGCAAAAGGAGCTAGCAAAATTCTGGCCATTTTGGCTCTTCATGAGCCTTGATGTACCAACGGTACCATTGAAGAGCTTCCTATTCCAAATGAAAGGATGCAAGTGGAACTGTGTTGACATCAAAAGTATTATGAAGACTGAAATACTGTTCTACATGATAGATCCATCCAGTTGGATCAGTACCATTGAAGCGAGGAAAATCAAGCTTTGGACCATGGAAATTGCTAGAAGAAGAGAACCCATTGTCTGATGAAGACTCGGACTGTCGTTTGTTGTTCATGGTTGAATGCTCAAGATGGAGGCCGAGATATTTTTCATCTAGATCATGGAGTTTGGTTTGGATGGTGGCAAGTGCTTCCTCCATAGTTTTTGCTTCGGCGCGGGTGACAACCATGATCAGGAGTTTTTTTTGTTTTGTTTGGGAGTGGGTAGAAAAACAAAAACAGAGACTATTTCAGTAAAGGAAAATCTGGATTTGGGAAAAAATTAGAAGGGTAATTTGGGTTTGACTAGGTTTTGGACATTGTCAAAATGGCAAGGAAGCAGAAAAGGACGATTTCAGAAGCGGGGTGAAAGAATGAGAAAATTTGGCAGAGAGGGACAAAGAAGCAGAATTAGGAAATGAACTCTGTGGTAAAAGTTTAAGGCGATCGGGTGAAAATTGAATAAATTATGTCACACCCTAAAAATAGACAAATGTGAGATTTCGGGTGTTGGGAAGTGGAATTTGGGATAGGGTCCTCAGGAATGAAAGATGTAGAATGGGATTGCAGGGGTGTCAGAGAAGTTTCAAGGGAAACGGAATTAAAATAAGGGAGGTATGGTGGAAAAATAGTTTTATTTATTTATTTATTTATTTAGAAATGGATCGGTAACGGTGCGGAAGGGATCTGCAACAGATGGATCTGCAATGGCGTGGAAATGATCGGCAATAGATGGATCTGTAACGGCGCAGAAGTGATCAGCAACAGATGGATCTGCAATGGCGCAAAAGTGATCGGCAACAGTTCTGGACAGAGGAACTCTGCGATGTATCCGCTGAAAATAGATATGGACCCCAGGTATGCTTAGCTTCCTAACAATTCAAGGGATTCACTTGGCCACCAATGCTGTCTGACAGCTTGCGTATTGGGGTAGTACCCCTCACTCCACGGCTCAGGTAAGACTAATAACCGCTTTGCCACAAATGACAGCTCTTGTTTTACCTCACAGGTGGGAACTAGTCAATTAGGTAGGGGTCGTTGCCCTTTTCGCTGGCACGTCCTCTGAATGGGCCAGCTACTTCGGGGTTCCTGTTGTACTCCTCACAATGATTTTTAGGGCTTATGCCCAAGTAATTCCCATAGTTAACCGGATAGGGATTATTCCTAAATCCGAACCTGCAACAAATGCGAAAAAAAAAAATTTGACAGAAATTTCACCAAGCGAGCCCAAGAAAGTGCTATGATACCAGATGTGGAGAACCTGCAATAATTAATTAATGCAAATACATGAGATATCAGAAATAATAGAACTCATAATCACTTTTATATTGATCACATGCCACTTCGAGGGGGCAACCTCCTTTGAGCAAGCTCAATACAATTAACTTCACGGTCCTTCATAGGCCTCAACACACACTTATTTACTAAGTCTAGGCGCCAATACTATGGGTCAAAACCATGGGCCACTACAAACTATGGATCAACAATACTACGGGTGACGTACAAAGCATATGCGCCAACAACAATTACACAAACTAAGGATCAACAAATACTACGGGATGACTTACAAAGAATATGCATCCAACAACAATATACTAAGAAAGTAAAGACATGGGTTCCTAACACCCGACTAAAGGCCCTACCATGCACCAAGCCTACGTGGACTAAGGTAGAACGTGCTCTTCACTTGGTTTCATTCAATGCACCACCAAACCTCACTTCCAACGCTCCACTCCAAACCTTCGTAGGGACTTATGATAAAAGATTTAAGTCTTTAGCATAGTAGATTAAGGTATTGCCACCATAAGTGTCGATAGGATGTAACCCATAGTATAGGTAGTAATCCATAGCTAGGTAGGGAGTAATTTTTCCTTAGGACTTATCAAAAGAGTTTTAAACCTTGAGGTAGGGTTTGGTTATTGTAGTATACTACTAGTTCTTAGGATCTTCGTATCCAACAGAAGGTTTATATTTCCATCCTTTTTCCATTTTAACATACCTTAGAATTTAGGTCGAGTCTTTAGAAACCTGCAAGAGTTAAAAATATAAAAATGAATTAGATTTACAACTAAGTAAACTCAGTCCTTCAAAACCCTTTCACATCTCACCATAAAAGTAAAATATAAAGAGTTGTTTGCAATAATTAAACTAAGTCTTAGCCATACAAACATTAGTTACAAGATTGACATAGACAAACCAAACTAAGAACATTTCAGATAAGCAAACCAAGAGAATAGTTAAAGAACTCATCAAAATACTTCTCAATGCTGAAGTTAATTTTATAAAGACCGTTTATTCAATTTAAACACCCATACACATTTGTTTTTTTTATAGTTTATTTTTAGGGACATTACACCTATACTCTGAACACCCTCGAGCTTGGCCAGATATCCACTAGCTGAAAGGATATGAAAATCTTCTACATGAATTCCTCTCAGTAAGTAACTCAGAATCTAATTCACATCCACCATTTAGACTTTTCGGTAGACAAAATTTAACTTTTACGTTTTTGTAGTAGTAGAATAAAATACACATGTATTCATGATTATTAACTTGTAGCATTGGAATCTTCCCTAAACATAGTGTGACCCCTTCAAGATGAGTAATAGAGTTCTCAACTCAATAAAAATTATATGTAGTTATTATAATAGATATTTTGGCTCCACATAAAATATTAAAGTTTGGTTCTAAACAGAAAGACTTTTCATCTTTAAATAAAAAAAGGGTCGATCAAAAACATAACTTTTAAAGTGAAAGAACTCTCGGTTTCTATGGTTAACTAATTAACCATATATCCAAAATAAAATAAAGTAAAATGTAATATGCATCTCATGCATACTCCTTGGTTTCTTAGAGATTATTTTAATGATTTTTTTTCAAGAATATACATTGTAAATGAATACTTCATAAAATGCTAGCTATAGAGCACAACTCCCATTAATTCCAAAACAAAATCGAGTAAAATATATGAATAAAAAGGAATATGTTCTATATCTCATTAAGCGGGGAGAGAAGGATAAATTACCAACATATTGGAATATATATTGTTGGCATACTTTTACTTTGACAAAGGTTCAAGCATCCAAACAACAACAATAAACACCATAGATACCATCCTAAAAGGGGTTTATCCCTTTCAGCAACACCTGCGAAGCAGACGAGGTCTCACCCAAACTACGTATGGAGATTGGAAGATCAAGGTTTTTTCAATGCAGAAGGGGAAAAAATTAATAAACAAGTCATTCATCTAATAACACATAACTTTGGCACATCTACCACTTCCACAAACCATTAACTTCAATAGAACTCATGACTTAACCAAAATTGATATAACATATATTATACTTCGCATTCATAGATTTATTCATCTAAACACAATCAGACATTCATTCATGTAACTCATAAGCAAAGGAAACAAACAAAACACATCACACAAAGAACACCATGATTGAATGTAGAAACCCGAGATGGGAAAAACCACAAAATATCTTTGTATTTATTATGAGTCGCAGCCAATAAATAAGCATTTCATGTTTATGAATTAAAGATTCTTCCTTTGATTACAATAGACCTACACACACATCCTATAAATATTGCGACTGAGCTCTTCACAAAAGATCCAACATACATAGAACAATTCGCCAGTTGCGAACACAAATAGGGATAATTTCCAAAACAACTTACTATTCTCTAACCAACCCAAAATTTCCTTGTTATTACATATTTATACGGCGCACATAACCTACCATGCTCCCACTAACCCATTATCCAACTACTCGACTCATTAATGTAAGTGGACAAACTTTAACTAATCGACTCAACTCTACCCTTTGACATAACTAACATAACCTTTTTCCTGGTTTCTCGGCCCTTCGTCCTAGTTGACCACTTCGTCAAACCACTTCTAGTTCGGCTCTATCCACACCAAAATTTGTTACCCAAAATTCACTACGCCCAATAGGCCCCCAACACTCACATGTGGCTCATCCCAAGCCACTTCAAGGGTGGTTTACAGCTTCCTACATCTTCGACAAGAAATACTTGTAGACTTTTCTAGTAACCTCGACCAACTGTTGAAATTTTTCCTTCTTCTATTTTATTACCTCGGCCAACTCAACAATTATATGCTGTTTTCTCTACTCAATAGTCTAAGTAACTTACATTTGAATGTGTGCATGTTGACCTTCAATGAATTCAAACACTCACTCAGCTTACAATTGGAGTGCTTCTACCCTTTCTAACCGCAACCTGTGTTGAACTCTTAGTTGGTTGGGATTGCTCTACAACGCTTTATTTTTTGCATCCTTTCACATCCTCTCAACTTGTGGCAGGGTATTTAGAAAACCCCGCAAAGTTTTCATATTTTCTTCGGTGACCCCAATTCTTGTAGTGATATCCTCAAGCTTTGCATATTCAATAAGCATATCCCAAGTATGTGACACCTCCGTGTACATCTTCATACATTGAACCCTCGATTCTTGATTACTTTGGAAAACCCCTTGCACCTCTACTTGTGTTTCCTATGTTACTTCTCGTAGTGTGATGGATACCATCTTGGCTTCTAAATCTTGCACTTTCTTCCTATACCATGAAATGACAGCTTCTAGCCATTGCAACTTCTCCTCCAGTGCCATTTCATCAATTAATTCTTCCTGAGGAACTGCACTACATGTTACTACAATAACCTCCTAGAACTTCTATTTTTCATGAACGAGAAAATCATTTTCCTACCAAATCTTAGCAGACTAATGATTTAGTGTCACTTCCTGGTTCGTGTATGCCTTCATAAGGTCAAAAATTGAGTGCTCCCTAGGTTTCAGCTCCTGTGCAATGCTTTCTTGTAAATTATGCAATATAAAAAGATGCAATGTAGAGAGCTTCAATTCCACATAACTTGTTTGTTGAACTTGTACACTTGGCCCCACTTCATCAAAACTTATTGCTCTCAGGAACACCTTGACTACTATTGTTGATCTACTTAACCGTCTGGAAGAGTTTGTCCAATATGTCCGTCATACTACTAAATAGTTGAACTATTTTCTCCTCTATGATTTTCCTATTCTCTTTGGAAATCTCCCTTATCCTGTCAAATATGATGCTGACATCATCATCTGTTAAGGCCATTATTTTGGTTGACCTCTACTCTTTTTGCTTCTTCTTTCCTCCTTGCTTCGATGTCTCATCCTTGCACTTTTCCCCCACACTTAGATCAGTTTAAGTTTGGCTTGACTCTTTATCATCATCATTTTATTGGGGAGTGTTACCTTCATCACCCCCATAACCTATTTTTTGCGTACTCGTGTTCTTACTTGTGTTCTGCTGCTAACCAGAAGTACCCTCTTATCATTGATTTTGCTACGGTGAATCTGGTGAAATTTTGTTTGGTTTAGTAGGAACCTACCATTCTTATGGCCACTCTTGTATAATATTTTCAACTTCTTCCGCTGATAATTTGAACCCAATGGCTAACCACTACTTATGTGGATCTCATCTTGATTGTATGTACATGTGGTGAGGTCTAGCTTTGAACCTCACAATGCCCCGACACTTTACTATGACGTCTTCCTCAATATGGGGTATCTTCCCACCATAATATTGTAGTGCCTCTTTCTACATATAGAAGGTGACATTGCTCTCTTCCTATCTTTGTTTGATGCTAGAGTACCACAAATTCATGTACCATGAAGCATAACAAGGCCCAATTGGGTACATTCCCTGATAATTCTCTGGCTCCGCCCATGCTACAAATGAAACTAACAACAACAACCAAGTAAGTAAATGGTGTACCATTGTCTTGGGTGTTGGCATAGTCAGCAAGGAACTCATTTAGAAGGAATTTAGACCAGTTCATTTGCATGCATTCTATGCCTTGTTCCACCGTGGCAATGATCGATAATGTCACTTGGTTCGATCACACTTTTCTCATTACTTTCGTCGCTATCGATTTTGCAACAAAGGGAACCACATGGTCACTACAAGACATGACATCGAAATTGTTGTTGTTGTTCGAGAATTGGTATTTGTCCTTCATTCTTGCATCCAACTCTATATCTCTTTCTTTTCCAACAAAAAAATGAGCAGGGTCTAACCTATTCTTTGGAAACCCTGTGATCTTCCCTATAAGGTCACTGTCCACCAAGACCTTAGTCTCCAACCATAAACAAGCTCCATGGAAATATAATAGCAGCTACGTCACATAGGTATTAGCTTCAATAATCCTACCAAATTGTGGCAAGTGCATCAATGAAAAATACCCGCTCTCTTCAGGCCCAATCCCCACTGTATTGGCTCAAGCTCTAACAATATGCGTTCATCCATACTCACTATCTACATGTAGTTCTTGTAATGAAAGTCTGGAAATTTGGCGATGTCGTGGTCTGCATATGAAAATTTATCGATGTTATCTAGAATGTCACCCTAGATGATAACACCCTTTAGAACTGGTAATGACACTAATTGATATTTTGCATTCTTCAGTAGTCGAACTGGCTTCAGATTCAGATTTCATGGTCGAACATAACCTGGCATAATAGTTGCATACTCTGACGTGGATGCCTCAGCATCATGGATCACCTCCATTCTCATCTTTGGATTATTTCGGTTCACTTTTCGTGACTTCTTCAACACATTCACTTGAATGTGCTGAGAGACAACCTCTAGCTGCTCTAGACTAGCTGGCACAGAGCCCTGCATGTGTATTTCTTTGACAGAACTCTGAAATCCACTAGTTTCATATAGATTGACCTAAATTTTGATACTCTATAGAAATGAATTCTTTCTGTGTAAGTTTCTCGAGATCTGTTGTGCTTAATACGCTTCAACATCAAGGCAACAATGAGTTCCGACCAAGAGATAAGTGCACTTTTAAACTTAATTCCCCCAGGCGATCTTTCTGTCATTCCCAATGCAAATTGAATGTACTCAATCCTTGCAATCATCATGATGACAACATTGAATCTATTCACACACTTCAATATTTTCGACAATTAATGCAAAAACCACACTAATTCCACCACTACGCCCATCATAAAAGAAGCAATTAATGCTCGTCAACTGTAGCTTCGATAGGTTATCAACTTTGACATATGGGACTACTACCAACCCCCAACCCATTTTTATGATATACTACTTCGACATGAAAATAAGTTGGGGTTTCCAAATTTCAAAGTAAGACTTTGATAGGAAAAACCTCAACAAAAAAAAATCAACACAAAATTAAACTTGGGGTTTCCAAAATCTTCGACACAGCAACACATTGGCATAAAAACTTTGAGACAACTAACCTTGACAGAGAATAAAACTTGGGGTTTCTATGAGACATCTACAGACATAAAATAATTTTATTTTTATTTTTATGTACAAACACTAAATCAAAACTTCTTTACTACGACGAGGAACGATTATCCTTATAGGGATTTAGTCGACTACAATTGACCCATACATTGATGATTTCACCATCTAATTTACGAAACTATACTGTGCCTCCTTTCGTCACACAGTTAATAACACAAAGACATACCCAATGCATCCTTAACTTTCCAAGGTGTTTGAAAACATTACTATCATAGAAAAGAACCAAATCTCCTTGCTAAAAATGCTTCTTGGTGAGGTGTCAATCATGCCAATCCTTTTCTCTATCTTTCTGCACTTGTTGATAGAATATTGCAATGAACCTATCTTCTTATACCTGATGTAACTATGAAAGTATTTCCTCAACAACACCAGTATCAAACATACTAGTGAAATAATCGATTCTTAAAATTGGAATGATGTACTCCATGGGAATCACATATTCTTGTCCATATACCAACCTAAATGGAGTCTGGTCCATCAAATTATTACATGTTGTTCTATACGCCGCTAATATTGCAGGAACTCTCAAGTCCCAGTCATCACAGTTCACATTACAAACTTTTGGTAGTGCATGTTCCAGAATTTTATGGAATGATTTGACAGTCCCATTTGCCTATGGATGATATGGAGTACTCTTGCTATGGTAAATATAAAATTCCTCTGTAAGTGATTCTATATTTTTATTAACAAAATATGCACCCTGATCACTTAGTAAAATTTGAGGACATCCAAACCTGGTGACAAAATGATCAAAGAGACTTTGCAGCACTACAATCTTGTACTTGTGCAGCTTCAAGCCATCTGGTAAGATAGTCAATCGCAGTAATAATATACCTTGCACCAATTCTTTTCTGTGGTGGGTTTATTAGACCCACAAAATCAATAGCCCATTTCTCAAATTCCTACAAGGTCACTTGTGGAACTAGTATCATTTCATCTCTCATTGATGGCTTCTCGATCCTTTAACATACATCATAGTTCTAATAATACTCCTTAGCATCCTTATGGAGGGTAGGCCCCCATAAACCGACTCTTAATATTTTCTTTGTAGTAGCTTTACTTGAATAATGGCCTCCCACGACTTTGTCATGAGCCTCAACTAAAATGATTGGTCGCTTGTGCTCCAAAACACGGCGATGCAATACTTCATTCGGTCCTAACTTGTAGAATTGAATGGATATCAATAGATAATACGCATACTTAACAACCAACTACTTCTTCTATGCAATCGTATATACCTATAGTGCCACACCTGTAGACAAAAATCTCACAATGTCATCAAAATACTCATCAACCATTATTACTGAAAAGAGTTGTGCATCTGGGACATTATCTTCTAAACTAGTCTATTCTTCTCCTCTTTTCATCCTCAACAGATGGTCAGGTCCAACATCCAATCTTCCTTGTTTGACGGCAATTTCAAAATTATACTCTTAAAACAACAATAACCATCGATAGATCTCCCCTCCCAACACTATCTCGTTGACGAGGTACTTCAAATTAGAGTGATATGTAAATATTTTAAAGTGATCTCCTAATACATAATGCCTAAACTTATGCACAACACAAACCATGGCTAGGCCTTCCCTCTCTATCGTAGTGTAATTTATTTTAGCTATTGACAAATTTCTTCTAGCGAATGCAATAGGATTATCAATAGAACCTTCACCTAGCTAGGAGAGCACTGCACCCAGTGTGACAGATGAGGAATAAACATGCACATTATATTCTTTATGTTAGTCAGTGAACACCAAAATAGGCTTTGTAACCATTTTCTCCTTTAAAGTATCAAGGCTCTGCTGACAGTCTTCATTTTGGTGGAAGTTCGGATCTTTCTTTAATAGTTTGTCCATAGTGGCTCTAATCTCAGCATAGCCTTTCATAAACTTCCTGTAATATCATGTCTGACCCAGAGTTGTTCTTAACTATCGAACTGTAGAAGGTCGAGGTAGATCAAATTTAATGGCAATCTTCATAGGATCCACCAACAAACCTTTCTTGCAGACCACATGACCCAACAATATACCGAACGGGGTACAAAACATGCATTTGTTATGATTCAAAGAAATATGGTACTGTCTACAGCGTTCTAACATGAACCTCAAATTTTCAATATGATTTTTAAGCAAACCATATAATGTTCAGTCATCAAAGTAAACTTCCAGAAACTTATGAATGAATTCCTTAAAAGCAACGACTACTACACTTGAAAAATTTGCAGGAGCATTCTTTAGACCAAAGCGCATTACTGTATACTAGAAGAAGCCCCATTATGTTGGAAATGTTGTTTTATGTCTATATTCCTTGTCAATCTTTATTTGATGATATCTAGAAAATTCATCAGTAAAGTAATACGCTTCTTGACCTCCGACCCTTTTGAGCACTTCATCTGTAAATGGCATTGGAAATGGATCATGTAGACAAGCATCATGTAGTTTCCTTAAATCCACACAAATTTGAATCTCACCGGTCTTCTTGTCGTGGACTACAATGGATTGATCCACTCCGACTCTTCGACAGCCTCAATAGTTCTTGCATCAAGCATTTTTTTCAGCTCACCTCTAACTTTCTCCTTGTATCGATGATTCAATCTGTACAACGTTGACTTAATTCTATTAACACCTAGTTTCATTGGTATATTCATTTATCCTAGTTCACCAACAATCCCCTTCATCTCTAAAAACATAGTAGGGAACAAATCTTGAAATTCATGCAACATATCAGTGATTTTACCCACTGTTTCATCATCCCAATAATCCCCAGTGTTTGCAAACTTAGGATTTCCAGGGGACCCAATGTTTACCTTTTTAATATTCAGTGGCTTCATAAATCTGTCAGACGAGATATTTGGTTCCTTCAAGTCACAACTTCCTTCATTTTTTGGGATATGAATATCTCTCGGATCATCATCCTCTAGCCTTCTAGTAATATCATAACACTCCATCATTTCCTCCAATGTCACATTCCATTGTGGCAGATTAGACACTGTGTTATCTCCCCAAATAATTTTGTCGAGTTGATTAATTTTAGATGATGGGAGGTCATTTGAAAATTCATTTCTAATTTTTTAAGGCTCATTTTTTATATCTTTATGCATGTAATAAAGTTTGAAAAACATTAGATTGGGTTTTCATTTAAAAAATTTCAAAAGACAAGTTTCGGTAGCAAAGCGCTTATTTAAAATGGTCCCTAAGCTACCGAAAGCCTTGCTTTCGGCAACTTAAATGAAATTTTCGAGCCTCTCCTAGCTACGAAAGTGAAAGGACATACATCGTGAGTTAGGGGGCAGTTCTCGATGGCTTGGGAGAATACGATGGTGTTCATTAGCCACTGAAAGGTAAGTTTTGGCAACTTACCAGTCAAAATCAAATTGCTCGAAGCTACCGAAAGCGGAGGCATTCTCAACACTATTTTGGAAGCTTACAAGTCAAAAGAAAAATTGTCCATAGCTACTAAAAGCAGAGGCATATTCAACACTTTTCGTGTCTTATATAGTTCATACTCTGTTTTTTTTTTTGGGCTTGAAGAAATAGAAGCATGAATGACAGACTTAGATTGGTAGATCTACTTCAGAAGTCTGACAATACTAGAACTCTTTCAGATCAATTATTTGAATATAGGTGTTCCAAAAGCCTACACTAGTGATATGTAAACTAAGAATAGATACATAGTACGAATGCTGAGTAGTACTATAGTATATAAACATGTCTTCATAAATCTAGAATAAGAAGAAGATCCCAAGCTATAAATAAGGTTTCACTTTTGCAGATTTTGAAAGCTATTTTTCAAGCAGAGCTTTCGGTAGCTTAGGAGGACATTTCAATTGTTCATTAGCCACCGAACGTAGAGCTTTTGGTAGCTTACGGGTTAGAATTTTGGCTCTTTAGCCACCAAAAGTGCAGAACAGGGCAGAGAGGCATTATTTTCTCCCAGATCACGTTTTTTTTTGCTTCCAAATGGCAAGAAGATGGTTTTTATTTAAAGATAATAATTAAAGGCATATGTATCATCTTTCTGTTTCAGCTTTGAGGAGACAGAGAAGGGAAAGGATCAAATGGATTTTCTATTTTTGGTCAAGATATTGTCCAGTTGTCAAAAGAAGAGTTTAAGACCCTTTTCATCACCTTGAAGGCTGTTGAGCTTGTCAAAGTTTGCTGCAGCTGTCGAAAACCTGAAAACTATTAAGATGGCGGTGAGAAGTTTTTACTACAAAATTGGCGTTTTTACTGTGAAAAGTCATCATCTTCAAATGACAATTCTTAGCAACTGGAGAATCATTTTGAAAAACGATCGGAGGTTTTTTTTCCTAACATGTCCAAGAACAATAAACTCTCTCTATTTTCCTACAGGTGTTGCGGATTGAGAGAATTGAATCCATCACTGAGCCCCAATTTTCGGATCCCAGAATCTGCTTGTTTAAAACATGTTTTTGAAATGAAGGTATCGGGTAAATGGAAATGAATTTCAATAATCCAAGGGAGGTTTTTGCTCAGAACGAGTCAATGGAAAATAACCTATTTTGGTTTATACACAGGTGTCACAAATTTGGAGAGCTGAACCCATCTCTGAGCCCCATTTTTCAGCAGTTTCAGCAATTAATGGCGTTTTACTGTGCAGAGTCATCATTTTAAAATGATGATTCTGAGCGACTGGAAAATCATTTTGAAAAATGCTCGGAGGTTTGTCTTTCTAGCACGTCAGAGAACAATAAACTCTCTCCGTTTTCCTATAGGTGTCACAGATTGGGATAATTGAATCCATCTCTGAGCCCCATGTTTTAGTAGTTTGGCCAAGTTTAAAAATGATTTTTCCTGGTTTGTTAAAAAACGGTTTTCATCTTCTATCTTTAGGATTTTGAATCCAGCTTCTTAGGAGCTGGGGGAAGGTGTTGTAAAGGCTATAGATCCTAGATCTTTAGAGCAAGAAAGGGTTGGATTTTAGAGACTAGACTTACTATATGTGTAAAGAGGCCTCTTTCTTTAATATGATCAGCCTACAAGCTTCTTTCATTCATTATTATCAGACCCTGTCTTTTTTTATTTTCTGTGATATGCTATTGAGTGAATGGTGTTCTTTGTCTATGTTCATAATCTGGGTAACTATCATATTACTGTTGAGTATTCAACTAGGATCATTAGCATTCATTATAGGTTAATTGGTCCATCATATGTAATTGTTTTACATACGTTCTGGTTAATTGATCGGTTCTCTTTATCCTTTTACCTATTTGATAATAGTCCTTGAAGGCCTTGTAGTGTTTGAGTGTATTCGAGACTGTCTTGAGTAGATTATGCAGTAAGTTAGATGTTCATCTTGGTCAAACATTATCCACCATTGAGAAAATAAATTAAGTTACCAGGCATCTTTGAGATACAACCTAGGAGGGTTTCCTGGAGAGCTAACAAAATGGCGTCGTTGCCGGGGAGAGGAGATTGAAGCTCAACTTCCCTGGGAGAACGACATAGATATAGCTTTGATGATAGACAAATCCTATACATTTTCTTGGTTGTAATCATCTATCTGGCGACTCCATGAAGGACAGTTTCAGTGGCAGCTCGATTGTTTAGAAATCTGTTGGCGACTCCACTGGTATGAAATGAACCAAATCTTGGCAAAGAGGTATGCATTCTGTGATTTTTTAGAGATTGTTGGTTTCCCTATTCCAATGCCTAGTAGAGATGAATGGGATCATAGCCTTTCTAAATTTTGAGGAGAAGAGTGGGAAGTACCAGCTAAACATTTACTGGATTTTCATGACTTTATTCATCGGCTTGACTGGTGCAGATCTCTCCCAAACGCCAGTATAAACTCTTTGAAAGGTTTTCATGATGTTTTCAATTTGTTCTGTAAAGATAAATTTTTAGATGATGCCCTTTTTCCAGAATGTTGTCATGAATATGATTTGTTTCATGAAATTAATGGACATGAAAAGTACGATTGTGCTGAAAGGTCTATGGTTGACGAAGATGCTCTTCATTATGATCGAGATATTGATGATCTTCGAGATGTTAACCATAATGTAGATGCTTTTGACATTGTACTAAATGCATCTACTGTCTTTCACTGTTATGAAGATCATGATCAGATTGTTCCTTTTGAAAATTTAAAAGACGATGGGCAGATTGGAGGAACAACATGTCACAGTTTTGAATTTACAGCAAATACTAAGTGCACTCTCCGTTTTCAGTTTTTCAGACAATGGGGAAATTTAGCAAACATAAAGAGGAAGATGGTGAGCATAAATTTTTAGAGCAATAGTTGATCATGTATGTTTCTCCGACAGAGATCAAGCAGCCTACATTCAGTATTGAGATCAGTGAAGACAACCATCAGCAGCTGCACTACAGTCAGTTGGAACAACATTTTAAAGAGGTATTCCTTTATGATTTTAATGACCCTATTGCAAGCTACTTGGAATCTGTGAATAGCATTTGTGTCAAAGTATTTTTGTTAGATGAAAGTTGGCTTTATCATCTGTCCAAACCACTTTTCTGTTGGCTATGCATTCCATAGTTTTTTGGGTCAAAATCAAGAGCAGGTTCAACAAATCAGTTTCTAACATGGCTTCTTTGGAAGCGTGATGTCACTTGATAAGAAGCAGTGTAGTTATCTAGAGTAGGGTAGCATAGATGAATAAGCTCATCGCTGAGCATTTCAAGTTTGCATATGCATGAGGCTTGCATTTAGTATTAGGTTTCAGTTTTCAAATAAAGACTCCATGCCCAATGGGTATAAGACACTATTGGCAGGGGTAGTTTGGATTCAAATGATGAGCATGGTTGCAGGATTTGGATCAGGTTTTGAAAGCAACATTTGAGACACCATAGCCCAATGGATGCAAGGCGTTGCTAGCAAGTTTACAGTTGAACATTTGTGTACAGTTTGCAAAGATTTGGTGGCAGTTTAAATGACTCCATGACCAATGGAGCACTAGACTAGGTTCTGTATTTTGTTTATCCAGAAAAGGCATCAGATCTGTGGTTCTTGAAACCTCACAGGGAGGCTTTCATCCCTGAGTAGGAGCTAGATGTTATCTCCCCAAATAATTTTGTCGAGTTGATCAATTTTAGATGATGGGAGGTCATTTGAAAATTCATTTCTAAATTTTTTAAGGCTCATTTTTTATATCTTTATGCATGCAATAAAGTTTGAAAAACATTAGATTGGGTTTTCATTTCAAAAATTTCAAAAGACAAGTTTTGGTAGCTAAGCGCTTATTTAAAACAGTCCCTAAGCTACCAAAAGCCCTGCTTTCGGCAGCTTAAACGAAATTTTCGAGGCTCTCCTAGCTACCGAAAGTGAAAGGACATACAACGTGAGTCAGGGGGTAGTTTTCGATGGATTGGGTGAATAGGATGGTGTTCATTAGCCACCGAAAGGTAATTTTTGGTAGCTTACAACTCAAAACCAAAATTTCTCGAAGCTACCAAAAGGGGAGGCATTCTCAACACTGTTTTGGGAGCTTACAAGTCAAAAGCAAAATTGTCCACAGCTACTGAAAGCAGAGGCATTTTCAACACTTTTCGTGTCTTGTATAGTTCATACTCTATTTTTTTGGGGGGCTTGAATAAAGACAAGCACGAATGACAGACTTAGATTGGTAGATCTACTTCAAAATTCTAACAATACTAGAACTCTTTCAGATCACTTATTTGAATACAGGTGTTCCAAAAGCCTACACTAGGGATATGTAAACTAAGAATATATACATAGTACGAATGCTGAGTAGTACTATAGTATATAAACATGTCTTCATAAGTCTAGAATAAGAAGAAGATCCCAAGCTATAAATAAGGTTTCAGTTTTGCAGATTTCGAAAGCTATTTTTCAAGTAGAGCTTTCAATAGCTTAGGCAAACATTTCAATTGTTCATTAGCCACCGAAAGCAGAGCTTTTGGTAGCTTACGGGTTAGAATTTTGGCTCTTTAGACACCGAAACTATAGAACAGGGAAAAGAGGCATTATTTTCGGCCAGATCACGTTTTTTTTTGCTTCCAAATGGCAAGAAGATGGTTTTTATTTAAAGATAATAATTAAAGGCATATGTATCATCTTTCTGTTTCAGCTTTGTGGAGATAGAGAAGGGAAAGGATCAAATGGATTTTCTATTTTTGGTCAAGATATTGTCTAGTTGTCAAAAGAAGAGTTTAAGAGCCTTGTCATCACCTTGAAGGCTGTTGATCTTGTCAAAGTTTGTTGCAACTGTCGAAAACCTGAAAATATTAAGATGAAGGTGAGAAGTTTTTACTGCAAAATTGGTGTTTTTACTGTGAAAAGTCATCATCTTCAAATGACGATTCTGAGCAACTAGAGAATAATTTTGAAAACCTGTCAGAGGTTTTTGTTCCTGACATGTCAGAGAACAATAACCTCTATCCGTTTTCCTAAAGGTGTTGCGGATTGAGAGAATTGAATCCGTCACTGAGCCCCAATTTTCGGATCCCATAATCTGTCTATTTAACACGTCTTTTTGAAATGAAGGTGTCGGGTAAATGAAAATGAATTTCAATAATCTGAGGGAGGGTTTTGCTCAAAACGAGTCAATGGAAAATAACCTATTTTTGTTTATACACAGGTGTCATATATTTGGAGAGCTAAACCCATCTCTGAGCCCCATGTTTCAGCAGTTTCAGCAATTAATGGTGTTTTACTATGCAGTCATCATTTTCAAATGATGATTTTGAGCGACTGGAGAATCATTCTGCAAAATTCTCGGAGGGTTTTCTTCCCAACACATCAGAGAACAATAAACTCTCTCATTTTTCCTATAGGTGTCACATATTGGGAGAATCGAATCCATATCTGAGCCCCATTTTTCAGCAGTTTGGCCAAGTTAAAAAATGATTTTTCCTGGTTTGTTAAAAAACGGTTTTCATCTTCTATCTTTAGGATTTCGAATCCAACTTCTTAGGAGATGGGGGAAGGTGTTGTAAAGGCTATAAATGCTAGAGCTTGAGAGCAAGAAAGGGTTGTATTTTAGAGACTAGACTTACTGTATGTGTAAAGAGACCTCTTTCTTTAATATGATCAGCCTACAAGCTTCTTCAATTCATTGTTATCAGACCCTGTCTTTTTTTATTTTCTGTGATATGCTATTGAGTGAATGGTGTTCTTTGTATATGTTCATAATCTGGGTAACTGTCATCGTACTGTTTATTATTCAACTAGGATCATTAGCATTCATTATAGGTTAATTGGCCCATCATATGTAATTGTTTTACATACGTTCTGGTTAATGGATCTGCTCTCTTTATCCTTTTACCTATCTGATAATAGTCCTTGAAGGCCTTGCAGTGTTTGAGTGTATTCGAGACTGTCTTGAGTAGATTATGCAGTAAGTTAGATGTTCATCTTGGTCAAACATTATCCACCATTGAGAAAATAAATTAACTTACCAGGCATCTCTGAGATACAACCTAGGAGAGTTTCCTGGAGAGATAACACACTGGTCCAGGAATCTCTTCAAAATATTTTCTTTAATGAATTGCAGATCCGCATCTATTGTCATACTTTCATCTTCATAGTTAAATGTATTCTTGAAACTCATAGCCAAAGTATCCCACTTTTCTATTCCTTGTCGAATCTCCAATGATGTATACCAATTCCTTAGTATAGTATCTAGTGTATGAATAAACATATGAACCCACTCTTGCTTGGGTATATTTTTCGAAAGTGTACTACAAGTAGCCAAATGATAAGCAGGGTTAGTTAACCAAGAGTATTTCTCTCTGACACATGGAAATCTATTTCCAAAATGGATTTCTAAAAACCTTCTACACTGCGACCAGCCCATTATAGACTATTTATGGATAGCCCACCATCTTGCTAGAGTTTCTTTCACATCAACATCCAATGATAGCAATAGTTGTTGTTATGGTACCTTAATTTCAAATTCAACAATAAAATTATCGATATTAGGAAAACATTCATAAGTGGGAAGATCGCATACCTCTCTACCAACCCAGCGCAGTGACTTCGTGACCCGAGCACAACTTCACATTGAGACTTCATGTAGCATGTTCTACTAGTTCTCAACAGCTTCACTAGAGTCTGATGAGTAGGAGAAAATGCTCCACCAACTTAGTGTACCATCTAATATAGGATTGATATAGTCATTTATCCTGGAGGATACATTGTAGATATTTTCCAAATCTCAAGCATCATAATATTCCTTGAGTGGTTCGACATACCTCTTTCCTTCTAGTTGATCCAAAGGTGCGACAACTTTGATTTCATCATTCTAAAATGTTAGGAGTCTCTTCTTGAATTTACTAATGATTTGATTTTGAATTGCTCAATCTATCCCTAGAAGTGAAGGATATGTGTTAGTGTCATCTACAATCTCTATAACTTCAAAGTATGCAAAAGTATGCAATATGTCCACTTCGAAAGGGACCCAAACCATTCATCCAAATGGTATAACGTTTTGTTTATTGGCTAACCGTAACTGAATAAGTGACCATACTATCTTTTTCTTCCCCATATTTTCCCATGTCTATTTAGTCAGAATATTTACATCTAAAACCAAGTCTAAAATAACAAAATCCATGTCATAGTCACCAATCTGCTTGTTAAGCAGTTTCTCCCAACATGTCTTTTTTCTCCATTGAACATGATTTACAACTTTGTCTTTCTTCAATTCTTCCCAAGATTCTCCAATTAGCTTATGCAATTCCCTTAATGTATTTTCATCCTTAATTAAATCGAAGCAAGTTTTTAAAAAGCTATGTAGATCCCTTACCTTTCCTGGATTCTTCTTTGATATAGTACAGACGAATCGAGTTGGATTATAATAGAAAATACCTTATTCGAATATTGGTGGCAGGGAGTATGTTGATGTGCCCTTCATAAACTCATTGTGAGCTTCAAATAATACACCCTTCTCTTTCTAAACATCAAATTGTAGTGACTTCTGAGCTACTGGCCTTATTCTCAGGTCCCTCTGATAGTTGTAACCTCCCTTATCTTTTAAACGTGTGCATATATAAATGTGTGCACGTATCTTTTAAATCTCGGGATGAGGCCAAATAAGAGTAACAAAATTTTCATTGGTCAAAATAAAGTTATCGTATATAATCAACCAAAAAACTTTGGATAACTATGTGAAAATGCATAAAAGTTGTTTTGGTTTTCATGCGGATTAATTAAAATGACGGCAAGCCGATTACTATAGTCCCTACCAGCCTGAAGGCAGGGACTAATAAAGCTCTTTATTAATATTTAAAAATAACATCCTAAAAGAATACCACGGATTAAGATGATCAAGGTAGTGATTTTTAAGTTTATCTAATAAATAATACTTTATTTTTATTTATATTTTTCCACATAAAGATAAGATTTATGGAATCCCATAAATTTCTATTTAGTAATTAGAACTTATTTCGCTCATGACCCTTCATTAGTGATATGACACCTTCTAGATAATTAGCAGATGTAGTGATAACTAGCTAGCTTACGCTATTTACTTGGTAGTTGGTTTTGGTGACAAGTAACCATTTCTCTCCAATCTACGACAATGACACTTATAACTTCTGATTTCTTTCTGATGGGGCCTTGGCCTTGAGCTCCTCGTCAGAAAAGAATTACAATTTCTTTTGCATTTCTAAAACAATAATTACATGAAAAACAGGGATATTACATAGTGAGATGAACAACAGAGCTATCAATACCTCTATAGGATTCAACTAGCTTGGAACCCACAATACCTACACACCCAACACAAGGAAGGAAACCCCTTCAGTGCTCCATAATACCTTAGGCCACACCTTCCATTCTAGTGCTATTCAAGGTGTGCATAGAGAAGTAGCCAAAGCCCCATCATCTTCAACGAGGTTACACCCTTCACTGGGTTTATCAAGCCAATTCCAAATCCATGTCTACTCCTAGTTGCTTACACACAAGTTCAAGCCAAAACAAGGAATGTGTGTATCCCAATCCTCATCCAAATTGACACATGGAAAGACACATGGGGGTCAAGGGGAAATTAGCAAGATGGATGAGCTAGCATAGTATCAAGGTAATTTCATAACAGTTGGAACTCAATTTAAAAATTATAAAGTCATACAATCATTAGGCATAACAAAATGTTTTCATGCATTTACATCACAGATAGGAACCACCAAACCAAACCATTCTCAATCATACTCTGTTGGGAAACACCAAAGTCGAGTTTGGTATAAAATTATAGTTGTGGGGAGCTTCTGGATAGGATTTACATTTTCATGTCGCTGGGGAATTTCTACATCGTGATTTTTATGGGAATTCAACACTATGGGCATACCAAAATGAAATTTGAGAGGGGAAATCAACCACTGGGGAACAAAACAATTTCTCCAATAGGTATGTAAACATTCAAATGGAAAAAATGGCCTCTTTGAACCCCCAACTCAAAATTACCTTCCTCCTAGTCATTCTGCACCCCAAAAAAACACTTTTGAACTATTAAATGAAGGGAACACATAAAAAACATAGAGGAAAACATCAAGCAAGCAAGAGGGACGTGAGGGAACAAAAACTAATGGATGAATGAATGGATTGGGATTAATTTTATCAGTCTTTTCTTGCCCAAGAAGAAAAACATGATTTTTCAAAATGGTGGCTTTCCCATACAAAAAAAATGGACATCCATACTCTCCATTTCCAAAAATAATAAGTACTTCAACTACCACTTAGAAGAATTAAATGATTGGGTGCAAAAGTCAACATGGGTATTTAATGGTTCACGGGTTATCTCATTGACACTTGGCTTGACATTATTGGCTTCATGGGTTTGAATATTTTCTCACCCTATTCCTTGTAAAAATCATTCCCTCGTACTCTTGTTTCCTTGCATCGTAGTTGTGGGTATTTTTATTCAAATACATTTACATCATATTTACGATTTGACCATCATGTCACGATAGCACACAATCGAGATGCATCGATTTTCCATTTCCGATGCATAAACGATAAATCGATGGAGGGGCCTCGGCATTGGGCTCATCATAATTATTTTATAACGATATTACATCATTTACATGTTTAATGCAATGGGGTCAAAATCGGGGTATTACATATCGTTGCCCAATTTTTCTGCAATTTGATACTAATGAAAAGAAGGCTACTAGTCCTTTGAAATTCAATTCTAGTTGGTTGTAAGAGGAAGTGTTACAAGATTTCATTAAGGAATCGTGAAAGAAGTATAATTCTAAATTAATAGAATCAACACATGAACAACGTGCAAGCACTTTCAAGACTGTTAAAGAGAAGTTTCGATGACCTGGGGATATATTTAGAAGAAATGGATAAAGCTCCCAAAGAAATTGAATGTGAAATTGTTGAAATGTTGAACATGAATATCATTGGGGTTTTTGAAGAAGAAGAACTACATAAACTAAAAATGCTAGAACAAAAGAAATTTAATTTACTAAAAGGCAAAAAGGGCAACTAAAGATTGACGAATAGGGAAACCTAGCTAGATCTTGGGGATGCAAACAAAAAATTCTCCCATAACTTTTTCAATCATGGGAGGAATATTGCCAACACTATTTCAGAAATGGAGAAGAGGGATGGTACCATTGAAAGAAGTTTCAGTGATTGGGCAGAGCTTAGTGTGAGACATTTTAGGAGGATATATCACGACCTTAAGTTGGTACAAATATATTATAAATCATTAAGGTACCCAATTCTTTTCATGGTTTGGTAAATAAAGAGGACAAGAGTGATATATTTTTTAGTAGATAAGTTCTAATTAACTTTTGATTTTGCTCTCATCCTTTAAGAAGGATAAGAGTCCAAGGCTAGATGCAGGGTGGACTATGGAATTTTTTTCTAGTTTCTATGATTTGTTGGGGGATGAACTCCTTAGGGTGGTAAAGGAGGTAATAATATTTGGTAAGGTGTTTGGATTGTTTAGTTCCACATTCATTTATGTGATTCCAAAGGTTTATAAACATTCATCCTTTAAGGACATCAAACCCATATTGCTTTGCAATTGTATTTACAAGAGTATTTCAAGAGTTGTAGCAGTAGGATTTAAAAAGGTTATATTTTTCTATCATCTCTACTGAACCATTTGGTTTCATAGAGGAGGGTAGAAATATTAAAACATTGGTTCTTCAAAAGAAGGGTTACATTCCATACGAACTAAAAAGTTTCTTTCTAATGTGATAAAACTAGACCTATCAAATGCCTATGATATGGCTCTATTTAATGTTACTATTGATTAATGTTGGCTTTAATTTGAATGTGGTGAACTAGATTATGAGATACGTATCCTTTCAATCTTTTACAAATCTCATTAACAATTTTGTCTCTCCTATTTTCAAGCCAACTAAGGGTTTAAGGCATGGATTCCCTTTATCATTTTACGTATTCTAGTTGGTTGAAGAGGGTATTAGTTGAGTCGTTCAAGTGGGTAACAGATCTGGATCCATTAAACGGATAAATGTTGGAAGTGATGACTATCTCACGCATATTCCATTTGTTAATGATATACTAGACTTCACTAATGGTTCTTTGGTTGAAGGTCATAGTCTCCATGAAATATTAAAATTATACTATAACGCCACTAGTATGAAGATAAAATTCAAAAAATATTCACTTATCTACAATGATATGAAAATAGGGCTTCAACATGATTTGAGCGAGGTGGTCCCATACATTATCGAAAAGTTGGATGTAGGTTTGATATATTTGGGTTACAATCTAAAGCCAAATGGCTATTCAAAGAAACGTTTGCGAGGATTGATTGGTAAGATCAAAAGAGATTGGTTTGTTTTTTGTTTTTTTCAATAGATGGTTGTCCTCGGGACTGAATTAGACTCTTGTTAAATCAATTTTGGAGGCCATATTTGTGCATTGGAACTCATCAGCTCACATCCCCAAATGGGTCTTGGAGCAGATAAGGAAAATTTGTTTCCAATTCTTGTGGAAGGGTGGTTCAACATAGGGGGATATCATATAACATAGGGGGATATCATATGTCAGATGGAAATCTCTTACTTAGCCTAAAGGAGATGGTGGATGGGGGTTAAAACATATACACCTTTCTGGATTTGGGCTAATTACCAGAAACCTATGGGACATGATAAATAAGGAAATTCTATGGAAGTGGATAATAGTGAAGAAGTATGTAGTTCCTAGTTCAGTTTTGGACTGTATCAAGAGTTATAGGGAAAATATGAAATCTATGGTATTAGCTTTCCTAGTCATAGGGTGTTTCCTTGTAGGGAGGGACAAGAATGGTAAATTGGTTCATGTAGGCATTGATACGATTATGGGATGTGAAGGAGTAATTATTTAGGGATATTTGATACAATCTTTGTAAGAAAAAGATATTTTCCCATTTACATCACATGGTCAATAGGTTTATAACAGATATTTGGCATCAATTTTGGTTGATTATGGATTCTATTGAGTTTCCAAATCATCTTGCTTTTTGGTGGTCACAATTTGTTGATGAGTTAAAGGGAGAGCATATTCTTTCTTTTTACAAGGGGTTGGGGAAATTGGTAGTCATTGAAGAACGACTTGTGCAATATCCAGGAAAAAATTCAATGATGCCACTAGAACCCATTTTTTCATGCAATCATCTGCAAGCACGTGTCCCAAGTTAATCACGATAATAGAATCAAGGTGTACATCATTAACACTCAGAGTCCCAACCACTCATTCTACCTTGTGTCAGATAAAGAGATGGCATGTTCATCTTAAGGAGGAGAAGGATGTTTTAGGTTGATACATGAACCAAACTAAGGGTGATTATAATGCTAAGGTGAGCTATTGATCTATGAAAACTGAAGAGGCTCAAGATTGAAAGTGGTGGTGGACCAATATTTCGAAGCTAAAGGTTTGATACATGTGTAGTTGGCTTTGTGTAACAAAGTCCTTACTTCCATTATTTTATAGAAAATACAAGTTCATGGTCCCAATATGTGTGTGTTATGTAAATGATCATAGGAAACAAATGAATATCTAGCCATTCACTATATTTACCACATAGGTTTGGCATCTAATTGGAAAAACTTACAATCTTAATGGCACAACGATATGGTAGGGAAAGAGTATTGAATAGTGTTTTATTATTTGGTTTTAGAGACAGAACTTAAGTTAGTGTTTAGTGTCATTTCTATTTTAGTCCCACGGCATTTGGTTAGCCTAAAACACCCTCCTGGTTTAGTAGGGATATATTTATGCAACTCATATTATTGCTTAGATATCAATTGTACATCATTTATTAAAGACAACATACATGCAAAAGGTCCTTTATAGGTGGTGGCACTTCAAATCGATAAGACTATCCCATGGTCTTCTTTTGACGAGGCCTATCAAGGCCATGATTAATTTGTCTTGTATTAGTGGTATTTTATTGCTTAACAATTCACACTTTTTCTAGTTTAAAACTTGCTTGGGTTGGGCACAAACAATTATGTAGAATTGCTAGCTCTTTGTTAGTTGATTATGATAACATTGATAAAATTTATGTACAAGTTATAGATTTTTTGTGACTCCTCATTGGTGATAAAATGGATGTATAAAAATCACTGAATTCAAAATATAAATCTACAGGCAATGGAACCTCTTAGATCAAGGACAATACTGCCTAGTTTGAACAAATTACCTTGACTCATATCTTTAGGGAGTTTAATGCCTCCGCTAATATACTATCAATATGGGCTCTTAGCTAGAACCATGTAGCCTCTTTTTGGAAGAAACATATGAGGGAAGCCCCACTGAGACTCGAATAACACTTTGATCATTTTGTAGTAGATATCATACCAAGTTATGCTCTTTTCATTTTTGTGTTTTTTAACAAAAAGGCTAAGTCAGGCCTAAACATTTATGAAGATTTTACTTATGGCGAGTGTGTACTTATAGAACTATATAGTACTTTATGGGGGGTGAAAATGGGATAGGGAAGTTTATGTCTTTGTTCTTGGGGTTGGCAGAGTAACCTAAAGTCTAGACCATTTGCATCATTCCGACAAGTTTTGCTCGAATGTGGCATGTAGACTATTGGCTGAACTTATGATTATGATTATTTAAATTGCAATTTTTATTGCAGAAATGGATTCAACATCATTGATTACCTTGGGGAACCTTGATTATACAATTCCAACAACCAACAACCCAAAACTGCTATTCAAGAACAATCCAGATTTTGGCAAGAAAAATTCACTAGATTGCCATTTAAACAATCAAGATTTTGGCAAGAAAAATTCACTAGATTACCATTTGAACAATCCATATTTTGGCAAAAAAATTGGCTAGATATTTGGTGCAAATAGTCTAAAGTTTAGCTTGTACTATTTATCCATAGATATAAAATGATATTTTAAAAAAATGTGTTTATAATATGGTTGTGGTAGAAATTTGATCACTTATAAATTACCATGGAATGAGCCTATGTTAAATATGACCACTTAAAAAATAAAAAATTGTGATTAGATAGAACGGAAAAGTGTGAACTGATGGTGTGAAATAAAACTACGAAGAGCAAAAAGCATAAGGTACACACATCTTTATGCAAAGTAATCGACTTTACATTATTCCCTTAACTTTGAACATAGAAAAATATGTTCCTGTTTTATTCTGGTTTTATAATGATATGGATTTATTTTAAAACTGAAAGTTACTATTAAGTATTTAGATGGATAAAATACAGATAAAATTATTAGGTATTTAGATTGTAAGAACATTCAGACTTTACTTCTATACAAAACGATTAATTATTTAGATTTATTAAAAATATGGACAGACATTGATTCTTTCGTACTACACACACTCTGCACTTCCTAGCCGAATCATATTCATCGCTGCGAATCATAGTCATTACTCAGCAATGGCCATCTCCATAGTAGAATAATAGAGACAAATACAATAGACTATTATTTGGCCTTTTAAACCACGTATCACACTTAAATCCATAATCATCATTACTATTCAATAACTACGTTACCATGTCTACTTCATCGGCTATGTAAGTAGACACTGTCATTTTGCAAGGCAGCAGACTCTTCCAATCAGATGTGTATACCACAGTCTCCAATTCCTGACGATGTTCTTTCAAATAATTGATGTAATTCTGGGCTTCAGGATACCCTATGCTGTCCACAACAATGCCTGTTCCTTTGCCAAGCATGCCTTTATCCTCAAGTAACAGAAAATCTGGCAGATAGCAATCCTTGAAGTGATCCATGAATATGAAATCAAAGTGTGATGCTTCCATTTCATTCAGGATGTCTTCTAAGTTATCCTCCAGTTCACTCAATGTTCCTTTTAACACTGTCACCTTTGCAGATAGACCTGATGAGAACAAATCAACATATCAACATAAATTATTTGAAAACCTAATTCCAATTCAAGCAAACATATCCATTTGTAACTTTTCGTCTAAGACTTTGGCCTAACATAGACTTTGAAGTTGGATCCCAATTATAGTTACTCGAAAACTTGTTTAATAACATTGGGAAACTAATTTACAATGCTCCAGATACCAAATGTTGGGAAACTATGCTGAACAAGCAGTTGAAGAGATAATTTTTTGAAAAAAACACAACATCCATATAACAACATATTAAGGTTTCTATTAGAATTGTAGAAAATGTCACCTGCGTGCTCTATCATTTCTTCAGCGATTCCAAAGTTATGTGAGTTCATTTCAATAGAAACCAGCTTGCTTTCCGGTTTTGTCATCTTGGAAGCAATCCTAATGGAAGAATACCCACAATAAGTTCCCAGCTCCAAGGCCACTCTGGGATCATATGTCTGCACTGCATCATCCAGAATACAGCCCTTCTCCTTCCCTAAAATTGCCATCCAGGAATGGTTGGTAAAAGTATCAATTGCGTTCAGCACGGCCTCTGCATTCCCCTTCTCTGTATTTTGCTTGACATAGTTTACCAGGGCTCGCTCTCTGCAATCTGTCGAATGACCCGTCACCCTTGCTTGTTTGTCAAAAGAAAATGTGCAGTACGACACTACCTTTGACACAAGTTCGGATGCCATGGTGCCCAAGACAAATACGACAGGAGCGTTATAACTTTCAATGGATGGCAAGGCTATAGATCAGGAATATATATATATATATAGCAACAAAGGATGATATTCCAAACTTTGTAAACATGTTATTTACTTGGTTCATTCAGCGTAGGTTGTAAGCGAATTTATTCCAAATTGAGCTATGGACAAGATGACTCTGTGTTATAGCGAATGAGTAGCTTGATGCCTTGCTTGATTCGCCAGCAAACTAATCTTTTAGAAAAGCGGAGGAAAATCACAACACTATTCCCAAGCAATACGAAAACCAGACACCTCATACGATTACACATGAAGGCACAATTCAAGCTTTCGTCATCTGGTGACATCCTTCTTTCCTTAATGCAGGAAGTAAAGTGCTTTTATTCCTATGTTTTAAGGGCAAATCAACTAAAAAGAGAAATATACATTGAACATAATTAGAAGGGAGAGGGATTCTCTAATCTTCAATTTATTTAATAAGTTAAAACATAGAGAGAGATAGTTCACCCAAAGCATATGAGAATATGCCGAAGTAGTTAAAAGTGTACACTTCTAATGTGAAGAAATATGTTTAGTCATTCTTATTGGTTGAGGATATCTAGCTTTCAGATCGGCCCACATTCAACTATGCTTCTCACTTTCAACTTCCTAGATGTATATAGTGTAAAAATCTCCACTTCATGAGAAAGAAATATGATAGTCAATCTCAATCCTAACTTGTGGAATCACACTATTTTTGTCCAATTGAAATATTAGGGCATGAGACTAATGCCATTGTATATATGTTTGTTAAAAAACAAGGCTTGTTAAGATTCTTAGAAAGGTCTTGGCGTCGAAGGTAAACTTGGGAACGTGTCATTGGGGAAGTCCATGTTGCTTTCTAGGAACAAATTTCCTATAAATAACATCCCTAACTATATAGTTGAGTTCATCCTTCAAAGAAAGTAGACAAGGGGTAAGGGAAACATTCAAACAATACTTGTAGAGAGGAAGATGATCCATGGAAACATGTATGGATTGCAACAATGTGGATACCTCTAATTCATACATGTTTTCTTCCTTGATGTACCTTGAGAAGGATGCAAAGAAATATCCCTATAAGAGAATGGATCTAGATATGTGTACTTGTGGAAAAATAGTGATTGATCTATGCAAGAGAAGAAATGCTAGCAAATTCCTAAGAATTGAAATAAAAATTGCAATATCACATACATAGTATACAAGAGTTGTACCTTGGAAGCCTAGTAATTGTGGAAACTAGCAAAATCAAATCCATTCCTATTTATATTTATATTAACAAAATAAATTTCACATTTCAATATATGTGTATTCAATTACATCTTGTTAGGTTGCACAATCTACCTACATGCAGAGAATACAACACATATCAAACATTCTCCCACTTCTTGAATAGTTTGCATAGGGGTCCAAACATACATAAAATCAAGTGTTAAGGGTAGATATGCCCATTTATTTATTGCAACAATAAATATTCTCAGTACTTATGAATTTCATCAATGAGTGTACAGCATTCTTCAAGGTATCTAGATTCCCAAACAACACTTTGTTGTCTTCAATCATGTCTCTAAAAAATGATACTATACACCAATATGTGTTGTCTTATCAAGATATGCAGGGTTCTTTTCTAGAGAAATTGCACTTTGAATGTTTTAGTCTATCCTTACATATTTCTATATAAAACCAACATATAAACATACTAGTCTTTATAGCTATACAAATTTATTACTTTATGTGGCTACCATCTACTTAGCTTATGTAGCTAAGAGTGCAACTACAAATTGCCTCTTTCTTATCCAACTCATTGCTTCTCCAAACAAGTTAAACCCATAACTATTGTAGATACTTGATGTTCAAGATATCTATCCCTATTTGTATCAACAAATCCTTTCACATCTAGTACATTGTTCGGTCTATATCTTCCTTGGTTAGGTTTCATAAATTGAAGTGCCCCATAAAATATATGAGAAATATATTTACAATTTTCAATTGTTCCTTCATTGGGTTAGATATATATTTGTTCAAAACTCCCACTACAAGGGAAATTTCTAGTTTAGAACAAACCACAACATACATTTAACTTCACATGTCACTTTCATAAGGAACCTAAGACATATATTCAACATCCTTTTATGCATTTGTGACTTGTTCTATAGATGATATTAAGCCAACATGATTAGGATTATTGATATGTTTACATTCCTACCTTCTAAACCTCTAGAATATTGTCTTCACATATTTCCTTTGATGCAAGCAAGGTTTCATGTTTAAATGATCCTTTTAATTTCCATGCCTAAATGATAGTGGCAACAACAATATCATTCATAGAAAATAGAGATGAAAATCGAGACTTAACATCCTTGCCAGTTTACTTATTGTTTCCAATTAACAACATATCATTAGCATATAATACCATTTTAAAAAAATGATCACCAATTTGTTTGACATATGCACAGTGATGAACTTTTCTTTGTGGAAATATGAGTCCCCATACATAAGCATCAAACTTATGATACTTCATCCTTGGTAATTACTTCATTCCATAGAGGAATTTCTTCCACCTGCAAATATAGTTCTACTTCCCTTTCATTGTGAAACTTTATGACTATGACATAGATTTCTTCTTCAAGATCCTCATATAAGAATGTTTCTTTCACACCCATCTATTATACTTGAAGGTCAAAAGAAAAACAACAAATAAAATAATTATAATAAAAGTTAACTTAGAAACATGAGAGAAAATATCACTAAGTTTGAATTTCCCTCCACCTTGAAATAATCCATTGTTATGAGAGAAGAGTGTATTCATCCACTTTACCTTCTACATTCATTTTTTTCTTGAACACCTATTTTCTACCACTTGGTTTTCTTCTAGCATTCACTTTTACCAAATTTCATTTCTTATTTTTGTCCAAGGCATCCATTTCTTCAACTATGGCCTTCTTCCAATATTTACTTTCCTCTCTATTCTCTTACTCATTGGTAGTTCTAGTATCATCATTATTACAACATAAAACAAAAGTACAACAAAAATTAGGTGGAGTATGCCTTTTTGTTTGCCTTCTTTCTCAAATCAGCCTCTTCAATACTAGGGTCTAAGGTTCTTGTTATCTGGTTTATCACACTTTGTTTATATAAACTCCCCATGTTTTAACTCAAGTTGCACAATTTTTTGTTCTTCATTTCATAATTGTGCTTCTCCTTGGGATGATTTTTAACCTCTTTAAATATTACATCATTACTATAGAAAATCTTCTTTTCTTTTGGGTTCCAAATCTTGTAACCATGTGGACCATCTTTATACCCAATGAATGTACTCTTCTTTGTTTTTTTTTCCATATTAATATGTTTTTCCTATGGAACATGCGCATAAGCATCACAATCGAAACCTCTAAGTTATTCACAAGGTAGTTTCTTACCAATGTATGCCTTATGTGGAGTTATATAAGAAAAATATAATGTAGGTGATAGATTGATAACATAACTTGTAGTGCCAAAAATTCCTACTCTAAGCCTACACTATTGAACACATTTATTGTTTTTTCATCAGTGACCCTATTCATTCCCTCTGTAACTACGTTTTTTTGAGATGTGTATTCAATCATATGTCACCTTGCTATTATGCACTACTTAGAAAAGTGCTCAAATTTAGTTGAGAAAGAATCTCCATCAATATTTTCCTTAATGCATTTATCATCTTCTTTGTCTAGTTTTCTACAAGCGCTTTAAACTATTTTAATTTATTGAAAAACTCAGTTTCTTCTAGAGAATATATACATGATTTCCTCAAGAAATAATAAATACAAGAAATATAGTACAATGATTTGAACCTAAAGTTGGAACAAATATAGGTCAAAACACAAGTATCAATATGTATCAACTACAAAGTCCCATATTATTTTGTAGCACTAGATGAGAACTTTATGTAATTATGTTTACCATATACACAATGTTCACAAAAACTACAAATCTAATGAGAAAACACATTACTTTAGTCATAACTTTAGCGTGCAATGCTTGAAGCACCTTCTTGTCATAGACCCTCCCATTGATCCAACGCAAGGAAGGGAACAATACACCAAATTATGGGATTTTATAAAACTTAGCCCCATTCATCATTAACAAACTCATGGCATTACAAATAAAATGCATATATTTGCAGATGCAAATCAAAGCAAACATGCACAACGGAATAAAATATCATCCACACTCATTTCACATGCATCCAACATATCAAGAACAATCATCCATTAATTTAAATAGTGCAGAAGTAAAACACATAGAGAATACTTATCTTGGTTATGAAGCTATCCCAAGAAACTAGCTATGCAAATGCAACATTCCAACCCAAACCTAGTTCTATGCCCAGCCTGTATTCTTTCAACACTCAGAGACAACCCCCAAGTTGGGCATGATATCTACAAAGAAAAGGGGACTCTCAAGCTCAGCATAGCCCAAAGCAATGGATACCCATCTCAACCCCAACATTATCGTACACACGGCAAACTCAAATATTGGGCATGGGTACACATTTTAAACAATGGAATTTACAAAATAGAGTCCATGGGTTTTCCCAAAATCGTGGCACACCCAAAAACAAATTGTGGAAAGAGGAAATCAACCTTAGGGAAAAAAATGATTTATCCCACAAGTATGTGAGCATTTAGATGACCAAAATGGCCTCTATGAAAGCCCCAAATTGATTTATTCTCTTCCCCATTGTTAGCCAAAACAAAAACACCCTTCCCAGCTAGAAAAATGAAGGAAAACACAACAAACCCATGGAGGAAAATGCCTAGGAAGCTCAGACTGCGTGAGGGAGAAAAAGTAATGGGTGAAGAATGGCTTGGGGAGAAATTTCATGGCTCTTTTCTTGCCCAAGAATTCAAACATGAATTTCCATGAAGGGTGGCTTTCCCATACACGAATTTGGACAACCATACCTCGCCATTCCCCAAGGCATTAGCTATATCAACCAACTCTTGGGAGAAATGAATGATTGGGCACAAAATTAAACATGGGTAGTTGAGGGTTCATGGGTTCTCTCATTCACACTTGGCTTGACTTGATTGGCTCAAGGGTTTGAATATTTCCCTCCCAATTCCTTGTAAAAATCATGCCCTCGTCTCTTGTTGCATTGCATAGCTAGTTGTGGGAATTTTTATTAAAATTCATATTTACAATTCCCATGGCTCACTAGAACATGGATAGCATAATATCAAATACTTGCCTCTTGAAGGTCGAGCATTCATTAGCGCAATTTTGGCCTTGAGTTCCATGCTAGAAATCATACATAGCATGCATACAATATTTACATTATAGCCAAAATATCCTAAGGGTCAAAATGGGGGCATTACACTTCTCGCCAATTGTTGAAATATTGTAACTTCGAAGAATATTCTATTCTATTTTATTATTGTAATTTATTCAGAGATGTTTTATTCCTCCGTTAGAATGTTTGGTCATCAAGAGTCATGAGGTAAATCCTCCCATGTAAGTCGGGTCAAAAGATCCCCTAGGGTCAAATGTAATGAGGTTTTTAAGTCCCCTAGAGGATTCGGTTGAGTCAAAATTAGTTGAGTGGTAAAGTTAGTTAAGGCTGACATGTCAATTTTTAAAATTAAAGTAGAAGTGAATGTATAAATAGAGAGCTAGGCTCTCTCATTTATTCATTCATTCACACACACACTCACTTGTGTAATTCACAATGGAGAGAGGGGGAGAGATATCTACAAGGAGAAGGAGCAATTGTTTGGGGTTTTGTCTTTGTAATTTCAATCATCTATATTGAGGAAGTTTTGTCGAGTTTTCTTCCCCTAGAGGGTTTCCAAGGATAAATTTGTGGCTCTTGCATTTATGTTGTGCTTGTTATTCTTTTAGTGATCCTGTATATGCTATTGTTGTGAAATTGAATTGAACACTGATGTTATATTTATTATCATATTGAATGTTAACATGCTTTCAGAGCTATCCTAAAGGAAGGCAATATATGGCATTTACAACACTTGTTTCACTTGCGACAATTTGAATGCTAGGGATTTGTATAGAAAAACCTAGTCATCGTGTAAATTTCTCTATAAATCACTTTTGGAGAAGGTTCAAGATCTGAAACTTGGACGGTTTGAATATGACATGTTCTTGTAGCTTGTGTCCTATTTTCAGCCACATATTCGTTGTACTTTGTTAGATGTGATCCGTAAAAGTTAGTGTTTCTGCCTCTTCCAGAATGCATCCCTAAACAGGTGACCTAGGTAAAAAGGTCATATATCGGGATATGAAGCTCCAAATGGAATTTTGTAAAATGTTACAGTTAGGGAACGAACTTTAGTTTCAGAGGTCTCAGCATCAAAGGCCGAAGTTGAAACAATGACACGTGGCACACTGTACAAGTTAGTTATTCGGTTTCATCCCATAAAAAGGTCATGTTGGGAAACGTAGCATATCTCTCTCATGGAGAATATAATAAATCTCACATATGTGGGGTTGGAAATATGATAGGTTAGGATACCACAGGCCAAAGTTTTAGATCCTGAGGATCCAAAATTTCAGAGATAAACCAAAAACAATAAGGCACATCTGAAATAGCTCAATGGAGGAAATCAAAGAAGAGGAGGAAGAAGCTCTCACTTAGGATTTTCATTTTTTTAGGTATGGAATGACTTGCTAGAATGTTGGAGACACCTGATGCAACATTGAAAACTTTGAAAATGGATTTGGAATCCATTCATCATAGATATTAATCTTCCATCAAAATATTGTGGGAGGAAGGAGATTGAAAATTAGGGTTTCCAAGTAAGAAGAAACCCTAGCAAAGTTGGGAGACTCATAGGGCAGCAATGAAGGAGGTTTAAATTGAACTGATATTCTATCATCCTAGCACCATGAACCTATATAAGATGTTTACAAGTGATCTACCTTGGATAATTAGGGTTTTACCCTTATAGAAAAGACTACAAGCAATCTCGACATGTATGACTTGGGGAGATGCAGGTATGTTTTGAAATTTGTTTCATTTCTCTGATGATTAAGTTTGTGATATGTTTGTCTTCATATTATTGATGTTAGTACAATCATGATTAATTTTAGACTTGTATGATCACCTTAGTAAAAGTATGAATGCATGTGAATGATAAAAGACATTCAATGATTAGGTTTATGGAACTTATGATTGTACTAATGCACTTGTGGTGTTGTATGAGGATGATGTTGTCCACTAACATGAAAGGTACATCAAGAAAGACAAATCAAGTTCTAGATCAAGAATATATGACCATGATGACATGAAGACAAAGACTCATCCATATTCTTTGATCATATAGAATGTCTACTTATGAGGATGGATAAAGTTCAAAGACATAAAATCATGATGCTATCATAAAGCGAAAATAGAGATCAAGAGTGAGGCAACCACAAAAACATAAAAGATAAGTATTTGAGTTGTTATTTGAATTACTTCCTGAATCTATGAATAGTTAATGATATTGATCGTAATAGTTGTATGCATATTTGTATTCCTAGAATCAAGAAATATACATGCATAGTGTAAGCATTCATATAGCATTGAACATTATACTACTAATATGCATATGATGTGTAAGTTGGACAAACATTCTGTTAAATTTTGAGCATTAATTCATAATACTCTAGGATCTTCACTAAGAGATTAACATATACAGTATATCAATGCATAACAATCACAATAAGCATGAGAAGCATCGCAAGAATCAAAAGCATGTGAGACAAGAGACACAGAGTTTCCGTGGGGAAAACCCTAAGGTGAAAAACCCCACAACTTCCTCAGAGATAGAGAGAGCAATGGCTCAACCAAAGTACAACCAAAATACACTTGAGATAGTCTCCTAGTAGCAGATGATCCTCCTCCTCACTAGTGCACCACTTTCTAGAGTGAGAGAAGTGTGAATTTCCGAATGATCCAAATAGAGATCTCCTGATCTCTATTTATACTTAACCTATTTGCCCAGTTACACTATGGGGCCGACTTGTCTATCTAGATACATCCATAATATAATATATATTTCAGGGCCGACCCCACACATGGTGGTCTAATAACCCATTGGCAAGTACACACACTTGTGACACTTGTCAATCCACATGACGACACTTCCTTATAGAGGAATAACACATCTCTAATAAGGGTACAATAAATATATATGAAATACATAGATGAAATACATTCCAAAGTTACATATACATCAACACTCCCTCTTAACTAGGAAGGTATTTCTCGACACAGATCTGCTAGAAAAGTCTTCTTCTCGGGATCATCTTCATCAATGCATCGTCATCATCATCGTCACTACTGCTGCTATCTCAACCAATATCTGACTCTACTCATCATAGGAAGTTCTACAAAGCCAGTCCTTTTTCATACTTGATGTAGGCCCACCACCTGCAAGTCTTCGTCATCACTAGCCATACTGTGGAATCCTCAGGACTTATTACGTGCGTCACAAAACCTCGAAATAGCATCCCAGGCTGTTACGAGCACACGAATCTACCTATAGGATCTCCCAGGGCCATATTATATGTGACCTCACCACAAAACCTCGCAAGAGCATCCCAGGCTATTACGAGCACATAGCTCTACCTATAGGATCTCCCAGAGACAGATTATATGTGGTCACCACAAAACCTCGCAAGAGCATCCTAGGATATTACGAGCACATAGCTCTACGTATAGGATCTCCCAGGGACAGATTATATGTGGTCATGGAAAAACCTCGCAAGAGCATCCCAGGACTTATTATGAGCACATAGCCCAACCTATCGGATCTCCCAGGGACAGATTATATGCCATAGGACAAAACCTTGAAAGAGCATCTGCCAGATATCCCAGGGCCAAATTATATGCCGTCGGAAAAACCTCGAAAGACTATCTACAAATCTCCTCGGGACAAATTATATGTCCTCCCAAAGAAAAACCTCGAAAGAACATTTTCCAAATATCCCAGGGCCAGATTACATGCCATAGGCATAACCTTGAAAGACTATCTGCAAATCTCCTAGGGCCAAATTATATGCTCATCTGTACAACCTGATCCACGGCCATAGAGTATCAACCTAATACTCACCATACATCATCCTGATGTACACATGATCATCCTGATCATCAACACTACAACATCCTGCTGCATGTCATCTGGAGCAACATCCTGATGCTCGTCATCCATGATCATCCTGATCATACAATGCATCTACCTGATGCATACTAGGTATCTACCTAATACATATCATCATACATGATCCACCTGATCATACAGTGTATCCTCCTGATACAAACACAAATACATGATACATATCACCATACATGATCCACCTGATCATACAATGTATCCACTTGATACATATACAGATACATGGTCCAAGCATCCATCATGATGCATATACAAAATACATACAAATGATCCTACTGATCATATCCAGCATCCAACATGATGCGTACATACATATAAATGATCCAACTGATCATATCCAGCATCCAACATGATGCATACATACATATAAAAATGATCCAACTGATCGTACAAAGCAGAAACTAGAACATCATCCTGATGCTCATCATCCAATGCTTACATCCACAGCCATGTGAAGGATCCTCCTTCCAACATGCTTGGAATGGCTTCAGCAAATGTGTCCATCACTTCTTTTTTGAAGTGTCCTCGATCTGAAGAACACCAAGCCTCTCCCTGAAGTACTCGAACTTCACCCTAGCTAGTGGCTTCGTCAGGACATCTACAATCTGCTCGTCTGTCGCAACATACAGGAGCTTCACAGCTCCTCTCTGCACCATATCCCTGATATAGTGATATTTGATCTCTATGTGTTTCGACCTGTCATGAAACATTGGGTTCTCGGACAGCTTCACACAACTCTGGTTATCACAAAAGATACCAGTAGCATCCAATGGGAGATCAAATAACTCAGATAGTAGATTCCATAGCCATACTGCCTCACAACTAGCTGAACAGGATGCAACATACTCTGCCTCAGTTGTACTCAATGCTACACAGGACTGCTTCCTGCTAAACCAAGAGATCACACCTGATCCCATACTGAAGCAGCACCCATATGTGCTCTTCCTATCTGCAGCACTGCCAGCCCAATCTGAATCAACATAACCTTGCAGGTTAAACTTTTGATTTGCTTCATATTTGAGCCCATAATCCACTGTACCCTCCAAGTACCTCAGAACATGCTTTACAACAACCAGGTGAACACTCCTTGGATCTGTCAGGAACTGACTCAATGTGTTCACAGCAAAGCAAATATCTGGTCTTGTGTTCGTCAGGAACATCAAGGACCCAATCATCTCACGATACATAGAGACATCAACCGGCTCAGATGAAGCATCACATAGAAGCTTTAGATTCGATGCCATAGGTGTGGCCATGGCCTTGCAATCCATCATCCTGAATCTCTTCAGGATATCTACTGTGTACTTCCCTTGACCAAGGAAGATCCCACCTACACTCTGCCACACCTCCATACCTAGGAAATAATGCATCATTCCCAAATCTTTCATATCGAACTTGGCAGCAAGCTTCCTCTTAGTATTTGCAATCAATCTATCATCTCCTATTACAAATAAGTCATTCACATACAGGAGTAGAATCACAGGTTTCCCTTCCTCAACCTTGTAGTAAAGGTTGGAATCTCCTTTACTCTTGGTAAAGCCCAAACTATATAGGAAACTATCCATCCCACCATACCAAGTTCTGGGAGCTTGTTTCAAGCCATACAAGGCTTTCTTCAATCTGCACACATATGACTCCCTGTCATGTATTTCGAAACCGAGTGGCTGCTCCACATATACTTCCTCTTCAACTACACCATTCAAGAAAGCAGTCTTGACATCCATCTCGTGTATTTTCCATTTCATTGCTGCGGCCAGGGCAAGTAATGTTTTGATGGAAGTATACCTGGCTACAGGTGCAAAATTTTCTTCATAATCTACTCCCTCTTTCTGAGAGGAGCCACGAGCTACAAATCTTACCTTGTATTTCTCTACACTGCCATCTACAGCATGCTTGATTTTGTAGATCCATTTGGAAGTCACAACAGACTTATCTTTAGGTCTTGGGACAACATCCCAAACATTATTCTTCATTATTGATTGGTATTCCTCAACCATGGCATCCTTCCATTCTTTCTTTTCTACTGCTTCTTCATAACTGGAAGGTTCTTTGTTCATGATGTCACAGAGTAAAGCAACATAGCTAGTATGTGATCTAGTTCTCTTCTATGCTCTGTGTTCTTCTTCTGGAATGCCAAATCTTTCTGCATCTTGAATGAGCTCTCTAGCCCATGCAGGTTTTCTCTTGTGAGAGTTATCCTCACGGGGTGGATCTACAGGTTCTTGTGGATCTTCAAACTCATGAACAACTTCTGGAACTACTTCAGTCATGGTAGTGTCTTGAAATCTAGTTTCCTTAGGTTCTTCATAAACTTCGATAGGTGCCTTCCTTGATTTGATGAATGCTGAGTTTTCATCAAATGTTACATCCCTACTGACATCAATCTTCTTGAACCTTGGAAAGTATATTCTGTAAGCCTTTGAGCTTTCACTGTAACCCACAAAGATACCCTTCTTTCCTGAAGGATCTAGTTTGGTCCTCTTTTCCTTTGGAACATGAGTGTATACTGGACAACCAAATATTATGAGATGGCTGACTTCAGGTTTCTTACCAGAAAAGACTTCTTCATGTGTCTTGTTGTCCAATATTTTGTGGGGTGTTCTGTTCTGCACATATACAGCTGTTCTAGCTGCTTCTGCCCATAGATGCATAGGTAGATCCTGATCATGTAGCATTGTTCTTGCTGCTTCCATGATTGTTCTATTCTTCCTTTCTGCAACTCCATTCTGTTGTGGATTGTAAGGAGCAGTCAACTCCCTCTTAATCCCTGAATCACTGCAAAGCTTCTTGAAGTCACCTGAGGTGAATTCTCCACCATTGTCAGATATGAATGTTTTGATCTTCTTGTCAGTTTGATTCTCCATCAAGGTTTTGAATTCCTTGAACTTATCAAGTACCTCATCTTTGTTCTTCAAGAAGTAGACCCATGTCTTCCTGGAGAAGTCATCAATAAATGAGACATAGTAAACATACCCACTTAGAGAACTGGATGACATAGGACCACATACATCTGAGTGGATGATTTTCAGCATATCCTTTGCTTTGCTTTCACTACTTGGGAATGCCTTCTTAATGTTCTTACCTTTTGCACATCCTTTGCAAACACCTTCATGTTTGGTCTTTATTTCAGGAAGACCCTCTACAGCCTTGCTTGCAATTGGAAGTGCCCTATAGTGCATATGAGCAATTCTTCTATACCAAAGTTCACTTGGATCCATGGATTCATGTATAATGGCATGTTCAGGTTGACCGTTCAATTTATACAAACCTCCCTCTTGTTCTCTAATCACTACTGCATCATCGATTGTTTTACCCTTTGGCCACATTAGGACTTGGGCATCCACAAATGCAACCTTCATACCTTTTGAATCCAATGCAGAGATGGAGAGTAAGTTCTTCTTGAGCCCAAGTACATAAAGGACTTCTTTCATCTTCAAGAATTTTCTAGAATCTGGGTTGTGGGAGGCTTCACTACTTCCTTTGATTGGGTATTGATAATCATCCCCAAGTTTCACCTTATGGGGTGATTCATGTTCAGATAGATCCACAAAAGATTCCTTAAACCCAGTCATGTGTTTGGAAGCCCCACTGTCAATTAACCAATCATTACAACCATGGGAGATCGTACCTGTGAGAGCAGAGATTAGAACATACTCTTCTTCACTTGATGAGTCATCATCACTATCATCACTTTCTTCCCTAGCCTTCTTCTTTGGAGGTTTATCATCCTCGGCAGCATGAGCATGGAACTTTCTTTTGTTGCCCTTCTTCTTCTTGCTGGAGTTGTTGTTATTATCCCTTTTTTTATTGGGACAATATGAAGCAAAGTGACCCTTCTCATTGCATGTGAAGCATCTGAGATCGTTCTTATTCTTTTGATAGGATCTCTTGTAGCGAGAGTGCTCCTTCTTGGGCTTGCTTCTTTTGGTGTGAGCTACAAGAGCTTGATCTTCACCTCCCATCTTTTCCTCACGAGCTACAAGTCTAGCTTCTTCTTGAGAGCATTCTTCCCGCAATCTGTTGAAGGAGATCAACTTCTTCCTTGCACAAATTCCTTTAATAAAGGAATCCCATGACCTAGGTAGGCCATTTAGAGTGGTCATGACAACTTCACCATTCTCTACCATTTCATCTACCACTTACAATTGTTCCTTAATATGGGAGACCCTAGAAAAATAAGATTGAATGGTTTCTCCATTCTGAAACTTTACTCCTTTCAATTGGTTCTACAGGGTCATCTTCCGATTTATGTTCTTCCCTTCAAATAGCTTGGTCAAAGAGTCAAACATCTCCTTGGGTGTCTTTAGAGAAGACACATGGGGTATGAGATGGTATTTGATAGAATCAGCAATGATTCTATTTGCCTTGACCAAGTTCTTCTTGTGCAATACTTTAGTCTCTTCATCCTCTGGGATAGGGATGTCTTATTTTATATATGAGTCCAACTCATTCTCTTCCAGGATTAACCCAATCCTATACTTCCAAGCTCGGAAGTTATCAGCCCCTTCAAGCTTATCCTCAAGCTTGGTGTGGTGAGACATCTTAAAGAGTACTTCAAATGGAAATAGAAAAGATTTAGGTCTTACCACTTGAAATGCTGAAAACTGGATCTCGTCCTGGATTAGGGTTTGTCGAAAAAACCCTAAAAATTTAAAATGTGAATTTCAACTTTCTGAAAGGATAGAAAGATGTGCCTTGATGAGCTGATCAGCCTGGTGCATTCAGAATTTGAGATCAGCAAAGCTTTACCCTTCAGATTTGCCTTTTTGTCCTCTCGGGTTCACTAGGGAGAGCCCTGAATTAGGGTTTGAGTTTCCCGGCGATCTAGCCAGCCAAAAATCTCAATCCAAAGCTCTAAACTTCGATGTTTGCAAGGAGCTTCTAGCTATGTCTTCAGATTTCAGAAATTCCTATTTTTGTGGAAACCCTAATTTTTAGGGCCAAATCTGAAAATGCTCAAAATTGAATTCTGATTGGACAGATAGATTCTCCTAGATGAGTAGAGTCAATCTACTATACTGCTTTTCCAAAAACTATGGATAGAAACCCAATAAACAAGAAACTCATGTTTTCGTCACTGCAAAATGTCTTCTTCTCAAGTTAGCTCTGATACCATGTTAAATTTTGAGCATTAATTCATTATACTCTAGGATCTTCACTGAGAGAATAACATATACAATATATCAATGCATAACAATCACAATAAGCATGAGAAGCATCACAAGAATCAAAAGCATGTGAGACAAGAGACACAAAGTTTCCATGGGGAAAACCCTAAGGTGAAAAACACCACAACTTCCTCGGAGATAGAGAGAGCAATGGCTCAACCAAAGTACAACCAAAATACACTTGAGATAGTCTCCTAGTAGTAGATGATCCTCCTCCTCACTAGCAGGGATAATTTTAAGAACCCCCCCTAAATTTATATGTATAAAAAATGGGCGAATCTCCCCGATATATAGGAAAACTTGAAGGCGATTTTATCAATAATATAATATGTATATATAATTTTTTGGCGAATATTTCATTTCAATTATATAATGCTGTAAAATCTTGGCGAATCTTTCACTAAATTATAAGATATTGTAAAATCCTGACGAATATTTCACTTAATTATAAAAAATTGTAAAAACTTGGCGAATCTTTCAATAATTTATAAAATATAGTAAAAATTTGGCGAATATTTTGCCAATAAAACTCAAGCTTTTGATTATGTACATTACTAAGGCAGTGCGACAGAAGAGCATACACCGAAGCTCAACTTTTGACTCTCTTGACTCCTAGACTCTCGAATGAACAAGTGTATGAATGAGGAGAGGATGGATTTATTTATACATTTCACAAGCAATATTTAACCACTCACAACTAGAAGGTGTCGAAAAAACACTACTGCACTAACTAGATTCAGGGCAAGTAGGGACTGTACTTGTTATCTCATCCTTTAATGGTCCAATGGACATGTGGGGTCATGAATCTTGACAGGCCAACAAACTAATACAATTACGTGAATATCCTAGTAGCGGGCCACTTCCTTTATATAGAGAGATAGTTCTTGGACCAATTCCAAGCTTCCAACCAATATTCTCACCAAACTTTCTTCTGTTTGGTGTCGAATGGTAGGAGAGTTGCATATTTGTCAATGAATACTTAAAATGGCTCAATCCACACAAATTTTCCTTGGCAAGTGATAACTTCACCCATCACTGTTTTAAAACATCCCAACACTATAAAAGCATCCATAAATTGATAAATAACAAACCCATGCACTTCTAAATTCACCCAGTGATGAGAATAACACCCCATGCACTTCTAAATTCACCCAGTGATGAGAAAAACGCCCCAAACACTTCAATACTTGCCCCGGGCACTTCAAAATTCTCCCAAAGATGATAAAAATGCCCTAAGCACTTCAATATTTTCCCAGGAACTTCTAAATTCTCCCAAGGATGATAAAAACTCCACATGCACTTCAATAGTTTCCCCAAGCGCTTCAAAATTCCCTCGAGTCACTTCAATACTTATCCCATGCACTTCAAGATTGACCCAATGATGATAGAAGCACACCATGCACTTCAATACTTGCCTCATCCACTTCAAAATTCTCCCAACAATGATAAAAACACCCAGACACTTCAATATTTGCCCCAAGCACTTCAAAATCCCCCCCGCAAAGATAAAAACACTCCCATCAACTTCCATGATTTCCCAAGCACTTCATTACTTGCCCCGGACACTTCAAAATTCGTCCAATGATGATAAAGATGCCCTATGCACTTCAATAGTTTCCCTAGGCAAGGGAGAAAAATACCCAACAATGATATAATCACCTAGACAATCATACAAATGTCTCAATCCACACAAATTTTCCTTGGCAAGTGATAACTTTGCCCATCACTATTTTAAAACGTCCCAACACCATAAAAGCATTCATACATTGATGAATAACAACCCCAAACACTTCTAAATTCATGCAGTGAGGAGAAAAACGACCCATGCACTTCTAAATTCACCTGGTGATGAGAAAAGTGTCCCATGCACTTCTAAATTCACCCAGTGACGAGAAAAACACCCCAGGCACTACAATACTTGCCCCGGGCATGTAAATTTTTTTGAAAGATGATCAAATTGCCCTAAGAACTTCAATATTTTCCCAAGTACTTGTAAATTCTCCCAAGGATGATAAAAACTCACCATGCACTTCAATATTTTCTCAAAGCACTTCAAAATTCCCCCGAGTCACTTCAATACTTGCCACATGCACTTCTAAGTTGACCAATGATGATAGAAATGCCCCATGCACTTCAATACTTGCCTTGACCACTTCAAAATTCTCCAAACGATGATAAAAACACTCAGACACTTCAATATTTTCCCCATGCACTTCATAATTCTCGCAGCGAAGATAAAAAATGCCCCTATCCACTTCTAAATTTACCCAATGATGAGAAAAATGCACCATGCACTTTTAAATCCACCCAATGATGAGAAAAACACCCCATGCACTTCTAAATCCACCTAGTGATGAGAAAAACACCCCATGCACTTCTAAATTCACCCAATGAGGAGAAAAATGCCCCAGGCACTTCAATACTTGCCCTGGGCACTTGCACTTCAAAATTCTCCCAGAGAAGATAAAAATGCCCTAAGCACTTCAGTATTTTCCGAGGCACTTCAAAATTATCCCAAGGATGATAAAAACTCCCCAAGCACTTCAAAATCCCCCCAAGGCACTTCAATACTTGCCCCATGCACTTCTAAATTCACTCAGTGATTAGAAAAATGCCCCGCGCACTTCAATACTTTCCTCGACCACTTCAAATTGTCCCAACGATGATAAAAACACCCATACACTTCAATATTTTCCCCAGGCATTTCAAAATTCATGCGGAGAAGATAAATAACGCCCCCATCCACTTCCATGTTTTCCCAGGCACTTCATTACTTTCCCTAGACACTTCAAAATTCATCTAATGACGATAAAGATGCCCTAGGCAAGAGAGAAAAACACCCGACAATGATATAATCACCCAAGCAATCACAAAAATGCCTCAATCCGCACAAATTTACCTCGGCAAGTGATAACTTTTCCCATCACTGTTTGAAAAAGTCCCAACACTATAGAAGCATCCATACATTGATAAACAACAACAGTAGGCACTTCTAAATTCACCTAGTGAATCAGTGATACGCCCCATACACTTCTAAATTCACCAAGTGACGAGAAAAATGCCCCATGCACTTCAATACTTGCCCCGGGCACTTCAAAATTCTCCGAAAGATGATAAAAACACCCTAAGCACTTCAATATTTTCCCAGGCACTTCAAAATTCTCCCAAGGATTATCAAAACTCCCCATGCACTTCAATATGTTCCCCAAGCACTTCAAAATTCCCTCAAGGCATTTCAATACTTGCCCCATGCACTTCTAAATTCACCCAGTGATGAGAAAAACGCCCCGCACACTTCAATACTTTCCTCAACCACTTCAAAATTCCCCCAACGCTGATAAAAACACACATACACTTCAATATTTTCCCCAAGCACTTGAAAATTCTCACGGCAAAGATAAAAACGCCTCATCCACGTCCATGTTTTCCCATGCACTTCATTACTTGCCCTAGACACTTCATTATGTTCTGAAAGGATATAAAGACAACATTAACACAATAAATATATAAAAGGATATATCCACAAGAATATTTGGTAACCCTATTCCTACATTGCAACTCAATGATGACTAGCCATACCATTGGAATACATAACTAGGTCAAATTTTGTTTGTGTTTCCAACAACTCTACTCATGGACAACAATATGCCATAAAAATCATTAGACCACATGTGTCTCTGACAAGAATAGTTTGTTCTCTTTTACCCTTCATTAGTTTCGAAAACATATGGCACATATAGAGCTCTCAATATAAACCAAAAAACACCAACACACTAGCGTTAACACTTGCATTCAATGTTTATAACTAGCATGGCCAACATGTCATTAAACAAACTACAATCTTTTACACAACTATAAGATTATTCAAGAGAATTGTATATTGCAAAAATGACATATTATAGCATATATCATTAATTTTTGTTAGAGGGAATTCACCTACAACAATTAATATGCAATCTTCAATAGGTGCTACTCATTCCATTGCTATAGTACAAGCTATTGTTGCCAATAAACAACATGTAAACCCACACTTTTCCAACAAGCTTGTCAAGTAAGGATGATGTTGGTCATGGTTAAAACAAGACAACCATTATGTTCATCATATTTTTATACCATATTCTACTTTGGTCGTGAGTAAAACAAACATTAAATAAGGTATGGATTCTACTCGCGAGGAAGAAATTATTTTCCATAAAAATGTAACTTGGAGTCTCTCTATTATAGCTAAGTATGGGAGTCAATCTTCACTACTTGAAAGCATATGCATTATTCAAGGAAACATAGAAAACATAATAATTTTCAAAAATATTTAACAATCATAAAGGATAAATTTTCTTCTATAGCACTAATCCTGAATTTTAACTTGTCAATTTTGATATGCTTGTACTGTATCCAAATGACAGTCTCAATTTGGTAATGATTGTATACACTACAAGGCATCATTGTGATGAAAACTACCAATAGATTGCAAAAATTACAAAAGGGAAAAAATCAGTTTCAGAAGGAAGGTTACATAAAGAAACTTATGATCTAAAATGAAATAAGGAGCCTTGCTCATATCTAATATAAAGAAAGCAATGTAAAGATTCACTATTCCATCTAGATATTTCTTCAACCACTTTGACAAAATTCATAAACTACTACTAAATCACAAGTTGAATTCACATTATTAACTACTGCTAAAACAAAAGTTGCATTCACAAGCATCACTCTTTTTACTACATCGCATTTATTCTTTCACAAATAGAATGGGATCAGGGCAAATAGAATGGGATCAGGGGCCTTTGGAAGTTGAGAGTTTATTGATATCATCATAAACTTTGCTGCCTTGACCACCATCTCCATGCACCACATGTTTGGGATCATCCATGGGAGCACACAACATCTCAACTTAACATCTAGACTGCTAAGCATGGTATATGTATACCTGTTCTCCACCAAACTAAATAAAACTTCCAAAACGAGATTAATTTCTCTTCTAAAGACATCTACAACCATATACCAGTTCACCACACAAAAACCAAAGGTGTCGTGAACAAGTCAGTTACAATTCAATTGTAGCTACCAATTAGTAATGCCACTGAAAAAGCCTTTTCTTGTGCACCTAAGAAGAAAATTTTACAAATCCACCCTGTAGCACTAGCCTTAGTCCACTAGTAAGAAGGAAAGCCAAACAACAACACTGGTTCCTAGTTCCTACCAAAGTCCTCCAAAAAAGAACACCTCATTTATATTCGAAATAAACAGCTGCCAATGAATGATCCAATATTTTCAAATGTGGGAAGTTCGAAAGCACCCTTGCTAGAAACAAAGGCTTTGTAATCAAATCATTGTCCCAGAGGTGGGGAAGGAGTGTGACTGCAAATTCTGGAAGCTGAGAAGTTCAACAAGTAAGAATATATACAAACCTAAAGGCCAATTAGCTCTGTGCCGCTATTCAAAGACCAATTCTCAGTTCTGGCTTTGTCTACAAATAATATTCTAAAAATTTCCCACGAGATTATTCAGATTCAAAATCAAAGATACATGGATCACTATGCACAATACAAGCCCTTTCAGTAAATTTGGCTTGTGAACCTTAAAAGATCATCTCTATGTCCTTTTTAGTCTATGGGCTAAGACATTGGAATTAATCACCAACAACCCCTCAAATGCTATCATTATTGTTGAATATGTATCCCTAGCCATCCTAGCAAATGAAATGCTTTATGCACCATGAAAGAATCTATGCCTTCATCAAATATCTTGAGAATCACATAAGTGAGACACTTCTTAACATCACCTACTTTGTCTCCTCAATTTGTGACATTCTCATAGAAGTTCTTCTCCAAATAGACAAAAAAACACATTGATCACAAGAAATGAGTTTATACACTTCAAATAAACTATATGTTAAACAACCAAAACACACCTTGTCTGTCACATCCTCTTCAATTGGAGTACCCAACCACACAAAAAAGGAATGCAAACCCTTAACAATTTTTGGCTATGAAAATCCCAACACCATTCAACTGCATACATGTATTCAATTAATAATTGCAACAAAATAATCCAGCATAAACTAACATAAACAATGGTAATCCATGTCCATTTCACTCATAAACAAAACAATATACATAAAATGCATAATTATACAAAGAGAGAATAAATAATTTTTAACCAAAGGGATTTTAAGAAGCTAGCTACATATGAGCACTGTGCACAATACAAGCCCTTTCAGTAAATTTGGCTCTTGAACCTTAAAAGATAATCTCTAGACTCCAAAAAATGGACTAATACTCTGCTGTCTTCTAAATGGAGGAACACCTGCAAAACTGTGTTAAGCATTGCCCTTTTCACTCAATACCTGTTTCTGCTTTTGTTTTCTTTTCAGGCAGAATTTCATTCCCTTTTTGTAGCTCCATCCTCAGGGGTACTTGAGTGGTCAAGACACCTTAAAAGATCATCTCTAGACTCCAAAAAATGGACTAATACTCTGCTGTCTTCTAAATGGAGGAACACCTGCAAAACTGTGTTAAGCATTGCCCTTTTCACTCAATACCTGTTTCTGCTTTTGTTTTCTTTTCAGGCAGAATTTCATTCCCTTTTTGTAGCTCCATCCTCAGGGGTACTTGAGTGGTCAAGACAACTACAAATTTGTTGTTGCATTCAGCTCGTTTGGTAACAATTTAGATTTCTGTGGAAACATTGTTGTAAAGTTTCCTTTGATGAGGTCCATCTCCCCTTTACTTTAGGGAATGTGAGGAATTTTAAGCAAGAGTTGGTTCTGCTCCTGAGAATTATTGTCAGTGCACTTCACTGTGATGTTTTTTTCCGTCCCTGTGGGTTCCCAGCATCATACACTGGCCTTTTTAACCTTTTGCAGACAAGAAATTTCTAGTCACCTTTGTTGTCTGCATGTTATAGCCACCTAGACTCCTGATGTACTTATTTTTTCCCTGAAGTAATATATGAAGCATTTCTCACAAAAAGAAAAGAAAAAGAAAAGCATGAAAAAAAGAAACCTTAGGGAAGATAGTGTTGTTCCTTAAATAAGAGATGGAGTCCCCAAGATACATAAATTTGGTCTCTGGGTTAGTGATTGCATGACAACATGGAGGGGTTTTCTTAACTTGAATAAAGCAAATCCATTCTAAGGATCAACACTGTTTTTTGTGAAGGCAAAGGAAGATAATAGGATGCTTTAAAATCGGCAGATCCTTCACTACAAATATGGAAGTTTGGAACTCTATGAGCACAAATTTAACAGAGTTGGTCACTCAATGACATTAATTAAAACTTCTGTTTCAATTTCAATTTGTAGTTTTTAGGTGATCATCAAACTCAAATTGGGTTGTATAGGGACATTTAATGCCATTACGAGATTATCTAAAAAGAAAGGCAGAGAAGAATGTATCAGTCTTCAAAGAATTGTGATTTTCTCAATGACAGTGACACATTGAAAACTAACATGCATCCACCTAATGGAAGGGTGTTTTACTTGAGAGTAATGGACACTGAGGTTCCAATCTGATTGCAATGATATTAAATAGATTCCCAATTAGTACCTCTGTGGTTCATCATTAAAAAAATTGTCCTAACATAAGAAAAAATAAAGATACCCACCTGTAGCAGATGGAGCTGCCTTAAGGAAGGCATGTCTCAAACCTGTAATATGTGGCAGAGCACCTTTTTGAGTTAGAGCCTAAAAATGCTGGATGTTATGTACTGCTGGCAAACATCTATGCTGCGGCTGACAGATGGGAAGATGTAGAAAGGGTGAGAACAATGATGAAAGACAGAGGGGTAAAAAAGACTCCAGGTTGCAGCCGTATTGAGGTAAATAATAAGGTTCAAGCATTTGTCATGGGAGACACATCACACCCTCAAACAGAGGAAATTTATAAAATGCTGGAGACTTTGGAAGGGAAGATGGAGGCAGCAGGGTATGTTCCAGATACAAACTTTGTGCTACATGATGTGGAGGAGGAGGTGAAGGAAAGTATGTTGTCTACTCACAGTGAGAAGCTGGCCATTGCTTTTGGGCTAATAAGCACAAGCCCTGGGACCCCACTTTGGATTACAAAAAACCAGCGTATTTGTGGTGACTGCCACAGTGCTACCAAGCTCATCTCCAAGATTACTATGCGAGAAATTTACATGAGAGATGCAAACCGTTTCCATTATTTCAAGGATGGAATGTGCTCTTGCAAGGATTACTGGTGATTCTGGTTTGAATGCACTAGCAACATAAGCCCATGATTGAGGACAAACACCTCAGAGTTCTCCTCATATGTTGTTTTACTATTACATTGTGCAGTAACTTATTCATCGAAGATCTTGTTTGCATTAATTAGGTTTGGGACTTTTTTCTATGATGTAATGTTGTAAATTCAACAAGCCTCTGTTTGTGTGCATGTGTACATAGTAAATACACATGCAAGTCTGTCTGTCTGTCTGCCAAACATCTATGCTGTAGCTGGCCAGTAGCACTATTTAGCAAAAGCAACAGGGTTAAAAGAGACACCAGGATATAGCCCAATTAAGGTAAATAAAGAAGTTCAAGAATTCATTTTGGGGGGTAGATCTCGCCTTTGATCAAGGAAAAATTATGAAATGCTGTAGACCTTTAGGTTCTATGGCTGACACTGTTGCATGATGTGGAGGATGAGACCAAGACAGAGACGCTTTCTACTTTACTGAGAAGGGCCATTGATTTTTGAGCTTATAAAGAAAGCCTTGATAAGTCATTTGGATTACAAGCTATCTTTGTGTCTGTGGCAACTGCCATAGTGCTTCTACAAGATTATGATTATGATAAACTCACTGTTACAAAAAATGGTTCCTTTGGGGATTTGGAAACTTATCTCTTTCTGAAACTGCCCCCTAGAACCTCTTTCTCCTGAAAAGGAAAACTTCTAAGTTCTGGGAGACACTTCTGGGGCTGCTACTTGGGCATTTCATGCTGCCAACCCCATTTTTTTGTTCTGTTTTGTTTGGTGGGTTTTTATGGAAACCAATACATCCAAGAGGAAACCAATTTATCTCCATTCTACCAGAGAATGGAAAAATAAAATAGGAATAAATAATGGAAACTATTTCAGAAAATTTCTGGATTAAGAAAGGTTGGCCAAAAGCCAAAGCCTTGCTGTGGCTAGTTGCTAGACGGAATATTCTCGCCCAGGACCAACTGGAGAGGTTTTGAAGACCCCACAAGGCGTGTCTACATTATGCCTTTTCATTTAATATTTTATTTTTACAATATGCCATACTGCATTGTACCATAAAGGATGCAACGATCTAGCGTCATGTGTAGGGCATAAACAAAGAAACACCTTTCAAGATTAGTTGAGGGTATTTCCCAGGAAATTGTTGGTACAATTCATGGTATAGTCTATCGTTATATCTACTGCTGAAATATAGATGTAGAGCTACAAATATGATCTTTCCTATGCAAAGTTGCAAATACTGGAAGAAAAATAGAGAATACATGCTCAAACTACTGAAATTTGAAATAGGGAGATGTCTACTGAAACATTTGCTGAAAAACCTTCTAATTTACTGCCAAACCACTGTATTTGCCATGAATCTGCCAAATTTATGCAAAGACTGATATTTATGAAAAAGACATCAGAAAAAATACAAATCTATGCCTGATCTGTCAAATTGTTGCTTAATTGGACAAATATCACTTCTATACAACCAATATCTGGAGGAAATTGACTAATTTCAATTGTTGGGCATCTATTTTCATCTACTAGCTTTCAAAATTTACTGTCGCTGTTGAGATTCAAGTGAATACTGTATTGACAGTATGTGGACATATGAAAATTATGCCAATTACATTAGAGAAATGTCGGTCTCGTGCCAATAGGTTTCCTACGATGGATGCATAGGAACCTAGTAAGCCAATGCATAGACCATTTTTCTCTTCGCTTAGCAATTCAGATCTCATAGTCAAGTATCAAGGGAATAAAAAAATATAAGCAAAATAAATGCAAACTTCCAAACTTGAAAAAATGCTCCAAATGTAAGAAAAAAACAAATAATTTATGAAACGAATCAAACTAGTACAAAGGGCTCAAACCGCAATCAATTATCAAGGGAATAAAAATATATTTAACCAAAATAAATGCAAACTTCCAAACTTGAAAAAATGCTCCAAATGTAAGAAACAAGCAAACCATTCATATTTGCCAAGATATCAAAGCTAGAAATACAAGCAATTGCATGTACTTGAATTTTAACTTTTGAATGAGCCCATTCTTGCTAAGCGGAAGTATTGTTAAATTAATTACTTAGCCTTTAATACTAGGACGTTATCTATGGATAGATAGGTCCCAACTTCATTTCCTGTCACAAATAAGAAAAAAAAACAATGCATTAGTTAACTATCAAAACATCGAACTTAAAATAGCTTGCATCAAGGAAATGTAGCTCTAATATTACTATATTTAATACAAAGTAAAAACTATAGAACCTATTTTTACCTGAAATGCAACTTCAAATTTATGTATGGTAATCTTTCTCCCATCAAGAATTTTCCTTTTCCAACCTGCTCCAAGAATAGAGGAACATCGAAGTCAAACTAAAAAAAATCACATGATCTATTAAATTCCATTCATTATTTATACATTGCCAATGTATATTGGTTTAGATTATATCTTGTGGCATATCAAATTCCCAATTCTCATGTCGCTCTTCATTTTCTACATTTTGAACATGAGCTTCTGTAGATGAAATATCATTAGGAGCCTCCAAGACATTATGTTCCATATCAAGTTCATTGGAGACATTTGTTATATTGTATTCTCCTCTTCTCTCACAATCTGATCGCCATAGTGCCAGTGCTCTATTGAATGGGAAATTGGTAATGTCATACTTTGTTACATATAATCTTAAACAAGTATCCATATTCTTATCAAGCTTGTTCCTCACCTTTGACTTCAAGAATGACAGTGCACTAAACATTCTTTCATCCTCCACTGATCCCAAAATCATGGTTTGACATAAATCGACTAATTTGAAATACTCTGACATGTTTTCTTGTAGGTATTGACTTTCACCTAAAATAGTCCATAATTTGATTACTGCACCATATTCTATAGGTTTTGGCAAAGTACGATATTGACCTAACATTGTTTGAGCAAAGCAAGTGGCTTGTTGATATAATTTTGATGAATCTAATATACCTCCAATCTCTTCTCCTTCTACCTTAGCGTTCCTGCCAAAGTGGTGCACTAAAGTATTCAATTTTGCTAGAAAGTCGACTTTTAAAGTATCTATTTCTTTTTCAGAGTTCCAATAATGAGGGTATACCACAGACATAGCTTCCAATAATTCATCTCGAGGAAATCGTTCTCTTATCTCTAATGATAGTGATTGTGCAATTTGTATCAAGTTGCGTCTCACTGAAATCACAATATCATTGAATTGGTCTCTTGACACATGGCACTCTTCGGTGGTTTGTCCCCTCTTAGTAACATAATAAAAGGGAACCATATACCCACGCACTTGCATACATAGTCTCCCTTTTTCATCAAACTTCAAATAATTTTCACTCTTTTCTATATCAATGATAGTAGTCCAACCGTTAAATGTTTGACCCGTAAAAGAATCTGGCATCCTATACAAATTATCCAATGCAAGGCATGCCAATTTTCTTGAATTTGTGTACTCTGCAATATACATTGTGCGACTCTGAGCCATTTTCACAAGGACATTCATTTCATGAAGCAAAGGAAGAATTCCAGCCAATGTTAATAATGTCTCTATATTAGTTAGTCGAAAGAGAAGCTCTTGAGCTTTGTCTACACTAAAGCGATGTTCATACATCACCCCTACCAATGATCGGTATTCACTAAATAGCCTTTGGGCTGGTCCATTCAATGAGATCCATCTTGTATCAACATCTTTTAATAGCTTTTTTCCATCTGTAACACCATCAGCAAATTGTTGAAACTCTGTAAATCGCTTGGGACTACGACAAAAGTATGCATGAGTCTCACGTACAAGTTCTTCAACTTTTGAAACCAGTGGAAACTTACTTACTATTTTAAATGCAAGATTCATCCTATGAGCCATACAATGAATACTAATCATAAATGGTGAAGCTGATACTTGTAGTTTGACACAAAGACCATTCCTTTGTCCTTGCATGATTGATGCTCCATCAGCTCCAACACATACCAACCTTTTTGCAATCATTAAATCATCCATACCACCAATTTCCTTCAAAGTCTTAATAACAAGTTCATAAATATTTCCAGCTGTAGAACTCTTCTTCATTTTATGAATCCCAAGTAAATATGAATGCCTAATATGATCATTAACCATATAAATACTCATGCAGATCCATGAAGTATTATCAACAGCTGTAACTTCATCCAAAGATAGTGAAAAAAACCTAGCATTTGCAATCTTCTCTTTCAAATCATCTTTTTCTACTTGAGCTAGATATTTTGCCCATTCCCAACCACTCGTTATAGACCAATGAGAAGATGGAAAATTCGATACTTCAAGAAAAGATACATAGTTCTTGTAATCTGGATAATCTGTCATAGGACGACCTCTAGATAAGATGTGAAATACAGTGCTTAATTGTGTCGTCTTGGATAACAAATTTCTTTCCATTGTCTTTCCAAATAGAGATGTGATGGTCCCTCCACTTGCCTCGAGTTTACTCTTGCTTATTAAGTATTTATTATATTCTTCTTGATATCTTAGATGTCGACAGTCATCAGAAGGTTTCCATTTGGTAATAGACTTCTCCTCACCATTTTCAATTTTCTTAACATACAACTTTCCTGCATGCTTCTCTATTGTATCTATCTTCATTTGCATTTTTACTACCTTTTTAAGTTTCCAACTACATACAATGCATTTAACTTCTCGTGAAGCCTCTTTCTCATTTCTTGGAGGCATTGGTTCAATAAATGGAAATTTTGAGGCCCATTCCGATTGGAATTTTCTCCCTATGTCCCATTGGCCTTTTTTCCTTTTTCGTGACAATGAATCATTTTTGTTGCCTTCCAAGGTAAAACCTTCAACATTTTCATTGCCAATTTCTGGTTGAATTGCATTTATCCCAATTTGTGCACTAGAGGAACCTTCAACATTGTCATTGCCAATTTCTGGTTGAATTGCATTTATCCCAATTTGTTCACTAGAGGAACCCATCCTATCATATGTTATATGGCTATTAGCTGGATTCTCAGAAGAGTTGACATTTGTCTCGTTGATGGGTTGCTCAAAAGAGTTTGAATCATGAAGAGAATCTAGATTCTTGGATTGAGGCTTCTTAAAGTATGATGATACATCCCTCTGTTTTGATGCTTTCTTTCCACAATCCTTGTTTGACATTTCGTTGAATATTCCACAATTATTAAGATATCAAATCAATTTAGAAACCCAAAGTGAAACCTGCATGAGAAAAATGATATAAAATTAGTACAATTTGTAAGTTATCCATGATGACATGAATTCTAGAGGCTAGAAAATTTGAACCTAGTAACCTAAACCCGTCCAAGATTAACTTCAAAATTAGACATAAATCCATCAAACATCATTTTTAGCTATTCTACTTACAACTGCATTTAGTTTGCTTAATCTAAGAATGATTTTAAATACAAAGTTTAGCTACATGAGAACTACTATTTTTTATAGAAAATTTCTGAGTTAAAAGAATTCTAGCAACCCTTTTAAGGTGCCAGTAGTATGTCAAGGGAAATATGCTCTATTAAAACAGGTGTATCTTAGCTATTGTTCCCAAGAAGCTCACTTCCAGCTAGATCTCATTACCAAAACCCACTGACAAGTATTGTGATTATGTTTCCTATTCCTTGGATATGCGTCTACCATTTAGATATGAGTTCTAGCACCCACTGATAAAATTTGTGATTTTATTGACATTGATAGACCATGGAATGAAGGGTGCAGAGATGGCATGGTCTTTTAATTGGAGTTTGCTCCATATATTTATTACTATCCTTTACATTATATTCTTGTTGACATGTTTGAACCTCTGTTAGACGTACGGTGAGGAAGAGAAACAGATATCCCTAAGTCAGCGATTTGTAGCCAAAGATCTTGGGTGATTTTGATTAAATAGATATCCCTAAGTCAGTGATTTGTAGCCAAAGATCTTCCAATTGAATTGATGATATCTTGTCATGAGTTGTGTACACTATCCATGTCAAAAGGGGTTTATGACAAACAAAATATTACTCTAGCCAGAAATTGCATTCAATAACCATTGCTTGTCCCTTCGTTCAAATTTTAAATCTAAATGTCGATGCAATCCTGAACTATTCCTTATTTTGCAACAGAAAAAAGGCCTTGTTAGACACATAATTGCTTAAAGTTTTAACATATTGGGTTTGATTTATGTATACATACATACTACATGTGCATTTGTGAAAATTACAGACATCTAAGTTTTGAACTAATGGAAACAAAAGAAAGTCATTCATTTATTTCGATGGTATGTACCTTTGGGTTATATTCTGCATTGCAATCATGAAGAGCAATTTGTTTCAAATCTAGGCGGCAACCCAAATCTACTGTTGAAACTACATTTCTAAAAAAACAATGTGAAAGGTGAGAAGTACAGTCCATTGAAATTAATGATACCTTTACAAAGTAGAGCGAACAAACCAAAGGATATAGGTTCGAATCCAAAGGGGTAGGGTATGTGCACATCTAGACTTTAGCAATTACATTGCTTCGCAAAGCAAGTCCCTTGACACACAAACAGAAGACAAAAGAAAGCAAAGAATATAAATGGAAAATAAAATAGAGAGACATGACCAAAATCAATTCCTTTTTATTAAAAATTTCCTTTGTACAACAATAATCCTTTGATTAAACTTCTAAGAAAAACTTAACCAAGATTGTCCAAAGCTTGCCCTGACATTTTCCAGATTGTACAAAGACAAGCCAAGATAAGCAAAGAAGGTGAAAGTGAGAGTTGAAAAACTTGACTTTGGGAATACTGATAAATTTCTCTACAACTTCCCTTTTCATGCAGTTTTTTTGCAAAAATAGTGTTTAGGAAAACCTCTACTAACTGGAATGTAAGAAAACAATATCCCTGAAAGAAGTACGGCTCACCTCTAGATGTGCACATACCCTACCCCTTTGGATTCGAACCTATAACTACCCTATAGTGGAGCTCATTCTTGAATCCCTGTATGTAATACCTATGAATAATGGTCCAGTCTGCTATTTCTATTATAACTGAGATCTGAAATGTGAACAGGACTTTCCAAACAGGGATGGAGGTTACCAAGACTACCCCAAAAGAGTGCTCAAGCTGTTATTTATTAAATTCTGTGTGGATTTGGGAGCATACCTCCTCATTTGCTCACAAAAAAGCTCAGAAATAGGACTGTACATTGTTGCCCTACAGTTTTCAGAGGTATAATATTTTTCCATATGTAATATGAATTGATTTTCCATGGTGAGATAGACCATAACAACACTTTCTTGACTGTGTGTAGGATGCCTCTCTTTGTATCTGAACCGCTGCTAAAAAATCCAGTGGCCTTTTAGCTCCTTAAATGTAATAGTAAAAGTCAGTAATCAAGATGAAAGATGCAATGTCAAATATACAATAACTTCATCCATGATCTTTCACTTGATTTATCTAGAATTTGGCAAAAAGCATACCCAATATGCCCATTTCCTTACATCCTATTTGACAAGTTTGTATTACAAAACATTGCTCATGCACTGTTCCATATCCTTCTACAGAAGCCAAGTGTTTCAATTCAATTTAAATAGGCTAAGTTGTGTGATAGGACAGCCAACAAATAAGTCAGCGTCCACTTGGCTAACCTAACACAGTAAATCCAAAAATAGTCTCAAAGCCCCCCATTTTTCTTACATACTGTTTGAGTAGTTTGTAATACCAAACATTGCTCAAGCCCTGTTCCAGATACTTGTACAGAAGACAATTGTTTCAACTCAATTTAAATAGGCTAAGTTGTACAATATAGGACAACCACCACATAAAGATGCCATCCATTTGGCTATCCTTGCACATAGAAAATCCAAAAGTAGTCTCAAAGCCTCCAAACTTCTAATCAATCATTCATGACAACATGACACTTAGGCCTACCACATAAGTCTTCCTACAAGCTGTCTTAAATGTTGAAAACCTTTTGTAAAGAAGTGAAAGATGAAAAATAAGATGGACTTATGTTGACTTAAATGAAGGGCTTGTAATGACTAATGGATGAAGCAAATCAAGATGATTCAACCAATTATGATATTGCCTCTGCTTCTCTTACTACAAATTTTGGTGGCTTGGAAACAAAAGGGCATTTTGTTGCTTTATTCAATCCCGAGGAGACTAAAGAAAAAGAATCATAGAAGGGATCTACTTCTAGAAGTTCCTTCCATCCCGATGAGCCTCTAATGACCTCATATTTGCAACATCCCATATGTCAAAATGCACTATGTGAGATTGTAAATAATGTTGCAGAAAAGAAAAGGTGCAACTTCTTAGATATTGATCTTAATGTGGCTAACAAAAGAGTAATGGAATATGTTGGAATGATATACTTTTTATTATGTATTAAACAATATCCAATATGAAAGCTTCAGATCAGATGACCAAATCAAGCCAAGAGTTTAAGGTCTCAATAAGTGAACAATTTGATTTTTTTTGGGCCTTCTGGTAGTGTTGGAATGCTCCCTTTTGACTTTAACTATGTCAGTAAAAGTGAGGACTCGAGAGGATGGACTGGCCATAACTGAGATCGGCCAATTTATTAATTATTTGGGATATACTTGAACTACAATCTTACCCAGCTATCCTTTTATAACCTCGAGTCATAAGGAACATAGAAGCTTAGTCATTTGTGCATCAAAATAGCCTTAGAAAAATTGTCATCCCATAACGTTGTGATATTGAGTCCAAGTTCATCTAAATGACTCTTTTCAATGATGATGGTTTGTTGAATGTTTCTAATGTTTGTTCCCTTATCCTCTCTCATTATAGGTTCAAAATTTTGGGACTAGCTAACAAAAGATCTCCTTGAGTACCTTTTGGATTTTTTGTGGGGATTTTGGCATGGTAGACAACCCTAAATCCAAGTGTGGAATATTTCCATTCAAATGGTATCATCCTAGAAGATTTTCCTAGTTCAAATTCAAGTTGAAATTTCCCTATTTAACTCCAACCATGCAAGGGAGAAAGGAATCATGAAAAGTGGTTCATTTGGATCAATTTTAAACAAGGAAAGGATAGAGTCCTAAAAATGTTAGATAGGGTATTCTTTCCACAAGTTAATATTCCACTCGGAAAATGGAACACCTTTCAAAATAAGGTCTGATGCTTCACTCTCTAACCAACGCCATATTTACTTTGAAGAATAGGTAATTATAGCTTTAGAATAAATATGTAGTAAATAGTAAATATGTAAGATGTTGGAAAATACAATGACTATTAGTATCCTACAGTTATTCACTTGCTTTATTGATTCAAAAGTTATCTGACAGCAAAAAGATGTAACTATGAATTCCTTGAAGGATACTAGGAAACTGCTACTATTCAGAAATATAGGCATAAACCTCAGTTCATAAAGCCAATGACTATTAGCATCCTACAATTATTGAATTGATTGATTGATTCAAAAGTTAGCTGGCAGTAAAGACATGTAACTATGAACTTGACTTTTTTCCCCCCGAAGTCCAAGAAACAACACAAAATCAGCCAACAAGGAAGAATACTTGACACTAGACATAAAATCAATAGCTATTTTCAAGTGCTCTAACATCACGTTTTTTCTGGAATTGTTGTGGTTAATTGATAAGTAGGTTGTCCTAGCACAAAGGAATTTGCGATGACTATTATTTTGCAAAAAAATAAGTTGGTCATAGAAATTTGTACCAACATGCAAGCAAACAACATATGGACACTATCTTGTCCCATAGGTGGGTTCTGAAACCACTTCATGGTTAGAGAACATCTATTCATTTATATAAAAATTTAGTATCATTTGCAACTAGCTTCAACTATATACTCTTCTTCCTACACTGATATACTTTTATACTTGTTCCATTTGGTCAGTTCTATTGTTCAATCTATTATGATCAAATGGACAAAGCTAACCACTCAAAGGAAAAGGCTAATTGAAAAATCAGTTATAGCTGAAACACCATATTCAAGACTGTGTCTCTTTGCTGCAATGTTTTAAAATTGGAATCAGACTTTACAAGGCATTTTATCCCCCAAAAATTACCCTCTCATCTTATGCAACAACTAGCACTGCCATCAATTGCACCTGATCAAATGAATTTGGTCTGTTCAGATCAATTAGACAAGGTTGTTTGCTGGCTCCTACTTTGTATGGTCTTAGTATATTCTCTAGGCTACCCAATTGCAAGGTAGCATAGGGCAGAATAAATGAGATTCCTACCAACTGGAAACTGCCAACAACTGATCAATGGACACTTTGTTAATAGATACTTCTTAACATGGCCCACATGGTGTAGAATAGACAGTGAATGGGTGTAAAGGAGAATGTACTCAACAACCTAGGCTTAAAGCTTGGTGTAACTCAAGCAGTCAAATTTTGGAAGGAATGGACCTGAACTTTTAAGCCTTTCTCAAGCTTCCCCCCTTTGATACTTATAGATGCTTATCAAATACACTCTCATAGAAAACAAGCTTAAAAGATATTGGAGACTAGGATCAAAGTAGTCCACATGATGGTTCTGCTTAAGTAAAATATTGAATGCATTTGCAGATTCAAAGAAGGGTTTCTTTACACGTTATTTGATTCACAAGACCTAGTAATAGGCCCTCCAACTAGATAAGATGGGCATAACCCTCATGTCCCCTTTGTACCTGAGAAGAGTAATTTATGAACTTGTTTTAGAACCACCTGCATTCTAGGGCACTTTGGAAATGGATATCAAATTTTACAGATCCATACTGCATGCTACCATCATCTAGGAGTTGTTGGTGGATTGATCAATAATTTTGAGTTTCAATTTATATGGCAGTATTTCAGAATTGAAACACTCTATTTGGAAGGAATCAAACTATGTCATTGTAGCTAAATTGACTACTTGACACTTGTCCATTATACTGTACTTTTTACATCCAAAACTAAGCTGAAAAGGTGGCAAAAAAATTAGACCACTCAAGGAATTTTTAATAGGTCGTTGAGGTCATGCACCATGCACAGCTAGTGAGGTCCCTCTAGATGAGGGGGCCTTCAAAAGTGGGCAACTTATTTGCAGTTTCTCTTGTTAAAGGTAGATGAGGCATTCTGCTACTCCAAATTCCTTTAGGGTTGAGCTAGGCCAAAAGAGGGATGGCACCAACCTCCACCGCATTTCAACAAGTGCCTAGCTTTAAATGTGGCTATGTCAGAGATTGAGAAATTAGAGGATGTTGATTTGAGGGTGGCTGAGGCACAACAATATAAGAGCTACTAGCCAAGCATGGATGGGGTGACACTGACAAGCATCAACAAGATCTGCTGACAAGTGATTCAGCAATCTCTGCTCCTCCATGGATCCGTTGTTCCATGCATCCACTGCCACCAGTTTTCTGTATTGTTCTGTATTGTGTACTCTCTGGCAGGCTTAAAGGTCGTTATTTTTTACTTTCAAACAAAAGCTTCCCCCCTTTGATACTTATAGATGCTTATCAAATAAACTCTCATAGAAAACAAGCTTAAAAGATATTGGAGACTAGGCTCAAAGTAGTCCACATGATGGTTCTGCTTAAGTAAAATATTGAATGCATTTGCAGATTCAAACAAGGGTTTCTTTACACGTTATTTGATTCACAAGACCTAGTAACAGGCCCTCCAACTAGATAAGATGGGCATAACCCTCATGTCCCCTTTGTACCTGAGAAGAGTAATTTCTGAACTTGTTTTAGAACCACCTGCATGCTAGGGCACTTTGGAAATGGATATCAAATTTTACAGATCCATACTGCATGCTACCATCATCTAGGAGTTGTTGGTGGATTGATCAATAATTTTGAGTTTCAATTTATATGGCAGTATTTCAGAATTGAAACACTCTATTTGGAAGGAATCAAACTATGTCATTGTAGCTAAATTGACTACTTGACACTTGTCCATTATACTGTACTTTTTACATCCAAAACTAAGCTGAAAAGGTGGCAAAAAAATTAGACCACTCAAGGAATTTTTAATAGGTCGTTGAGGTCATGCACCATGCACAGCTAGTGAGGTCCCTCTAGATGAGGGGGCCTTCGAAAGTGGGCAACTTATTTGCAGTTTCTCTTGTTAAAGGTAGATGAGGCATTCTGCTACTCCAAATTCCTTTAGGGTTGAGCTAGGCCAAAAGAGGGATGGCACCAACCTCCACCGCATTTCAACAAGTGCCTAGCTTTAAATGTGGCTATGTCAGAGATTGAGAAATTAGAGGATGTTGATTTGAGGGTGGCTGAGGCACAACAATATAAGAGCTACTGGCCAAGCATGGATGGGGTGACACTGACAAGCATCAACAAGATCTGCTGACAAGTGATTCAGCAATCTCTGCTCCTCCATGGATCCGTTGTTCCATGCATCCACTGCCACCAGTTTTCTGTATTGTTCTGTATTGTGTACTCTCTGGCAGGCTTAAAGGTCGTTATTTTTTACTTTCAAACAATTGCTTCCCCCCTTTGATACTTATAGATGCTTATCAAATAAACTCTCATAGAAAACAAGCTTAAAAGATATTGGAGACTAGGCTCAAAGTAGTCCACATGATGGTTCTGCTTAAGTAAAATATTGAATGCATTTGCAGATTCAAAGAAGGGTTTCTTTACACGTTATTTGATTCACAAGACCTAGTAACAGGCCCTCCAACTAGATAAGATGGGCATAACCCTCATGTCCCCTTTGTACCTGAGAAGAGTAATTTCTGAACTTGTTTTAGAACCACCTGCATGCTAGGGCACTTTGGAAATGGATATCATATTTTACAGATCCATACTGCATGCTACCATCATCTAGGAGTTGTTGGTGGATTGATCAATAATTTTGAGTTTCAATTTATATGGCAGTATTTCAGAATTGAAACACTCTATTTGGAAGGAATCAAACTATGTCATTGTAGCTAAATTGACTACTTGACACTTGTCCATTATACTGTACTTTTTATATCCAAAACTAAGCTGAAAAGGTGGCAAAAAAATTAGACCACTCAAGGAATTTTTAATAGGTCGTTGAGGTCATGCACCATGCACAGCTAGTGAGGTCCCTCTAGATGAGGGGGCCTTCGAAAGTGGGCAACTTATTTGCAGTTTCTCTTGTTAAAGGTAGATGAGGCATTCTGCTACTCCAAATTCCTTTAGGGTTGAGCTAGGCCAAAAGAGGGATGGCACCAACCTCCACCGCATTTCAACAAGTGCCTAGCTTTAAATGTGGCTATGTCAAAGATTGAGAAATTAGAGGATGTTGATTTGAGGGTGGCTGAGGCACAACAATATAAGAGCTACTGGCCAAGCATGTATGGGGTGACACTGACAAGCATCAACAAGATCTGCTGACAAGTGATTCAGCAATCTCTGCTCCTCCATGGATCCGTTGTTCCATGCATCCACTGCCACCAGTTTTCTGTATTGTTCTGTATTGTGTACTCTCTGGCAGGCTTAAAGGTCGTTATTTTTTATTTCAAACAATTGGTTCCCCCCTTTGATACTTATAGATGCTTCTCAATTAAACTCTCATAGAAAACAAGCTTAAAAGATATTGGAGACTAGGCTCAAAGTAGTCCACATGATGGTTCTGCTTAAGTAAAATATTGAATGCATTTGCAGATTCAAAGAAGGGTTTCTTTACACGTTATTTGATTCACAAGACCTAGTAACAGGCCCTCCAACTAGATAAGATGGGCATAACCCTCATGTCCCCTTTGTACCTGAGAAGAGTAATTTCTGAACTTGTTTTAGAACCACCTGCATGCTAGGGCACTTTGGAAATGGATATCAAATTTTACAGATCCATACTGCATGCTACCATCATCTAGGAGTTGTTGGTGGATTGATCAATAATTTTGAGTTTCAATTTATATGGCAGTATTTCAGAATTGAAACACTCTATTTGGAAGGAATCAAACTATGTCATTGTAGCTAAATTGACTACTTGACACTTGTCCATTATACTGTACTTTTTACATCCAAAACTAAGCTGAAAAGGTGGCAAAAAAATTAGACCACTCAAGGAATTTTTAATAGGTCGTTGAGGTCATGCACCATGCACAGCTAGTGAGGTCCCTCTAGATGAGGGGAGATGAGGGGGCCTTCGAAAGTGGGCAACTTATTTGCAGTTTCTCTTGTTAAAGGTAGATGAGGCATTCTGCTACTCCAAATTCCTTTAGGGTTGAGCTAGGCCAAAAGAGGGATGGCACCAACCTCCACCGCATTTCAACAAGTGCCTAGCTTTAAATGTGGCTATGTCAGAGATTGAGAAATTAGAGGATGTTGATTTGAGGGTGGCTGAGGCACAACAATATAAGAGCTACTGGCCAAGCATGGATGGGGTGACACTGACAAGCATCAACAAGATCTGCTGACAAGTGATTCAGCAATCTCTGCTCCTCCATGGATCCGTTGTTCCATGCATCCACTGCCACCAGTTTTCTGTATTGTTATGTATTGTGTACTCTCTGGCAGGCTTAAAGGTCGTTATTTTTTACTTTCAAACAATTGCTTCCCCCCTTTGATACTTATAGATGCTTATCAAATAAACTCTCATAGAAAACAAGCTTAAAAGATATTGGAGACTAGGCTCAAAGTAGTCCACATGATGGTTCTGCTTAAGTAAAATATTGAATGCATTTGCAGATTCAAAGAAGGGTTTCTTTACACGTTATTTGATTCACAAGACCTAGTAACAGGCCCTCCAACTAGATAAGATGGGCATAACCCTCATGTCCCCTTTGTACCTGAGAAGAGTAATTTCTGAACTTGTTTTAGAACCACCTGCATGCTAGGGCACTTTGGAAATGGATATCAAATTTTACAGATCCATACTGCATGCTACCATCATCTAGGAGTTGTTGGTGGATTGATCAATAATTTTGAGTTTCAATTTATATGGCAGTATTTCAGAATTGAAACACTCTATTTGGAAGGAATCAAACTATGTCATTGTAGCTAAATTGACTACTTGACACTTGTCCATTATACTGTACTTTTTACATCCAAAACTAAGCTGAAAAGGTGGCAAAAAAATTAGACCACTCAAGGAATTTTTAATAGGTCGTTGAGGTCATGCACCATGCACAGCTAGTGAGGTCCCTCTAGATGAGGGGGCCTTCGAAAGTGGGCAACTTATTTGCAGTTTCTCTTGTTAAAGGTAGATGAGGCATTCTGCTACTCCAAATTCCTTTAGGGTTGAGCTAGGCCAAAAGAGGGATGGCACCAACCTCCACCGCATTTCAACAAGTGCCTAGCTTTAAATGTGGCTATGTCAGAGATTGAGAAACTAGAGGATGTTGATTTGAGGGTGGCTGAGGCACAACAATATAAGAGCTACTGGCCAAGCATGGGTGGGGTGACACTGACAAGCATCAACAAGATCTGCTGACAAGTGATTCAACAATCTCTGCTCCTCCATGGATCCGTTCTTCCATGCATCCACTGCCACCAGTTTTCTGTATTGTTCTGTATTGTGTACTCTCTGGCAGGCTTAAAGGTCGTTATTTTTTACTTTCAAACAATTGCTTCCCCCCTTTGATACTTATAGATGCTTATCAAATAAACTCTCATAGAAAACAAGCTTAAAAGATATTGGAGACTAGGCTCAAAGTAGTCCACATGATGGTTCTGCTTAAGTAAAATATTGAATGCATTTGCCGATTCAAAGAAGGGTTTCTTTACACGTTATTTGATTCACAAGACCTAGTAACAGGCCCTCCAACTAGATAAGATGGGCATAACCCTCATGTCCCCTTTGTACCTGAGAAGAGTAATTTCTGAACTTGTTTTAGAACCACCTGCATGCTAGGGCACTTTGGAAATGGATATCAAATTTTACAGATCCATACTGCATGCTACCATCATCTAGGAGTTGTTGGTGGATTGATCAATAATTTTGAGTTTCAATTTATATGGCAGTATTTCAGAATTGAAACACTCTATTTGGAAGGAATCAAACTATGTCATTGTAGCTAAATTGACTACTTGACACTTGTCCATTATACTGTACTTTTTACATCCAAAACTAAGCTGAAAAGGTGGCAAAAAAATTAGACCACTCAAGGAATTTTTAATAGGTCGTTGAGGTCATGCACCATGCACAGCTAGTGAGGTCCCTCTAGATGAGGGGAGATGAGGGGGCCTTCGAAAGTGGGCAACTTATTTGCAGTTTCTCTTGTTAAAGGTAGATGAGGCATTCTGCTACTCCAAATTCCTTTAGGGTTGAGCTAGGCCAAAAGAGGGATGGCACCAACCTCCACCGCATTTCAACAAGTGCCTAGCTTTAAATGTGGCTATGTCAGAGATTGAGAAATTAGAGGATGTTGATTTGAGGGTGGCTGAGGCACAACAATATAAGAGCTACTGGCCAAGCATGGATGGGGTGACACTGACAAGCATCAACAAGATCTGCTGACAAGTGATTCAGCAATCTCTGCTCCTCCATGGATCCGTTGTTCCATGCATCCACTGCCACCAGTTTTCTGTATTGTTATGTATTGTGTACTCTCTGGCAGGCTTAAAGGTCGTTATTTTTTACTTTCAAACAATTGCTTCCCCCCTTTGATACTTATAGATGCTTATCAAATAAACTCTCATAGAAAACAAGCTTAAAAGATATTGGAGACTAGGCTCAAAGTAGTCCACATGATGGTTCTGCTTAAGTAAAATATTGAATGCATTTGCAGATTCAAAGAAGGGTTTCTTTACACGTTATTTGATTCACAAGACCTAGTAACAGGCCCTCCAACTAGATAAGATGGGCATAACCCTCATGTCCCCTTTGTACCTGAGAAGAGTAATTTCTGAACTTGTTTTAGAACCACCTGCATGCTAGGGCACTTTGGAAATGGATATCAAATTTTACAGATCCATACTGCATGCTACCATCATCTAGGAGTTGTTGGTGGATTGATCAATAATTTTGAGTTTCAATTTATATGGCAGTATTTCAGAATTGAAACACTCTATTTGGAAGGAATCAAACTATGTCATTGTAGCTAAATTGACTACTTGACACTTGTCCATTATACTGTACTTTTTACATCCAAAACTAAGCTGAAAAGGTGGCAAAAAAATTAGACCACTCAAGGAATTTTTAATAGGTCGTTGAGGTCATGCACCATGCACAGCTAGTGAGGTCCCTCTAGATGAGGGGGCCTTCGAAAGTGGGCAAATTATTTGCAGTTTCTCTTGTTAAAGGTAGATGAGGCATTCTGCTACTCCAAATTCCTTTAGGGTTGAGCTAGGCCAAAAGAGGGATGGCACCAACCTCCACCGCATTTCAACAAGTGCCTAGCTTTAAATGTGGCTATGTCAGAGATTGAGAAATTAGAGGATGTTGATTTGAGGGTGGCTGAGGCACAACAATATAAGAGCTACTGGCCAAGCATGGATGGGGTGACACTGACAAGCATCAACAAGATCTGCTGACAAGTGATTCAGCAATCTCTGCTCCTCCATGGATCCGTTGTTCCATGCATCCACTGCCACCAGTTTTCTGTATTGTTCTGTATTGTGTACTCTCTGGCAGGCTTAAAGGTCGTTATTTTTTACTTTCAAACAATTGCTTCCCCCCTTTGATACTTATAGATGCTTATCAAATAAACTCTCATAGAAAACAAGCTTAAAAGATATTGGAGACTAGGCTCAAAGTAGTCCACATGATGGTTCTGCTTAAGTAAAATATTGAATGCATTTGCAGATTCAAAGAAGGGTTTCTTTACACGTTATTTGATTCACAAGACCTAGTAACAGGCCCTCCAACTAGATAAGATGGGCATAACCCTCATGTCCCCTTTGTACCTGAGAAGAGTAATTTCTGAACTTGTTTTAGAACCACCTGCATGCTAGGGCACTTTGGAAATGGATATCAAATTTTACAGATCCATACTGCATGCTACCATCATCTAGGAGTTGTTAGTGGATTGATCAATAATTTTGAGTTTCAATTTATATGGCAGTATTTCAGAATTGAAACACTCTATTTGGAAGGAATCAAACTATGTCATTGTAGCTAAATTGACTACTTGACACTTGTCCATTATACTGTACTTTTTACATCCAAAACTAAGCTGAAAAGGTGGCAAAAAAATTAGACCACTCAAGGAATTTTTAATAGGTCGTTGAGGTCATGCACCATGCACAGCTAGTGAGGTCCCTCTAGATGAGGGGGCCTTCGAAAGTGGGCAACTTATTTGCAGTTTCTCTTGTTAAAGGTAGATGAGGCATTCTGCTACTCCAAATTCCTTTAGGGTTGATCTAGGCCAAAAGAGGGATGGCACCAACCTCCACCGCATTTCAACAAGTGCCTAGCTTTAAATGTGGCTATGTCAAAGATTGAGAAATTAGAGGATGTTGATTTGAGGGTGGCTGAGGCACAACAATATAAGAGCTACTGGCCAAGCATGGATGGGGTGACACTGACAAGCATCAACAAGATCTGCTGACAAGTGATTTAGCAATCTCTGCTCCTCCATGGATCCGTTGTTCCATGCATCCACTGCCACCAGTTTTCTGTATTGTTCTGTATTGTGTACTCTCTGGCAGGCTTAAAGGTCGTTATTTTTTACTTTTAAACAATTGCTTCCCCCCTTTGATACTTATATATGCTTATCAAATAAACTCTCATAGAAAACAAGCTTAAAAGATATTGGAGACTACGCTCAAAGTAGTCCACATGATGGTTCTGCTTAAGTAAAATATTGAATGCATTTGCAGATTCAAAGAAGGGTTTCTTTACACGTTATTTGATTCACAAGACCTAGTAACAGGCCCTCCAACTAGATAAGATGGGCATAACCCTCATGTCCCCTTTGTACCTGAGAAGAGTAATTTCTGAACTTGTTTTAGAACCACCTGCATGCTAGGGCACTTTGGAAATGGATATCAAATTTTACAGATCCATACTGCATGCTACCATCATCTAGGAGTTGTTGGTGGATTGATCAATAATTTTGAGTTTCAATTTATATGGCAGTATTTCAGAATTGAAACACTCTATTTGGAAGGAATCAAACTATGTCATTGTAGCTAAATTGACTACTTGACACTTGTCCATTATACTGTACCTTTTACATCCAAAACTAAGCTGAAAAGGTGGCAAAAAATTAGACCACTCAAGGAATTTTTAATAGGTCGTTGAGGTCATGCACCATGCACAGCTAGTGAGGTCCCTCTAGATGAGGGGGCCTTCGAAAGTGGGCAACTTATTTGCAGTTTCTCTTGTTAAAGGTAGATGAGGCATTCTGCTACTCCAGATTCCTTTAGGGTTGAGCTAGGCCAAAAGAGGGATGGCACCAACCTCCACCGCATTTCAACAAGTGCCTAGCTTTAAATGTGGCTATGTCAGAGATTGAGAAATTAGAGGATGTTGATTTGAGGGTGGCTGAGGCACAACAATATAAGAGCTACTGGCCAAGCATGGATGGGGTGACACTGACAAGCATCAACAAGATCTGCTGACAAGTGATTCAGCAATCTCTGCTCCTCCATGGATCCGTTGTTCCATGCATCCACTGCCACCAGTTTTCTGTATTGTTCTGTATTGTGTACTCTCTGGCAGGATTAAAGGTCGTTATTTTTTACTTTCAAACAATTGCTTCCCCCCTTTGATACTTATAGATGCTTATCAAATAAACTCTCATAGAAAACAAGCTTAAAAGATATTGGAGACTAGGCTCAAAGTAGTCCACATGATGGTTCTGCTTAAGTAAAATATTGAATGCATTTGCAGATTCAAAGAAGGGTTTCTTTACACGTTATTTGATTCACAAGACCTAGTAACAGGCCCTCCAACTAGATAAGATGGGCATAACCCTCATGTCCCCTTTGTACCTGAGAAGAGTAATTTCTGAACTTGTTTTAGAACCACCTGCATGCTAGGGCACTTTGGAAATGGATATCAAATTTTACAGATCCATACTGCATGCTACCATCATCTAGGAGTTGTTGGTGGATTGATCAATAATTTTGAGTTTCAATTTATATGGCAGTATTTCAGAATTGAAACACTCTATTTGGAAGGAATCAAACTATGTCATTGTAGCTAAATTGACTACTTGACACTTGTCCATTATACTGTACGTTTTACATCCAAAACTAAGCTGAAAAGGTGGCAAAAAAATTAGACCACTCAAGGAATTTTTAATAGGTCGTTGAGGTCATGCACCATGCACAGCTAGTGAGGTCCCTCTAGATGAGGGGGCCTTCGAAAGTGGGCAACTTATTTGCAGTTTCTCTTGTTAAAGGTAGATGAGGCATTCTGCTACTCCAAATTCCTTTAGGGTTGAGCTAGGCCAAAAGAGGGATGGCACCAACCTCCACCGCATTTCAACAAGTGCCTAGCTTTAAATGTGGCTATGTCAGAGATTGAGAAATTAGAGGATGTTGATTTGAGGGTGGCTGAGGCACAACAATATAAGAGCTACTGGCCAAGCATGGATGGGGTGACACTGACAAGCATCAACAAGATCTGCTGACAAGTGATTCAGCAATCTCTGCTCCTCCATGGATCCGTTGTTCCATGCATCCACTGCCACCAGTTTTCTGTATTGTTCTGTATTGTGTACTCTCTGGCAGGCTTAAAGGTCGTTATTTTTTACTTTCAAACAATTGCTTCCCCCCTTTTATACTTATAGATGCTTATCAAATAAACTCTCATAGAAAACAAGCTTAAAAGATATTGGAGACTAGGCTCAAAGTAGTCCACATGATGGTTCTGCTTAAGTAAAATATTGAATGCATTTGCAGATTCTAAGAAGGGTTTCTTTACACGTTATTTGATTCACAAGACCTAGTAACAGGCCCTCCAACTAGATAAGATGGGCATAACCCTCATGTCCCCTTTGTACCTGAGAAGAGTAATTTCTGAACTTGTTTTAGAACCACCTGCATGCTAGGGCACTTTGGAAATGGATATCAAATTTTACAGATCCATACTGCATGCTACCATCATCTAGGAGTTGTTGGTGGATTGATCAATAATTTTGAGTTTCAATTTATATGGCAGTATTTCAGAATTGAAACACTCTATTTGGAAGGAATCAAACTATGTCATTGTAGCTAAATTGACTACTTGACACTTGTCCATTATACTGTACTTTTTACATCCAAAACTAAGCTGAAAAGGTGGCAAAAAAATTAGACCACTCAAGGAATTTTTAATAGGTCGTTGAGGTCATGCACCATGCACAGCTAGTGAGGTCCCTCTAGATGAGGGGGCCTTCGAAAGTGGGCAACTTATTTGCAGTTTCTCTTGTTAAAGGTAGATGAGGCATTCTGCTACTCCAAATTCCTTTAGGGTTGATCTAGGCCAAAAGAGGGATGGCACCAACCTCCACCGCATTTCAACAAGTGCCTAGCTTTAAATGTGGCTATGTCAGAGATTGAGAAATTAGAGGATGTTGATTTGAGGGTGGCTGAGGCACAACAATATAAGAGCTACTGGCCAAGCATGGATGGGGTGACACTGACAAGCATCAACAAGATCTGCTGACAAGTGATTTAGCAATCTCTGCTCCTCCATGGATCCGTTGTTCCATGCATCCACTGCCACCAGTTTTCTGTATTGTTCTGTATTGTGTACTCTCTGGCAGGCTTAAAGGTCGTTATTTTTTACTTTCAAACAATTGCTTCCCCCCTTTGATACTTATATATGCTTATCAAATAAACTCTCATAGAAAACAAGCTTAAAAGATATTGGAGACTACGCTCAAAGTAGTCCACATGATGGTTCTGCTTAAGTAAAATATTGAATGCATTTGCAGATTCAAAGAAGGGTTTCTTTACACGTTATTTAATTCACAAGACCTAGTAACAGGCCCTCCAACTAGATAAGATGGGCATAACCCTCATGTCCCCTTTGTACCTGAGAAGAGTAATTTCTGAACTTGTTTTAGAACCACCTGCATGCTAGGGCACTTTGGAAATGGATATCAAATTTTACAGATCCATACTGCATGCTACCATCATCTAGGAGTTGTTGGTGGATTGATCAATAATTTTGAGTTTCAATTTATATGGCAGTATTTCAGAATTGAAACACTCTATTTGGAAGGAATCAAACTATGTCATTGTAGCTAAATTGACTACTTGACACTTGTCCATTATACTGTACCTTTTACATCCAAAACTAAGCTGAAAAGGTGGCAAAAAATTAGACCACTCAAGGAATTTTTAATAGGTCGTTGAGGTCATGCACCATGCACAGCTAGTGAGGTCCCTCTAGATGAGGGGGCCTTCGAAAGTGGGCAACTTATTTGCAGTTTCTCTTGTTAAAGGTAGATGAGGCATTCTGCTACTCCAGATTCCTTTAGGGTTGAGCTAGGCCAAAAGAGGGATGGCACCAACCTCCACCGCATTTCAACAAGTGCCTAGCTTTAAATGTGGCTATGTCAGAGATTGAGAAATTAGAGGATGTTGATTTGAGGGTGGCTGAGGCACAACAATATAAGAGCTACTGGCCAAGCATGGATGGGGTGACACTGACAAGCATCAACAAGATCTGCTGACAAGTGATTCAGCAATCTCTGCTCCTCCATGGATCCGTTGTTCCATGCATCCACTGCCACCAGTTTTCTGTATTGTTCTGTATTGTGTACTCTCTGGCAGGATTAAAGGTCGTTATTTTTTACTTTCAAACAATTGCTTCCCCCCTTTGATACTTATAGATGCTTATCAAATAAACTCTCATAGAAAACAAGCTTAAAAGATATTGGAGACTAGGCTCAAAGTAGTCCACATGATGGTTCTGCTTAAGTAAAATATTGAATGCATTTGCAGATTCAAAGAAGGGTTTCTTTACACGTTATTTGTGTCACAAGACCTAGTAACAGGCCCTCCAACTAGATAAGATGGGCATAACCCTCATGTCCCCTTTGTACCTGAGAAGAGTAATTTCTGAACTTGTTTTAGAACCACCTGCATGCTAGGGCACTTTGGAAATGGATATCAAATTTTACAGATCCATACTGCATGCTACCATCATCTAGGAGTTGTTGGTGGATTGATCAATAATTTTGAGTTTCAATTTATATGGCAGTATTTCAGAATTGAAACACTCTATTTGGAAGGAATCAAACTATGTCATTGTAGCTAAATTGACTACTTGACACTTGTCCATTATACTGTACGTTTTACATCCAAAACTAAGCTGAAAAGGTTGCAAAAAAATTAGACCACTCAAGGAATTTTTAATAGGTCGTTGAGGTCATGCACCATGCACAGCTAGTGAGGTCCCTCTAGATGAGGGGGCCTTCGAAAGTGGGCAACTTATTTGCAGTTTCTCTTGTTAAAGGTAGATGAGGCATTCTGCTACTCCAAATTCCTTTAGGGTTGAGCTAGGCCAAAAGAGGGATGGCACCAACCTCCACCGCATTTCAACAAGTGCCTAGCTTTAAATGTGGCTATGTCAGAGATTGAGAAATTAGAGGATGTTGATTTGAGGGTGGCTGAGGCACAACAATATAAGAGCTACTGGCCAAGCATGGATGGGGTGACACTGACAAGCATCAACAAGATCTGCTGACAAGTGATTCAGCAATCTCTGCTCCTCCATGGATCCGTTGTTCCATGCATCCACTGCCACCAGTTTTCTGTATTGTTCTGTATTGTGTACTCTCTGGCAGGCTTAAAGGTCGTTATTTTTTACTTTCAAACAATTGCTTCCCCCCTTTGATACTTATAGATGCTTATCAAATAAACTCTCATAGAAAACAAGCTTAAAAGATATTGGAGACTACGCTCAAAGTAGTCCACATGATGGTTCTGCTTAAGTAAAATATTGAATGCATTTGCAGATTCTAAGAAGGGTTTCTTTACACGTTATTTGATTCACAAGACCTAGTAACAGGCCCTCCAACTAGATAAGATGGGCATAACCCTCATGTCCCCTTTGTACCTGAGAAGAGTAATTTCTGAACTTGTTTTAGAACCACCTGCATGCTAGGGCACTTTGGAAATGGATATCAAATTTTACAGATCCATACTGCATGCTACCATCATCTAGGAGTTGTTGGTGGATTGATCAATAATTTTGAGTTTCAATTTATATGGCAGTATTTCAGAATTGAAACACTCTATTTGGAAGGAATCAAACTATGTCATTGTAGCTAAATTGACTACTTGACACTTGTCCATTATACTGTACTTTTTACATCCAAAACTAAGCTGAAAAGGTGGCAAAAAATTAGACCACTCAAGGAATTTTTAATAGGTCGTTGAGGTCATGCACCATGCACAGCTAGTGAGGTCCCTCTAGATGAGGGGGCCTTCGAAAGTGGGCAACTTATTTGCAATTTCTCTTGTTAAAGGTAGATGAGGCATTCTGCTACTCCAAATTCCCTTAGGGTTGAGCTAGGCCAAAAGAGGGATGGCACCAACCTCCACCGCATTTCAACAAGTGCCTAGCTTTAAATGTGGCTATGTCAGAGATTGAGAAATTAGAGGATGTTGATTTGAGGGTGGATGAGGCACAACAATATAAGAGCTACTGGCCAAGCATGGATGGGGTGACACTGACAAGCATCAACAAGATCTGCTGACAAGTGATTCAGCAATCTCTGCTCCTCCATGGATCCGTTGTTCCATGCATCCACTGCCAGCAGTTTTCTGTATTGTTCTGTATTGTGTACTCTCTGGCAGGCTTAAAGGTCGTTATTTTTTACTTTCAAACAATTGCTTTCAGGAAATTTGAGGACATGTGAAATAGTAGTGCCAATTTTATTCTTCAGTTGTTCATGATCGGCACAATTTTGTAATTATCTCTACCCTAACAGGTATATGTGGCTAGTATGCTTGAGGATTGCCTTTTCTGCAGTTCTGCTCATTGCACTCCAGGTGGAAGAGATGTGTCAACTTTCACATCCATGAGTGGGTAACTAGAATGAAAAAAAGTTGAGGTCCAACGTCTAAGACTCTAATGTAAAAGAGAAAATAGAAACAAACCAACCATTCGTTAGTTCAGTTCATATACGTGAAGTCTATACAAGTTCAATCCAGACCCGAGAGAGAAGTAAAAGTAGGTTTACCATAGTTAGTAAGTTCACTTGTCGAACCAACACTGCCCACACCTGACTAGGACACGTCACCCAGGATTACACTTTACGGCTTTCAGGAAACAATACTCTCATTACCAATAACAACACATTAAACATTCAGCCAGTACACCATAAAAAAAAAAAACCTTGCTAAAATAGATCCATCTCGAATATATGGGATTACCCCTCGCTGAATTCCTGTTCCATTATTTTTTTAACTATAATGGCAATGAGCACATTCATGCTCCCCTTCGGACATGGAATTATAAAAGAATGCTTATGTACAAAACTGTTCATAGAATATTATCAAGTATTAAGAGGACAAACAGATCACTCTTCATAGCCCTCCTATGATGGCTAATAAACATTATAATAACTATAACATCCCTGTTATCCAGACATTTAGTTCTATGAAATCGAAAACAAAACTAACCTCTTAGCCTCAGTGAAGATTGTAAACCCCAAGAAGCTTTGAACAACTGCAAAAGCCACTGTCAAAAACTCCAGCTTTGCCGAATGCAGAGATCTAATGATTTTTCTTGTGGTTTTTACTGGCTCTTGCCACCCTTATATAGAGACTTCGACATGCTGGAACCTTCATCTCATTTATGGCGTATGGACCAATTCAAGGTTAAAATAATCTTTACCCAACAAAATTGGGTGGTTGAAACCTCAATTCAAACCCCCATTAACCAAAATCGACGGGAGTTGGGGCAATTCGAAATTTTGAAATGAGATTTTCATAAAAACCTCAACGCCAGGCCGCCATTGCCGAAAACGTGGGGCGAGCCAGCTGCTCGTGGGCATCATCATGGGTGAAGTTCGAACCAAGTTACCACTTACCATTACCAATTTACCAATCGCGATTCGCGGCCTCGGCCCTCCATTAGAAATTTAGACCATTAGTCATTACCCAAATAATAAATTGCTGGGCCGCTGGCTGGGCGAACCAACTGTTCGCGGCCTCCATTACCAGAAAATGGTGGGAGAACCAACTGTATGCGGCCTCCATTACCCTAAATGGTGGGCGAACCCGCTCTTCCAAGCTTCCAATACCCGAAAATCTGGGCGAAATCACAATTTCGGGATTCTTTTACTTGGCTATATTGATTTTCCCAATTTCGTGACCTTGGCTATTCGATTTCCTTTGACTATGGGTTAAATAAATATGGGGCTAATATGTTAAATTTAAAAAAACTCATTTCATATTGAAAATTCGCCCAGGGTTTCTTATTAACCCCTATAATTTCGCCCATGGGCTATAATTCGCCCCTAAAATTTTCCCTGCTCACTAGTGCGCCACTTTCTGAGTGAGAGAAGCGTGACTTTCCGAATGATCCAAATAGAGATCTCCTGATCTCTATTTATACTTAACCTGTTTGCCCAGTTACACTATGGGGCCGACTTGTCTATCTAGATACATCGATAATATAAGATATATATTTCAGGGCTGACCCCACACATGGTGGTCTAATAACCCATCGGCAAGTACACACACTTGCGACACTTGTCAATCCACATGAAGACACTTCCTTATAGAGGAATAACACATCTCTAATAAGGGTACAATAAATATATATGAAATACATTCCGAAGTTACATATAAATCAACACATTCCATTGTTTCTTGTCTAGAATGAAACTTATTTGGTAACATGTTGCGAGTTGTGCACGCTCTTGATAGTATGTTCTGGTAGAGATGGAAGGCATCTAGATAGCCATTGTATGCATACAAGATATGGAAAAGTGTTGTGCCAAAGTATTGGTGAATATAGTTGCATAACTATGTGAATCATATCAGTATGCATAATAGTATATCATTGAAATGTCAACATGATTTGATAATTATGAAGCGTTACTAATCATATTTGACTTGTAGGAAAGATCATGTGCTATGATATACAAAAGAAGGATGATGAACACTTGTTTCGAAGAACAAGTGATGACATTTCAACAAGAATACTCACAAATCAAACATACTATAGAAGTACAAAGAAAGGCTTGTGGCTAGAGGATTCTCTTAGAAAGAGGGAGAGGATTATGATGAGATGGTTTCTCCAATGGCTATACACACTTCTATAGAAAGATTACACACATGGATCACAAGACCATTCTCTTGAATGGTGTAATTGAAGAAGAAGTGCATATCAAGAAAACTCACAAGATCTGAAAGAGAATCACATGATTGAAGAAGGTTGTGTACGTGTTCAACAGGTAGCTAGGATCGATAGTCATTTGTCAAGCTTGATGATCACCATGGGTGTGTTGATGTATATGTAAATTCTGAATGTATTTCATATATGTATATTGTATTCCTATAGAGATGTTATTATTCCTCTATATGGAAGTGTCGTCATTTATATTGTAAGTATCGTAACTTATACTTGATGGGTTATTAGACCACCTTGTTGGGGTCGGCCCTATATAAGTCAGGTGGGTCGAAGGGTTATTAGACCACCCTATTGGGGGTCGTCCATGTGGGTCAAAGGGTTATTATATCACCAAGTGTGGGGTCAGTCCGGATTAAGCTAACCATGGGTTAAGCTAGACATGTAGGCCCCATTAGTTTATTGGGCAGGATAGAACAAGTATAAATAGAGATCGGGAGATCTCTATTTGGTCATTCATTCACACACTTATCTCATTCGAAAAGTGGGGCACTTATGAGGAGGAGGCTCTACTGCTAGGAGAAGACTATCTCTTGTATTCTGGTTGTATCATTGCTCTATCTATCTCTGAGGAAGTTATTGGGGTTTTTCACCTTTATGGTTTTCCCCAAGTAAACTCTGTGTCTCTTTTGTGCTTGCATTATTGTGTCCATGATTGATATGCTGTAGATTTGCTATACATGTTGTTCTCTCAGTTAAGATCCTAGATCATATTGAAGTAAATTCTGGAAATTTAACATGGTATCAGAGCTAGCCTGAAAGAAGGCATGATATGGCATGTATGACACTTGTTGCACTTACGATGCTAGGGCTTGATATAGAAAAAACTAGTCATCGTAGCACTTTTGCTATAAATCCATTTTGGAAACATTTTTGGATCTGAAACATTTATAGGTCGAAGTGAAGATCCCCATGTACCTTGTGTCCAAAGGAAAACTTCTAATTCGTTGTACTTTGTGATTTATGATCTATACAATATAGGGTTTCTGCCTCTTCTAGATCTCAGTCATAAACAGGTGACCTTGGAAAAAAGGTCATAACTTGGCCTAGGAAGCTCCAAATGAAATTTCGTAAAAAGTGAAAGCTAGTACACAGAATGTACTATCTTAGAAAAGGTTTTTAGAGGCCGAAGTTGAACCAGTGACACGTGGAACGCCGTACAAGTTCACTCTCATGTTTTATCCCATAAACAGGTCACGTTGCAACACTTGTCATAACTCTCTCTCAGAGAATCCAATTGAGGTAAGACCTATCGATATGGAAAGATGACAGGTCAAGCTATCTCAAGAAAACTTTTCAAACCCTGTGGATTGCAAAGTTTAGAGTTACACCAGAAACAATCAGGTACATATTTTTGTCATAACAGAATTATTTTTGAGCACCTTCATTCATGGCTTCTAGAATTTAGGGTTTCAGAGAAAGTTGGAATTTTTGTAATCAGAGACTTCGGCTGAATGCTACTCATAAAAATAGAAATTTACAAACCAATATCATAATTTTTGGTTGGGAAGAAGACCGGGCTTGATCAGACCCTAGTTCGGGACTTTGATTGGAAAAGTGGAAAATTAGGGCTTCTGCAAAAATGGGAATTTTTTGAAATCTGTGACCACGGCTGGAAGCTCCTAAGAAAAATAAAATATTAGAGCTTTGGATCAAACCTTTTGATTGGGTAGAAGAGTGGGATTCATCAAACCTCATTTCGGGTTCACGTCTAGTGAATCCGGAAGTTTCAAAGGCAAATTTGAGAGGTGAAACTTTGCAGTTTTCAAATTCTGAGTATACTAGCTTGATCAGATCATCAAGGCGCATATTTCTATCCTTTCGGAAGTTTGAAATTCAAAGTTCAAATTTTTGAGGTTTCTCTGACAAACTCTAATCCAACTCCAGGTCCAGTTCTTGCAAATCAAGTTGATTGGGTTAATCCTAAAAGAAGATGGATTGGTCACCTGCATAAGTGAAGAAGTTCTTGTCTCAGAGGGAGATGAGGCTAAGGCCTTCCATAAGAAGATTACAAGCAATCCGGACAGGTATGGCTTACAGGTATGTTTCGAATTTTGTTCATGGTTAAGTTTATGATATGTTTGTCTTCATATCATTACAATATAATATTGATTAATTAATAGACTTGTCGTATCACCCTAATAGAAGATATTCATTGGTTAAGGTTTTGACACTTATGATTGTACTAATGCATTGTGATGTTGTATGAGGTTTATGTTGTTCGCTAACACAAAAGGTACACCAAGAAAGTCAAATCATGTTCTACTTCAAGAACATATGAACATGGTGACATGAAGACAAAGATTCATCCATTGTCATGGATCACATAGAAGATCTACTTTCGAGGTATGTATAACTTGGTTCTACAATGGTTAACTTATGAGACATGTAGGTTACTAGCACAAGTCACTGAAGAGAACCAGAAGACATTATGCGGGTATGTTAGACATGACTAGATAACGTGCTAATCCAGGTATGTTTTTCCTATATCAAGCTAGAATCCTACCTTGTGTTAGGATCTTATACTGTTGTGTTGTTGATAATGATTATTCATGAAGTCATAGGTTTGAATAGTCATGGTTGTATGCATATTATATTTCTCACCATAATTGATGATATGACTAACCAAAAGAATCATGAAGGTATAGGTTTGAGTAATCATGGGTTTATGCATTTATGATTTAACTAATCAAAAGAGTCCTATGATCAAATAAGAATATGCATGAGTAAAAGAAGACTTCCCTGAAACCTTGAATACTAATGTTTATTATCTATGAATGATCATGACTATACATGTTTAAGATTATTGTGTTTTGATAGTATTAAGATTATACTAATAAATGTGTGATTTATGAGACCTCAAGGATAACACAATAATGATACTAATAAGCATGCATAGTGGTTAAGGATGGATATAAGTTCAATGACAGGTAATCCAGGAAGCAAAGATCAAGAGGGAGCACACTCCAATTTTTCCTGCAAGAAAGCAAAGGAGCACACTTCAGTAGTTTCTGCAAGGATGCAGATATTCAGAGGGAGTTGACCACTTCTCACAATCCACATCAAAATGGAGTTGCAAAGATTCAGAGGGAGTCCACCCAGTAACCAAACAAAGATAAGTATTTGAATTGTCATTTCTTACATAATGTTATTCAATGATGTATATGCTTATGTTCCTAGAATTAGGTTGTGTATTATGCATATTAGAATAGTTGCATTGATGAACAATATACTACTAATACACATGGGTAAGTGGCCTATGGCATTGTACAACATTCCATTGCTACTTCTTTGCTGACATGTTAGGAGTTGTGCACACTATTAACAATGTTCTGGTAGAGATTGGAAGGCATCTAGAAAGTTATGGAATATGGATAAATGTTGTATTGAAAGCATTGGCTAAGATAATTGCATGACTGTATGACATATTTCTTTATGTGTAAGAATTTGTTCTGAAAACTATGAGATGTTTTCTAATCATGCAATTTAACTTGTTTTGTAGGAAAGATCGTATACCATCACCTACAAAAATAAGGACTACAACATTTGTTCAGCAACAAAGTTATCTATTGAAAATATTGAAGATATTGAAGTTCCCAGGATCTGGGAAGAATGCCATGATCGAGGTGTAACACTTGATCATGAAGATGTTTGGGATGCAGTCCCAAAGGGTAGTCTGTAGTGAATTCCAAGAGGATATACAAGATCAAGCATGCTGCAGGTGGTAGCATAGAGACTTTTTCTCCTGTAGCCAGATACACTTCCATTAGATCCATACTTGCTCTGGCTGTAGTGATGAAGTGGAAGATACACCAGATGGATTTCAAGATAGCCTTCTTGAATGGTGTAGTTGAAGAAGAAGTGTATGTGGAGAAGCCACTTGGTTCTGAGACACATGACAGGGAGTCATATATGTGTAGAACTTGGTATGGTAGGATAGACAGCTTTCTATCTAGTTTGGGCTTTACCAAGAATAAAGTGGATTCCAACCTTTACTACAAGGTTGAGGAAGGCAATCCAGTGATACTAATATGTGGATGACATGTTCGTAACAGGTGAGGATAGATTGATTTCCGACATGCAACGGAAGCTTGCTGTCGAGTTCGAGTTGAAGAACTTGGGGATGATGCACTATTTGTTTTTGGCATGGAGGTGTGGCAGAGTGCAGATGGAATCTTCCTTGGACAAGGGAAGTATGCAGTAGAGATCCTGAAGACGTTCAGGATGATGGACTACAAGGTTATGGCCACACATATGGCATCAAACTTGAAGCTTCTATGTGATGCTTCATCTAAGCTAGTTTATATCACTATGTATCGTCAGATGATTGGGTCCTTGATGTACCTGATGAACACGAGACTAGATATTTGCTTTGCGGTGAACACATTGAGCCAGTTCTTGACGGATCCGAGGAGTGTTCACCTGGTTGTTGTAAAGCATATTCTGAGGGGTATAGTTGATTATGGGCTCAAGTATGATCCGAATCAAAAGTTTAACCTGCAGGGTTATGTTGATTCAGATTGGGCAGGCAGTGCTGCAGATAGGGATTAGGTGTGATCTCTCGGTTTAGCAGGAAGCAGTCCTGCATAACACTGAGTACAGCCAAAGCAGAGTATGTTGCGACGGATGAGCAGGTTGCAGATGTATTGGACAAGCCGTTGGCCAGAATGTAGTTTAATTACTTCATAGAGAGGCTTGGTGCACTTCAGATCGAGGTTCCTTCCAAAGGGAAGTGATGAGTCCGAAAGATGCAGATGCACATGAGCTTTTCTGGCATGGTTGATGTGTTCTCCCATGGTCGTGATGTAATTGCTGAGCCATTCTCACATGCTGGTAGATGGGTTATCTCATGGTCTAGATGTAAGGGTTGAAGCCATTTTTCACATGCTGGTAGATGTGTTCTCCCATGGTGAAAAAGTAAGGGCTGGAGCCTTCCCCGAATGATGGTAGATGTGTTCTCCCATGTCGGTGGTGTAAGTGCTAGATGATGTGCATCTGGGCTGTGCTTCGTGGACGATGAGATGATCTGAAGAGGACGATGCTATGATGATCAAGAGGATCATGGATGATGAGCATCAGGACGATGCTCCAGTTACTACTCTGTATGTGCATCAGGATGATGCTGGATATGATCAGTTGGATCATTTATATGTATATGTATGTACGCATCATGTTGGATGCTGGATATGATCAGTTGGATCATTTATATGTATATGTATGTATGCATCATGTTGGATGTTGGATATGATCGCTTGGATCATTTGTATGTATTTTGTATATGCATCATGTTGGATGCTTGGACCATGTATCTATATATGTATCAGGTGGATACATTGTATGATCAGGTAGATCATGTATGTTGATATGTATCAGGTATGATCAGGTGGACCATGTATTTGTATTTGTATCAGGTGGATACACTGTATGATCAAGTGGATCATGTATGATTATATGTATCAGGTAGATACTTCGTATGCATCAAGTGGATGCATTGTATAATCAAGATGATCATGATGATGAGCTTCAGGATGTTGCTCCAGATGACATGCAGCAGGATGTTGTAGTGATGATGATCAGGATGATCATGTGTAAATCAGGATGATGTATGATGAGTATCAGGATGATACTTTGTGGCTGTGGATTAGGTTGTGCAGATGAGCATGTCTGGGAGATCCTATAGGTCGGAGTTGTGTACCCGTAATAGCCTGGGATGCTCTTTCGAGACATTGCTTTGGGAGGACATGTAATTTGTGCCCTGGGAGATTTTAGGTCGGAGTTGTGTACCCGTAACATCCTTAGATGCTCTTGAGAGGTTTTGTCCTATGGCATGTAATTTGTGCCCTGGGAGATTTCAGGTCGGAGTTGTGTACCTGTAACATCCTAAGATGCTCTTTAGAGGTTTTTCCATGACCACATGTAATTTGTGCCCTGGGGAGATTTCAAGTCGGAGTTGTGTACCCGTAACATCCTGAGATGCTCTTGCTAGGTTTTGTGGTGACCACATGTAATTTGTGCCCTGGGGAGATTTCAGGTTAGAGTTGTGTACCCATAACATCCTGAGATGCTCTTGGTAGGTTTTGTGATGGGGTCACATGTAATAAGTCCTGGAGATCTGGACAGGATGAAAAAGACCTCAGATGCTTTTTAGGGTTCTTGATAGGCAAGAGACTCTTTAAAGGTTTTTTGATGCACGTAATAAGTCATGAGGATTCCACAGTATGGCCAGTGATGACGAAGACCCGCAGGTGGTGGGCCTACATCTAGTATGAAAAAGGACTGGCCTTGTAGAACTTCTTATCACAAGTAGATTCACAGATTGATTGAGATAGCAGCAGCAGTGACGATGACGATGATTCAATGATGATGATTCGCTGATGATCATCCAGAGAAGAAGACTTGTGCTAGCAGACCTGTGTTGAGAAATACCTTCCTAGTTAAGAGGGAGTGTTGATGTATATGTAAATTCCGAATATATTTCATATATGTATATTGTATTCCCATAGAGATGTTATTATTCCTCTCTACGGAAGTGTCGTCATTTATATTGTAAGTATTGTAGCTTATACTTGATGGGTTATTAGACCACCTTGTTGGGGTTGGCCCTGTATAAGTCATGTGGGTCAAAGGGTTATTAGACCACCCTATTGGGGGTCTGCCATGTGGGTCAAAGGGTTATTAGATCACCAAGTGTGGGGTCGGCCCGGATTAAGTTAACCATGGGTTAAGCTATACATGTAGGCCCCATTAGTTTATTGGGCAGGACAGAACAAGTATAAATAGAGATCGGGAGATCTCTATTTGGTCATTCATTCACACACTTCTCTCATTCAAAAAGTGGCGCACTTATGGGGAGGAGGCTCTACTGCTAGGTGAAGACTATCTCTTGTATTCTAGTTGTATCATTGCTCTATCTAGCTCTGAGGAAGTTATTGGGGTTTTTCACCTTGATGGTTTTCCCCAAGTAAACTCTGTGTCTCTTGTGTGCTTGCATTATTGTGTCCATGATTGATATGCTGTAGATTTGCTGTACATGTTGTTCTCTCAGTTAAGATCCTAGATCATATTGAAGTAAATTCTGAAAATTTAACAGGGTGATGCGGATTTCAACCTTTGCTACAAGGTTGAAGATGGTTTTTATATACAAATGACATGCTTCTCTTAGATGGATGCAAGAAGGAACTCACCATAGAGTTCGAATGATATTGAGGCTCATATCAGTAGACCCATATGATGGGAGATGGCACAGATAGATATGCAGAAGATCACTCAATGAAGAGTGTGAATGATGTTCAGTCACAGAGGGAGGACAATACTTAGATGTAGAAAACTCCACTTCAGAGGGAGTAGATATCAGAGTTAAAGAATCTTGGAATGATTCTTGTGATTAGATATGTAGTTGAGATCAGATGAGATTTTTCCTTAGCCAAGGAAAATGTGAAGTAGAGATCTGGGATGATGGACAATGGTTTATATAGTTTACAGACAGATGATTGGTTCGTTGATATATTTGAAGAATACCGGGCCAGATATATGCTTTGTTGTGAACACCCTGAGTCAGTATCTAGTTGAACTTAGGCGTGTTCACCTGGTAGCTTCAAAGCATGTGATGAGGTACCTGAAAGGTACGATAGACTTTGTTCTATACTATGTTGGAGATCATGACTATAGATTGTATGGTTATATAGATACAGATTGGGCTGGAAGTGTCTCAGACAGAAAGAGCACCTCAGGTGGATGTTATTGTCTTGGATCCATAATGATCTCATGGTTTTAGCAGGAAGCAGTCTAGTGTTGCTCTCAGCACAAGATGAAGCAGAGTATATAGCAGCGCTTGTTCTGCTAAGTTGTGAAGCCATATGGCTCTTAAAGTTGTTGTTAGGTATATTTGACCTGGAGTTGGATACCGCGATGATTCTATGTGACAACCAGAGCTATATAAAGATGATGGAGAACCCAATGTTCAATGACATGTCAAAGCACATATAAATATGATATTTTTACATACGGGATATGGTACAAAAGGGAGCTATAAAGCTCGAGTATGTGAGCACTGATGAGAAAGTTGATGATGTGTTGACTAAGCCTCTGTCTCGAGTGAAGTTTGAGTACTTCTGTGACAAGCTTTGTGTGGTTTGAAAGGACCTTCCTCAAAAGGGGGAGCAGTGATGATGATGTTGCAGTGGGATTGTATCATCCCAGGACACATGGCCTGAAGGGATCCGTAGACTCTTGTCTCCGAGAATGTGATGATGATGATGTTGCAGTGGGATTGTATCATCCCTAGACACTTGGCCTAAAGGGATATGTAGACTCTTGTCTCCGAGAATGTGATTATGATGTTGTTGTAAATCCTAGATTTGATCTAGGTCACACCCAGTATGAAAAAGGACTGGCTCTGTGGTGGTAAATCCTAGATTTGATCTAGGTCACATCTAGGATGAAAAAGGATTGGCTCTGTGGTGGTAAATCCTATATTTGATCTAGGTCACATCTAGTATGAAAAAGGACTGGCTCTGTGGTGGTAAATCCTAGATTTTATCTAGGTCACACCGAGTATGAAAAAGGACTGGCTCTGTGGTGGTAAATCCTAGATTTGATCTAGGTCACATCCAGTATGAAAAAGGATTGGCACTGTGGTTGGGATTTTATCTTCCCTGGACCTTAGTACTAAAGTGATCCAGAGATTTCTGTCTTCGAGAATGTTGTTGGAGTGTATCTTCCTTGGACCTTAGTCCTGAAGTGATCTGGAGACTTCTGTCCCCGAGAATGTAGACAAGATTGCATCATCCTTGGCATTATGTCCTAAAGTGAGAGGGACAGGTCATCCCGTAACTGGATCAGGATTGCATCATCCTTGGCATTATGTCCCGAAGTGAGAGAGACTGATCATCCTGCAATTGGATCAGCATTGCATCATCCTTGGCATTATGTCCTAAAGTGAGAGGGACTGATCATCCCGTAATTGGATCAGGATTGCATCATCCTTGGCATTATGTCTTAAATTGAGAGGGACTGATCATCCCGTAATTGGATCAGGATTGCATCATCCTTGGCATTATGTCCTAAAGCAAGAGGGTTTGATCATCTCGTAATTGGATAATGTGTGTTGCAGGTTATGTTGCTCTGATAATGTTGTTGATCAAAAGATCAAGATGCTATTATTTCTGATGGAAAGATCCAGGTGTTGATGATGGTATTGATCAAAAGATCAAAATGACAATTTTGTTGTTGATCGAAATATCCAGATGTTGATGTTGTTGTTGTTGTAGATGATCGATTGATCGAGTGTTGCAGAAGATGAAGACTTAGTACTGTAGAAGATGATGCTCCAGTATTGAATATGTTGAAGATGTTCCAGTAGCTATTCCAGTTGTTGATGATGTTGAAGAAAACTTCCAATGATTTATAGATGTTTCACTATGATGTTGTTGATGATGATCTCTCTCCTTGCTACTTCAGTTGATGTTGTTGTAGTCAGAAGAATGCTCTTCTTGTTAAGAGTGAGTGTTGAAATATTGTAACTTCGAAGAATATTCTATTGTATTTTATTATTGTAATTTATTCGGAGATGTTTTATTCCTCCGTCGGGATTTTTGGTCATCATAGAGTCATGAGGTAAATCCTCCCATGTAATTCGGGGCAATAGATCCCCCAGAATCAAATGTAATGGATTTTTTAGGTCCCCTAGAGGAGTCGGCCAAGTCAGCATTAGTTAAGTGGTAAAGTTAGTTGAGGCTGACATGTCAAGTTGTAAAATTAAAGTAGAAGTGAATGTATACATAGAGAGCTAGGATCTCTCATTTATTCATTCATTCACACAGGCACTCACTTATGTAATTCGCAATGGAGAGAGGCAGAGAGATATTTGTAAGGAGAAGGAGCACTTGCTTGGAGTTTTGTCGTTGTATATTTGATCATCTATATTGAGGAAGTTTTGCTAGGTTTTCTTCCCCTAGAGGGTGTCCAAGGATAAATTTGTCTCTTGTGTTTATGTTGTGCTTGTTATTCTTTCAGTGATTTTGTACATGCTATTGTTGTGAAATTGAATTGAACACTGATGTTATCTTTCTTAGCATATTGAATCTTAACACCAATATATCTCAATCTTTGATGACAAAAGTATTTTTCTCTTTACGATAAATAAAAGTTATGTGTATTTCATTACTCACCTCATAAAAAAGAAAAATAGTGTAACCAACATTTACAATGCTTGACTCACATTTGTATAATGAATTTTCAATGGAAACTCCTATGACCAACACTTTTTCTTCCTCTAAGCATATTGGAACAGATTTTTTAAATATTACCAACACACTTGCATCACTAATTTTACTTACATATATCAAATTTAAATCCAAACATAGAATGTGTAAAAGTCCAAGGAGGGTTTTAACCTTTTAATATTTATGCATCAACCTATCCATTCCACATCATATGATCTTATCTATTGATTCATAACCTAAGAAGAAATAACCTCCATTATACTTTTCATATTGACAAAAAAATCCTTGTGGCGATTTTGTCACGTGAAAATAAGCCAGTGGAAGTATTAACCATGCATCATGATTTGAATGTGTACCTAGAGATGCTAGGTATTCACCCCATCCTTCTCCTTTTGAAGTCTTCATTTTTATGTAAGGGGTTCTTTATATGCGTTACCTTTGCCAACATTTTTAGATCTGCAATTTTTCTTGATAAATGCCCAACTTTGTTGCATTTACTTATAAATTTCCTTTGAGCTTAAACCTCCTTCTAGAATTAAATTTGTCCCTTGATTTTTTTTATTCCTATCTAGGGGATGACCCCAACTCACAAACAAGGCATCCCTGGTTAGTCCATGCATGAATTTTACCCTCATTACATATCATAACAAGGATGGAGCTACATCCTCAAAATTTAGTGTAGATGCAGTAGTACCATAAATAGCCACAACAAGATTATCCTATGAATCTATTAAAGAACAGAACAAAGTAATACATTTATATTTTATCAAAGTAATACTAACTTATCATAATCTTAATATAGTGATTGCTATGCTTTGGCATGAAGTTACCATCATTCATCCTAAGAAGGTACACACTATTTCAAAGTAATAACTTGATCAATAAGGACTTTGACTAAAAAAAATTCCCTAACTTATCCCATACCTCCTTAGCCTCTACTTCTCATGAGCCATTCAACAATAGTGAATCTTAATGGCACAGTTGGATCATATTCTTCACCTTCATATCCATCTTCTATTAATCTTGTTTTTACATACCCATGGGTTTTGTCTTGGTATTGCAACCCATTGATATTTATCAAAAGCAAGATATTCCATCTTAAGCTTCCATAACTGATTTTTGGCCTTGAATTTTTTCTATCTCTATCCTTGAAGTTTCCTCATTTTTTCTTACGAACAAGAAAAAGTAGCACACAATTCCTGCTCAAGAAAAGGCTTATCACAAAGAGAATATTCCCTTGCTCTTCAATAATGAGATAAACACTAGAAACAAAGGCATATTGAAGCAATAATCCTTAGATTCCAAATGTAGAAAATAGTGACTAATAAACCTATGCTAGAGTAAGAATAGTATAGATTCTTAAGAAAAAAAATTAGAAATATCATATATATTACAAAAGAGTTTTACCTTGGAAATGCTTAACCAAGAAAAACAACAAATTTAGAGCAACACTTCGTTCTTATTATGTTCATAAACTAGTTCACAACTATAGTACTATATATAGGTACTTCGTGGCATCATTCGACCGTAATATGCTAATCAACATGAGATACAATGGGTATAAATCCATGGCCCCAAAAAATAGAGCATCCCATGATTGTGTTGGGATGCACAATCTACCTACATGTAAAACATACAAAAAATATCTAACAGTATTTTTCCATCCTAATGTTAACTCGAAGATTCTAAGGCCTATTAATGGAATAGGTAAACTTGAAGAGAGTCTCTAGCCAATGTAATTATGCCCCAAACTCAACCAATGTAATGACTTCTACAGTTGTGCACTCATATTCGATTGTTTGTTGGTGGATGATGATATAAAATCTCTCCATATGTAGGAGGTGGGCCTCACCCACATAGAATACTCAAATATTTCACCATACACCAACCCCGATGCATTGGATCTTGTCATGTCCCCAAATTTTGCTATAGTCCATGGGGTAATTTTGGCCTAAGTCACCTAGGCAATAATTATTTAATTAATGAGCAAGTATGGAAACTACCTTATGGAAGATGCCTAAGGTTGTATTTGGGAATTATATGGACAAGGTGGCCCTCCATGTAGTTATTAAACCCATGATTGAGTCTAAGTGATTAATTAAATGAGAATTTAATTAATGGGGAAATTTTGAGGCAATTACTATAGTGGTTAATTAATTCTGAATTAATTAATTAAATTCTTAAGTCTGAATTAATTATGAAAATGGTAACATTTTAATAATAAATGTTGCTAATAAATATTAGCAAGTGGTGATGATATTCTTAGTAAATTCGAATTGGTGTCAAGAGGATCAATTTTTCCTTAGTGGCAAATCTCAGGAAAGGCAAGGAATATAATGGAGGAAAGAAGACAAGGCAAAAAAAATGGAAACTGACAAAAGCAAACAGAAAAACTGGCAAAAGCATAAAAGAGGAAAGTAAAGAAAGTGGAAATATTCAGAAAGAAAATAGCAACAACCAAAAAAGCTACCTAAAGCACACTTTCCCAAATTCAGTGAATGAGGTGAAGGAAGAAAGTTTTGAAAGCTCAGAAGTTGTTATTCTCCTCAAGAAATGCGCCGTCATGGCTTTGGAGTAGAATGGGAAAGTGGGTAACCTAATCTCACAGGTCACCAAGCCAAGAACTTGCGTAGCAGGTCATCACAAAGTTTATAAAAGAATCCAACCAACTTCATTTGACGACTTTTTGATCATTTGTAATTTTTGAATGAGAGCTCTGAGCTACTCACATGTTGAGAGATGTCCCTCAACAATTCCTCTTGGGTAATGTGCCCAAAGGCCCTATGAATTTTCTATGAGTATTATGCAAGTCCAACAAGCAATATTACAGCCAGTAATAGTCAGTACAGTTCATCCATGAAGATCTAATGTCAGATTGAAGAGTTGGCTACCATTGGAGGAGATTCACAACTAGATTTGGTGGAAGAACACTAGTGGAAGAATATAATTATGGAGAGAAGTTCTTAGGGACTCCAGTCAAGTCTATAAGCTGAATTTTTAGAGATTCATTGCTGATATATTTCAGAGTTCAATATCAGATCGAGTTTCCACTCTTCTCTTACTCCTACTCCTCCCACAACTAGTTTTGGAGGTGATTTCCCCAAAGGAGAGAACTGGTGGATGATGGTTCCCATTGAAGACCAGCATGTTCAAAATGCAGAAATTTCAGCCATCTAATCAAATATGGAATGATAATGACCTCCAGTATAGATCCAAAGTAGCTTCTCCCTTCTCTTCTCTATTCTCCCACAATTGTAACAAGAAACTAGCCTGCGAGGCACTATCATTTGAAGAGCAAGAAGTAAAATAAAGGAGGAATGTTCTAAATGAAATATTTTGTGTTTTATGTATAGAACATCTCATATCAGAGTTAAATAATCATTAGAGTAGAGTTTCTGGTTTATAAATGCAGTTTATCAATTTAAAATTCAAGACTAGCTAGATTGATGCCAATTCTAGACTAGTTTCACCACTTTCATTGCCAAATAAATTCTAAGCACTATTTTTACATTATGTCAGTTGGAGAAGGTCCACAACTCAGTTTAGTATCCATATCAGTCTTAAAAATCAGAATTTGGAACCATTATGACCCTATCTGGTGTTAGGATATTCCTATACTCCATCCTAGTCCTACCAACATTTTCAACCTTTGCATTTTCAGTCTTGCATGCATCTTCATGCTGCCCAGTCATTAGGTTGATATCTCCAGCACCTAGTCCCTATTCTTCTAGCACTCGAGAGCTTATTTCCACTCAGATTGAGCCTTGCTAGCCAGTGATGCGCCCACATCTCACCATCCACTTGACAAAGGCGCCCTTCTTCACCTACCAATCCAGTTGTCTTCAATTAACTGAGTTCTCTCCTTGATTTTAGGATTGAATCACTCTCAACTGACCTTATCACTTTGATCTACCTCTAATGTGACTAGACTGCTCATTCTGACTTCAGTTAGCTCCTCATGCGCCCTCCACTCAGCCTCCTTCATTCAGTTAGTTCCAGTTACACCTACCACACTCAGTTAGACTCAGTTTGATTGACGATTGACAGTTACTTGAGCATTGATGACTCCACTGATGATGAGATAGAATTCTAGTTGTGCTCCGATGACACTCAAGTGATCTTTTGATCACTCCATGAAGGCTAATTCGAATTGCCACCTTGGAATTCGAATCCTCATGCATTGTATTGTTTATTTCTCCATTTGTGATTAATGAATTAGTGTGTGTGAAGTATTTTTGCTTCTATCCGAGTTATACTGTATTATTATTCTGTTGCTCATCTTACTGCATTGACCACTCTTAGTCTTATTCCTAAATTCTTTCATTGTGAGGTATACATCATCTCTTAGATCTGCTCTGAGGATTTTCACATGGTATTAGAGCATGTTGATAGTATTGTTTATCTCCATTCCTGAGATTTTTTTGCAGGTTATTATCAAGATTTCGAGTGCAACAGTTTTTGCATTTTTGCAGCAGTAGCAGTTGCAGATATTTTGTATCGTTTTTGTAGGTCTTCTACAGCTTCCATGTTTTTAGAAGATCCTCCTCTTTATCTATTCAACTATGTTGAATGGAAACAAAAAATGATAGCATATTTGAAGAGACATGATCTCTTTGATTATTGTTTTGAAAGAGAGTTCGAATCCTCTGAAGAAGAGATTGACTAGTTAAATAAAGGTGGCAGAGTCATTGCAGCCATAATGTTTGCTATGTCTTGAAGCTTGGAATTCTACTCCCTTGATGATGTTGAATCTCCAAAAGAGCTATGGGCCCACCTGGATGAAAGATTTGGCAAGTAGAATGAAGGGATTGGTCCAAACCCTTTTGAGAGCAAGAAAAGTGATGCATTCACCCTCCTTGATGATCTCATTGATCATGAATCATTATCAAACATATCTCATATTGAAGTTAGCCACAAAGAAGAAGAACTTGCAGATTCTACACTCATGCTCCAAATTTCTTCTATTTTGAATTCTATGCCAGCTCACACTCTAGAAATCGCAGAAGGTCCTAAATCCTCTCTTGCACCAGAGTTTGTTGGTTTGCATCATGATCACATGAATGTTTCAAAGGTAAAATCAACCATTGGAGGTAATGCATTCGCTCTCCCTAATCAATCACCTCTTATTTACTATTATATGATCATTATTTCATGCTTTTAGAAGGTTATTGAAGATTATGGCCATTGCCATTCGCTTGGGATAATTTCTCATGCACTTACTGGTTTTGATCTCACCTCTAATGGTTCAAAGGAGATCTCAAGAAACCATGATTCAAGTCTTGGATCTAATTTGGATTCTAAGCAATCACTACTTGGGATAATTTCTCATGCATCTGATGGTTTTGATCTCACCCCTGTTGGTTCAAAAGAGATCTCAAGAAACTATTCTTCAAGTCTTAAATCTTATTTGGATTTAAAGCAATCATGTGATGGTTCTTTTTGGCATAATCTCACCCATGATGGTTCAAAGGAGAAGACAAAAGTCTATCTGCACATTCATAGATTTGATCCTACCTCAACTGATTCGAATCACAGGTTTAAGGATCATCCTCATACTTTTGGATTTGTTCTCATCACATTCGATATGAAGAGCAAGTGCAAGCACATGCTTTTTGAGAATGATCCACTTCTTCCCAAGAAGAAGATACCTCTAGACATATGACCAAGCATCACACCTGCTTGAGTTTGGGGCATTTATTTTTGTGTGTGCCTTATAGTCTATTTTGAAGGGGGGTATTTTTCCCATGAGGTTTTCCCCATTTCCTCAGTTTATTGACTGTTATTTTTATTCATTGTATTGGGTGACCTTTGGTCTTAGTTACTAGGGCCCATGATGGATTAAATACCTCCAGACATATGACCAAGCATCACACCTACTTGAGTTTGGAGCATTTATTTTTGTGTGTGCCTTACAGTCTATTTTGAGGGGGGCTATTTTTCCCATGAGGTTTTCCCTATTTCGTCGGTTTATTGACTATTGTTATTATTCATTGTATTGGGTTACCTTTGGTATCAGTTACCAGGGCCTAGGATGGATTAAGGGGGGGTGTTAGGATATTCCTATACTCCATCCTAGTCCTACAAGAATTTCCATCCTTCGAATTTTCATCCGCATGCTTCCCAGTCATTAGGTTGATACCTCCAGCACTTAGTCCCTACTCTTCCAACACTCAGGAGCTTATTTCCACTCAGATTGAGCCCTCCTAGCCAGTGATGTGCCCACATCTCACCATCCACTTGACAAAGGCGCCCTTCTTCTCGTACCAGTCCAGTTGTTTTCAGTTAACTGAGTTCTCTCCTTGATTTTAGGCTTGACTCACTCTTAACTGACCTTACTGATGAGTCCCCATTTCAGGTATCTGATAGTTTATTTTCCCACCATTAAAGCACAAGAAAGGTTGAAAAAATACACTCGTTAGTGGGAAAATGATTTACCTTAATTATTTAATGAAGTGTTTAAAAGATTATTTCTGTTATGTTTTTAAAGCATTGCTATGAGCTAATTTCATGAAAAACGAGGTTGAATGAGCAAGTGTAGGTGTATTAAAGGATAACGTGTGAATCAAGTGAAGAACTGGAAGAACATCACCAAACTTAGTGCCTTTTTCCTGATCTATAGAGAACGAACTCCTGTTCAAAGAGAATCGACTTTTAGATATTTTTTTAGGTTAAGCATTAGAATTATATAAATATGGACCTCTTTGGTAGTGAGAGGCCCCTGCTGCTATTTTGGAGAATTATTTTTTTACGTTTTATACCAACTGAGATTGTTGTGTTATAGACCTGGTTTTAAACTATGAAGTTCCTATTTTAAATAAAGACTTGATGTTACTTACAATTCATCGTTTATAAGTTCCCTTCACTCTTGAGTACGGGTTGGAGAGGGCCCCTTCAACACGTAAGTCAGGAGATCTCACTATTTAGGTATTTATCGTTATGTGTTTTTGCATTGGTTGAATTTATATTGGAGATGAGAGTATTTTAAATAGCATTTAAAATGCACGATTTGATTTCTGTAGTAGTTGAACCTTTTTGATTCCGTAGTTCATTATAATGCATTCTGTAGTTTGGTAATGCTATGTCTGTAGTCCTATAGCAGCATTCCACCAAGGCATAATTTAACACCTATTTCACTATGTGCTTGCATTTACTTATGAAGCAGCAGTTCAGATCTTAAAGCCCATTTGTTTAATTCATTATTATGCTACTCATGAAGATTGATTACTCTAAGTATTTTTGGTTACATGATGATATTCACTTCTTATGTTTTGATTGAAATTGCAGCATTAGATAATAGTACTACGAACTTAGTCTTAGCATTAGATTATGTTAGATCAGACTTTGAGTTTTATGCATTCGATTTTTCAGTAATTACTCCTTAGGTTAAAGATCAAGATTTCATTACTTTAGATTAGATCTGTTATATTTTCAACATTCAATTCCATAGTATCATTTTTACTACTTTCAACAAGTTAAATTCTTAAAGATATGATTACTGTTTCCTGCATTTAAATGTTTAGACATAGATTTATGGGACAAGAGATACACATACACCCATAGGATCCTCATCATCTTTAGGACCCAATCTTACAAAATCTGATTTAGGAAACCTGTTAGATGATATGAAGACCAACATCTTACACTCTATGGCCATGCAACTTGATGCACTTCAAATAAAAAAGAAGCAGGATGAAATTAACCAAGCCTTAGCAGTATTATGTCCTCGTTGTAGAAAGAAACATGAGAAGGGGCAATGCACTTTAAACAGCATAGAAGTATGTGGTCTTTGCACTGATGACCACTCCATTGATAAATTTCCCCTCTTACCCTCATGTAAGGCTGCTATTCAAGATCCAGTAGCTGAAGGAGCAATAGAACAGCTCTGTTTTATAAATCAAAGGAGGAGTAACTTTGTTAGACCATATCAACCTAGCAATCAAGCCTACTATAATCAAGGCCAGCAAAATTTGAACTCTGAACCAACTCCATGGCAAGCACAGCAAAATCCAAATCAATGGAAGCAAAATCAATAGACTTATTAGCAGAATTAGCAAACTTATCAATCACCTTATCAACAATCTTATTACCCACAATCTTACCCTCCATACCCCCCACCTTTTCCTCCATCAAACATGAATTATGAAAATCAATACCCCCTTCCATCAAATTGGAGGGCCCCATTATAGTAGCCACTTACTATGCCACCCCCACAGACTCAACCACCCCCCAAACCCCCACCAATTCCAGCCCAAACCCTAATAATAACAGACCTCCACAATAGCAACATACTTATAACGCAGATATCACACAATTCCCTACCTATGTCGTAGACACCATTGAAATAAATGAAATAAACCTTAGATCGGGAAAAAAATTGCAAAATACATCAACACAGAATATCCCACAATTGGAAGATCAAGAGAAAACAACAGAACCCTATATTGAGCATCCAGATCAACCAAATCCTCCGTAGGGAGAAACCCAACCACTCCCATTAAACAGAAACCCTCCATTTCCAGAGAAACTTATACGAAGTTTAAAAGAGGAAGAAGAAAATGCAATTTTAAACAAATTAAAACACTTAAACATCCAAATCCCAATCTTGCAAGCCATAAGGGATGTTCCCATCTGTAACAAATTTATTAGAGAAAATTGTCTGAAGAAACTTGGGAGGAGGAAGCGTAACCCACCAACAATAAATGTAGTAGGACAATTGGCTGATTTAATGTTGGGTATTATTATTAACCCTAAGTATCTTGATCCAGGTATCCCTGTAGTGAACGTCACCATCAATAGCAAGCAAATAAATAAAATCCTAATAGATTTGGGAGTTGCTATCAAAGTCGTGACTAAAGAAACCATGATATACCTAGGACTCCAATCGTTGATCAGACCAACAACTAGAGTACTCCAGCTAGCTGACACATCCACTGTGAAACCCGAAGGAATGCTTGAAGACATTATGATCAATATTGAATCTTGGGAATATACAACTGATTTCATAGTAATTGAAGTCAAAAGCAAATTTAGTGGTTATTCTATCATACTAGGTAGACCTTGGTTAGCAACTGCGGACGCTTAAATAGGTTTCCGATCAGGAAATATAACTATAACCAGTGGATATGCCAGGAAGAAAATCACAATCTACCCACCAGCAAATAATACAACAAAATAGCCCTTTAGGGGCGGTTTTGGCTTGCGGGGGTCTTGGTAAAACCCCCCCTAAACGTTTTTTCAGACCTTTGGAGGCGGTCTTTTAAAACCGCCCCTAAAAGTCACAGAAATTGGACTTTTGGGGGCAGTTTTTTTAAATCCGCCCCCAAAAGTCCTGAAATTTGATTTTTGGGGGCGGTTTTTGGAAAACCCCCCATAAAAGCCCAATTCTCATAACTTTTGGGGCGGTTTGTCAAAACCCCCCCTAAAATTCATGAGAATTGAACTTTTAGAGGCGTTTTTTTTTGGAACCCCCTTAAAAGTCATGAGAAGTGAACTTTTGGAGGCAGTTGTTTGAAACCCCCCCCTAAAAGTCCAATTCTCGTAACTTTTGGGGGCGGTTTGTCAAAGCCCCCCCTAAAAGTCATGAGAATTGAACATTGGGAGGCGGTTTGTTTGGAACCGCCCTTAAAAGTCATGAGAATTGAACTTTTGGAGGCGGTTGTTTGAAAACCCCCCTAAAAGCCCAATTCTCATAACTTTTGGGGGCGGTTTGTCAAACCCCCCCTAAAAGTCATGAGAATTGAACTTTGGGAGGCGGTTTGTTTGGAACCCCCTTTGAAAGTCATGAGAATTGAACTTTTGGAGGCGGTTGTTTGAAAAGCCCCCCTAAAAGCTCAATTCTTATAACTTGTGGGGGCAGTTTGTCGAAACCCCCACTAAAAGTCATGAGAATTGAACTTTTGGAGGCGTTTTTTTTTGGAACCCCCCTTAAAACTCATGAGAATTGAACGTTTGGAGGTGGTTTTTTGGCACCCCCCTTAAAATTCATGATAATTGAGCTTTTGGAGGCAGTTTGTTGGAGCCCCCTCCCCCTAAAAGTCATGAGAATTGAGATTTTGGAGGTGGTTATTTGGAACTCCCCTTAAAAGTCATGAGAATTGAACTTTTGGAGGCGGGTTTTTGAAACCCCCCTTAAAAGTCATGAGAATTGAACTTTTGGAGGTAGTTTGTTGAACTCCACCCCTAAAAGTCATGCAAATTAAAAATTTGGAGGCAGTTGTTTAAAAACCCCCCTTAAAAAAATTCCTGATAATTAAATGTTTGGAGGCGGTTTTGTGAAACCACCCTTAAAAGAAATGAGAATTGAACTTTTGGAGGCGGTTTATTGAAACGCCCCTTAAAAGTCAAGCAAATTGAAATTTTCGAGGAAGTTTTTTTAAAATCCCCTAAAAGTCATTTATGTACGTGGGTTAGGTGTGTCACATGGGCTCAACAATGCATCTCATCAAAACATTGGAGCTAAGTCCACACAAGCTATTGTAGTGTTAGGAAGGGTGTGCATCATCATTCAACACCATATCCCATTAGAGCTCTACAGTTGAGACAGTCATGCTAGGTTTTTCACATCAAAGATGGTTCTCACACTCCAACTTTCCATGATCCGTGGTCAAAATACAAACTCATGTGCCATGAAATTATCCTTTATGGATAATGGGCCATGTGTAGGGCCCTAATCACCACATGATTCCTACACAAGGAATATTTAGCTTGCAAGTGGGTATGGTGGCCATTTCAATATTTACAACATCATGGATGGTTCTTGAAGCCTAATCCATGGTGTCCATGGTGTTAGATCAAAATCTAGTTTATAATGACTGGTAGTTAACTCAAGGTCTTGTGACCTATGGGCGTTTCTCTATACTAGCACATAGGCCATATGCAAGAAATATTTAGCTTTTGAGTAACACATTGTCATTTTTTTAGTATTTTCATGTAGTGGATGGTTCTAGGAGCCTATGTTATGGTCTAGGGCCAAAATGTATGTTCTTGGGAAATATAACTTTATTTTGAGACTCATGGGCCATGCATAGGGACTTGAGTCATCATACATACCCTAGATAGGGAATATTTTGTTTATAGTCTAAGTTCTTGTGTTTATTTTTGCACTAATTTTGGTTTGATAAAATCCCATACATTGATCATTAAAACCTTGATGTGAAATTCTTTGATCTAAAACCTTGGTTATAAATAACCCAAGGTCAAATTGTATTGTGTTAGTGTGTTGATTTGGTGCAGTAGGCATGTTAGTGATTGGGTTAGGGGGGTAGTGGGTTAGGGTTAGAGGGACATTGGCTTAAGGGGATATTTTCTACAATTTCATAATGTGGTAGGCTTTGGGGAGTTTTTGGATTAGAAGTGAGGCACCTAAGGGAGCGGTGGGTTAGTGGGCAAGGGGTTCTGGTGTTGTTGGTACTAGTGGTTGAGTGGTTTATAAGTTATCATGTTATTCGGTTTGGGGCTAGATGTTAAGGTTAGGTACGAGGTGAGGGGGTTAGAGGTTGAAGCTTCCTAGGTGCATGAATTCATTGCATGGATCAAGTGTGCCAAGTGCATGAGTCATTTACATGGGTTGGTTGTGTTAGGTCAATGTCTAATTAGTGGCATTATTTATGGTGGCCATTTCAATATTTGTAACACAAAGGATGGTTCTCGTGGCTTGAACTATGGCATGTGAACTAAATTTAGGGTCTAATGCTATATTAATTTTCCATGGGGTTTATGGTCCTTGCATGTTAACCTAGATTACCACATAAGAATATCTAGCCTACATGTGAGATCGTCATGATCATCATTGTCACCATCGTCGATGTCATTGTTGTTGTTGGTTTGTCTGTGGTTATGTAAACCAATAAACCAACCATGGTTTAATATTTATAGGTTATGTAAACCAATAGTGGTTCTCATAACCTAAATAATGGTCCATGGTTAATAAATTAACTATATGATTCATGGTCCATGTGTATGGACCTACACATAATTACTTTATCTTACAAGCGAGATATTGTGGCCATTTCAATATTTGTAACATTGACAATGGTTCTTGTGGCCTATACCATGGCCTATAAACTAATTTTAGGGCCTAATACCATATTAATTTTCTATGGGGTTGATGGTCCATGCATGTTAACCTAGACTACTACATATGACCTACATATGGAATATCTAGCCTATATGTAATAATTCCCTCTGTTGCTCTTGAGTGATGATTAAGGCCTTGCGACATCACATAATCTCTAAAGAGTGAATCTAATTTCAACTATAAGTGGGATATGTTGGTAATTTTAAGATCTGTAACACCAAAAATGAAACTTTTCCTGCAAATTTCAACATGCTAGTAATTTTCATTCCATCACCCTTTCTTCTCATTGTTTTCCCCTTTTTGTGAAGGGTGACTCAAGTCTCTGCCTCCCATTTCATGTCTAACAAATACTAAATTCTTCCACATTTACATAGCTAAATGGAGAAAGTCTTCATGCACTTCTAAAGCACCAGAAAAACCCTGAAGAGACCTGAAAAGATTCTGTACTGGATGCATCCTCCATCACTCCGCTCAGTTCTCAAGTGGAATCATAATTATTTACTTAAACAATGTATTTAATAATTTACTGAATTTAGTAGTTTTCTTGCGAATCCATATAAATGTATTTTAATATGTGATGTGCCTAGCCTTGTACTAAATGGCTAATTAAATTTTTCATCATGGGAATGAAATCAAAATCAAAATCAAAATCATGTTTAGGAATCCTGCGCCATTTGGAATACTGGTTCCCGCCACTCCATTTTGTGATATTTTTTTAAGAAATTGGTTCAATCCCGCGCGATTTGGACAAACTGGTTCTATGATCACATGGTATCCTTCATCGATTGCACTTTGGGGCCAGCTCTCAAACCAGGGGATCCTTCATACCAAGTTCTCAAACTACATTAAGATCTGGGATTGAAATTACCATAGACGCTAGCACTGGGGCCGACTCTCAAACCAGGGGATCCATTCAATTGGCATGGTAGAATTGAATAACCTTGAAAGGGTAAGGTACATCCTCATATTTCCGTGCAGTCTTGTTTATTCTAATCTAGTTTTAATGATAAATTCCTTGTTGATATTTTCCTATGGTGATGTAAGGTAGAGTGAATGAAAATTAAATAGACTATAATAAATAGACAACCAACAAACAAATATTGATGTATTTTATTAGAATGAACAAACTACATGCATGGAAATGCCTTGTTAATGTCTTGATAAGATGGCCACTCTCCAAGTAGAAAAGAAACCCTCTTGCTGAAGATGATACTTTAATGTTTAGTTGTTGTCCTTGTGTGCAATCTCCTCCAATATGTTCTAGGAAAAACCAACAAACTATCTTAAAAATCAAGCCAAGGTTGTGATGGAATTTCTAAGTGAAATGGGGTTCTATCAATCTTGTATGCTTAAGGGAACATGGCCGCTTCTTCCACAAAGGATATAGCATATGCCACTAGTAATGACATGGATATGTAGCTATGAATAGTAACCCATAAATTGCCTTAAGCCAATCAACTTTAAGATCTAGATTAGAGACCCACAACTATCCTCTATACTCAGTCAAATAATGTAATATAGATCTGATATGAATATTGATGCCCAACATATTTCATAGATCTAATGAATATTTCATGCATCAATATTGTGAGTTGCTCCTTCCACTAATTTCATGCACTTGTCAATGATTGTTGTAGTAGATCTATACCATGTTCTCCCTTCCAATGCTTGTTGATATGACATTGTTTGACTGCCCAGATGCCACTAGATATTAATGCCAAATCACAGCTGAATAGACCCCCTTTCCAGGAGAAGAAGGAGGTGGCAGATAGTGGTATAATTCTTTCTTTGGGTTAGACTCTCTAATAGTTAAAGAGCATGGAGAGCAAAGATGTAGCGGTAGATTCAAGAGTCTTACCCAGACGGGTGTGATCATGGCTGGGGCAGACAAAGGATCAAACTCTGAATATCTGGATCTGTGTGGATTATCTATCTTGATCAATTACTATTTGGATCTTAAGCAAATTTGGATTTGGTAAGCTTTATGTTTATAAACTAGTTCAAAGATGTATTTCTCTCCCAATTAGGGATCACAAATGTCCTTTTGAAGATTGGGGAGGCTTGTGAAAAATTATGAAGTCTATTATTTGTTATAAAATTTCACATGATTGTTATAAAATTGGAATTAAATATTGATATTTCGTGTGGTTGATTAATGATACAATTTTTTTTTGTTATTTAGGTTGTGTACAAGTGCATACATGGAGGTAAGAGATTCTATGTGCTTTAACTATATCATTATTTTCATGACATTTCCATGCTCATAACATATTATCTTGTACTTTAATAAGATTCTAATAGGCTACAACCAAGTAATACTCTAATCCATTTGAGAAAACATAGGGAAAACAAATTATGACACGAAATCAAAGAAGTCCAATTATGGATCAATCACACTAGCAGTTTCGTGTTTTCCAAAGAATGTTCTATTGAAATTTTTTGAGACATTTTTTTGTGAAGCCAGTGGCTCCAGTCACCAAAGATCCCCCAAAATAAAATTTGCAAAGGAATTTGAGATTTTTTCATCTGAGAGGGTAAAACAAACTTTCAATGGGATTGACACATAGAGAAGTAGGTAAGACACTAACATCAACCACAAACAATCCCTCCACTTCCCATGTCTCACCTCTAGGATCAACCACTGAATGGATCTTATGAATGCCCATTTTGCAACTACCCATCTAATGTGAAAAACACAAGGGATTTGATAAATCTCTCAATCTACTTGAGCTTTCATGCTCTTTAAAGTTTCCAATCTCATAGAGACTATATGTTTTGGGCTTCAAACATTCGCCAGAGCAATGGTGGGTACCAACTTCCTCCACTCCAACTGCAATCATTATTCTCAACACCTTCTCTAAGCCTTTCCTAAGATTATTTTTGGCATATGGGTCTAAACTATAAGTGATATGCCCAGGAAAGTCCATGGTTCTTGAACCCTTATCCCCGACCAAGGAAAATATATGATCAATTCTATAAATTCTTGGCATTCTTTCCTTATTATCTCATGTTACAAGATTGCCTGAATCATTATTCTCAACAACTTCTCTAAGTCATTCCTAAGATTATTTTTGTCATATGGATCTAAACTGTAAGTGATATTCCTAAGAAAGTCCATGGTTCCTAAACCCTTACCCTGGACAAGGAAAATACACAAGCAGTTCTAGAAAATTGTGAACCCAAAGGACCACCCAGATTTGCAAGAGATGCTAGTTGACTGCTATTTCATTGTGGAAAAGTGCCTAACAGTGCCAAAACATACCTTTATTTAAAGTTATTTTGGTATACTATTGATTGATGGTTAAAAGAACCAACAGACCTTGCCATATTTACTCATAATGTTTTTTTTATTCACATAACTATTGGTTTATGCAATGATCCACCCACAGTATGGAGAAACTATTGATTACTGTTGTTCTTAGTGGACAACACCAACCCAGAATGTCATTTTAGAACGGTTTAGGGGATTAGATATGCCAGAAAAAGCCTAAATTTTGCTCATATTTGTCTTTAAGGTTGTCTACATCCTCTTTAGTACTTATTCCACACACATACATGCCCAAAACTACATATTTAGGATTGTTTTGATGTTGATTGTTTGATTAGAATTTTCCTGTAGGCTCTTAGAAGTATACACAAAACAAAAATGGCACAATGATTTTCCCAAAATAGATTCTATGGGGTTGCTTGATGGTGAAAGTTAAGCCCAGTAGTGCTAGAACATAGTCTTAATTTATGCAAATGATCCAATATTAAGATTCTGGTGAAATCATGCCAATAGGACATGGTACGACATTCTTGGATACACTCCAAATGTTCACATGGGTTCAAGGGGTTATAACACTTTTTTCGTCTTAACTCCATTAAGGACATAAACAAAATTACATTGGGGGACCTTGCTTTTGGGGCCACGTAGGTCTTAGTCTCTTCTCTTGGCATGCTAGATTGAACCTTATTTGATTAAAGAGATGTCTTTATGGGTGAAATTCAACCTTATTTGATTCACAAGAACTTCAAATGTTATTTCATTATATAAAATTCTAGTTCTAATGTAATTTCATTATATAAACTATAGAGATGATGGAATATATATGTAGGAATCCTTGTGAGCACCCTTTATAATCCTTCATGTTGGTCCCTTACAACAATTGAAATGAGATGTAAAATAAGCAAGCTGATAATATAAAGAACATCACTTCATTCTTTATTATATCTTATTTCATTTTGGCTCTTCATCTTGCAATTGGTATCTCGTATGAGAAAACAATAGCCACACACTATGAAATTCTAGACTAAAAGAGGGTTATACCATCACCTTGAATATGAAATAGGAAACCAAGTTCACATATCTAGGTATGAAGCACATCCATTAAATCATTACATAAAACTAGTGATGCAAAATATTTTAAGACTTATATAGATGCAGGTGAATATGTATTTATATTGACTGATCCACTTAATAACTATCCAAAAATTTTATACTACATGGATGAATAGAGTCTCTGATACCATGTTTAAAACAGAGTATTATGGTAGGACCCATGCATCATACACTCCATACAGATAAACAGTAGAATGCACAATAGAAAAAACAAACAACAACTTTAATGGAAGGTAGAAAAAAATATAGAAAATTCTAGACCAAGCTTGCTTAGGATGGATAACACCAACTACTCATCCTTCTTCTCAATGTCACATTGTTTGCACTGCATAACCAAGGATTTGAATTTAGAAAATAACTATTGTATGGTTTCAAAAATGCTAGGTTGAAGAGCAATTAATTCATTCTCCAGAATATGGTCCCTCAACTCACATTGCTTGCCGAAGAGGGTCTCAAGCTTCAACCAAACCTCTCTTGGAGTCTTCAATCCATCAAGGTGGAAGAGCAAATCTCTAGAAATATGAGTACACATGAAACCAAACGTTTCATCTAATATGTTTAGATACTTGGCCTTCTCAACAACTGCTTGAGGTTCGACCTCCTTTCCCATTGTGGCCCTATATAGACATTTGTTGCACAACACCATCTGCATATCCTCCCTCCAATCAAGATAATTGAAGGGTGTTAGGATACTTGGATACAAGGGAGCATTTAAATTCTCCATTGAAGCTGCTGGAGTGAATACAAACTGAAAACTACTGCTACTGCTACACTGAAAACCTTCAACATCCTGCAAAAAAATATCAATTTTGGAGATAAAATACTACTGAGCACTGCTTTAGGACAATAGGCACTTTTATCCAGATCCTTCACACCTAGCTAGACCTCAAAGGATTTCTCCAGTGAATTTAATGCAATGGCACCATGATTTGCTGTGGAAATATAGAGGCTTTTGGTGCACTACTGAAAGAAGCTGCTCAACCTACGCTCTCTAAGCTCTGAGACCATGTGAAATTGTAAGTCACAGCAGATCATAGAGCCGAGAATACCTCACAATGAAAGAATGAGCAAAAAAGGTGAATTACAATGAAAATTACAAAGAAAAGAGTAGTAAAATTAATCATGCATCGGAACTCGGATGGAAGCATAAATGTGTAACATTATCCATTAATCAATATAGTTCACAAATATGTTACAATAGAGAGAATTCGAATATCCTAGGAGAATTCAAGTCTCAGTCTGTATAGCATAGGAATTGTCACCACTGGAGTGCTCTGGAAAACCCAAACTCAACTCAACCGAACCCAAACTTAGTTAATTGAAGACATAATCGGTTAGCTGACCAAGCAGGGTGCATTAGTGATTTCTGCATGCAAAGTAGGTGAACAAGGGCGCATTAGATCACAATCAGTGGTGATTAGAGCTAAAACCCCCAGTAGAGTTCTGGAACTTAGGTGGACTGAACTAGAACACAAAGTTGGCTCCTAAAATATAGGTAACTGACTCTGGTGGGCCTAAAATCATGCATGCGGGGTGCATTAGGTGGCTAATGGGTCCGAGATGACATTTGCACACCACTAGGGGGAAAATGACATCATCAACTACTAGGAAAAAGAAAATAATGCTAAGTAGGACAAGGATGGAATATTAATTATCCCAACAACCCCTACATCATAGATATTTGGAGTGGAATCACCTATAATGAATTCCCATTGAGGTAGCTTCAATTATGGCATTAGAGAAAAGAGTCTGTCCACAACTTGAGTTAAGAAATCCCAAAAATCTTAACCCACACAGTATATCGAAAATGAAATCCATTTAATTTTAGTATAAGCCTCATCAAAGTCAATCTTTAGAAAAAACAACCTTTGTCTAGTTTCCCTTGTACATCAACACTTTCCCAAGATGGAATAAGATTGTGTAGTACGAAGTGACCATACTGAATCTTATTTACTCATATATCAAAACCCTTGTAGTAGTATACTCAATCCTATTTGGTAAGGATTTCACTAAAATCTTATAGGAGGCATTACAAGGATTGGTCTCCATACTCGCAATATTTATCTTTTTGTCCCCTTAGGAATAAGTTTGAGCAAACCTGCACACATATAGTATATCATAATTGATTGCGAAGAATAATTTATTATTCAACTCATAAGGTAATCACTAACATAGAGACTTGCTCTCTACCATGTCTTGAATTGCATCGATTAGTTCATCCTCATCCAAAGCTCATGATAGATAGATTTGCATAGTTCTTGATACCTTAGAAGTAACAACATGCCTAATGGCTTCATTGTCTTCATTTTTATTTAGCACCACATCTCCTAGTGGGTATTGATATTTTGGAAGTGGCTTTTAAAAATTTATTTTGTTTTTCTAGATCTTCTTTATGGGTTCAAGATCGATCTTTTGGTACATTTATTTTAAATGAATGTTTTTGTTTGTAATTACTAGAATTACATCTTTGTGGTATGTTCTCCATCTTTATCTTAGTTTATCTTGGCCCATCCAATTGATCAATTGATCTCATATTGTTCGAAATAGGGGAGGGAAGGCACCCTGTGAAGTCTCATGTAGCAAAGCTGAGGGAGGGGAGAGATTGATCTATGTTTTAACTCTAGGCGGGTGAAGATGTAGACAGAGTGGTTGAGACTAACTCTATGAGTTAAGTTATCTTGATGCACTCCCATTTACATGAACTCCAATGATGAGCGAGCTTGATCTACATTTGAACTCTAGGAGGGTGAAAATGTAGATAGAGTGGTTGAAACTAACTCCATGCATTAACTTACATTGGTGTATTCCCAACTGCATGAACTCCAACAATACACTATCCACCGTGGTGATGGGCGACTGAGAGAGGGGACCACAAGAGATGGTGGATGGGATTATGATGAGAAGGAAACAAAGGATAGATAGACATGAATGCATGGGGGACAACAAATGTTGTCGAAGGGGACAAATGTTCAATCACTAGGAAGGCGAAATCATATACTAGACAGGCTACTCTCCTTGTAATGGTTGAATGGCCACTGCCGACCACCCTGAGTAGTTGTCATTAACTAAATTATGTTGGACTTGCTTGCATCTTTAGCATCAATTGAATTAGTGTTGACATGATTGGAATCTACCTACATGACATTGATGGACTTTTTCCCTATCAAAAAATCCATGGTTGTTGAGTTTTTTTATCAAAGCTACTAGTGTTGACACAATGTGATCAACGAGCATGAAGTAGATAGAATACTATCAACCCTTTTCTACTAGGGCTACCTCCATTGCCATTCCCCCGATTCCTCCTTTATTGACCTTCATTTTATTGGTTTTTCTTCATCGATCTTACTTTGTTGATCTTCCTCTTGCTTATCTTCCTTTGGTGTTGCTTGATCCAATTTGGACCAATCCTACCACCTTATGACTAAGCCATTTTTCCAAAATTGTTTCAAATATGCTAAGTTGAGTAATAAAAAAACTAAGAAGTAGAATCCATAATCTTGCTCCAAGAGAAGAGGAGAGGTACTTAGAATGATATAGGGTTAATATTCACATTGAAGGTGTTATAATCACCCTTTAAAGTTAATTTTCGATGTTGCACCACAAAAACATGCAAATTAATTAAAAGAGGACCTTCTTACTGGAAAAAACACAACTAAATATATTTTTTTAATAAACAATGATAGGGAAATGATGGAAACAACTGCCTAATAACTCTTGTTCGGAGTAGAGAAGAGAGATAGGTCGAATTGATACATAAGGGTTTCAAGGGTTTTGGTGCTCTGTAGGGTTTTATGCAGAAGGATTTGTAAGCCATCATGAAGGTTTGACTAATGTTGACACAATGTGATCAATGAGCATGAAATGGATAGAACATTATTGGCCCTTTTCCATTGGGGATCCCTCCATTTCCTTTCCCCTCAATCCTCCTTCATTGACCTTCATTTTGTTGGTTTTTCTTCATTGATCTTACTTTGTTGACCTTCCTCTTGCCCATCTTCCTTTGGTGTTGCTTGAGTTAATTTGGACCAATCCTCCCACCTTATGACTAAGCCATTTTTCCAAAATTGTTTCAAAGATACTTTATTGAGTAATCACAAAGCTAAGAAAATTAAGTAATCATAAAACTAAAAAATAGAATCTATAATCTTGCTATAAGAGAATAGAAGAGGTACCTTAAGAGTGATATATGCAAAATAATTAAAAGAGGACCAGAAAAAAACACAACTAAACATTTTCCCTTTTTTAACCAACAACAATAGGGAAACGACGGAAACAAATGCCCACTAACTCCCATCCGAAGTAGAAGAGAGACATGTCAAAATTAATACAGAAGGGTTTCAAGGGTTTTGATGCTCTGTGGAGTTTGATACAGAAGGGTTTGTAAGCCATCGTCACCATGCTGGGCTGTCGAGCGTTGTGTACTCTGCTAAGATCATCGGCCTCCTCTGCAAGAGTAGGAGGAAGCGGAGCAGTAGCGGGAAGACGGGGATTTGCAGACAATGCCCCGGCTACTGCTACTGATGTCGCCCAGCAAGACTTCATAGCGGTCTGGAAGAAGGTGGTGCCCAACTCGAAGCCTCCGAAGACCCCATTGACATTCATGAAGCCGCGCCCTGCGGTCCCTGGATCCATTCCCACCAAGCTCACCGTCAACTTCATCTTTCCCTATCAGGTCGAATTGTCCTCCAAGGAGGTCAGTTCTCTTCTTCTAAACTTTCCTGTCTTTTTTTTAATAGAGGAGATCGGCTTGTTGATTGACTGGAAAAATGTACAAAACATTTATTAATCAAGTACAAATTATGCAGTGCCTCGGTATAGCCGGAAGGCATTTGTTGAAATCAAGATCTCATCCGAGCTATAAGCACACTGTATACTGAAATTTCTTCTGTCTTCATCATTTTCTATACACACAATGTGTACATTTTTTGCACTATAAATCAGAATTTCTGCATAAAAACAACACTTACTCTTCACCTTAAACGATCATTAGTTTGAAATCGATTTCAGGATCAGAGTTTGTTCTTTGTCCAAGGGCGACACGGGGAGTTGGTGATCTTGATCTGAAGTTTTTGCACCATTTGTGGATTCGGCATTGCACCTTGTGTGGATTCGACATTGAGAAAAACTCTATTTTCTAGCCTTTCTACCCTGGTCCATCCAATACCTCTTCCACTTTCAATATATTATGTCTGTTGTACTCTGCCCTACTGCAATTCATCAATCCAGGTGTTTTGATGCATTTTTCCGGTAGTTTATGCTCGTCTCTTAGCCGGTCGATGATGTCATTGGGTTTCTGACTAGGTTTCTATGCCATGGTTTCCATATAACCTCTGAGAGAGGTTTGATTTCACATTATTTTCTGAATCTCGCTCTAAAAAGTTTGCAGGTTAGCTAAAATTCGATTACTTCCCATTGCTGTAGAACCTTGAAAAAAACATCTAGACGTTGAAATAGCTGATGGAAGAGAAAAAGACACAAAATGGGTGAAGAAAAAAAGGGGGGAATGGAGAGGTTGCAACACTAAATAGAACTGCTGCTGAACAGAAGCAGGCAACCACTAGTACGGAAAAATGATGCCAGAAAATCAGCAGGAGCAGGAGATAGTAAAGACTACTTGAGAAAAAAAAGGAGAGCTCAGGGCATGCTAATTCGAATTGATTTCCTTTACAAAGGAGGGCCCAAACAAACTGAACCATAGAGTTCTATTACGGATCATGGTTCTTGAAGTCATAGTGAGGCACGGCCAAAATCTTTTAGATTAATATGATCAATGATTGTATTATTTCCAAATTCCCACTTATAAAAAAAACTCTTGTCGATCAAGTTTAAACATTAAACTTTTAAAATTTAAAGGGATAAATGTGAATTCTTTGAAGTTCTCTTAAATTTTTGAATGCTAGATTGCTTGCACCTTTCTCTAGGTTCACTCTTTTATCCATTAATTAGTCAGCTTTATAGTTATATTGGCCTTCGACATGTTTGAAGGAAATATTTGTGAAGAAGCGACTTTTGTGTTCTACATCTCTGGACCAGTTTAATGAGTGCTAAAACTTGTGTTCAGTTGATCATTCATCATGCCAAGTACCTTTTTTGAACCCCCCATACACTGTATGCAATTAATGCCTTGACAACTTGCCAGTTCTAATTCTTTCGACATATCTGTGCCCCCAGGTAGGTAATGGGGTTTCCAGTATTTCCTCTCCCCGGGTTTCCCTTTGCTGCCACATCATATGTTGCACTGCAAAATCCCCCTAAATGTTAAATGAAGGGCCAGGGGAGATTTAAATGAATATTTCATAAAACACTATACTTGCTAAGGTCTGCAATGGGTAGAAGCTTAGTGCGCTTGACTATGGGAAAAATCTCCGTGGTTAAGTGAGCTCAAGCTAGAAGAGGCTTGGGATGGGTGGCCTTCCCAGGAAGTCCTGGTTGCGGGTGCAAGTCCGGAGGTGATGATTGATTCTATTACTATATGATTCATTGAATCATTTCTCTACTTTGAATCCCATGTCACCCCTATGAGCATTACTTGATGCATTGGGTGCTGAGTGGACATTTCAAGCTCATTAGAAACTGGTCATTCTGACAAGTGACAAATTGCTTATGGAAGATGGGTCATGCATTAATGACTTACTCTAATGGACTATTCAAGCTCCTGAGAAATTGGTCTTTCTAACAAAATGCTCCTGGGAGATGGGTCGCATATTAATGACTTACTCTACATAGTTATCCCGACTTACTCGACATAGTTAGCCCAAAGAAGAGAGTCTTTGGAGTATCCCATTGTTGCATTAGTTATTCTTATTGATCCACTATGTTAAGCCCCAACTTTGGAAGCAATTTATTTCTTGTGCCTCACCACTTTTAATTTCCCTTTTTTTTATTGTTTTTTCTCACAGTTTCCTTTAGAAGTATAATAAATTTTCCTTTTTCCTTTTTAAGGTTGCAATGTTTATTGTAAAAGATGACTTTATTGGATAGTCCATACTCCAATATTGAATAAATGTGTAAATAAGTAGGCATATTTTAGTGAATAACGACTTACCTTTAAAAGAGCTTGGGGAAGTTTTCATCCATCCTATGAAAATACTTTCCCCACTGAAAGGAGGATCAAGAGATGAAATTAAATGTTGTTCAGAGGGACCTTCCAGAGATCCTAAGTTATCTAAAAGTGAAAGAATAGATGATTAATTGATTCTTCCTCAAAATGGCATAGGGAACATCTTGAAGGGATTATGATTCATTTCTTTTGAATTTTTAGGCATTAAACACTTTTTATGAGCTAGCAGCCAGTAGAATGCATTAACCTTTGGAAGCAAAAATGAGTACCATTTTGACTTAAAATTTACTTGGGGAACTGACCAGGGAGGGAGTTCCACCTTTGAATTTGATTAATTTGATTATTGTATAGTTATACATACTGGAAGAAGAAGGTTATCCCCAAATCAAATGATTTTGGATGTCTTGAGAGAGCTGACCCACCAAGGAAATTAAGTCCTACAGAAGGAAAGCTGGACTTGTTCTGTTGACTTAAGTCTGATATGGCATTAACTCCTTTTACATGGAGACAGGTCAGGATATTTCTGAGTTCAGGGATGTTTTCCAGAGACTGATTACCTAGAATTATCTCTTCTCTGTTATGAATTCTTTTTTGAAAACAGGGATTCCAAGATAAATGGTCGAGTTTTTCAAGTAACCCCATATTGTTGAGCCTGTTATCCTAAAATTTTCTGCTTATTGAGTTTTGCACTACATAACTCAGCCATCTAAGTGACCAACATAGTCGTCTTCTACTTCTATTCTCAGCTCATTAAATAAGTCTGCTATGCTACAAGAAATGACCAGGTTTGAGATTCAATAGAAGTCTAAATATATTCTCATTACTCCTGATAAACATCATTGTATACTCACTTTATATTGGTGGCATTTTGGTAATGAATCCTTGCTAAATAGTTATTTACTATTATTTCTATTTACGTGAATGTTTAATATCTGTTTGTATAATTTTGTGTGCACAACTCCATAATGAGAATATGGAATATCAAACCCACTAGTGAGAAACAAAGTATTTGACCAAAGGTTTAAACCATTCCACTCATACAGTAAATCCAATACTTAGTCTTTGATAAGAGGGACACTTCCAGCAGTCTAAAATCAGTATTAAAGGAGTGCTCTATAAGAGTACAAGACCCAGGAAAAACACTAAGGACTACCAGTGAACCAATATAACACTGTAGAGGGGTCTGAAGTCAGTATATTGCTAAACATTTGTTAAATATTCTTAACCAAGTTACGTAGTCAGTGAGGAAAAATTTCAGCCAGTTTGACTTGGGATTTTACATATTGACCAATGGAAACCCCCATATGCAATGGTCATTAAAGGAGAGCCTAGACTTGAGTAAGTCAGTTTTCCAAACCAACTTATACTTTATGGATTCCCAATATTTCCAAATAATTTTTGAAAAAAATCCTCCACAATTGGAATAGGGGATGGTGTGGTCAATATGGTTTGTAGATTTAGTTTTTTCTAGTTTTTTGGTCTATTGTTCTCCCGAAATAATACAAATTTTGAGAAAGTATTTCTAGGATTCCTTACCTTCTACAACTCTATTGATCCATTTGGAAAGTAAAGTTTTTTCCTGTGTTCGGGTGGCCAAAATAATCATTCATTCTTTCTCCCTCGGGGTACAACAAAGGCAGCCTCATGTCCATTAAATTGGCATACAAAAAGTTGCATAGAATCTTATCCAAGTTAGCATAGGCATGGATTGATGAAACCCCTTTGGTGCAACAAACACCTTGGTGCAAATTTGAAATATTCTTACAAGAGAGAAAGGCTTCAAAATCCATTTATTAATTTTCTTTGAAAATATTAAAAGCATTGTTTCCCATAATAACCCTTTTGGGGAGGCTCAAAAGGAAACGTAAAGTCCTAGGAATTTGAATGCTTGCTAAAGAACCCCATAATTATCCTTATTTGCTCATTATGTTTCTCTGGAGTCTGTATTGAACCACTATAAGCCTCCAAATATCCCATTTGTGTGCCTTATCTATTGCTAATTTATCACATTATAGCCATTTCATTATCTCTAGTTCTTTCTTGCAAATTGTTGTGCTTTGGTAGTTTTATCAAGGTTTGTGATAGAATATTTGGGTTACATGTGTTATTGGATTTGAATATGATAATAATTGTGTTGCAAAGTGGTTTACAAAACATATTTCCTTGGGCTTTCTAGTGTTTTATGCTTGCTATGAAGTCTTGCTTATGATTGTTGTAGACTCTCCCTTTGCATATTTGCCACAAAACATGGTTCAATGACTTGATTGGATAGTTCACCTTTAACCAACAAGTTGCGTAATTTGTAATTCACCTTTAACTGACAAGCTGTGAAATTCTTGCAAATTCCATAGAACAAGGATCCATGGAAAAAATATTTTTACATCACAACTCAACATAACACAACATACTGAATAGTTAAGGCAAACAAAATTTGTAGGTTCAACTGATAGAGGAGTGATGGAGCTAAAGGAGTTAGTAGTTAGTAGTTTCCTCATTGACCATTTAACTACCAAGAATCTATGAGTGTTTCCATGGGTAGAAATAGTTGTAGGGAGTCTTGAAATCCCATGTGAGCCATTAAAAAATCAAATAAATCCCCAGTGCATATAGGGATTTTTGGATCCCATAGTAGGTTCACCATTTGATAGTATTACAGAGCTTTAGAGGAAAGCACTCCATACAATTGTGTATTTCAGAATCCATTATTGTAGATTGCTACAGGAGATTTTTTTTTTAGCAGCTTATTGCTAGGGTACAGTAAATGGATTCATCATCCTAGCAAGGGTCCATTTAGAAGGTAGAGTTGGTGAATGTGCCTTGTTTCTGTTGTGTTAGCCCCCATTTTGCATGGATGTCCACATGTGAATTTTTTCACACATTTAATAGGTGGTTGTGGATTGATGGGGTTGATGCTATGGTTTTGCTTCATGTTGTAGCACATGAGTGGTTGATACTTGCCTTTGTGTTGATGAATCTTCATTCTAGTAGCTATGGAGTGTATCTTCTCAAGATTTTTTTGTACTCTCATGCAGTTTATTATGGATGTATTGATAAGGGTTTGATGATGATTTTCATCCACATATGTCACATGGATCATTTTCTTGAGGAGAACCCTAATATTTTGATATTCACATGGCATCTAAATCCCATATGGTGTCCTTTCCCATAGAGTGCTTGGCATGTTTGAGTGATACTTGCCTTTGTGTTGATGAATCTTCATTCTAGTAGCTATGGAGTGTATCTTCTCAAGATTTTTTTGTACTCTCATGCAGTTTATTATGGATGTATTGATAAGGGTTTGATGATGATTTTCATCCACATATGTCACATGGATCATTTTCTTGAGGAGAACCCTAATATTTTGATATTCACATGGCATCTAAATCCCATATGGTGTCCTTTCCCATAGAGTGCTTGGCATGTTTGAGTGATAGTTGGAAGGTCTTCCATGGGTTTGATTTGCTTATTTGGATGATATAGTGGCCTTTGGAGGCCTCTCCTTGTGGAGCATTCTTGTTCATGTTGTATTCTTTATGCTCATGGATGTTTTATAGTGCATACTCCTTAGAGTGCTCTGCTACTTGCATGATTGATGACATATGGAACTAGTGTTTTTGTATAATGATGTGGATGTATTATGGTGCCTTTCATGGAAGTGACCCCCCCACCCCACAATTCTACCATGTGTATTATAGTATGACTCACATTTCAGGTGAAGTTTCCGAACTTATAAGGTGTCCACATGGTGATTGAATGTAACCTTCTCTGAGAAATTTGGATGGAAAAAGAATGAACTAATTCCTTAAATGTTTGTTGTGTCTTTGTTGTATAAAATATGTGAAATTATGGTCACTATTGGGTTATTATACAACCATACTAGGCTATGGCCATTGCATTTCGAGGAAAAAAAATCCAATAGTGATGGAGGCATTTATGGGTCAACCTAAGAAGCTGTCATACTTAGAAAAATTTAAATGGATTTTGGAATAAAATAATTTCTCTTGTAGCAAGGAATTTTAAACAATAAATGACAAGAAGAGTGAATGCTCAACCTCATAACAATAATATAATTTGGATGTTATGATTCAAACAAAAACCAGGAGGAAAGAAATCAGTTTCCTATAGCATCATGACAGAAGGTTGAGGGTGCACAATTAGTTGCTCCAACATTTGTTTGGAAAGCCTCTTAGCATATTTATAACACTGTAATCACTTACAGTAGTAAGGAAGGTGTATTTCTAGACCTGGGATGGTGATTTTTTCTACCATTTTGTGGGGTCTTTTTCCTAAAACGCCCAATCCATCAATGCAAATGCTTAGGGTTACTGTGCAACAAGTATTTTCCATACTCATTGTAGCAAAAAAGATGGACACTTCACATACAAATATCTCTTATGTGTGTTATTTTTCAACCCCCCCTAAAAGTCAAATTTGTTGTAGTGTACATAATGCTGAAGCACAACTTTTCCAAGCTGTAAGTAGACTCATGAATTAGCTATTTTTTCTTTATTTTATGAACTTGAAAAGATATAACTTATCATATCAATGATTAAAATAATGTCCTTTCTGTTCTTCTTTCCATATAAATAGTGTGTTCTTACAGTTTGAGAGTAAAATTCATAATTCTCATCAGAAGCAGGATTCATATTTTTCATCTTGTGTTCAATGGAATTTGTTATCCTTTGTGTTAATAATTTTGTTTGTTTAAAGTATGATCATTATCTATAATACTTGTCTTTCCATCATAGGATTCTAAGGGTGAATATAACTTTAGCAAAATGCAAGTAATGCACTTTTTACTTATATAGTTGTTATTTGAGATTCCCCTTAGGAATGGGGAAATTTGTGAAACAATTGTTGAACTTATGATATGCTGCAATAAGGCCTTTGGGAATGTTATTGATCTTGTTGCAAGAAATGATGATGATGAGAGTGAAGTGACTGCATTAATGGACATACTAGTATATGCATTGCTTTCTTTCCTACCTCACTCCCAAACACTTGTACGTGCGGCCATTGAGCATATAGCTAACATAATGAATGTTTAGTATGGAACCGGAACTTCTAATTTGTCTTATTTTTTAGGTTATTTTGATGAGATGATTTTTTATTCTTTGTTTTAATGCAGGTTTTAGATGTTTTTGTGACAGTATAACAAATCTAGGACTAATGAATATGTTGTGAATTGTAAACAAGGATTTGAAATCATCTTGACACAAACCTGCAATTATTGAGGACAGTGACAAGGAATACCCTACATAAATGGTTATAAATAGTTCATTGTATGCATAATATTTTTTTTTATATCCCAGGTCTCAATAGTTCATGGGCTTGCAATGGGAGGAGGTGCAAGTCTTGATGTTCCAACAAGTTTGTGACCATGACTAGCTTATCACAAAACCATTCCAGGTTCAGCTAGTTGAAGTAGAAATTCCTCTTCCAAAGAGCAACACTTCCAATGGTTGTAGCATACTTCTAGCATCTAAGAGTATTTACTACTGTCCAGTCATCATTTGCAAGGGAATATAGGAATGAAGACCAAAAACTCTTACCCAACTCCCTCTCTTCCTTAGCAGGGCCATGGATAGGCTTGCATCTGCTAGTACTAGATGTGGAAAAGGGAGTAAATATCAATACTCTTTGGTTGTTAACAAAGCAACAAATCCTCCTAGGCTAATCAGGCCTTCCCTTGTTGTCTAATTTGGATTTTTTCTGAATCGTATCATAGATTTGGGGCTCCACAACCATTGCAGGTATGATCTAAATGTATTTATTTACTATACGTCCATTTCCTTGTTGTCTTCCTTACATACACAGAAATTATTAATACTTTCCCGTGGTCTAACTTTGACATTTTGTAGCCTCGACCTGAAATATCACCACAGTTAGGGCATAAATCTATGCCACCAGCAAGCCAATAGATTCACCTAGAAATTTTTTCCAATAGGTAAGGTACACTAATGACAACCATGGGCGTGTCTCCATTAGTTCAACCACAACTTGCACAGTATACTCCACAAGTTCATCAGTTTCCTCTTCTTGAAGGGAAACAACCACAAACTCCTTCTTCACAAGTGATTTATGTGCCCTTACCTCAACAACCTCCACTAACTTCTTTATCAAAAGTGGTTTTTACACCTTATCCTTAGCAGCCTCTATCAGCTCCTTCATCATAGTTTCCTTCTGCATCCTATTCTCAGCAGCCTCAACCAACATCTTCATCACATGTGCTTTCTTTAACATATTCTTAGCAACCAAGACTTCTGATTAATGAGAATCTACCTTCCCAAACTGTCAATGTGCCTACTATTGCTGGTGTATGGGGTTTGAGAATGCCTCCATCGTCATCCTTTATGGTACAATTTATCTTTACTTTATGCAAACCAAAGTAGCTATTATGGGTGAGTTCTCTTTTTTTTTGTTGTAGCATGCTAGCTTTTAGCACTTATATTACATTCTTGACTAACTTGGAATTCCCCAATTCTGAAAGGGTTCTAGCTCAATGGAAGAGCGCCTTCCTTACAAGCAGGAGGTTGGTGGTTCGATTCCTCCATGCCCTATTGATATTGGAATATTGGTATTTTTAATAAAATATATTTTATTATGATTTATTATGGCTATATAGGGGGTTTCAAACCGTCTTTGTATGTTGCTACAAGGGGGGTTCTAAACTGCCTTCATATGTCACTACGAGGAGGGTTCCAAACCGCCCCTATAGGAATCTACGAGGGGGGTTACCAACCACCCCTATAGGAATCTACGAGGGGGCTTCCAAACCACCCCTATAGGCCTCTACGAGGGGGGTTTCATACTGCCTCTATAGGACTCTACGAGGGGGGTTCAAAACCGCCCCTATAAGACTCTACGAGGGGGGTTTTAAACTTACCCTATAGGACTATATGAGGTGGGTTCTAAACTTACCCTATAGGACTATACGATGGGGGTTCACAATCACCCCTATAGGCCTCTAAGAGGGGGGTTACCAACTACCGCTATAGGAATCTACTAGGGGGGTTCCAAACCGCCCCTAGAGGCCTCTACGAGGGGGGTTTTAAACTGCCTCTATAGGCCTCTACGAGGGGGGTTGAAAACCACACCTATAAGCCTCTACAAGGGGGGTTCCAAACCACCCCTATAGGACTATACGAGGGGGATTCACAATCACCCTTATAGGCCTCTAAGAGGGGGGTTTGAAACCGCCCCTATAGTCCTCTACGAGGGGGGTTCCAAACCGCCCCTGTAGGTTTGTACAAGGGGGGTTCACAACTGCCCTTGTAGGTCTCTATGAAGGGGGTTCAAAACTGCCCTTGTAGGTCTCTATGAAGGGGTCTACGAGGGGGGTTTAAAACTGTCTTCGTAGACCTCTATGAGGGGGGTCACAAACCGCCCCCAAAATTCACTTTTGGGGGTGGTTCCAATCTCGTCAAAAACCTCCCTTAAACGGAAAAACTTTTAACATCGGTGCCTTTAGGGGAGGTTTTTCCAAAACCTCCCCCAAAGCCAAAACCCCCCTCGTAGGTCACTTTTGGAGGCGGAAGACAACCTCCGCTAAAGGCCAAAAATGTAGTAGTGCAAGAAATCTTTAGATTTAGAATATCAAAATTAGACTGATGATTATCAGAACACACCAAATCAGAACCTACGATCTATCCTAACAATTGATGTTGCACTATCATTGAAAAAAATATATGAAGATGGCCATATAGATAGCTTTATACAAAATGCATATTCTAACAATAATGGTCTTGAAAGTTTTTTGCCATAGCACAAAAACAAGAAGGCGAAAGTTCAAACCAGAACTTAAATCAGATGTGGGCAGAAGTACTACATCTGGAAGAACAATAAAAAAAAGCGAAAACAATGGAAATTATGCCTGGAAAGACAGTCAACATTAATTCCAATCTCAAGCCAGAGCAAGAAAAGCAATTAATGAAATTATTATCAGAACAAAATAAATCTTTTGCATGGACTTATGCAGACATGAAAGGTATACATCCTGATATATGCAAACATTATATTTACATCAAATAAGGTTCTATCCCTATTAGGCAGCCACAAAGGAGGTTGAACTCAGCATTAAAGGACATTGTCAAAGTAGAACTATAGAAATTATTAGATGCAGGGTTCATATATCCCATATCTGATAGTGAATGGGTCTCACCACTAGTTATAGTACCAAAAAAAATGGGGCAAATGGAGATTTTCTATCAACTACAGAGAGCTAAATAAAGCAACCAAGAAAGATCACTTTCCACTGCCATTTATAGATCAGGTACTGGACACATTAGCTAGGAACAAGCATTTTTCATTTTTAGATGGCTTCAGTGGGTACAACCAAGTTTTAATACACCCAATTGATCAACATAAGACAACATTTACATGCCCCTGGGGTACTTACACATACAGAGTACTACCCTTTGGGTTATGTAATGCTCCAACAGCATTCCAAAGAGCCATACTCAGTATATTCTCTGATTTCATAAATGATCAAATGGAAGTCTTCATGGATGAATTCACACCTTATGGACAAAACTTTGATCAAGCATTGAACCATCTTGAATTGGTATTACAAAAATGTATTGAGATGAGCCTATGCCTTAGCAATGAGAAATGCAGAATGTTAATGGAAGAAGGCATCATTCTAGGGAATCATATATCATAGAGGGGGATAGAGGTTGATCAAGAAAAAGTCTCATTAATCAAAACGCTACCACCACCTATCAAACAAAGGGATGTGAGAAGTTTCGTTGGGAAAAAAGGGTACTACAGAAGGTTGATTGAAAATTATAGCAGAATTGATGCCCCAATGTTTGCACTTCTCACAAAAGATACTGAGTTCATATGGACAAACGATTGCATGACAACATTTGAAAATCTTAAGGAGAAAACAATTACAGCTCCAGTACTCCAAGGACCATACTGGGCACTTCCATTCCACATCCACTCTGATGCATCAGATAAGGCAATTGGGTCTATCCTTGGACAAGAAAAAGAGAAGAAACCCTATGCAATATATTATATCAGTAAGAATTTAGCAGGGGAAGAATTAAATTATACTGTAACAGAGAACGAATTTTTTGGTTGTCATCGATGCCATCAATAAATTCAGGCACTATATCATTCGCTACCAAGTATTTGTTCATACAGACCACTCAACCATAAAATATCTAATAAACAAACCCAACATAAGTGCTCAAGTAATTAGATGGTTGCTACTACTCCAAGAGTTTGACATCACGATTTTAGGCAAGCCAGGTAAACACAATGTAGTGGCTAACTTTCTATCCAGACTGACACATGGACAAGACAGTCAATTAATCAATGACAGTTTTCCAGATGAGCACCTTTTTGCCATATCCACAAGAAGCCCTTGGTTTGCTGACATAGCAAACTATTTAGTGTCTGAAAAGTTTCCTGAACATTACATCTATGAAGAAAAGACAAAAGTAATAAGGCAAAGTGCAACATACACATGGATAGAAGGGATGCTCTTCAAGCAAGGACCTAATCAAATACTCAGAAGATGCATCAGAGAATACGAAGTGCATGACATAATGCATGCCACTCACAATGAACCATGTGGAGGACATTATGCTGCAAAGAGGACAACCTATAAGATTATGCAAACAGGATACTATTGGACAACACTCCACAAGGATACTTATGCATATGTTTCACACTGTGATGATTTCCCAAGGATGGGAAAACCAACACAAAAGGAAGAAATGCCACTCCATCCACAGATCTCCTTGGAGGCATTCAAAAAATGGGGATTTGATTTTGTTGGTCCAATAAACCCACAATCAAATCAGAAAATATACATCCTAGTATGCACTGACTACCTCACAAAGTGGACTAAGGTAGTAGCACTTGCTGCAGCCAATGAAACCAATGTAGAAAAATTCTTCATTGAGCAGATATTTCATAGGTTTGCAGTACCAAGAGAACTAGTTTATGATCAAGGCCCACAATTTACATCAAATTTAATAGAAGACTTGCTTAAGAGAAACAAAGTCAATCATAGATAGTCGTCCTCCTATCACCCTCAAGCAAATGGTCAAGCTGAGGTCACAAACAGGGAATTAGAGAGAATCTTAACAAAGACAGTCCAACTCCACAAAAGAGATTGGGCTGACAGACTAAGTGAGGCAGTTTGGGCCTATAATACCACATGGAAGACAACAACATGATTCACACCATATGAACTAGTATATGGAAAGAAAGTCATGCTGCCAATTGAATTTGAAATAAAAACATTAAGAATTGCAGCATAATTGAATATGGAACTATCATGAATACAACAAGAACACATGCTACAATTGAATCAATTGGATTAGCAACGCTAGCAAGCACTTGCCCACACTGAAATCATCCAGGAGCAAAGAAAGAAGTGGCATGACAAACACCTAAAGGATAAAAAGGTCAAGGAAGGTGACTGGGCACTACTTTATGACTCAAGGTTTCACACATTCAAAGGAAAACTAACAATTAGATGGCTAGGACCTTACATCATTTAGCATATCTATGAAAATGGAGCAGTCAAAATTGTTACAATAGATGAACAATAGTTTCCCATGATAGTGAATGGACATCGGCTAAAACTTTACAAGAAACCACAATCAAAGGAAGAGTTTACATAGGTACTCTACCAGCAACAACTAATGCTGATAGAGAATATGGAATATTATTGAAAAATTGATGAAAGAGGAAAAGAAAAAAGAGAAAAAAGAGAAAAAAATGAAAAAAAGAGAGAAAAAAATGAAAAAAAAGAAAAAAGAAAAAAGAAAAAAGAAAAAAATAAATAAAAAGGAAAAGAAAGAAAGAAAAATAAATATTATTGAACGAATATGAGGCCAAAGTATAGGGCCACATACATACCTATGAACATGCAGCATTAGTAATTGCAAAGAGAAATATCAAGCAAAATAAACATCAATATGCAAGCAAGCCAGCCAACAAATCAAGCGAGCTTGGAAATTGTCAACGATTACAGCAATCAAGCAAGCCTGAGATGTATTCAAGAGAGCCAACAAAGATATCTACCACTATAGGAATACATCAAGGCACACTGTTCAATCAACTTTGCCATATAATCACACAAGCCTGCCACATATTCAAGTGAGTCAGCACATAACATGATCAAAAATCAAAGCACAACATTATCACAATGTCAAATAAAAAATGGAACGAATCTGAAATTAAGGTGATACATCAAATTCAAACGAGCTAAAGAAAAATACAAACAACACACGTAACTACTGACATGCCGAAATTTACTATGGAACATGCCAAATCTACTACAGAATTCCGCACCCACAGAAATCAAGCCAAATCATCAACTCAGGTACACTAATAGATAATGAGGTAATCTCTAAACATCTTTGTTATATTCTTAATGTCAAATCATTATCCCTGAAATGGTTATTATTTTAGCTGAGGACAGCTTTCCACTAAAGTCGGGGAAAAGGTTCAGATTACAAAATCATGATTGCACAGCCTCGTCATATCAGCAAATAATGAACCCGCATAAAACAACCATACTTCCCAATAATCGGAGTAGAAAGTGCAAAGTACAAACATGAAATGAAACGAAGGGCTTGGTTATGGAAATAAACGGAGAAAACGGCAAGTACATTGAACAATGATGAGGTTAAGTGGAGAAAAACAATTAAGTAAGGCTGTATAATCTTCCAAAGGGCCAGTTTTGCATATACAAACCTCTCAGAACTCTCCAGACGCAAGGAACCGGAAGTAGTGTGATCACCCAGCCAACAATCCAGTTCTCGAGCTTGTAATTGACCCCGACCAGTTGGGGTAAAAGACACAAGTCAAAAATTTTGGTTTTTGTTGATTACAGAAGAGGTTTTAAGATGACAAAGGGGTTCAAGAAAAGTGAACCAGAGGAACACAGTGCTATTTTTCAAAACCCACGAATATTAACAGTCATTCGTAGTGTGAACTAGATGCCTTTCATCTTGGGATTGAGAGGATACAATGCAGGGGTGGCTATGGAATTTGCAAGAAATTTGAAACATATCAAGGATGAACAGTTCGTCACCCAAGTGAAGGGGTTACATATAAGGTTGGATGACGAAGTAATTGCTAAATACATTGGTTTTCTAATGGGTCTGCATTGCGGCAGGGACGACAAGGAGTCAAACCATGAAGCAAAGAAAGCATTCTTCAAAAGAGGAGAGGCCTACGACGAAGATTAAAACGGAGTCAAAAGTCTCTCCATGCCTGCACTGTGGGATGAAATGGCTACCATTGTCCAGAAATATATTACATGCACTGGTAGGTTGAGCTACGTCTCCATTTTTCATTTCCAAATTCTGGAACTATTGAGGCACAGGGCCCATCATCCACCAAACAACAACATTAGTATTCCATACTACTTGCTCCAATCTCTAAAGCAGGATGCCTTATCCCATCATGGGATGATCAAACTAATCGTTTGTGAGGAATTAAAAGCGCAAATACCAGAGCTTTCTTGGGAAGATTTCGTGTTGGTATCTACTAAAGATGTTCAAAGAATGAAGGGCACAACCACAACTGGCATACCCCTACCACTAGGATCAATGAGCAAAACCAACAATACATCAGGGGCAAAGAGGAAAATTGACCTAGATAGTGTGGCTGATACCCTAGTGAAAATAAAGCATTCACAAGATGACTCCCCCAAAACAAACCCAGGGATTCCTGCCAGTAATCAAGGGACGAAGAGAAGAAGTAAAAGATTCACACAAGCATCCACAATTCGAATTACCAAGGAAGAGAGTAGGGAACCCAGTCCTATAGTTCAAACTGTGTCAGATGAGGATGATGATCTTTGGGTAGATCAGGAGGATCCCACTACAGAAGAGGAGCAGGATGAGTAAGAGGAGCAGGATGAGCAAAAGGAGCAGGATGAGCAAGAAATGAAGGATGAACAAGAAGAATAGGAGGCAGAAGAAGAGAAGAATGAACAAGAAGAGCAAGACAACCTCCAAGGGGACCCTCCTGAGCATAGTGAAAACCCTGGGGTCGTTAATCAACTCGCTAAAGCACAAGAGGAATTATAAAATATTAGAAAGGAACTGGCAACATATAAAATTGAATTAGGAAGCCATCCCACATCACCCCCATTTTCATCTGAAAAGACACAAATCCTAAAAATGCATCATGCAGGGGAGCTAAGACTGGTGGAACAGAGAAATTCAGCACTTAAAGAGAAGTTGGCTGAGGCACAAGGGAAACTAGCCAAAAAGGACCAGGAAATTGTTCAACTAAAGAACATTTTGGCTACTACCGCTAAAATATATAGTAAACTATTAGAGCACAGGCCACCTTCAGTAATATGTGCAGTTTACCTACAAGAAAAGTGGGGCAAACTCCAGCTCCAATGGTTGGCACAGGGACTCCCAATAGAAATCAAAACAACCAGGGAATTTGTGGATGCATCTCTCAAAGCCACAGAGTCGGAGAAGGACTAACTCAGTGAGTTTTTCTTACATAGTTTTGTAGTTCCTAGCTCCCCCAACTGGTCGCCAAACCCTTACACGGGCGATTTCCAGTTAAGGTCATTATGTTCTTGGATGAATCACGAAATTGAACAAGCTCAGGACTACCACATTTATGTTGCAACAAAATGGCAAACCCCATTATGGATCAGGGCAGAGGCGACTCACCCTGAAAGAATAATCTATGACCATAGAAATCTCACCATGGATGAGGAGCTGAGCCGTATTCTCATTGAGAAGCAGTAGGAGGCTATGGTTCACTTTGATATTACTCTTCAGAGCACACATAAGGAGGTTTAGGAGTCTATTGGTGAAAGATGGCTCAGAGTGGCAAATGACCTGAAAATAAAGGAGCTTCACTCCCCTGCCAAACTTAAAATTGATCTCGTAAAAGCTAAGCTCTACAGGGAGTCATTGATAAAGAATCATCTTAGCTGGATAGGGATGAGGCTAAACCCCCCATTCTTCCTTTCTCTGGTCATTAAGGAACAGGTCAATGAGGAAGAAGAGAGGAGAGCATGCGTCAAGGAGGATCAAAGTATGGGCTACCACAGGCAGGCAGGGACCTCCAAGGTGGTAGCATGGGACATCAGAGACGTCATCAGAGAGAAGAATATGTCACCCAAGGATGGGTTAATCCTTCAAGCATGGAGGAGATGATGAATCCCCATTTCAGGTATCTGATAGTTTCTTTTCCCACCAGTAAAGCACAAGAAAGGTTGAAGAAATACACTCGTTAGTGGGAAAATGATTTACCCTAATTATTTAATGAAGTTTTTAAAAGATTATTTCTGTTATGTTTTTAAAGCATTGCTATGAGCTAATTGCATAAAAAATGAGGTTGAATGAGCAAGTGTAGGTGTACTAAAGGATAACGTGTGAATCAAGTGAAGAACTAGAAGAACATCACCAAACTCAACGCCTTTTTCCTGATCTGTAGAGAACAAACTCCTGTTCAAAGAGAATCGGCATTTAGACATTTTGTTAGGTTAAGCATTAGAATTATATAAATATGGACCTCTCGGGTAGCGAGAGGCCCCTACTGCTATTTTGGAGAATTATTGTTTTACGTTTTATACCAACCGAGACAGTTGTGTTATAGACCTGGTTTTAAACTATGAAGTTCCTATTTTAAATAAAGACTTGATGTTACTTACAATTCAGTGTTTATAAGTTCCCTTCACTCGTGAGTACGGGTTGGAGAGGGCCCCTCCAACACATAAGTCAGGAGATATCACTGTTTAGGTATTTCTCATTATGTGTTTTTGCATTGGTTGAATTTATATTGCAGATGAAAGTATTTTAAATAGAATTTAAAACTCATGATTTGATTTCTGTAGTAGTTGAACCTTTTTGATTCTGTAGTTCATTATAACACATTCTGTAGTTTGGTAATGCTATGTCTGTAGTCCTGTAGTAGCATTATGCCAAGGAATAATTTAACACCTATTTCCCTATGTGCTTGCATTTAGTTCTGAAGCAGCGGTTCAGATCTTAAAGCTCATGTGTTTAATTCATTATTATGCTGCTCATGAAGATCGATTACTCTCAGTATTTTTGGTTACATGATGATATTCACTTCTTACGTTTTGATTGAAATTGCAGCATTAGATAATAGTACTCTAAACTTAGTCTTAGCATTAGATTATGTTAAATCAGACTTTGAGTTGTATGCATTCAATTTTTCAGTAATTACTCCTTAGGTTAAAGATCAAGCTTTCATTACTTTAGATTAGATCTTTTATATTTTCAACATTCAATTCAATAGTATCATTTTTACTGCTTTCAGCAAGTTAAATTCTTAAATATATGATTACTGTTTCCTGCATTTAAATTCTTAGACATAGATTTCCTGCTTTCAGTATTTGAATTTCTTAGTATAGGAATTTCTCCTCCATAGATTAAACAATCCTTATAGTTCATTTAATCTTTTTTTAAGGAAACCCTTTAAAAACACATTGATACAAACATCCAACTTTGACAAAGACTATCCTAGAAGAGCACATATAGTGCCTGCACCTCTGAAGTTTGTACGTCCCTCGGGTTAATAATTAAAGTAGGCTCTTAGTCCAGCTTCCCTTATTAGGAATCCATTCTGAGAGCTCACCAATTACCACTCCAATGGACCTCTAGTGTGACTAGACTGCTCATTCTGACTTTAGTTAGCTCCTCATGTACCCTCCACTGAGCCTCCTTCATTCAGTTAGTTCCACTTACACTCGGTTACACCTGCCAAACTCAGTTAGACTCAGTTTGACTGATGGGTGACAGTTACTTGAGAATTGATGACTCCAATGATGATGAGATAGACTTCTAGTTGTGCTCTGATGACACTCCAATGATATTTTGATCACCCCATGAAGGATAATTCGAATTGGCACCTTGGCATTCGAATCCTCATGCATTGTATTATTTATTTGTCCATTTGTGATTAATGAATTAGTGTGTGTGAAGTCTTTTTGCTTCTATCCGAGTTCTACTGTATTATTATTCTGTTGCTCATCTTACTGCATTGACCACTCTTAATCTTATTCCTAAATTATTTCATTGTGAGGTATACATCATCTCTTAGATTTGTTGTGAGGATTTTCACATCTAAAAAGTCAAGAAAAATACTAGCTCAGCAATCCTAGGAGAGCCCATAAACCCCAATTCTTCCCAAACTCTCCCAAGTCTACAAAAATACCTTCCTAAACATAACCAACACTCATTTGAATGATATAACCTCTGTCATTAACTCCCAGAACCCCCACTTGTCTAGTATGCATATGCCAGCTACCCAGGAAGCCTCGAAGTAGGCAATAAACTAACTCTATTGTTGAAAAGTGAAAGGTATTGGTACATGGTGCATAGGACATCACCGATATGCACCTTTTGACCTGTTGTTGCACCTAACCTCATACATTTTCTAGAATTAAATATTCAACCCACCATCCTCATTACTCACCTCAATACCCTTCACTTACCTCCTGCACTATTCTTTGGAATTGACATAAATTTTACTAGTAAAAAATTATAAATTTTTTGAAGTTGAGTTAATATCTTGGTTGAAATTTCCCAAGGATATTACAGTGATATCATAGCACTTTCCTCCACCCCTGTGGGAAGGAAAAATCTCACTGATGGAAGGAAGATTGAAGATCTTCTCATAGATGCAAAATGTGGCTCCTACCAGTCAGTGAAGAAGAAGAATTTATTTTTGAGCCATATGAAGAGGAGCCTTTAACCCCTGTTGGAAATTTTTATTTTCTGAAAATTGAATATGATTTCCTTGTTGAACCAATGATTGAAGAGGGCATAGGAAATAACCTACCTATGACTAATTGGGATTATGAAGGAATACTCAAAAGAGGGAACCCAAGGAAATCCTATGAGTACTTGATGGAGCACTCTGCTTTCAAGAAAGAGGTTCAGAAGACCCTGACCTTTACAGACTATTGTGATTTAGAGATTTAGAGTTTGTTCAAAGACCCCTACAATAGTGATAATAAAAGAATGATTTCACATATGGTTGATGGTGTGTGCAAAGAATTTGAGGCAAGATTTTTACCCATAGGAGCTAAGATAGAAGGGAGGGATAAAGATGTGTCCTCACAGCCAAGAAAAATCAAGGGAGGAAACCAAGAACCACATAGTTCTTTGGGTGGAGAAGAAGTAGGAAAAAATAAAGATGAAGTTGCAACCCTACATATGGATCCATCCCAATCTCGGTAAAAAGGAATCAAGAACGAAGTTTCAGCAAGGCCATTGGCATGGCCAAGCATTGGGAGACTATTTGGTTTTCATTCAAGAAGGAAGTCCAAATGTTGTGATCCGAGCACCACACAATGTAGAGAGACATCAAGTTCCTTGGAAAGAAATGACCAAGAATACTGTTGAGATATTGTAACTTCTAAGAATATTATATTTGTACTTTATTATTCTGGAGATGTTTCATTCCTCCGTGAAGATCTTATTGTATATCCGGAGATGTTTATTCCTTCGTCGGAATGTGGTAACTTGGGTTATTAGACTTCCCTAGCGGGGGTCGGCCCTGTATGTGTTATGTGGGTCAAAGGGTTGTTAGACCACCCTAGTGGGGTCGTCCTAGTAAGTTGTAGTGGGGTGTTTAACCCAGTGGAAAAGTTGGGGCCAACCTAGTTAATATAAAGTACAAGTCGGAGATGTGTATAAATAGAGGAGGTGTGTTCCTCATTATACACAAACTTCCCTCACTCAGAATATAGCGCACTTATGGAGGAGAGGTATGCTATGGTGGAGGAGGAGATCATTTCTTTGGTTTGCATCTTTGTATATTGCTGGTCATCTATATTGAGGAAGCTTTGCTGGGTTTTCTACCCCATGAGGGTTTCCCAGGATAAATCTGTGTCTCGTGTGTTTATGCTGTGCTTGTTGTTTCTTCAGTGATCCTGTATATGCTATTATTGTGAAATGGAATGTAATGCTACTATTTTCTATCTTAGCATATTAAATCTTAACATGGTATCAGAGCTAACCTGAAGGAAGGCAATGTATGGCACTTACGACACTTGCGACAATTTCAAGGTTTGGGTTTTGTATGGAAAAAACCAGTCATCGTGGAACTTTCTCTATAAATACATTTTTGCAAAGGTGCAAGATATAAAACCTTTATAGGTAGTAGATAACATCCCCAGGTACCTTGTCTCCAAAGGAAACCCTCAGATTCATTTCACTTTGTGAGTAATGATCAGTACACGTTAGGGTTTCTGCCTCTTCCAGATCTCAGTCAAAAGCAGGTGACCTAGGAAAAAAGGTCATAACTTAGGATAGGAAGCTCCAAAGGAAAGTTCGTAAAAAGTGATTGGTAGTACACAGACTATCTTATCTCAAGAAAATTTTTCAAAGGCTGAAGTTGAACCAGTGACACGTGGCACGCCGTACAAGTTCGCTCTCCTGTTTTATCCCATAAACAGTTCACATTGCGACACTTGGCATAACTCTCTCTCAGAAAATCCAATTGAGGTCAGACCTATCGGGATGGAAAGATGACAGGTCGGGATACCACAGAAAACATTTTCAGACCCTGTGGATTGAAAATTTTGGAGTTACATCAGAAACAATCAGGTACATATTTCTATCAAAACATAATTATTTTTTGGAGCACCTTCATTCATGGCTTCCAGAATTTAGGGTTTCGGAGAAAGTTAGAATTTTTGGAATCAGAGTCCACGGCTGAATGCTACTTAGGAAAATCGAAATTTAGATACCAAGATCGAATTTGTTTGTTGGGTAGAAGACTGGGATTGATCAAACCCCAGTTCGGGATTTTGATCGAAAAGATGGAAAATTAGGGCTTCAACAAAAGTTGGAATTTTTGAATTCTGTGACCACGGCAGGAAGCTCCTCAGAAAAATAAGATTTTAGAGCCTTGGATCGAACCCTTTTATTGGGAATAAGGGTGGGCTTCATCAAACTCTAGTTCGGGATCCTGTCCAGAAGACCCAGAAGTTTCGAAGGCAATTTTGAGGGGTCAAATTTTGGAGATTTCAAAATTGAAGTATGCTAGTTTGATCAACTCAGCAAGACACATCCTTCCATCCATTTAGAAGTGTGAAAGTCAAAAATTGAATTTTTAGGGTTTCTCTAGCAAACCCTAATCAAGCTCCAGATCAAGTTACAGGGGGAGTTGAGGCTAAGGCCTTACATAAGAACACTACAAGAAGTCTCGACAGGTATGACTTAAGGAGGTTCGGCTATGTCTTGAAATCTGACTCCTGATTAAGTTCATAATATGTTTGTCTTCATATTATTTATTAGTACAATCTTGAATAATGTTAGAATTGTCTTTTCACCCTAGTAACAGTATGAATGTATGTGAATGATAGAAGACATTCATTCATTAGGGCTATATGATTGTACTAATGCACTGTAGTGTTGTATGAGGTTGATGTTGTCTGCTAACAAGATACAGGTACATCACGAAAGACAAATCAAGTTCCATGACCATGACAACATAATATTTGATCACATAGAAGTTCTACTTACGAGGTATGTATGACTTTGTTCTATTATGCTTAAACCATGAGATATGCAGGTTCCAGCACAAGATCTCTAAATCATTGAAGAAAACAAAGAAGATATTGATTAGGTATGTTAGACATAACTAATCCAGGTATGTTTTCCTATATCAAGTTAGAATCTTACCTTGCGTTAGGATCCCTTATATAAGTATACTTGGTATGATTGGTTATGCTTATTCATGAAGTTACTAATCAAGGGTTTATGAATATTATGTCTCTTATCATTATTGATGATTTAACTAACCAGATCAAACAAGAATATGCATGAGTAAAAGAAGACTTCCCTAAAACCTTGAATACTAATGTTTATTATCTATGATCATGGCTATACATATTCAAGATTATAATATACTAATGAATGTATGTTTGTGTATGAGATCATGAGGATGACACTAGTGCACACTTGAGCATGCACAGTGGTAGAGAATGAATAGAAGTTCAAAAGACATATAGAAGATCAAGCGGGAGGCAACCACACAAACATAAAAGATAAGTATTTGAGTTGTTATTTGAAATAGTAAATGATATTGCTTGTAATAGGTTGTATGCATATTTGTATTCCTAGAATATATCATGCTAAGTGTAAACATTCATATAGCATTGAACAATATACTACTAATATGCATACGATCGGTAAGTTGGACAAACATTCCATTGTTGCTTGTCTAGAATGAAACCTCTTTGCTGACATGCTGAGAGCTGTGCACACTCTCGATAGTATGTTCTGGTAGAGATGGAAGGCATCTAGATAGCCACTGTATGCATATAGGATATCGAAAAGTGTTGTGCCAAAGTATTGGTCAAGATAGTTGCATAACTATGTAAATGATATCTGTATGCATAATAGGTTATCATGTCAACATGATTTCATGATTATGAAGTATTACTAATCATGTACTTAATTTTGATTTGTAGGAAAGATCATGAAGAATGATGAACATCGAACAAGTGATGGATGTTCAACAAGAAGATTTACAAATCAAAATATAGAAGGCTCGTGGCTAGAAGATTCTCTTAGAAAGAGGAAGAGAATCATGACGAGATGTTTGCTCCAAGTGACTAGATAAGACCATTCTCTTAATGATGTAATTAAAGAAGAAGTGTGAATCAGGTTCTGTATGGGTACCCAGGATCGATAGTAAATTGATGAGCTTAATGATCACCATGGGTGATGTGGATCTCAACCTTTGCTACAAGGTTGAATATGGTTTCTATACACAGATGACATGGATGCAAGAAGGAACTCACCATAGAGTTCAAATGATATTGAGGATCATATCAGTAGACCCATCTGACGAGAGATGGCACAGATAGATGGCTACAGAAATGAAAATGAAATATCTCAGATTGATGCATTACTTCCTAGGTCTTGAAGTATGGAAAGACTCAGAAGGAATCTTTCTCAACCAGGGAAAGTATGTCGAGAAATATTAAAAGTAGTTGATGTGTTGGAATGGCCATTCTCATGGATACCAACTTGAAGCTGTTAGCGGATGACTCATCATAGTTAGTAACTCTATATAGACAAATTATTGGGTCATTGATGTATCTAACGAATACTAGGTCAGATATATGCTTTGCTGTGAACACCTTGAGTCAGTATCTAGTGGAAACTAGATGTGTTCACCTGATAGTTGCAAAGCATGTGATGAGGTACCTAAAGGATATGATAGACTTTGATTTATGCTATCTTGGAGATCAAGACTTAAGATGGCTACACAGATGTTGATTGAGCAGAAAGTGTATCAGACAGGTAGAGCACATCGAGAGGATGTTATTGTCTAGGATCAGCCATGATCTTGTGGTTTAGTAGGAAGCAGTCCAGTGTGGCTCTTAGCACAAGCGAAATATATGGCTGCTTGCTCTGCTAGTTGTGAAGAAGTATGGCTTCAGGATTATTTGACTTAGAGATAGACCCAACTGTGATCCTATGTGACAAACAGAGTTGTATCAAGATGACAGAGAATCTAGTGTTCCATGATAAGTCAAAGAACATAGGGATCTAACAAGATATGGTGCACAAAGGAACTATAAAGTTCAAATTTGTAACAAGTTTCCGATATACTAACCAAACCTCTACCACAAGTGAACAAGTTCCCGATGTACTAACCAAACCTCTACCTCAAGTAAAAGCTTGAATATTTCCAAGACAAACTTGGTGTATTTCAGAAGGACCCTCCTCGAAAGGGGGAGTGATGTGGTCACCTATGATGAGATTGCCTGCATCGACAATAAGGTCGATGATGTGGATACTTATATTGGTGATGCCGACAGAGAGGTTGGTGGGTGCTCCTTAGACAGGGTCTAAGTTGATGAGGGGATTGCATCATCCTTGAACACATGTTCTAAAAGGATCCATAGACACATGTCTCCCACAAAGAAGAGGGATTGCATCATCCTTGAACACATGTTCTAAATTGATACGTAGACAGATGTCTTCGAGAATGAAGTCCTTGGTGGACATGTGGGGATTGGATCATCCCTGGACCTCAGTCCTAAAGAGATCCGTAGACATATGTCTCCAAGAAAAAAGAGAGATTGCATCATCCTTGAACACATGTTCTAAATTGATTCGTAGACAGATGTCTTCGAGAATGAAGTCCTTGGTGGACATGTGGGGATTGGATCATCCCTAGACTTCAGTCCTAAAGAGAGTCGTAGATGTATGTCTTCGAGAATGAAGTCCTTGGTGGACATGTGAGGATTGGATCATCCTTGGACTTCAGTCCTAAAGAGAGTTGGAGACATATGTATTCAAGAATGAAGTCCTTAGTGGATATGAGAGGATTAATTTATCCTTGGACATGGTCCTAAATGAACGGTTGAGGATTAAGTCATCCTTGGACATGGTCCTAAATGTACGGTTGAGGATTAAGTCATCCTTGGACATGGTCCTAAATGTACAGTTGAGGATTAAGTCATCCTTGGACATGGTCCTAAATGTACGGTTGAGGATTAAGTCATCCTTGGACATGGTCCTAAATGTATAGCGGGGATTGAATCGTCCCCGGACTTCGGTCCCTTGAATTGAGCCGTAGACATGATGTCTCCGAGAATGGGATTGGATCATCCCTGGACATATGGTCCCTTGAATTGAGCTGTAGATAGAAGTCTTCGAGAATTGAATGATAGGACTGGATCGTCCCTGGACCTCGGTTCAAAAGGTATGTGATTGGGATTGCATCATCCCTAGACATGAGACTTGTCTCAAAGTGATAAGGATTGATCATCTTGTAACTTGATCTGGATTGTATCATCCATGGACCTATGTCCTAAAGAGAGCGGGATTGATCATCCTGTAATATGATCATGTGTGTTGCAAGGTATGCTGCTATTGTGGATACTTGTATTGATGATGTGTATACTTGTATTGGTGTGGATACTTGTATTTGCATGGATACTTGTATTGATGATGTGTATACTTGTATTGGTGTGGATACCTGCATTGATGATGTGTATACTTGTATTGGTGTGGATACTAATACTGATGATCCAGATGCTATAGATCGAGATGATCCAGATGCTGTAGATCGAGATGATCTAGATACTGTAGATCGTGACGATCCAGATACTGTAGATGTGATGATGATGCTGATGATCATGTGATGATGATGCTGATGATCGTGTGATGACGATGCAGATGATCGTGTGATGACGATGCGGATGATCGTGTGATGACGATGCTGGCGATCGTGAGGATTCAAATGTTGATGTTGCTGTAGTTGTTTGAGTGCTGCAAAAGATAAAGACTCAGTACTGAAGATGTTGATGTTCTAGTATTGAAGATGTTCCAGTAACTGGTTGAGTTACTCATGATGTTGAGAAAGCTTCCAATGATTTATAGATGTATCATGTTGATGACTCCTTGCTCCAGCAGATGTTGTTATAATATCCTTCTTGTTAAGGGGGAGTGTTTAGATATTGTAACTTCTAAGAATATTATATTTGTTCTTTATTATTCTCGAGATGTTTCATTCCTCCGTGAAGATCTTATTGTATATTTGGAGATGTTTATTCCTCCGACGGAATGTGGTAACTTGGGTTATTAGACTTCCTTAGTGGGGGTCGGCCCTGTATGTGTTATGTGGGTCAAAGGGTTGTTCGACCACCCTAGTGGGGTCATCCCAGTCAATTGTAGTGGGGTGTTTAACCCAGTGGTAAAGTTGGGGCCGACCTAGTTAATATAAAGTACAAGTCAGAGATGTGTATAAATAGAGGAGGTGTGTTCCTCATTATACACACACTTCCCTCACTCATAATATAACGCACTTATGGAGGAGAGATCTGCTATGGTGGAGGAGGAGATCATGCCTTTGGTTTGCATCTTTGTATATTGCTGGTCATCTATATTGAGGAAGCTTTGCTGGGTTTTCTACCCCATGAGGGTTTCCCAGGATAAATATGTGTCTCATGTGTTTATGTTGTGCTTGTTGTTTCTTCAGTGATCCTGTATATGCTATTATTGTGAAATGGAATGTAATACTGCTATTTTATGTCTTAGCATATTAAATCTTAACAAATACCTTGCTGGTTCCCCATTACTCCAAGAAGTGGATGAAGAAGGTCGAGGCACAGTAGAAGATACAGCAGTCAAACACTTGATTGTTGGTGATGAGGGAGGTAAAATCAATCTCGATATTTTAATGGTTGATTTCAAAACAAGTGCAGAAGAAATGGGAAAGATTGATGAAGGTGAGAAATCCTATGGATATGATCTAAAGGAGAAACATAATTCAGATTTGCAATCACTCCTTGAGCCTCGCAAGGAAGTAGAAATTGAGCACATCTCAATAGGGTATGAAGCAGAAAAAGGGGTGGATGAACAAGCCATCAAAATTCCACCACATAATGTGGCAACCACTTCCATTGAAAATTTCAGAATGGTTGAGTCCCGTAGTGATGAGATTTATAATTCTGGTGTAAAAAATGAAAGAAGGATGAAGGATGAAACCTTGAGAGAAGATCTTTATGTTCCACCAAGGATGAATGAGCACTTATGTTGCAACCCAAATTATGTTTTTGAGGACCTGAAAGATGAATATATTGCAGCAGAAACATATAGATCAGATTTCAAAACCTCAAGTGCACTGCATGTAATTAGTCTGGTGATGGAAAATGAAGAAGAGGAACATCTGCAAGAACCTCATATTCTTGCAGGACCTTTAAAGATGGATGAACAGAAGATCCAAGACACCCTGAAAAATATCCATGAAACTCATGATTCAGTGTCAAATTTGTGTTGGGAAGCTACTTTAATGGAAGACCAATCTTCCTTTGAAGCCATGGATAATATCCAAAAAGCAATGTCCACAATCAAAGGTAATTTCTCACAGTTGCTTTCAGATAAAATTTACATGTTTGAGCTTGTTGAGTTATTGCGGGCAGCAACACTGCATGATGAAGAGAGTATTAGCATATATGAAAAAGAGAACTACATGCTCAAAGGTGAGTTGTTTGCCACCTGAGATTCTCTGAGATACACTCAAAGTTCCCTCTTAGAATCATAAATGAAGATAGAACAATTCCAACAAGAGTGGAAAGAATTGACCGAATCCTCAATTTTTCCTAAGAGTCATCCCTTTTGGGTAAATGACATGAAAATGTCTATAGAGGAACCTCATGAGTGGGTGGACCATGAGGAGCATTCTGTTCAGTATGTGCTGAAAGAAAGTGTAGAAAAGGTTGATGAAATGTTTAGAAGCATGGCTCACCACCCTTCATTCCACACTTCACATTCAACCACAAATTGTGGGAATGAAAATTGGGTAAAAGGATTCTTCCTCTTTGTGTCACATGATGAGCAGGAGGATCCTAAAATTGAGGCTGATGACATGTTCCTTAACCCGCCACAGTGGAATCAACCCATGCATGTGTGTGCAACCACTTTTGATAAGGAGGTATCAGATCCATACTTACTTTCAATGTGTGGGTCATTTGATGGAGTTTTGCACCCTTGGATCAATGGCAGAGAGTTGAGCCATTGGATGAAAAGGGGAACACATGTGGACTTCCATAGGTATCATGAGTTCTCTTTATGTGAGGAGGACATGCATATGGATGATCAAATTTCATATGATTCAGAAAATAAAATTTCTTATCCATCCATTGGTGGGATGGGTAGGGGCAACATTGCAGTGAAGACCTTGGAAGGTAAAAGGTTCACTTGTTTCTGCCATAAATTTTTTGTTATAACTGACATTGTCTTGAATTGTGAGCAACAACAAAGATGTATTTTGCTGCCATTCGATGTCACTCATCCACATATGGGTTGAGTGAAAGATTACCTGACAAGCATGAAGTCTCTTTGAAAATTTTTCTGCTTATGGTCTAGGGAAGGCAGCTAAGGAAGCAAGTTGCCAAGATAAATTAATGATTACTTGGAGTTGATACTTTGGGATCCTAGCATTCATGGGAGTGACATATTGCAAAAGGTGACAGAAACATTTTGGTCGTTACAAGAGAAACAATGGGATCCAGGAATTCTACTCAAGTTATTCTAGCTGGGTTTAAAAAAATTTTATTGCTGGTTAATTGCAGATATAAATTACAGTGCAGTTTTTCTTCATTTTTTTTTTTTAGAAGGCCCAAGTTTAATTTTTAGACTGTACAATGGATGGGGACAATTATAATCAGAGTGGTGTAGCAGAAGCTTGGTGGAATTCTGACATTGCTTGAGGGCAATCAATCTTAGGAAGGGAGGATTGTCATGTCCCCAAATTTTGCTATGGTCCATGGGGTAATTTTGGCCTAAGTCACCTAGGCAATAATTATTTAATTAATGAGCAAGTATGGAAACTACCTTATGGAAGATTCCTAAAGTTGTATTTGGGAATTAAATGGACAAGGTGGGCCCCCCATGTAGTTATTAACCCCATGACTAAGTAAAATGATTAATGAAATGAGAATTTAATTAATGGGGAAATTTTGAGGCAATTACTATAGTGGTTAATTAATTAATTAAATTCTGAAGCCTGAATTAATTTTGAAAATGGTAATATTTTAATAATAAATGTTTCTAATAAATATTAGCAAGTGGTGATGATGTTCTTAGTAAATTCGAATTGTTGTCAAGAGGATAAAATTTTCCTTAGTGGCAAATCTCAGGAAAGGCAAAAAATCTAATGCAGGAAAGAAGACAAGGCAAACAAAATGGAAACTGACAAAAGCAAACAGAAAAACTGGCAAAAGCAGAAAAGAGGAAAGTAAAGAAAGTGGAAAGATTTAGAAAAGATTTCAGAAAGAAAATAGCAACAACCAAAAAAGCTACCTAAAGCGTACTTACCCAAATTCAATGAAGCAGGTGAAGGAAAGAAAGTTTTGAAAGCTCAGAAGTTGCTATTCTCCTCAAGAAATGCGCCCTCATGGCTTTGGAGTAGAATGGGAAAGTGGGTAACCTACTCTCACAGGTCACCAAGTCAAGAAATTGCTCAGTGGGTCATCATGAAGTTTATAAACGAATCCAACCAACTCCATTTGACGACATTTTGATCATTTGTAATTTGTGAATGAGAGCTCTGAGCTACTCACATGTTGAGAGATGTGCCTCAACAATTCCTCTTGGGTGATGTACCCCAAGGCCCTATGAATTTTCTATGAGTATTATGCAGGTCCAGCAAGCAATATTATAGCCAGTAACATTCATTACAGTTCAGCCATGAAAATCTAATGTTAGATTGAAGAAGAGGCTACCATTGGAGGAGATTCACAGTTAGATTTGGTGGAAGAACACATCTGGAAGAATATAATTATGGAGAGATGTTCTTAGGGCCTCCAGTGAAGTCTATCAGATGAAGTTGCAGATATTAGTTGCTTCTATATTCCAAAGTTCAAGATAAGATTGATTTTCCACTCTTCTCTTACTCCTACTCCTCCCATAGCCTGTTTTGGAGGTGATTTCCCTAAAGGAGAGAACTGGTGGATGATGGCGCCCATTGAAGACCAACATGTTTAGAATGTAGAACATTCAGCCATCTAATCAGTAGATGGACTGATAATGACCTCCATTGCATATCCAAAGTAACTTCTCCCTTCTATTCTCTATGCTGCCACTGTTGTAACAAGAAACTAGCCTGTGAGGCACTATCATTTGAAGAGCAAGCAGTAAAATAAAGGATGAATGTTCTGAATGAAATATTTTGTGTTTTATGCATGGAACATCTCATATCAGAGTTAAATAATCATTAGAGCAGAGTTTTTTGTTTATAAATGCAGTTTATCAATTTAAAATTCAAGACTAGCTAGATTGATGCCAATTCTAGACTAGTTTCACCACTTTCACTGCCAAATCCATTCTAAGCACTATTTTTACATTATGTCAATTGGGGCAGGTCCTTAACTCAGTCTGTCATCCATATCAGTGCTAAAAATCATAATTTGGAATCATTAAGACCCTATATGGAAAGTTAATAAAAATACTAGCTTAGCAATCCTAGGAGAGCCCAAAAACCCCAATTCTTCCCAAAATCTCCCAAGTCTGCAAGAATACCTTCCTGAACATAACAAGTACTCATTTGAATGATATAACCTTTGTAATTAACTCCCATAACCCCCACCCGTCTAGTATGCATATGCCAGCTACCCAGGAAGCCTCAAAGTAGGCAATAGACTAACTCTATTGTTGAAAAGTGAAATGTAATGGTACATGGTGCATAGGACATCACTGATCTGCACCTTTGGACCCGCTGCTGCACCTAATCTCATACATTTTCCAGAATTAAATATTCATCCCACCATCCTCATTCCTCACCTTAGTACCCCTCACTTACCTCCTGCATTGTTTGGAGGAATTGATAGAAAATTTTACTAGTAAAAATTTATAAAAAATTTGAAGTTGAGTTAATATCTTCATTTTAATTTCCCAAGGATATTGCAGATCTAACCATCAAGATTCTTCTATCAAGATTCTTTTCTTGCACCTACTACAATAATATTGATAGCCAAACATTGATAATCAAACTCTTATACAACTCTTTTGATATACCGAGCTCTTATCCATCGGGTTCCTTGATCCTTCTGAATCTCTAAGTTCCATCCTCATCCTGCAGCTTCCAATAGTGGACCCAATGAACTTTGTCTGATGGGAAATACTTAGCTAATTTCCTAGGTTTTCTCAAAAATAAAAATGACAAATTCCTTGAAAATTTAGCCCTACTTTCCAGGTCCATTAGTCCAATTCTGTTCAATCATTAACCGCTAGAAAAGTTCACTAACCATTTGCACAATTTATGTTTACCTACAAATATGGTTATTGATACTCTTGCAAAGATACAAAGGTTATCTATGGGTGAAAACGCGAAGTTGGGTAACACTTTTGGCTTGTTTTTGACAAACAAAACTACTAAATTTTATGTTTTTCCAATTCGACCTCTTCAAACCCATATCTCCCTTAGGAATTTGAACTTGAAGTAAACACAAATGTTTTAGAGAATTGAATTAGATTTCTACTCATATTTGTTTTAATTTTTTTCATTGACGTATCGTGGGACAAATTTGGTGGCCACTAATGGCATATACATGAAAAATTTAGCTATGGATAATGAGTGACCTATGTGGCCGTCAGTTTTTTGATAGATGGTTATTCATTTTAGGGAAAAAAATTGTATATTCATAATATACACACACTACACGTGTGCATGAACTATATTTTGAGTTTTTTAAAACTTGGGAACTATTTTGTATTATTTATCGAAACAACATACGTTTAGAAAATGGTGCATTATCGACACACGTTGTTGAGATTCAATTTTCTTTTTAGTGTGACTCTTATTGGAAAAACTAAAAGTACCCTTTTGAAGAGGACACGGAAATTATAATACCTGCAATGATTTCAAATTTTTTGGTGTTGTATTTGTTATGATATTGAATTTTCATTTCGGGTGATTTTCAGAGTAATAAAATTCTTAAGGGATAAGGTTTAGAAAAAAATTATTAATAAATAGAAATTCAAAGTCAATATGTACCAATTTATAAGTAAATTCTACTTTATCCAAGTAGAAAATTATGAGTATAGAATAAGGCAATGTCCCTGACCTTCCATCCTTTAAGGGATTGCAAACAAACAACCAATATGAGTAATTAAATAGCTAAATTGGTAAGGAAAACTATTTCACTTGGGAATAATGATTCTTTAGGATGGATTCACCCTCAAATGCTTAAGTATCTCATTCTAAACAATTACTTACAGGTTCCTATGATTTTAATTGTAAATTGTTCATGAGAATACCCATCAAACTCATAAAAAAGAAGGATTTAGTTAGTCATAAAACACCTAGTCATTTAAATGAAGAAATGTACAAGTCTTTAACATGCCATTTTGGATTCTAAAGTTTAAATTCATATAATGCCATTCATTATCCACACGGATTATTACATAAGGAAAATTTTAACACCAACTCCAATTTATAACATCATGAAGGATTTACATGCCTATATTTTCATTTGGAAAATGGCTATGGGTGAGGCATATTCCACCCAAACTTAGGCCTACCTTACTCCACAATATCTCAGCAAGGATTCCACCCTTGAGTTGAGGCTACGAAATTATAAGAGGAAAGTAACACAGGTCAACTTAAAGATTTCTCACTCACAGAAACAATAGCACCAAAATGATTAGTTGAATCACATTAACCTATCCAACGCTAGGTGGAAGATCCTCTTCTTTGACTAAGAAATCACTTGAGTGATACAACCACATTTCAGGTGATCTAGGAAAAGTTTGTAGGGAAGAGTTAGATAACATATTGAAGATGAAATCCCATATAAACACTGGTATGTTTTCTCACATATGCTTGTACTAGATTTGGGTGCATTGTACCATTTCCTATTTTTTCATACTCTAACCCAAAACTCACAAAACCGTCCATTATCCTTTCCATTCACATTTAGGCTATAATTCTTTCCATTTTTCATCAAGAATGTGAGCCCATGCTTCACTACAAAACACACAAAAGTGGACTACATTTGATTTAATTTTGCTCCATTCTTCTTATGATGTTATATCTTTTAAATCCTTTGTGGAAGTGATATTAACTATGTAAATGACATAATTAATGTATTATACCAAAAAATCAGGACTTAATCCATTATATTTGATCATACAATTTGATGACGCAAGTCACCTTACTGGAATACTTTCTTGCTTAACAATACACACGACACAAACCACAATGCTTACACAAACTGGGTGCAAACATGATGCCAGAAATGGCTTTATATTACCTCTCTGAATTCGGTTACAATGCAGAATAACTGTATTCAAATAACTAACTACAATCGGCCTCAGCTGTTACGACTTAGAAGTAACTGTGGTGTGTTCTCCCTGTGTGTCGACCTCACCCTCTCTTGGTTCACCTCGAAACTTTGAGCTATGGCTTGATCTCAACTTTCTCCTTCTTGGGCCGGTGTGACTCCTCACAACTCTCCTCGGCTCTTCTCTTTGATGTTGCTACTCAAAGACTGAAGATCCCTTCTCCGGTTTCCTCTCCTTTGTCTTCTACCCAGCAGTTACTCTTCCCGAGATTACTGCAATCCCTAAGACACGCATCCTCCTGTCCGTCGATCCTTCCAAATCCTACAGACATGCAACTATCATCTCCCAACCGTGCCGCACAACCTTTTTCCATGACGTCACCTGTCATGTCTTTCACCTACTCGCAATAACTGTATTAACTTTCTCAGCAACCCCGAATGGCTACTAGGTACAATCCCTTGACTTTTTGCACTTCTGACCTTGCTACAGTAGCCGATCACATCTCGACCTTCTTGTCGGCTTCCTTCTCATCCTCTGTGGTTCACCAGTCATCCCCTTCCTCCGCCAAACCTGTCATGTCTTAGTTTGACCACTTGTCAACTACCCGATGTCTTACTCTGCTTGCCATCTATCGACTAATTCCTGTCGATTCTCGACCAATCACAACGTCCGCTGTGCTGCTCCAGTCGGTCACACTTCGACTGCTTCTGCTTGACTTGTTGACTTCAACAAGTCAACCTTCTCTCCACACCAGTTGTCATCCACACTCCCACTGGTCGGCTCCTTCCTGTCGATCAACCTCGACTGATCTTCCTAGGCCCCGATGCTCCTGCATCAGAATCCCCAGGTGAAAAAGTATTCGAATACTATGTCAGTCTCCTAAACTCTTCCTCAGAAATCCATGTCGCCTCCTACAACTCATCATCTTTCCATTGCACTAAGTACTCCTTCTTCCGTGCGCTACGCGTTCGCTTAACCTCGCACTCTTCGACTACTTCTGTGATCTCTTCTTTATGTCGATCTAGAGATTGGTTTGTCCAGTCGATGCTTATCACTTCCTCACTTTCGCTGCTTGACCCCTCTTCAAACTTATACAGATCCAAAACATTGAATGTTGCTGAAATGTTCAAGTCTTCCGGCAATTCCAACACATAAGCGTTGTCCAAAATCTTCTTCAGAATTCTGCATGGTCCTATCTTCTTCAGCTTCAGCTTGTTGTATGTACCTGTTGAAAATATCTCCTTCTGTAGATATGCATAGACCAAGTCCCATTCTTGGAACAATTCTAGCCTCTTTCTCCTGTCGACCCTCAAATTGTACGCCGCATTGCTCTTTTTTATGCGCTTTTGAACATTTTCATGAATTTCATGCATATGCTCTGTGAATGATTCTGCATCCATGCTCTTCCTAGTTTTTGTCGGCAACTCGACCAAATCCACAACTCCGTGTGGGATTCTCCCTTGAACAATTTGGAATGGGCTCAATCCTGTCGACCGATTCACTGAATTGTTATATGAAAATTCAGCCTATGCCAACACATTTTCCCACTGCTTGGATCTGTTGGTTGCTAGACATCTCAGAAGGTTTCCCAACATTCTGTTGACCACCTTAGTCTGTCCATCTGTTTGTGGATGGTACGCCGAGCTAAACTGCAACTTCGCAACTTCGTGTCTAGTTTCTTCCATAGGGTTCTCCAGAAATGCCCCATAAAGTTGGTATCTCGATCCGACATGATACCCTTTGGAAACCCATGCAACTTGACTATCTCCTTGAAGAATAGTACAACAATCCCTGTGGCATCAGTCGTCTTCTTACATGGTATGAAATGCGCCATCTTTGAAAATGTGTCGACTACAACAAATATTGAGTCACTTCCTTGCTGAGTCTTTGATAATCCCAACACAAAATCCATGCTAAGATGCTCCCAAGGATTATCTGGTACCGGTAATGGTGTATACAGCCCTGTGTTTTGACTCCTTCCCTTTTCCAACTGGCAAACTTGACATTATTGAACCCACTTTCTGACATCTATTGACATCCCTGGCTAGAAATACTTCTCTTCAACCAATGCTTTGGTCTTGTCAATGCCAAAATGCCCTGCTAATCCGCCATTATGAAATTCTCGGATTAGGTTCTCTCTTACTGATCCTCTGGGAATGCACAATCGACTTCCCCTGAACAGATAACCTTTGTGGATGAAGTAACTCAAATATGGAGTCTTGTCAATACTCCAAGGGTCACGACAAGCCTTCCATGCTTTCACAAAATCCTTGTCGGTCTCATACTTCGTCTTTATCAACTCTGTTCCTGTTGCCTAAACTATCGTTGTGTTCAATAGAGCAACTCTCCTGCTCAATGCATCGGCAAATTTATTTGACTTGCCCGACCTATGTCGCAACATGAAAGTACATCTCTGAAGTAGCTCCACCCACTTCATGTGTCTCTGATCCAATTTCGACTGAGTGTTCAAATACCTCAGTGCTTGGTCATCTGTGTATAACAAAAATTCCTTGGGCAACAAATAATTCCTCCACTTCTTCAGTGCTTGAATGATAGCATAAAAATCCTAGTCATAGACTGAATACTTCTGCTTCGCTCCATTCAGCTTTTCACTAAAGAATACAATTGGTCAGCCCTCCTAGCTCAACACTGCTCCAATTATCATTCCACTCGCATCACAATCGACCTCGAAAACTTTGTCAAATTATAGGAGCGCCAAGACTGGGATCTCAATGAACTCTTCCTTCAATTCGTTGAAATCTCTCTAGGCTTCGTCCATCCACTTGAACTCACCCTTTCTCATGCATTCTGTCAATGGTGCACAAATTCAATTGAATCCCCGAATGAACTTCCGGTAGAAACTAGCAAGTCCATGGAAACTTCTCACTCCAGTCGCACTTGTCGGTTCCGGCCAATATACTATTGCCTTCACCTTCTTTGGTTCCATCACCAACCCTTTACTCGAGATTACAAACCCAGGCAAACCAATTCCTTTTTCATGAAGAAACACTTTTGCAGGTTCACCATCAACTTTTCTTGTTGCAATTTCTGCAACACCCGTCAAACGTGCTCCAAGTGCTCTGACTCAGTTTGACTGAAAATCAGAATGTCATCTAAATAGACTACGACAAACTTTCCTAAAAATGGCTTCAACACCTCATTCATCAATCTCATGAAGGTGCTTGGTGCATTAGTCAACCCAAATGGCATGACTAAACACTCGTATAACCCTTCTTTTGTCTTGAATGTTGTCTTCCATTCATCTCCTTCTCTGACCCTAATCTGGTGATAACCACTCTTCAGGTCTATCTTCGTGAAGTATGTCGCTCCCCTCAGGCAATCCATCAAGTCATCAATTCTCGGCAATGAAAACCGATACTTGATTGTGATCCTGTTCATGGCTCTGGAGTCAGTGCACATTCTCCATTCTCCACCCTTCTTTGGGGTCAATATCACTGGTACTGCACATGGGCTCAAACTTTCTCTGATTAACCCTTTGTCCAAAAACTTTTGGACCTGTCGGTTGAGTTCTTGTCCCTCTATCAGACTCATCCTATATGGTGCTTTCTTTGGCAGACTCAACCCTAGAGTCAAGTCGATCTGATGGGATATGCTCCTAGTTGGCAGCAATCCCATCGATTTCTCATCAGCTATTATGTCACTAAAATTTTCGAGCAAATCCCCGATCTCGACCAAAATATTCTCCTCTCTGGTCGTTCTTTCAACATATGGTCCTTTTGGAATGATTGCAAAACAACCCGATTGCCTCTCCTCTTCTGCGAGGAATTCCTTCATGGTGCTCATCAACACTCACTTCTCCCAAAGATTGCTCTCGCCGTGCTTACTGTCGACTTGCTCTTCTTTCCTCGGCTTGAGAGTCCTCTTCATGCCGTTCTTCCACACTGTGACTATGTTGGCGCGACCATCATAGATCATTTTTCGATCATATTGCCATGGTCATCCTAACAACGTATGGCATGCATCCATGGGAACTACATCACACAGTACATTGTCCTCTAATCCTTCAACTCTGAAGTTGATCAGGAACTATCTAGTCACCCTGACATAGTGTCCTTTCTATAACCATGAGATCTTGTAGGGGTGTGGGTGTTCTCCACACTTCAACCTGATCTTATCGATGACTTCTGTCAACACAAGATTCTCTGTGCTTCCACTGTCAACTATGGTTTTGCAACGTCCTTCTCCGATCTGCACCTTCATTCGAAATATCGCCTTTCATTGTGTTGGTTCCATCGGATAACGTTGATCTTCCTGGATCAAGGCTCTCTGAGCCGTCAGATTCTAGTTCTTCTTCTTTTCACCTCCACTATTGTTGGATGCTGATTCTTCTCTCTCGTCGACCTACTCATCCTTTCAATGTCTGGGTTTCGACTTGTTTGCAGTATGTAGGTTCTCTGGGTACTCATAGGCATTGTGTCCCATTCCTCGACACTTGTAACAGATTATGGCTGGTCTATTAACGCCTTTCTTGTCGGTTGGACCACTTCGACTATACGCACCTCGACTGTGGTTCTCATGACCATCGCAATGGTTTTCTTGCACTTTCTCCCGTGTCAATGCCCCTTCTGCGTGTTGGCTATCTTCGACACTTTCCTTCCTGTACCCACTACTTTGGCCTTTCGTGGAGACAGTTCTCACACCCCAACAAGTCATCTTTCCCCTAGTTGCTGCGGATTTTCTTGACAGTTTCTCTTCTGCCTTCAGAGCTAACTGGTAGGCTTCGCTGACTGCTCTGAATCTCGACATGTTGATTTCATCCTGAATATCATATTTCAAGCTGTTCACATACATAGCGACAACTTCTTCTCCTTCATTAGTTTGTCCTGACCAAATCAACAATCGGTAGAACTCCTCTGTGTACTCCTTCACAGTCATTTCTTTCTGTTGAAAGTTCTGTAACTTCTGGAATAAGGAAATCACATAGTCATTTGGAAAGAACTTTCCCTTCAACTTGGCAACCATTCTATCCTAATGCTTGATTTTCTCCTTGCCTTTCTTAAGTCTGTCAGCCTGTACATTATCTCACCACAACGAGGCGTGACCCTTCAACCTTAGACATGTAGTCTTAAACTTTTTAGGATCCTCAGATTGCTCTATGTCAAAGTATTTCTCCATCTCTCTGAACCAGTCGATCAAATCTTCTGGGTCCAGGCTTCCCGAGTATGTATGCACATCTATCTTCACCCGACCTCTCATATTCGTCAGGAGTTTGATCATTTTTTCCTTTGGTTCCTCTGCGGCTTCTTCCCGAGCTTCCACCTTTTCAACTTTCTCATCGTTGTGGTATAGTGCTTCAGGAATACAACCATGCCTCTGGCTTTCTTTGATCGCTGTGACTTCATTTGTCAAAGTTCGCATTGTTCTGACACATTCGTCGAACATCTCACCATCCATTGTGACGGCTACTATGCGACGTGCTTTTCGTCCTCAGACATTAATGCCTCTATGAGCCATTTCCAACCTCTGTTGAAACTGTCACACGTCCAATCACAACCGGGCTTTAAAACAAGTCGTGCACAACTCTACCCAACCATAGATGGAGCTGTCCAACTCACTTGCAGGCTCAATATCACGAACTTGAAGGATTCTTCCGCTCTGATACCAACTGACGCAAGTCAGGTCGGTATAGTCGTCTCCCCAACTGGACTTCCTTTTGGGCTCTTTGTTCCCGCTCTGATCTACTACAATCCGCGCTCTGATACCAATGGACGCAAGTCACCTTACTGGAATACTTTCTTGCTTAACAATACACATGACACAAACCACAATGCTTACACAAACTGGGTGCAAACAGGATGCCAGAAATGGCTTTATATTTCTTCTTTGAATTCGGTTACAATGTGGAATAACTGTATTCAAATAACTAAATACAATCAGCCTCAGCCGTTACGACTTAGAAGTAACTGTGGTGTGTTCTCCCTGTGTGTCTACCTCACCCTCTCCTGGTTCACCTCAGAACTCTGAGCTATGGCTCGATCTCACCTTTCTCCTTCTTGGGCCGGTGTGACTTCTCACACCTCTCCTCGGCTCTGCTCTCTGATGCTATTTCTCAAAGACTGAAGATCCCTTCTCTGGTTTCCTCTCCTTCATCTTCTACCTGGTGGTTGTTGTTCCCAATATTACTGCAATCCTCGAGACATGCATCCTCCTATCCGTCGATCCTTCCAAATCCTGCAGACCTACAACTGTCAGCTCCCAACTATGCTGCACAACCTCTGTCCATGAAGTCACCTATCATGTCTTTCACCTACTCGCAATAACTGTATTAACTTCCTCAGCAACCCTGAACGGCTACTAGGTACAGTCCCTTGAATTTCTGCGCTTTTGACCTTGCTATAGTATCTGGTCACATCTCAACTTTCTTGTCGGCTTCCTTCTCATCCTCTGCAGTTCGCCAGTCGTCCCCTTCCTCCGCGCCTGGCTCCGCCAAACCTATCGCATCTTACTTTGACCACTTTTTGACTACCCGATGTCTTACTTCGCTTGCCGTCTATCGACTTATTCCTGTCGATTCTCGATGAATCACAACATCTACTGCGCTGGTCCAGTCGATCACACTCCAACTGCTTCTGCTTGACTTGTTGACTTTGACAAATCAACCTGCTCTTAGCACAAGTGGTCATCAACACTCCTGCTGGTCGGCTCCTTCCTGTCGATCAACCTCGACTAATCCGCCTAGGCCCCGATGCTCCTGCATCATTTGACATTACATTTAATGTATGATTCTTTATCTCAACAACACCATTTTGTTGTGGTGTTTATGGAATATATGTTGCATCTGAATTCCTTATGTAGGGAAGTGATTTGTAAATTTTTTGTTCACATATTCACCTCTATTATATGTTCTTAACATTTGTATTTGATATCGTCAATTCCCACTAGCTCATTCAGTTAAGGTGTGGGTCTAGTATGCAAGGAAAACCAATTTCAATTCCCCTTAACGGTGACTTAGTTGGGAGGAGACACCAAAAAATCCATCCAAGTTGATGGTTTATGTGGTCTAGTCTAGGTGTGATCCCCAAGTGATTTTGATGTATTAGATTCCCTTGGGTCATGCTTTCTCAGAAAAAAAGACCACTCCCACAAGTTAGGGATATTCAAATAAACAAAGAAAATTTTTTTCTATTTGATCCATATTGATTCCATAAATAAATTAAACCCAAGTGCATATGGATAATTCATCAATGAAAGTTAATAAGTACATGAAGCCAAAGAAAGAAGTAGAAGGAAGCAAACTAGAAAAAACACTAAGAACAGGCTGCAAGGGTTCGACGCATGCTAACATGCACATTTTTCAGAACTTTCCCAATGATGTTAATTGAGAACACACCCGAGAAAAGCACCATCTATGTAAGAAACACTAGGAATGCAAGTCATCATCTTCTAATTACATAGTTGTTGCAATGAAAAATAGTTTAAATGACTGAATCACTCATCAAAGTTTGCTCAAGTCATCGATATGAGAAAAAAAAACTAAGGAGAAAGGTGATTTTGTTAAATCTCTAGAACGTGGTAATATCATCAACACTTACGGTTTCTAATACATGCTTATCATGTTTGAAATCCTTGATTATAGCTTGGTGAGCTGTAAAATGTATAGTTTTACCTTCACCAGAATGAGTGATTTGATATACTAACAAGAAATTGCAAGAAAGACTTGGAATGCATAATACATGTTTGAAATGACCATCATTGAGTTGAAATATTATATATCCTACAACATAATGATATCTATCATCACCAAGAAATATGTGATTGGTTTTACATTCATTTAGAGCAGAAAAAATGGTTTTATCCTGAGCCATAAGATGAGATGGTCGAGAATCAATGAGGCAATCAATGAAAGAAGAAGAAGAAGATGCGTTGAAGGAAAAATCAAATGAAGAAAGTGCATGTCCATGAGAAGAAGAGTTAGAGGAAGATTCAATATTAATGTTATGCTTCTTCATTGTATTTGTTGCTTGCAAGGATTCCATATTCTTTAAACACTTAGACTCCACATGACCATATTGACCGCAAAATTTTTAATTTCATTTAGACTTGTTTCCATTCAATTTAATAGTTTTATCACTATTGGATAGGAACTTGAGAAGAGGGTTTAGGACCCCTATTTTTCTTATTATTGTGAGGGTTTTACTTCTTTGGATGCTTGTATTTAGGACCCAGTCTTTATCAATGTACATGTAGTGTTGATCACTCCAAGCTAAAATAGCTTATATTTCTCTCTAATAAAAGCATCACAAAAATATTCAAGACTGGGTCCTTTAGAAGTATCCCATAGAGATTATTTGTTCGAGAAAAAAATATATACAAAAATACAATAAGGAGGATAAAGTTTAGCTAGAATATCATAAACACATTTTTTCTATGGCTTAGGTATCTTGCATTCTTCTGTTAATTTTCAAGCATTAAATCACAATACTCTAGGATCTTTACTGAGAGAATAACATGTACAGTATATCAATGCATATCAATGATCACAAGATGCAATCATAAGAGACAATAGACACACAGAGTTTCCGTGGGGAAAACCCTAAGGTGAAAAACCCCACAACTTCCTCAAAGATAGGTAGAGCAATAGCACAACCAAAGTACAATCCAAGTACAGAGATAGACTCCTCCTAGCAGCTAATCCTCCTCCTCACATGTGCATCACTTTCCGAGTGATGGATAAGTGAGTAAGTGAAGTGATCAAATAGAGAGATCCCGCTCTCTATTTATACTTGTTCTGAGCAGCATAATAAACCTATGGGGCCGACTTGTCTAACTCATCCTAATAACCCCAGGTTAACTTAATCAGGGCCGACCCCACACATGGTGGTATAATAACCCATCGGCAAGTTACGACACTTGAGACACTTGTCAATACAAATGACAACACTTCTGTATAGACAAATAATACATGTCTATAGGAGTACAATAAAATACATATATGAAATACATTCCGAATTTACATATACATCAACACTCCCTCTTAACTAGGAATGTATTTCTCGACACAGATCTGCTAACACAAGTCTTCTTCTCTGGATCATCATCAACAAATCATCATCCTCGAATCATCGTCATCATCACTGTTGCTGCTATCTCAATCAATCTCTGATCTACTTGTCATAGGAAGTTCTACAGAGCTAGTCCTTTTTCATACTGGATGTAGGCCCACCACATATATGTCTTCATCATCATTATCCATACTGTGGAATACTTAGGATTGATTACGTGCCTCAACAAAACCTCGAAAGAGCATCCTAGGAATGATTACGAGCACACTGCTCAACCTATCGGATCTCCCAGGATCTTTTACATGTTGACCTTCACAAAATCTACTCAGAGCATCCCAAGATGTTATGAGCAACCTACTCTACCTATCTGGATCTCGATAGAGCATCCCAAGTTGTTACAAGCACACCGTTCTACCTGTCCAGATTTTAAAGGATCTTTTCTATGTGAAATTTCGCAAAACCTACTCAGAGCATCCCAATATGTTACGAGCAAACAGCTCTACCTGTTTGGATCTCGATAGAGCATCCCAGGATGTTACGAGCACACCGCTCTACCTGTCCGGATTTTAAAGGATATTTTCTATGAGAAACTGTTTCAAAACCTACTTAGATCATCCCAAGATGTTACGAGCACACCGTTCTACCTAACCGGATCTCGATAGAGAAACCCAGGCTATTACGAGCACACCTCTCTAACTGTCCGATTTTTAAAGGATCTTTTCTATGCTACCTGTACAGCCTGTCCACGGCCACAGAGTATCAAACCGATACTCACCATACATCATCCTGATGTACATCATCACATGATCAACCTGATCATCATCATAGCATCGTCTTGATGCATATCATCTGGAGCAACATCCTGAAGCTCGTCATCTGTGATCATCCTAATCCTCATCATAGCATCAACTTGATGCATATCATCTGGAGCAACATCCTGAAGCTCGTCATCTTTGATCATCCTGATCAAATAGTATATCCATCTGATGCATACAAAGTATCTACTTGATACATATCATCATACATGATCTACCTGATCACACTAATGCATCCATCTGATATACATAATGCATCCACCTGATACACACATAAGTACATGATCTACCTGATCATACAAGTGCCCACCTGATACATATACAAATACATGATCTACCTGATCATACAAGTATCCACCTGATACATATACAAATACATGATCTACCTGATCATATCCTGCATCCAACATGATGCATATACATATACATGATCCAACTGATTAGAGCATCCAACTGATGCATATACAAAGTAGTAACTGGAGCATTTTCCTAATGCTCATCATCCAGTGCTTACATCCACAGCCATGGGAAGGATCCTCCTCTCACCATGCTTGGAATGGCTTTAGAAGATGTGTCCATCACTTCTTCCTCAAAGTGTCATCGATCTGAAGGACACCATGCCTCTCTCTGAAGTACTCAAACTTCACTCTGGCTAGTGGCTTCATCAGCACATCTGTAATCTGCTCATGTGTCGCAACATACAGGAGCTTCACTACTCCTCTCTACACCATATACCTGATATAGTGATATTTGATCTCTATGTGTTTCGACCTGTCGTGGAACACTGGATTCTCAGACAGCTTCACACAACTTTGGTTCTCACAAAAGATACCAGTAGCCTCCAATGGGAGATCAAACAATTTAGACAGTAGCTTCCGAAGCCATACTGCCTCACAACTAGCCGAACATGCTACAACATATTCTGCTTTGGCTGTACTCAGTGCTATGCAAGATTGCTTCCTGCTAAACCAAGAGATCACACCTGATCCCATACTAAAGAAGCACCTAGATGTGTTCTTCCTATCTGCAGCACTTCCTTCCCAATGTGAATCAACATAACCCTGCAGGTTAAACTTTTGATTTGCATCATACTTGAGCCCATAGTCAACTGTACCCTTCAGGTACCTCGGAATATGCTTTACAGCAACTAGGTGAACACCTCTGGGATCCGTCAGGAACTGGCTCAATGTGTTCACTATAAAGCAAATATCTGGTCTAGTGTTCATCAGGTACATCAAGGACCCAATCATCTGACGATACATAGTGACATCAACTGAATCAGATGAAGCATCACACAGAGGCTTCATGTTCGATGCCATAGGTGTGTCCATGGCCTTGCAGTCCATCATCCCGAACCTCTTCAGGATCTCTACTGCATACTTCCCTTGTCCAAGGAAGATACCATCTGCACTCTGCCAAACCTCCATGCCTAGAAAATAGTGCATCATCCCCAAGTCCTTCATCTCGAACTCAGCTGCAAGCTTCCTCTTGGTATCGGCAATCAAACTATCATTACCTGTTACAAACATATCATCTACATACAACAGTAGTATCACTGGATTTCCTTCCTCAACCTTGTAGTAAAGGTTGGAATCCATTTTACTCTTGGTAAAGCCTAAACTAGATAGGAAACCGTCCATCCTACCATACCAAGTCCTGGGAGCTTACTTCAATCCATACAATGCTTTGTTCAGTCTGCATACATATGACTCCCTGTCATGTGTCTCAAAACCAAGTGGCTGCTCCACATACACTTCCTCCTTGACTACACCATTCAAGAAGGCTGTCTTGACATCCATCTGGTGTATCTTCCATTTCATTACTGCAGCTAGGGCAAGTACTGATCTGATGGAAGTGTACCTGGCTACAGGAGCAAAAGTTTCTTCATAATCTATTCCCTCTTTCTGAGAGAAGCCACGAGCTACGAATCTTGCCTTGTATTTCTCTATGCTGCCATCTGCAGCATGCTTGATCTTGTAGATCCATTTGGAGGTCACAACATACTTCCCTTCAGGTCTTGGGATAACATCCCAAACATCATTCTTCATTATTGATTGGTATTCTTCGACCATGGCATCCTTCCATTCTTTCTTTTCCACTTCTTCTTCATAATTGGAAGGTTCTTTGTTCATGATATCATAGAGTAAAGCAACATAGATGGTATGAGATCTAGTTCTCTTCTTTGCTCTGTGTTCTTCTTCTGGAATGCCATATCTTTCTGCATCTTGAATGAGCTCTCTAGCCCATGCAGGTTTCCTCTTGTGAGAGTTATTCTCACGGGGTGGATCTACAGGTTCTTGTAGATCTTCAATTTCACGATCTGCATCTAGAATTGCTTCAGTCATAGTAGTGTCTTTAAATCTAGTTTCCTTAGGTTCTTCATAATCTTCAACAGGTGTCTTCCTTGACTTGATGAATGCTGAGTTTTCATCAAATGTCACATCCTTGCTGACATCAATATTCTTGAACCCTGGAAAGTATATTCTGTAAGCCTTCGATCTTTCACTGTAACCCACAAAGATACCCTTATTTCCTGAAGGATCTAGCTTGGTCCTCTTTTCCTTTGGGACAACCAAATATTTTGAGATGGTTGACTTCAGGTTTCGTACTAGAAAAGACCTCTTCTGGTGTCTTGTTTTCCAATATCTTGTGGGGTGTTTTGTTTTGCACATATACAACAGTCCTAGCTGCTTCTTCCCATAGATGCATAGATAGATCCTGTTCATGTAGCATTTCCCTTGCGGCTTCCATGATTGTTCTATTCTTTCTTTCTGCAACTCCATTTTGTTGTGGATTGTAAGGAGCAGTCAACTCCCTCTTAATCCCTGAATCACTGCATAACTTCTTGAAGTCACCTGAAGTGAATTCTCCACCATTGTCAGATCTGAATGTTTTGATCTGCTTATCAGTTTGGTTCTCCATCAAGGTTTTGAATTCTTTAAAATTATCAAGCACTTCATCTTTGTTCTTCAAGAAGTAAACCCAAGTCTTCCTAGAGAAGTCATCAATGAAAGAGACATAGTAAACATACCCACTCATAGAACTGGATGACATTGGACCGCATACATCGAAGTGGATAATTTCCAAGATACCTTTCTCCTTACTTTCACTGCTTGGAAATGCCTTCTTTATGTTCTTTCCTTTCGCACATCCTTTGCAAACACCTTCATGCTTGGTCTTGATTTAAGGAAGACCTTCTACAACTTTACTTGCAATTGGTAATGCTCCATAGTGCACATGTGCAAGTCTTCTATGCCAAAGTTCATTTGGCTCCATGGATTCATGTACCATCGCATGTTTAGGTTGTCCCTTCAATTTGTACAATCCTCCCTCTTGCTCTCCAATCACCACTGCATCATCAACAGTTTTACCCTTTGGCCACATTAGGACTTGGCCATCTACAAATGAAACCCTCATGCCTTTTGCATCCAATGCAGAGATGGAGAGTAAGTTCTTCTTGAGTCCAGGTACAAATAACACATCTTTCATTTTCAAGGATTTTCTAGATTCTAGGTTGTAGGAGGCTTCCCCACTTCCTTTGATAGGGTGTTGATAATCATCCCCAAGTTTCACTTTATGGGGTGATTCATGTTCAGACAGATTTACAAAGGATTCTTTAAACCCAGTCATGTGTTTAGAATCCCCACTGTCAATTAACCAATCATTACAGCCATGAGAAATAGTACCTATGAGAGCAGAGATTAGAACATACTCTTGTTCACTTGATGAGTCATCATCATCACTTTCTGCTCTAGCTTTCCTCCTGGGAGGTTCATCATCCTCAGCAGCATGAGCATGATATCTTCTTTTGTTATTCTTCTTCTTCTTTTTGAAGTTGTTGTCTTTCTTCTTCTTGGGGCAATTTGAAGCAAAGTGTCCCATTTCATTACATTCGTAACATCGAACATGAGATAGATCTTTCTTCTTGTGATGAGGATGAGAATGTTTATGAGATTTCTCCCTCTTAAAATTGCTTCCCTTGGTGTGAGCTGTGAGAGCTTGATCTTCATTCCCCATCTTTTCTTCTTGTGACACAAGCCTTGTTTCTTCTTGTGAGCATTCTTCCCGTAGTTTACTGAAGGATACCAACTTCTTTCTTGCACAGATTCCTTGGATAAAGGAATCCCATGACCTGGGTAGGCCATTCAGAGTGGTCATGACAACTTCACCATTCTGCACCATTTCATCCACCGCTTCTAGTTGTTCCTTGATCTGAGAGACCCTAGAAAAATAAGATTGAATGGATTCTCCATTCTGAAGCTTTACCCCTTTCAATTGGTTCCGCAGAGCCATCTTCTGATTTATGTTCTTCCCTTCAAATAGGTTGGACAGGGAATCAAACATCTCTTTGGGTGTTTTTAGAGATGACACATGGGGGATGAGATGGTCCTTGATATAATCAACAATGATTCTCTTTGCCTTGACCAAGTTCTTCTTGTGGAGAGCTTTAGCCTCTACTCCCTCTGGGACAGGGACCTCTTCCCTTATGTAAGTATCCAATTCATTTTCTTCCAGGATTAACCCAATCCTATACTTCCAGGCTCAAAAGTTATCAGCCCTTTCAAGCTTATCCTCAAGCTTGGTGTGGTGACATATCTTAAAGAGTACTTCAAATGGAAATAAAAAATATTTAGGTCTTACCACTTGATTTGCTGAAAACTGGATCTGGTCCCGGATTAAGGTTCGTCAGAGAAACCCTAAAAATTCAAAATGTGAATTTCAACTTTCTGAAAGGATAGAAAGATGCGCCTTGATGAGCTAATCATCCTGGTGTATTTAGAATTTGAGATCTTCAAGGATTCGCCCTTTAGAAATGCCTTTTAGTCTTCCTGGATTCACTAGGGAGGACACTGAATTAGGGTTTGAGATTCCCAGAGATTTACCCAGCCAAAAATGTTGATCCAAAGCTCTAAACTTCGATTTTTCCAAGGAGCTTCCATCTATGTCTTCATATTTCAAAAATTCCTATTTTTGTGGAAACCCTAATTTTTAGGGCCAAAACTGAAAGTGCTCAGAACTGAATTCTTATTGGACAGAAAGATTCACCTTGCTGAGGAGAGTCAATCTATCATATTTCTTCTCCAAAATGTGTGGAGAGAAACCCAAAAACAAGAAGCCCTAGCTTTTGCAACTGCATAGTGTCTTCTTCTCAGGTTAGCTCTGATTCCATGTTAATTTTTGAGCATTAAATCACAATACTCTAGGATCTTTATTGAGAGAATAACATGTACAGTATATCAATGCATATCAATCATAGCAAGCATATCAATCATCACAAGATGCAATCATAAGAGACAATAGACACACATCATTTCCGTGGGGAAAACCCTAAGGTGAAAAACCCCACAACTTGCTCGGAGATAGATAGAGAAATAGCACAACCAAAGTACAATCCAAGTATAGAGATAGACTCCTCCTAGCAGCCGATCCTCCTCCTCACATGTGCACCACTTTCTGAGTGACGGATAAGTGAGTAAGTGAAGTGATCAAATAGAGAGATCTCGCTCTCTATTTATACTTGTTCTGAGCATCCTAATAAACCTATGGGGCTGACTTGTCTAAGTCAGCCTAATAACCCTAGGTTAACTTAATCAGGGCCGACCCCACACATGGTGGTCTAATAACCCATCGGCAAGTTATGACACTTGTGACACTTGTCAATACAAATGACGACACTTCCGTATAGAGGAATAATACATCTCTATAGGAGTACAATAAAATACATAGATGAAATACATTCCGAAGTTACATATACATCAACATATTCAACTAAGAGTCTAAGGGTTTTTAATTGATATGGACATTAATATCGAATGCAAGAGAAATCACTTGGATTTAAAGAAACCAACTAATTTTCAAGCTATTGACCTCAAATCTCATTTTGCTTTCCAAATACGATTTCCAATATTTCCAAAGATGCATATGGTGTGTTAGTTCCTTGAAGTTGGAATCATATGTCATTAGGGATGGAAATCCTGATTAGTCTAGGTGATTCATCATTTTTATTAGGTCCCAGTTCATTTTCTTATTACTGTTAGTGTGAGCAACTGTTTTTCCAAGGTAATATGGTAAATTCCCCTACTTCATAGGACACCCTCCATATGAGATCCCCATGAAAAGTAGTTGGTATGGGTAATAAGAATATCACTTGGACTAGAAATATTATAATATGTAGGTAATGTGGCTTCAAAAGTATAAACTAATGGTATAGATGGAAATATCTCGAAAAAATAGGTAGTTTAAAAAACACTAAAAATGGACTCTAGATGTGAATGCTATTCCTTTTTTAAAACAAGGGAGAAAAGAAACAAATATTTGGGTGCTCAATGTAGTTTAATCCCCTTCTTCCCCTGTTTACGAATCTTTCTTATAAGTTGTCTTTTGCAAATAAGTTACCTTTTAAAATAAGTGACACAATTTTATAAAACAAGTGTTAGAAAAATATAAAAATAGAAGAAAACAACAATAACAATAGAACATAAGATTTATGTGGAAACCCTTTTGTGCGTAAGTAAAATCATGGGACAATGGAAGATTCAATATTTTATTATTACTCAGCAAAATAATTACAATGCTTTTTTCAATCTCTCTTTTGTTAAATGCTAGTGGGTAACTCCCATTTTAGAAAATACATATGAGGGTTCGAGAAGGAACCAAAATACACTAGAAAGGTCTAAGGATTTCCATCTTCATGGATGTGCCCTCAACACAATGAAAAGTAATATCCCCACCTCCACACCCCAAGAGGTGGGGGCTAGAAACCCCCCTCTATAGTAGGAATATTGAAGATCTATATATTAGCTTCATCACTGAAAATTACCCCACTTAAATAATATATATATAGGAATTTACTTACCAATGTTTTCCACTCATGAGCCATCAACAATGCTTCCCTCATCACATTTTCAATAAGCGCAAACACATTTTGCACCATTTCGATTTCTCTATTTTGACTATCTTTGTAAGGATATATGTGGTATTATCATCAATATCGATTTTATAGACAATGAGATCCTACCTTCTTCCACCACTTTCCTTGTGAAATGGTACTTAATATCAATCACTTTATGTGATCATGAAAGGCCAAATTGTTCACTAAGTGAATATCACCTTGAATATCACAATGAAAATTTGCCTTCTCTTGTATCAACTTGAATTCATCCATCAATATCTCTAGCCATATTTGTTTTTTACTGGCCTCAATTGTTGCCACATATTCTTCTCCAGTGGTTGATAAAGCCACCACTATATGCAACTTATATATCTAGCTTAGATCTCCTAGCAAGAGTGAAAGTATATCTTATAGTAGACTTTCGTCCATCTCTATCTCCACCAAAATTAGAATATGAAAAAACTTTAATTTGTAATTTTTTCAATCTGTAGCAAATATAATTGTCGAATGTGCCCCTTAAATATTCAGGTATCAACTTCACAACATTCTAATTATCCTTACCACGACTCACCATGAACTGGCTAACAACTCCCACTAGTTGAGAGATATCCAATCTGGTGCTCACCATGGAAAACATGAGGCTCCCTTCTTTTGATGATTATGGTACATCATACATCACTACAAGGAAAAATCCATGTAGCGGAGGTCATAGTGGATGTTTTTAGTGGTACAAGATTAGAAAAAATTGTCAAAAAAACCTATGTTACGACCTTTTCCATTGGTAGCAGATCTTTTTATGGAGGGGATAAAAGATACAAAATTTATAACTAAAAAATACTCAATGGCCAGAAGTATTAGTGGAGATTAGTTTACCGGCACGCACAACAGAAGATAATTGCACTAGGGAATTTTGACCTATGATGCACCGGTGTTGTATACTTAGAACAGATGAACCAGTGCACTCAACTAGAACAAGCACCAAAAATAATCAAATTGAAATGCTGCATCAGTGCTTCTGTATACTAAATATGCACCAGTGAGTCTGTACAAAATAAAAGCACCGGTGCGATATTTTATATGCGCATTGTACATTTTTGCACTACATTTAGGTTTAATGGTGCCATAAATTTATGTAGCCACACCGGTGCATTTCATACATGAATACACCGGTGCATACAAATTATCAACCATCCCTGTGCATTTAAACACATGAACCACACCGCGTTGCTTACAAACTAACAATTGGTTGGCATAAGCTATGATCATTCTCGGTGTGCATAATAAATCTACATGCACCGATGCGATTAATATAATAAAACGCACTAGTGCACAATGTTATAAATGCATTGGTGCTCATTTATGTAAATGCACCAGTGCTCAATTATGTGAATGCACGGGTGCTTAATGTTATACACACATTGGTGCATAATTTTCTTCTATACGCACCAATGCACAATGTTAGTATAGGAGCCCCAGTGCGACATATATTAGTAAAAGCACCAAATATGATTATTTTAATAATGGCTACATTAATTTCATTCAAATATATATATTATATTTTTTATTTTTTTAATTCCATCATTCAACTGAAATTGAAATATTTGATTATAGTAAAATTTATTTCAATTTTAATTATTGAAATTGCTTATTTGGATTCATTTATTATATCATAGATGCAAGAATCGATTGTAATATTTAATCATCCATACATTTAATTACCAATTTACCATTTACGAGTGCTGTGTGGCAATGAATAAATTATTTTTGCTCCATCTTGAATGAAAAATATGCATTTTTTATTGGAATTGTTTTTTACCAATGTACCATTTCACATGTTCCATTTGACAATAATATTGAAGAATGCAATAGAATAAATTTTTTTATTTTATATATATCAATAAGAGTTCCTTCGTCATACAAAATACAACAACATAAAGACAACAATAATCAAAATGTCAACACGCATGTAATTATTGTTACACTTAATGGTAACTCGTCTTTGAATTCAGACACTATGTATAGTACATTATTATACAAAATGTCTAATTTTCACAAACAATTATTTCAAAATATACAACAAGTTACAACAACTTGCATTAACATCAAAATTAAATACGGAGCATCATTCTTTGCTGGAATTGTTATCGATGTTCGAGCCACTTGCATCAATAATCGGTTGATTTGGAGGAATGGTTTTTTTATTGGCTCGATTGTTTTCCTCTTCTTCAGCTTCCATATGTAAACATAAAAATAAATTACATTGAGTGTGTCTACATTACCAGCGGGAAGAAAGAAAAATAAATAGGTAGTATACACTAATGTGAATTGTAAAGCGACATACCATAGAAACAATCAACTCATGAATGATACACATTCTCTCAAAACCAAATCTCATGCCTTCTATCAACAAGTATTATGTTTGCTCCACTCCATACTTTGTTTCCTGCAAGTGTTATGCCCCATCACAATTCATAGATTTAATATAAAAGTTTTTTTTATTAATTATAAAATGAGAGAAGTAAAACAACATAGAGACTTACAAAATCCACAATTAATTTTTTATACACCAACATATACTCACAACCCTTGCTTAACCCAATGCCAATCAATTCTTCGGATGGCTCCTCTTTGTATGTTAACTCATGTTTGAAGGAAAGCAAGGATTGCAAGTGAAAACAAATTAAAAATATATATATTTACCAATCAAAACCACTAGGAAATGTTTATTTCTTACAACGAAATAAAAAATACTCACAAAATTTTCTATCAACCCCTTTTTTCTGTGTCATCCTATCTTGTGTGCTGACTGGGTTCCATTTTCTTTTCTTTTATGTAACAAAACAATTGAAAATTAATATTTAATGTCGAATGAATTAATGAAATGTATAACATAAACCTAAAAACCAATGATTTTATACATTTGAAACACGTTTTTGTTGAGATGGCTCTTCCTGTGATGCAATTATGTCCATTTCCTTGACAATCTCCCTATACACTTTCTTGGGCATCCCTATGGTACATTTCACATATCACCTCATTCATCCTTTGGGATTCTCATAATCTTCTTGAAAATGTAAAATGACATTAAATTATTTCTCTATTGATATGAAAAATAAATATGATAGAATAAAAATTATTGAATGAATGATGCCTTGTAATAGTTTTAGATACATATTCTACATAGACATGTTTAGAAATATTACCCTTTGAATGATTCGTTTTTGTTGTTGTATGTTTTTTTTATTGCAAGCCTGATAGGTCTCATTGACCATTGCTCTAGGAATGCCTCTTGTAGTTTACATATGACCTGATTCTTGGAATCATTTGATTTATTTATGTATTGTAAGAGAAAAGTATGTATGCATATTCTTTCAACTAAATCCGTCATTGTATTAAAAATTATTTTCCCCTTCTATTAACTTCTAGCACCACTCCAGATGAGCTAAGGACCAATTGATCATCATTTGCATCTTCAATAAAAAAAATCTTATGATGACATTGACTTTTGTTGTTGTGAGTACCTACATAAAATTCATCATATCTGAATTACATTATTTGAAACATATTAGTGAATATTCTTAATTAAGTAGATTATTACTCAAATTTCAATAAATAATTCATATTGACTTATTTTTTATTCGCCAGGTTCATCCATCTGCAACTTTTCGATCAACGTTTTACACTCTTATGGAGTTAGTTTGGTAAGAAACTTATTGAGATTCCTCATTTTTTGGCACTGCATGTCACACATTAACCAATACGTATTAGTTAATTTTACAAATAATTCAAACAAATTAATCTAAATATATAAATTAATTAAAAGCACTTACCTTCTCTGTAATTTTCGATGTGCTCCCATCATGTTGATTAAAGTTGTTGTTCATTAAACTCATAGAATGCATTTTCTATCAATAAGCAACCTGTACCATTAAATACAAAATATATGAATAAATTATACAAAAAAATTATAGACCTTCAAAATACGAAAAAAATAATATTAAAAAGAATAACTCTGATTTCGGTGTGCTTTTATATATTAAATGCCCCGGTGCATTGTTGATGTAATTGTAACTTTGGAATGTATTTTACATATGTATGTTGTATTGCTATAGAGATGTTATTATTCCTCTATACGGAAGTGTCGTCATTTATATTGTAAGTGTCGTAACTTATACTTGATGGGTTATTAGACCACCTTGATGGGGTCATCCCTGTATAAGTCATGTGGGTTAAAGGGTTATTAGACCACCCTAGTGGGGGTCAGCCCTGTCAGCATTATGTTATGTGGTTAAGTTATGGCCGACCTTGTAAGGTTATTAGGCAAGTCAAGTCAAGTATAAATAGAATGCGGGAGGCACTCTATTTGATCATTCACTTTCTCACACATACACTCATTGGAGAGTGGCGCACTAGTGGAGGAGGAGAAGCTACTGTTAGGAGACTATCTCTTATGCTTGGGTTTTGTATCATTGCTCTATCTATCTTTGAGGAAGTTATTGGGGTTTTTCACCTTATTGGTTTTCCCCAAGGAAACTCTATGTGTCTATTGTCTCTTGTGATTTCTTCTTGTGATTGATATGCTGTACATGTTATTCTCTCAGTAAAGATCCTAGATCATATTGAATTAATGCTAAAAAATTCACATGGTATCAGAGCTAACCTGAGAAGAAGACACTGTGTAGTTTTGGAAGCTAGGAATTCTTGTTTTTGGGTTTCTCTCCATAGATCTTTAAAGGAAGGAGGCTAGATTGAATCTCCTCAACAAGGCGCATCTTTCTGTCCAATCAAAATTCAATTATGAGCACTTTTAGTTTTGGCCCTAAAAATTAGGGTTTCCACAAAAAGTGGAATTTTCTGAAATCTGAGACCATGGCTGGATGCTCCTTAGAAAAATCGAAGCTTAGAGCTTTGGATCGAACTTTTTGGCTGGGTGAAGCTCCAGAAAAATAAAACCCTAGTTTGGGCTCCTGTCTAGTGAAGCTGGAAATCAGGGCTTCTACAAAAGTCATAATTTCTGAAAGCTAAGACCATGGATGGAAGCTCCTCTGAAAAATCAAAGCCCGGAGATGAAGATCGAACTTTTTGGTTGGGTGAAGCTCCGGGAAAATCAAACCCTAGTTTGGGGTCCTCTCTAGAGAAGCCGAAAATTAGGGCTTCTGCAAAAGTTGGAATTTCTGAAATCTAATGCCATGGATAGAAGCTCCTCTGAAAAATCGAAGTTTAGAGACCAAGATTGAACTTTTTGGATGAATGAAGCTTTGGGAAAATCAAACCCTTTCATGGTCCTCCCTAGTGAATCCGAATGTTTGAAAAGCAAATTTGAGGGGTGAAACTTTGCAGTTTTCAAATTCCGAGTATACTAGCTTGTGTTTGGGTACACAGGGTACTCCCAAAAGACCGAACACCTAGAGAAACCACTTCACAAAAATAGATCACAGATCGATACACCGATGTTTTGACGTGGTTTAAACCCTCGTGAGGGAAACACTCCACGACCCCACCCAAATAGCTTCTACGGGACAATTTATTATGCAAATAAAGAAAGTTACAAATGAGCTTCTCATAATTGATCAACTTTCCAATGACCCTCCATGCTCTTTAAATAGAGATCATGGACCAATCGGGTGTTAATCCACGGATCAAGGGTAGGTATGATCTAAGAGAAGTTGAGCCATCGGATCACTGTATGTCGAGAACATATCGTGACCATGGGATTAAGTATTTACAAATGCATACTAATGCATACTAAGAAAACACACTTTTCCTAACGGATATATTACACAAGTTGATCTTAACTAACTCCTAAGTGTCTAAATATCCTAACATCCCCCCTTAAGAACAACTTGAGATAGGATTGAAGGATTTACAAAAGTGACACTATTAGGAGAAGGAAGGAGGCATTAGATCCTAATCCCCCTTAATGACAAGTTCCTGAAATCCTAACATAGATCAAAGTTTAGAAAACTTCACTTCTGTAAGAGACTTGGTGAAGATGTCTGCAACTTGATCATCTGTAGGACAAAGGAGCACTTCAAGAACATGATCATGAATAAGATTTCTAATGAAGTGCATATGAATATCAATGTGTTTGCTGCATTGATGTAGGACTGGATCTTTGGCAAGCTTGATGGCACTTTGATTGTCACACCAAAGTGGAGTACGCTGTTGCTGTTGGAATCCAAACTCTGAAAGGATCTGTCGAAGCCATAAAGCTTCCTGATTGGAATTAATTGGGGCTCGATATTCTGCCTCTGCTGAAGAAAGAGCAAGAGCATGTTGTTTCTTACAATCCCAAGTAATAGGTCCAGATCCAAGACTAAAAACATAACCTACAGTAGACTTCCGATCATCAAGATCACCGGCCCAATCTGAATCAGTGAAACCAACCAACAAAGGTTCCCCCCCTGTACTGTAATGAATCCCGAACTGAATTGTACCTTGAATATATTGAAGTATTCTTTTAGCTACTTTCCAGTGACTTTCATGAGGTGTTTGCATATAATGGGAACACGACCAATGGCAAAGGAAAGGTCAGGATGGGAATGAGTCAAGTATAAGAGACTACCAACAAGCTGACGATACAAGGTGGCATCTACTTCAAGTGAAGGACAAGTGGTAGAAAGTTTGACTCCGGACTGGAAAGGAGAAGGGGCTGGTGTACAATCTTCCATGTGAAAGCGACGAAGAAGGTCACAAGCATACTTATACTGAGAAATAAATATTCCTTCTTTGGTTTGCAGGACTTGGAGACCAAGAAAATAATGCAAATGTCCTAAGTCTAACATTTCAAAATTTTGCTTAAGACTAGATTTCACATGGGTTATAAGCTTAGGGTCACTACTAGTAAGAATAAGGTCATCAACATATAGAACAAGTATGATGAGATGGTTTCCTACTTTATTGGTATAGACATTGGGGTCAAAATGGCATCTAGAAAAACCAGTGTCAAGGAGAAAGCTATCCATTTTGGCATACCAAGCTCTAAGAGCTTGCTTAAGGCCATATAAGGATTTCTTAAGGCGACATTCAAGGCTAGAGTTATTCTGAACATATCCAAGAGGTTGTTCCATGTAAATTTCCTCCTGTAAATCACCATGTAAGAAGGTAGACTTGACATCCATTTGATGGACCTCCCAGTTATGTAAGGCTGCAAGGGAAAGAACAAGGCAGACAGAGTTCATTTTTGTGACAGGAGCAAAGTTTTCACTGTAGTCAATCCCTTCAACATGGGAAAAAACTTTGGCAACTAACCTTGCCTTAAGTCTTTCAACACTTCCATCTGATGCATACTTAGTTCTGTAGACCCATTTACATCTGACAAGGTTTCTTCCTTTTGGAAGAGGTACAAGATCCCAAGTATCATTCGCCATTAAGGAACGATATTCTTCATCCATAGATGCATCCCAATCTGGATTTCCTGAAGCTTCTACAAAGGTTGCTGGATCATGATTCTCAAAAACTTGAGCCAAAAGAGAAGAGGCTCACTGAAACTGAGAACGTGTTCGATGTTGATCTCTAGGATCATCGACAAGATCACCAGCTGCTTCACATGTTGAATGGACCCATCGAGGAAGCACTTGTGTTGGTGCAACTGGAGGAACATGAGCAGGCAGAGGTGGATTTTCATCCTCACTATCATCATCAGAAACTTGAGTTGCAAACCTTTCAAGGAAGTTGGAAGAAGAAGAAGAAGGCACAATCATCGAATTAGGCTCGCAGGCCAAAGATTGCACAATTGCCGAGTTATGCTTGCAGGCCAAGAGATTTTCATCAAATTTAACATCTCTTCTCATGATTGCATCATGAGAATGTGGATGAAGAAGTCTATAACCTTTTACATCTTCAAAATATCCAACAAATATGCACTTTTCACTTTTAGGCTGCAATGCTTTCTGTTTTTCATCCGGAATGTGAGCCCATGCTTCACTACCAAACACACGGAAGTGACTTACATCAGGTTTAGTTTTACTCCATGCTTCTTTTGGTTGGATACCGTGTAATGCTTTAGTGGGGGTGCGATGAACTATGTAATTTGCATTATTAATGGCTTCAGCCCAAAATTGAAGACTCAGTCCCTTAGATTGGATCATACAATTAACTATTTCTTTTAAAGTGTCATTCTTCCACTCAGCTACACTATTTTGTTGTGGTGTATATGGAACAGTGTGTTGTTGTTGGATGCCTTGTTTAGTGTAGAAAGTAGTGAAATTTTTGTTAACATATTCTCCTCCATTGTCAGATCCTAACTTAATAAGTTGATGACCAAATTGTTTTTCAATAAGGGCCTTGTAGTCCAAGAACATGTTAAATACTTCGCTCTTAAGTTTTGGGAAATAAACTCAAGTACGTTTGGTGTAATCATCAATGAAAGTTAAGAATTATTTGAAACCAGAAAAGGAAGTAGATGGAAAAGGACCACACAAGTCACTATGCACAACCTCCAAGCGAACCGAGGCGTTCCAAGAGGCACGTTTGTCAAAACTGTCCCGATGATGTTTTTCGAGTACACAACTGGAAGAAACACCATCCCTGCAAGATACCATTGGAAGACCTGTCACCATATTGTCTTTACATAGTTGTTGCAATGAGCGATAATTTAAATGACCAAATCACTCATGCCAAATTTTGCTCAAGTTATCACTATGAGCAACAAAAACTAAAGGAAAAGGTGATGACCCAAAGTTGTTAAACTTGTACAACCTAGTAATATCATCAAGAATTCTGGTAGCTAGGACCTGTTGAGGATATTGAAAATCCTTGATTACAACTTGGTGAGGTGTAAACGTCATAGTTTTACCTTCACCAGAATGAGTGATTTGATAGACTGATAACAAATTGCAGGAAATTTTTGGAACACATAGTACATCACTAAAATGACCATTATCTATTGGAACTGTTCCATCTCCCACAACACTTAGAGATCTATCATCACCAACAAATATTTGTTTGGTGTTACATTCATGCATAGTAGAAACGATTGCTTGATCCTTAGCCATATGATAAGATGCTCCAGAATCAATGAGCCATTCATTTGAAATAGAAGAAGAAGATGCATTATAAGAATAACCAGAAGCACAAAGTGCATGTCCATGAGAGATAGATTCTGAAGTCGAATCTAGGCTGATGTGGTGCTTCTTCATTGCTGCTTCCAAGGCTGCCATCTTCTTGAAACACTTAGACTCATCATGATTATCTTTCCCGCAATTGTTGCAATGACGCTTAGTCTTCTTTCCTTTTGTCTTGGATCCTATGTCATTTTTTAAAGAAGGAGCTGATTGAGAGGGTTTGGGACCCTTGTTTGACTTATTATTGTGAAAATTTTATTTCTTGGGAGGCTTGGAATTTTTTTCTGTTGGGACAATAAGGCTTTCCCAGATGTATCTGCATTGTTGATTATTCTAAGATGGATGAGTTTATCTTGTTCTCTGATCAAGGAATCACAAAAGGATTCAAGACTAGGCTCTTGATAGCTAGCTGCATTCAAGGATTTTTTCATGGAGTAAAATGTAGATACAAAAACAAAATATGTAGGTCCATGTTTTGAAAGAATATGATAAATGCATTGTTTGTCTTCCCTCTTAATCTTACATTCTGCACATAAGAGTTTAAGAGTTTTGTACTTAGATAAATAATCTTGAATGCATGAAAAATCACTTGGATTTAAAGAAATCAACTCCTTTTCGAGTTGGTGACCTCGAATTTCATTGTGTTTACCAAACAAAGATTCCAACTTGTCCCAAATAGCATCAGGTTCATCAATTCTAGATATGTGGAATCACAAATCAGTAGATATTGACATCCCAATCAATCCACGAGCTTTGTCACATCTATTTTCCCATTTTATTTTCTTGTCATCATCAATGGGTTTTGTTTCTTTCCCTGAGATAATTCTGAAAATTCCTCTACTTCGTAGAACATCCTCCATACAAGATTTCCATGAGAAATAGTTGGTAATGGTAAGTAGAATATCATAAGGGGAGGCCATATTTGTAAAGTAATGGCTGTAAAAACAGAAACCAATAGTCTGGATGTTGTGATGCACCTGCAACAATTAATTAATACGAATATGCGAAATAGCAGAAATGACAGAACTCAGAATCACTTTTATATTGATCACAGGCCACTTCGAGGGGGCAACCTCCTATGAGCAAGCTCAATACAAATAACTTCACAGTGCCTTCATAGGTCTCAACACACACTTATATACTAAGTCTAGGCGCCAATACTATGGGTCAAACCATGGGCCACTACAAACTATGGATCAACAATACTACGAGCGACTTACAAAGCATATGCGCCAACAATAATAACACAAACTATTGATCAACAAATACTATGGGATGACTTACAAAGCATATGCGTCCAACAACAACATACTAACAAAGTAAAGACATGGGTTCCTAAACATCCCCTCCCCCTTAAAAAAAGCTTTGTCCTCAAAGCTTTAGATGTGGAAATTGTTGTTGAATCTGAAGGAGTGGTTCCCATGTAGCATCCTCTGGCTGCATGCCATGCCACTGAATTAAGACCTCTGTGATAGAGCAAGAGAGAAGCTGACGCGTGCACCGATTGAGGATGGCCTCTGGCTCCAAAAGGATGGATCCTTCATTATCCAGTTCGGGTAAAATTGTTTGTCCACTGATGTTGGTGCCAAGAAATTTCTTCAGACAAGAGACATGAAAGACTGGATAAATGCGGGAAGAAGGAGGAAGTTCCAATTTATAAGCAACGGACCCAATTTTCTTAAGAATCTGATATGGCCCATAGAAATTTGGAGCGAGCTTATGATGCCCTTTGAGTTTCAAGGAGGATTGTTTGTATGGCTGGAGACGAAGAAAAACCATATCGTCGACTTGAAAAGTGCGCTCAGAATGGTGCTTATTAGCTTGTTGCTTCATGCGATTTCTTGCCATGTGAATATTGTTCCGCAAAATGCGAAGAATCTGATCACGGTTTCGAAGGAACGTGTCAGCTTCCTGAACTGGTGAACTGGTGGGGGTGTATGGAAGAAGAGCTAGAGGTGCCTGACCATAGACTGCTTCATATGGGGTCATTTTAGAGGCAGTGTGGTAAGAGGTATTGTACCACCATTCAGCGAGAGGGAGTCACTTTTCCCACTGATGTTGTTGTTCCGAGGTGAAGCAACGAAGATAAGTTTCCAAGCATTTATTGATAATTTCAGTCTGACCATCTATTTGTGGGTGATACCCTGAACTCATCTTCAGTTTGGTGCCAGTGTGGCGAAATAGTTCTGTCCAAAAATGACTGGTGAAAGTCGCATCACGATCCGAGACAATGGAAGAAGGGATGCCATGAAGACGAAAGATCTGGTCCAGGAAAATTTGAGCGACGGAGGAGGCTGTATAGGGATGGATGAGAGCACAAAAATGACTATATTTGGAGAGGTGATCAACCACAACGAGAATCACTGTCTTCCCGCCAGATTTAGGGAGCCCTTCAATGAAATCCATAGAAATATTTGTCCAAATCCTTGTAGGTATGGGAAAGGGTTCAAGCAATCCTGGAAGGAGTGTTGTTTCACCCTTATTGCACTGGCAGGTATCACATTCGGCCACCATCTGTTGAATTGTCCTTTTCATGCCCTGCCAAAAGAAGTTATGCTGTGCTCGTTCATACATTTTGAGGAACCCAGAATGCCCTGTCGATGGAGAAGCATGGAGTTCATAGAAGACAGCCTGTTGAAGATCTGTGCTCTGGGGAAGCACCAAACGACCCTTATACAGTAGAGAAGCACCATCCCAAGAGTAATATGGTACAGCAGAAGGGTTGTTGGTCAAGCGTTGGATTATTTGAGATAAGGAAGAGTCATTGACATAACCCTATTGAACAGATTGCAACCAATTTGGAATAGGCATAGAAATAGCTGAAAGAGAACCTTGGGCATCAAATGTGCGAGAAAGAGCATCTGCCACAATATTGTCTTTACCCTTCTTGTAAGTGATCTCATAGTCATAACCCATGAGTTTGCTAACCCATTTCTGTTGTGCCGGGGAGGAGACACGCTGGTCCAAGAAATATTTCAGACTCTGGTGATCAGTCTTGATGCAGAAATGATTCCCTAATAGGTATGGGCGCCACTTCTGTACTGCATGCAAAATAGCCATCATTTCCTTCTCATAGGTAGAGGCAGCTAAATTCTTACCTGAAAGGGCTTTGCTGGTGAACACAATGGGGTGTTTATCTTGAAGGAGAACAACACCAAGTCCATTGCCGCAAGCATCACTCTCAATAGTGAAGGGCTTGGAAAAATTGGGCATAGCTAGCATAGGTGTAGTACACATAGCTTGTTTTAGTTTGTCAAATGCACACTGAGCAGCAGGTGTCCATGTAAAAGCATCCTTTTTCAATAGAGCAGTTAATGGAGCTGCAATCTTCCCATAATCCTTGACAAACTTGCGGTAGTAGCTAGTCAACCCCAAAAAACAACGAAGGCTCTTGAGTGTCTGAGGATATGACCAATTGTTCATGGCATCGATTTTGTTAGGATCCACACGAACCCCTTGTGCTGAGATAATGTGCCCGAGATACTCAACTTACTTCTGTCCAAAAACACATTTAGACAGCTTGGCATGGAGATGATGGTCAGAGAAAAGTTGCATGACAAGATCCAGATGCTAGAGATGTTCATCCCATGTTTTACTATAGATGAGGATATCATCAAAGAATACTAGAATGAATTTCCACAAGTAGGTTCGAAATATTTTATTCATTAAGGCCTGGAATGTGGAAGGAGCATTAGTGAGGCCAAAGGGCATGACCAAAAACTCATAATGGACATCATGTGTGCGGAAAGCTGTTTTAGGGATATCATCCTCATGAACCCGAATTTGATGATACCCATAACGAAGATCCAACTTGGAGAAAAAATGAGCCCCATGAAGCTCATCAAGAAGCTCATCAACAACAGGAATTGGAAACTTATCCTTGATGGTGAGGTGATTAAGTGCTCGGAAGTCAATGCAAAGGCGCCATGACCCATCTTTTTTGCGGACAAGAATAACTGGAGAAGAAAAGGAACTAGTGCTTGGGTGAATAATACCTTGCTTCAATAAGTCCCGAACAAGCATTTCAATCTCTGTTTTTTGGTGAAATGGGTAGCGATAGGGCTTGAGGTTGGGAGGAACACTACCAGGAAGGAGCTGAATATGATGGTCTTCTGGCCTGGAAGGTGGCAATCCCACTGGTTCAGTAAAGACACCTGTATATCGATCCAGAATTTGTTGTAGATCCAAAGGAGTAGTGGAGACTGCTGATGGTTGCATCTGAATGGAATGGATCTGAGCAATGACACCATGTGAATTATTCTTGAGGATGTTTTCCATGCGGTGTGAATTGATGATGCTAAGAGAACCTAGTTGTAATCCTGTCAATGTGTGTTTTTGTCCATTGAGGGAAAACTGCATCCAAAGTTTAGCAAAATCCTATAAGATAGGGCCAAGTGTGAGTAGCCATTGAGCGCCCAAAACCACATCACATCTACCTAAGGGAAATGGAAACATGTCAGAGCACAAGGTATAATCTCCCATAGAGATACACACATTTCGACACTTCCCTTTGCAAGGTAAGGTGCCCCCATTGGCAACCATGACTTCAAAGTTGGAGCAAGGATGGATAAAACAATCAGCTTGTTTGGCGATCCGAGGGTCAAGGAAATTATGGGTGCTACCAGAATCAATGAGTATTGTAAGAAGAAGCTTCTTGAAGTAACCCCTCACACACATTGTTTAGGGGGTGGTGATTTCATCTAAAGCATGGAGAGATATCTCTGGCTGGTCATCCTGAGACGGAGGGTCAATAGGCGGTTCCTGAATGTTGACCGGAGCATCCAGTGTTTCTGGATCTTCGTCACCAATTTCAGAGGTAGGCGGAGACTCCACATCCAAGAGATAGAGCTTTTGTTGAACACATCTATGTCCCCGAGTGAATTTCTCATCACAAATATAGCAAAGCCCCTTTTCTCTATGTACTTGCATCTCTGTTTCAGACAAACGCTTGATAGGAGTCGGTCGAGGAGCCTGCGGTATAGGTGGTCGCTGAGAGCCCATATTTCGGAAGGGAACAAAAGTGGGCTTTGAGCGTTGTTGGGCTGCAATCTTGTCTTCTGCCAACTTAGCCAACCCTAGGGATTCCGTCATTGTGGTGAGACAGAACATTTTGACATCAGAGCAGATGGCATCCTTTAGACCACTGATAAAACAACTCTGGTAAAAGTCATCAGACAATCCTTCGGTGTGGTTGGTTAGGTTCTCAAATTCAGTTTGATACTCTCTCACATTGCCAATTTGGCGAAGTTTAGTGAGGGATCCGGTGAAGTCATCAAAAGCACTAGGACCAAATCGTTGCAAAAGGAGCTAGAAAAAGTCTGACCATTTGGGTTTTGGATGAGCCTTGATGTACCAACGGTACCATCGAAGAGCTTCCTGTTCCAAGTGAAAGGATGCCAACGAAACTTTGTTGACATCAAAAGTATTATGTAGACTGAAATACTGTTCTGCACGATAGATCCATCCAGTTGGATCAGTACCATTGAAGCGAGGAAAATCAAGCTTCGGACCATGGAAATTGCTGGAAGAAGAGAACCCATTGTCTGATGAAGACTCGGACTGCCGTTTGTTGTTCATAGCTGAATGTTCAAGATGGAGGCCGAGAAATTTTTCATCCAAATCCTGGAGTTTGGCTTGGATGGCTGCAAGTGCTTCTTCCATGGTTTTTGCTCCTACACGGGTGACAACCATAACCAGGAGTTTTTTTTTTTTTTTTTTTGACTGGGTAGGAAAACAAAAACAGAAACTACTTCAGTAAGGGAAAATCTAGACTCGGGAAAAAATATGAAGGGTAATTGGGGTTTGACTAGGTGTTGGACACTGTCGACTAGACAGGGAAGCAAAAATGAGGATTTTAGAAGCGGGGTGAAAGAATGGGAAAATTTGGCAGAGGGGGATGAAGAAGCAGAATTCAGAAAGGAACTCTATGGTAAAATTTGAAGGTGATTGGGTGAAATCTGAGGAAGTTATGGCAAACCCTAAAAATAGACAAATGTGGGATTTCGGGCTTTGGGAAGGGGAATTGGGGATAGGGTCCTCAGGAATGAAATATGCAGAATGGGATGACAGGGGTTCCCCAAAAATTTCAAGGGAAACAGAGTGAAAAAAAGGGAGATATGGACAAAAAGCTGTTTTTTTTTTTTTTTTCCAGATTGGAGCAGCTACGGATTGGAAGGGATCTGGAAGCAAAATGGATCTGAAATGGCGCAGTAGTGATCGACAATAGTTCAGCTGAAAGTAGATATGGACCCTGGGTATGTGCGTCTGCCTAACAGTTCAGGGGTTTCACTCGGCCACCAATGCTGTCTGACGGCTTGCGTATTGGGGCAGTACCCCTCACTCCACGGCTCAGGTAAAACTGATAACCGCTTTGCCACAAACGACAGCTCTTGGTTTACTTCACGGGTGAGAACTAGTCAATTAGGTAGGGGTCGTTGCCCTTTTCGCTGGCAGGTCCTCTCAATGAGCCAGCTACTTCGGGGTTCCTGTGGTACTCCTCACAATGAGTTTTAGGGATTATGCCCAAGTACTTCCCACAGTTAAGCGGATAGGGATTATTCCCAAATCCGAACCTGCAACAAATGCGAAAAAAAAATTGGTAGAAATTTCACCCAGCGAGCCCAAGAAAGTGCTTTGATACCAGATGTGATGCACCTGCAACAATTAATTAATACGAATATGCGAAATAGCAGAAATGACAGAACTCAGAATCACTTTTATATTGATCACAAACCACTTTGAGGGGGCAACCTCCTATGAGCAAGCTCAATACAAATAACTTCACGGTGCCTTCATAGGTCTCAACACACACTTATATACTAAGTCTAGGCACCAATACTATGGGTCAAAACCATGGGCCACTACAAACTATGGATCAACAATACTACGGGCGACTTACAAAGCATATGCGCCAACAACAATAACACAACCTATTTATCAACAAATACTAGGGCATGACTTGCAAAGCATATGCATCCAAAAACAACATACTAACAAAGTAAAGACATGGGTTCCTAACAGATGCGAAGAGCTAAAAAAAATAGGCAGTTAAAAAAAAAAACGCCACTGAAAACTGACTCCGTATGATGAAGTTATGCTCGATCGAAGAAAAAGTTGAAGATGTCCCCAATAGTGACGTGGTAGATAGAGAATGACCAGCTAAAAAAAAGAACCCCCATCTTCTCAAGATGAACCTTTGACAATCACTTTACAAGAAAGTTGCTTTAAGTGAATCACTTTTATAAAATAAGTGATTTCACTTTTACAATGATGTTACTTTAAATATTGCAACAATAGAAAAGCACTCAAGTGACTCACTTTTAATTTTTATGATTTAAGTGAGATGCACGTTTACAATAAAGTAACTTGAAAATAGAAATTGCATGCACTTTTTCTTTTAAAAGTAACTTCCTAAGACTTGAACTCAAGACCTATTAAGGAATAAAGCAACTTTGAACCAAGTGAGCTAGATTAAAAGGTATGTAAAATATGGGAATGAGGAAGGGGGCTTTTTTTTTACTCTTCTTGCTTGGTTTCCGTGCTTGCCTTTTTCTTGCAAAAACACACCACAAACCGAAACCAAAAAAACATTTCCAGACATTTGGGGTTAGATTTTGTTAGCTTGCCCAGAAAGTCTACATTTTCTCTCTGTTTTTTATTTGTCGAGAACGCTCAAGGTGCACGGCAAAGAGCATACGCAGCCGAGAAAAACCCTTTCCCTTTCTATTTCCGATTTGCTGAGATCGCATAAGGTGCACAACGAAGAACATATGCAGACAGAGAAAACAACAATATGAAACAAAAAATATAATAATAAAACTTGTAAAATATGAGATATTTTTCTTCTTAAAAAAAAAAAAAAAAGCATCACTGTAACATTATACCTTCAGATCTGATGAAATACGCGTTTCTGAAGCAACCGGGAACCATTTTTATTAAATCAAAACAATTTCCCAATGGAAACGGTGCTCCGGACGAAATGGAATTCCTCCCACAGCCCAGAAATGCATAGAAATACTAAAACCAAAAATCTTTTCAAGTTTCAGCAACAACAGTTCAAGATCTAGATCATAACGGGAAGCAGCTCTTCATAAAAGCTCTGATACCATGTTCGGGTACACAGGGTACTCCCAAAATACCAAACACCCAGAGAAACCACTCCACACAAATAGATCATAGATCGATACACATATGTTTTGACATGGTTTAAACCCTCGTGAGGGAAACACTCCACGACCCCGCCCAAATAGCTTCTACGGGACAATTTATTATGCAAAGAAAGAAAGTTACAAATGAGGTTCTCATAATTAATCAACTTTCCAATGACCCTCCATGCTCTTTAAATAGAGATCATGAACCAATCAGGTGTTAAGCCACGGATCAAGGCTAGGTATGATCTAAGAGAAGTTGAGCCGTCGGATCACTCTATGTCGAGAACATATCATGACCGTCAGATTAAGTATTTACAAATGCATACTAAGAAAACACACTTTTCCTAACAGATATATTACACAAGTTGATCTTAACTAACTCCTAAGTGTCTAAATATCCTAATAGCTTGATCATCTCATCAAGGCACATCTTTCTATCCTTTCAGAAGTTTGAAATTCAAAGTTTGAATTTTTTGGGTTTCTCTGACAAACCCTAATCCAGCTCTCTGCAAATCAAGTGGTAAGACCTAAATCTTTTCTATTTCATTTGAAGTACTCTTTAAGATGTCTCACCACACCAAGCTTGAGGATAAGCTTGAAAGGTCTGATAACTTCCGAGCATGGAAGTATAGGATTGGGTTAATTCTAGAAGAGAGTGAGTTGGACACCTACATAAGTAAAGGGGTTCCTGTCCTAGAGGGAGAAGAGACTAAGGCCTCACACAAGAGGAACTTAGTCAAGGCTAAAAGGATCATTTCTGATTCTATCAAAAACCATCTCAAGCCACATGTGTCATCTCTGAAGACACCTAAGGAGATGTTTGATTCCTTGACCAAGCTATTTGAAGGGAAGAATATAAATCAGAAGATGACCTTGAGGAATCAATTGAAGAATATCAAGTTCCAGAATGCGGAGACCATGCAGTCTTATTCCTCAAGAGTCTCCTAGATTAAAGAACAACTTGAAGCTGTGGGAGAAGTGATAGAGAATGGAGAAGTGGTAATGACCACTTTTAATGGCCTTCCTAGGTCATGGGATTCCTTCATCCAAGGAATTTGTGCTAGGTAGAAACTTATCTCTTTCAGTAAGTTGTGGGAAGAATGCTCACAAAAAGAAGCTTAGATTCTAGCTCGAGAAGAGAAGATGGGGAATGAAGATCAAGCTCATACAACACATATGAAGAAGAGGACACGTTTCCTCAGATTGTCCTAAGAACAAAAGGAACAACAACAACTACTACTATAAGCGATCTGACAGGTATGACTTACAGGCATGTTTTGAAATCTGTTCATGATTAAGTTTATAATATGATTGTCCTCATGTTATTGAGTTTAGTAACAATCTTGTTTAATTTTAGACTTGTCTTATCACCCTAGTAAAAGTATGAATGCATGATAGAAGACATTCATGGATTAGGGCTATGACACTTATTATTGTATTATGTTTGTACTAATGCACTGTGGTGTTGTATGAGGAGAATGTTATCCACTAACATGAAAGGTACAAATCAATCTCTAGATCAAGAGCATGATGACATGAAGATAAAGACTCATCCATAGTCATGGATTACATAGAGGTATGTATAATTTGGTTCTACAATGGTTAAATTATGAGTTATGCAGGTCATTGAAGAGAACAAGAAAGCATTGCTAGACATAACTAGCAAATATGATGACTAGGTATGTTTTTCCTATATCAAGTTAGAATCCTAGCCTATGTAAGGACCTTATACTTTTGTATGATTGATAATAATTACTCATGAAGTTACAAGTTTGATTAATCTAGGGTTTATGCATATTATGTTCGTTGCTTTGATTAATGATATGACTAACCAGAAAAGTCCTATATAAAACTTGAATACTAGTGCTTATTATCTGTGTTTGAAATGATCATGACTATACATGTTTAAGATTATTGTGTTTTGATAGTATTAAGATTATACTAATGAATGTATGATTATGTATGAGATCTCGAGGATAGCATAATGATGATACTAGTAAGCATGCATAGTAATCGAGGATGGATATAAGTTCAAGGATAGGTAATCCAAGAAGCAAAGATCAAGAGAGAGCACACTCCAGTAGTTCCTACAAGGAAACAAAGATTGAGAGGGATTCCACCCAACAAACAAACAAAGATAACTGTTTGAATTATCATTTCTTGTATATTTGATTGTTTAAATAATATTGTTCAATGATGTACATACTTATGTTCCTAAATTTAGGTTGTGTTTTATACATATAGATAAATTGAATTAATGAACAATATAATAGTAATATGCATGTAATGGGTAAGTGGCCTATGGCACTGTACAACATTCCATTGCTACTTATCTAGAATAAAATCTCTTTGCTGACATGTTGGGAGTAGTGCAAACTCTTAACAATGTTCTGGTAGAGATTGGAAGACATCTAGAAAGTTACGGGATATGGATAAATGTTGTATTGAAGGATTGGCTAAATTAATTGCATGACTGTATGACATATTTATTTATGTGTAAGAATTTGTTCTGAAAACTATGAGATGTTTCTAATCATGCAATTTAACTTGTCTTGTAGGAAAGATCGTATACCATCACCTACAAAAGAAGGACTACACCATTTACTCCGGCAATAAAGTTATCTATTGAAGATTCTGAAGTTCCCAAGATCCGGGATGAAGTAATGATCGAAGAGTACCAGTCGATCATGAAGAATGATGTTTGGGATGTGGTCCCAAGACCTGAAGGGAAGTCTGTTGTGACTTCCAAGTAAATCTATAAGATCAAGTATGCTGCAGTTGGTAGCATAGAGAAATACAAAGTGAGATTTGTAGCTCGTGGATTCTCCCAGAAAGTGGGAGTAGACTATGAAGAGACTTTTTCTCCTGTAGCCAGATACACTTCCATCATATCAGTACTTGCCCTGGATATAGTGATGAAATGGAAGATACACCAGATGGATGTCAAGACAGCTTTCTTGAATGGTGTAGTCGAAGAGGAAGTGTATGTGGAGCAGCCACTTGGTTTTGAGACACATGACAGGGTGTGATATGTATGTAGGTTGAAGAAAGCCTTGTATGGCTTGAAGCAAGCTCCTAGGACTTCGTATGGTAGGATAGACAGCTTTCTATCCAGTTTGGGCTTTACCAAGAGTAAAGTAGATTTGAACCTTCACTTCAAGGTTGAGGAAGGCACTCTTGTGATACTCTTATTGTATGTGGATTACCTGTTTGTAACGGGACATGATAGATTGATTGCCGACACGAAGAGGACGCTTTCTTCCGAGTTCGAGATGAAGGACTTGGGTATGATACACTATTTTCAAGGCATGGAGGTGTGGCAGAGTGTAGATGGGATATTCCTTGGACAAGGGAAGTATGCAGTAGAGATCCTTCGAGATGATGGACTCCAAGTCCATGGCCACACCCATGGCATCGAACCTGAAGCTTCTATGTGATGCTTCATATGATCCAGTTGATGTCAAGGTGTATCGTCAGATGATTCGGTCCTTGATGTACATGACGAACACTAGACTAGATATTTGCTTTGCGGTGGACATATTGAGCCAGGTCTTGATGGATCCTAGAGATGCTCACCTGGTTGTTGTTCTAAGGTACCTGAAGGGTACAATTGATTATGGGCTCAAGTATGATGTGAATCAAAAGTTTAACCTGCATGGTTATGTTGATTCAGACTGGGCAGGTAGTGCTGCAGATAGGAAGAGCACATCTGGGTGCTGCTTCAATATGGGATTGGGTGTGATCTCTTGGTTTAGCAGGAAGCAGTCCTGCGTAGCACTGAGTACAGCCGAGGAAGAGTATGTTGCATCTTGTTCGAGTAGTTGTGAGGCAGTATGGCTACGGAAGCTACTGTCTGAGTTATTTGATCTCTCGTTGGAGGCTACTGGTATCTTTTGTGACAACCAGAGTTGTGCGAAGCTATCTGAGAACCCATTGTTCCACGATAGGTCGAAGCACATTGAGATCAAATATCACTATATCAGGGATATGGTGCAGAGAGGAGTCGTGAAGCTCCTGTATATTGCGACAAATGAGCAGGTTGTGGATGTGTGGACACAACCATTAGCCAGAGTGAAGTTTGAGTACTTCAGAGAGAGGCTTGGTGTTCTTTGGATTGAAGATAATTCAAGGAAGAAGTGATGGACACATTTGGAGGATCCATTCCAAGCATGGTGAGAGGAGGATCCTTCCCATGGCCATGGATGTAAGCGTTGGATGATGAGCATCAGAATGATGCTCCAGTTACTGCTTTTTATGCATCAGTTAGATGTCTTGTATGATCAGCTGGATCATGTATTTGTATGCATCAGTTGGATCATGTATTTGTATACGCATCATGTTGGATGCTTGATATGATCAGTTGGATCATGTAGTTGTGTATGTATCAGATGGTTACATTGTGTGATCAAGTGACTCATCTATTTGTATATGTATCAGGAGGATACATTGTATGATCAGGTAGATCATGTATAATGATATGTATCAGGTAGATACTTGGTATGCATCAGGTGGATGCATTGTATGATCAGGATGATCATGGATGATGAGCTTCAGGATGTTGCTCCAGTTGATATGCATCAGGATGATGCTATGATGATGATCAGGATGATCATGTGATGATGTACATCAGAATGATGTATGGTGAGTATCAGGTTAATACTCTGTGGCCGTGGACAGGTTGTACAGATGAGCATATAAGTTGACCTAGGAGATCTTGTCGGTCGTGCTGCGGCACATAAAGGATCCTATGATACTCTTTCGAGGCATCGCTTTGGGAGGACATATAAGTAGACCTGGAAGATCTGATACGTTGAGCAATATGCTCATAATCAGTTTTGGGATTCTCTTTCGAGGCTTTGGCCTATGGAATATAATTAGACCTAAGAGATCCGATAGGTTGAGCTGTATGCTCGTAATTAGTCCTGGGATGCTCTTTCGAGGATTTTCCATGACCACATGTAAGTAGACCTAGGAGATCCGATAGGTTGACAAGTACACTCGTAATCAGTCTTGGGATACTCTTTCGAGGCATTGTGGTGACCACATGTAAGTAGACCTGAGAGATCTTGTCGATCGTGATTCGGCACATAAAGGATCCTGGGATACTCTTTCGAGGCATTATGGTGGGGGTTAGATATAAGTAGACCTGGGAGATCTTGCCGGTTGTGCTTCGGCACATAAATGGTCCTGGGATACTCTTTCGAGGCATTGTGACGCATGTAATAAGTCCTGAGGATTCCATAGTATGGGCAGTGATGATTAAGACCTGCAAATGGTGGGCCTACATCAAGCATGAAAAATGGATGGCTGTGTAGAACTTCCTATGATGAGTAGATTGGAGATTGATTCAAATAGCAGTAGCAACGACGATGACGATGATCCAGTGATGATGATCTAGAGAAGAAGACTTGTGCTAGCAGATCTGTGTTGAGAAAATACATTCCTAGTTAAGAGAGAGTGTTGATGTAATTGTAAATTCGGAATGTATTTTACATATGTATATTGTATTCCTATAGAGATCTTATTATTACTCTCTATGGAAGTGTCGTCATTTATATTGTAAGTATCCTAACTTATACTTGATGGGTTATTAGACCACCTTGATGGGGTCGGCCCTGTATAAGTCATGTGGTTTAAAGGTTTATTACACCACCCTAGTGGGGGTCGGCCCTGTTAGCATTATGTTATGTGGTTAAGTTAAGGCCAACCTTGTCAGGTTATTAGGCAAGTCAAGTCAAGTATAAAGAGAGTGCGGGAGGCACTCTATTTGATCATTCACTTTCACACTCATATAGTCATTGGAGAGTGGTGCACTAGTGGAGGAGGAGAAGCTGCTGCTAGGAGACTATCTCTTATGCTTGGGTTTTGTATCATTGTTCTATCTATCTCTAAGGAAGTTATTGGGGTTTTTCACCTTATTAGTTTTCCACAAGGAAACTTTATTTGTCTATTGTCTCTTGTGATTGCTTCTTGTGATTGATATGTTGTACATGTTATTCTCTTAGTAAAGATCCTAGATCATATTGAATTAATGCTCAAAAATTAACATGCATTAGTGACAAAACCACACCGGTACATTAATTCCAATATGTCGCACCGGTAACAAAGAATCGAAATACTAAAATTGGATTTTTTTCTTTTTTGTAAAATAATAAAAAATGATGCGTTATAGTAAATTTGGTGTGTTACAATAACTACAATTCACCAGGAACAGAGAACTGAGACATGAAAAATGACTTTTGCGTTTTTATAAAATAATTAAAAATGATGCGACACAGGGAAAATTTGGTGCATTATTTAGATGAACGCACTGATGCGTTCCCATAATACAAATGCACCGATTTTGACACATGCTTTTTTAATTTAAAAAAAAAACTTAACAAGGCCGACATGGTTATGGATTCCACCAAGAAAGTGGACCCATATCACCCTACACTTTCTTTATATAATCACAATCTCAGTAAATCCAAAATCCCTAAAAGGTGGAATGGTAATTCTATATAACAATAGAGGGATTTAAACACCAATGAAGAATTTTGAGGCACCATTAAACGAAAAGAAGCAGGGAGAAAGTAATGGTTGTAGCATTGAAGGTAAGTATGAAGTTTCTTTTTTTAAATCTAGTTAAACTCTAAATAAGGTTATAAGATTTATAGTAATATTTACATGCTTAAAATTTGTGTCATGCAGGGTTTGTTTCGATTCATCATACCTAAGAAATTTTGACCCTTAGAACTCCTTCCACGCAAGTCTCTCTTCGAGAAATCTCCCCTGAAAATTTGGGCAAAACAGTGAGTTATTGTTTAGGTTTTTTTATTTTAAAGACTATTTAGATTTACTTTTCGAGCTTAAAATTGCCGCCCTTTTTTTAATTTGGGGAAAAAAGGTTTCATGCGGTTATTTTAAATTTTGATTTTCGACATTTCTGGTGCGTATTTTGTTAAGTCACATCAATGCATACATATGTTAAACACACCATATTTAAAACTCATACGACGGTGTGTGTAATGGTTTTCCACATCGGTACGCTTATATATAGTAAACGCACTAGAATTAATTATTTTGTGAAAATGCATGACATAGAAATATCCGCTACCAAATGTAGCATATGTTTTCCATCGTCAGGGATTTTGCAGATATACTTTAAATTATGGCGTGTTTACATTTGTTATGCACCGGTGAATCTAGTTTGTGTTAGCGCACCAATCCGTTTACATGTGAATGAGTGAACCGATTTATTTTTTTAATTCTATGTTTTTATGTGTCCACTTAAAATTATATATTCATACCAAATGTCCTTTTACTATTTAACCACACCAATTACAATATTTCATAGTATATATATGTTGATTGTTGATTTGGATCAAATGCAGGGAGAAAATTGTGTAGTATGAAATGGCCAATTCTTCATATTCGATCTCGTACAATCATGTTCAAAGTTTGACGAGTTCTTCCATTCCATCCCCGGTAAGTTCAGGTTTAATTTATTTTCTGACTACTTATATGAATTTTGTTACTTATCCACGTGAATGTAAATATCGATTTATTATATATCGCAGGGTCATGATTCAGGTTCGAGTTCAGATGCACAAGATACTCCACCAGTTTCAAAATGTCGTAAGCTATTATCAGGAGCAAGTCACCACAAGCAATTTGAAGATGAAAATGGGAAACCACTTTACCCTACCAATTGTAACATTCCATCTTCAAGCCACAATATTCCTAGTTCATCGATGCTAATTCATCGTGATATTGAACTCTTTTATGACACCCCGGTAGTTTGTGGTTATTCAAAATATCAATGGTTGAAGGAGAACCCTCACCATGTCACACTCACCCATTACACCAATGATAGATTACCTAATGTCGATGGTCTAATTCCCCCTATTACTGTGAAAAATCTAATAGGTGATATAGAAAAGACACGCAGGAATACTTCCTTATGTTCATTTTTTAAAAAATTGGAAGCCAAAACAACTATGTCTCATCCTAAATTGATGAACCCCTTGGATTATGTTCAGTGATCTAAAATTTCTAGTGATCCAAGTATGATATGAATTCCACCCAACCCATCTCTACTAGAAGATCCAAAAAGGTGCATGAGTTGAGAGAAAAAATGTTGAAGTACACACCGAGGTCCGTCCCATTGTTGGAGAGTATCAATTACTTCTCCCTTCCTATGAATATGCAAAGTAAATATCAAACTTCTTACAACCACTCTTTATATGGCGCTTGGACGTCCTCTCTACCTGTTCCTGATGTTGGAACCAAATTATCCTTATGTGGTAATCATTTTATGATTACCAAGTCTGATATAGATGCTACAAATCTTGGGTTGTTTATCCCTCCACATCTACTTGTTCCTCCCAAACAGTTGGTAGCAATTTGTTAAGACCTAAATATTGGCACGTTACACCTTATGTAGTAGCACATTACCTCTTTATTATGGTGCATTACACATTATTGATATCGGATTGGGTCTATTAGTGGGTGTATTAGTTGTTATTGTACCTGTTTGTATCCTATATATAGGAAGGATACCTTTTCATTTTAGTCATCATTGTATCTTGTCTTGCCTTTTGTACTTAGTACATTGTGTAAGGAGGTTCCTCCCTTGAAGAGGATTGTTATTCAATTCAATTCTTCATTATTAAGTCATGGATTACTTTCTTTTGGTCTATTTATGTTGTTTTTATGCTATATCTGGTACTTGGTTGCATATGTTGGCACGAGATAAGTCCGCAGGAAGTGCGGAAGCCGACAGGTGCACAAGGTACTATCCGCGAAAGAAGCACCATTTGCGGAGTTCGAGGAAGCGCTATAATAGTTAAATTAGTTAGAATTGGTCATGTGAACCATTTTGTAACCACATAGTAGCATATAAATAGAGTAGGATTGTACGCCTAAGGGCATCAATCTAGTTTTGAGCAATCTCTCCATCATTTTGATCTACTTTGTATCCGCGACATGGTGTATTGACTGTTTCTGCGAGGTTCATTCCGTGGGGTTTTAATGAATGCATGAGGATGTTCGATTATGGTTTTATTTATGCCTCTGTCTTTATACAATAATGAATATGAATGTTTGCAACATGTTAGTACTCGGTGAGTTCAATGATTACTGTTGATGCGAATAAGTAGGTTGAATATGTTGTTGCGAATGTCTACTATATGTTGAACCTGCAAATGATCTAATGTGCGAATGATAAATCGGTAGTATGATGCGAAGGACATAACCTTTTGTTTTTACAATAGTGATATACAGGAGAAAGAATATCCTCAACTCCACTGCAGAAACTTGGTTCCCACAACCCCCTTATCCATCTCGGGTGAGACTACACTTACTTCGCAGGTGTTGCTGGAAAGGGTTACACCTTTCCGGGCTGGTGTGTAAGGGAGTTTGGGTTGGAATTTGTTGGAGACAGTGCGAAGTGAACTCCTGTTGAGAGACGTTGCGTCAACAAATGGTTCCGTTGCCGGGACCTTGAGGAATAAAAGAAGAGGATATGCTGTGGCATTCGACGAAACCAGAGATCCAAGAGTGGTTTGATAAGAAGGAAGGGGAATTCGCAGAAGGCAAAAAGAGAGACCCTAAACAGATAGCAACCGGTTTCTTGCAAAAATACATTTATTTGGATATCCATGAGATATTCTGCTGTGAATTCCTAGTGTTGTTGCATGAGTGGATAGTGCAGCTGACGTTCTGAAAGAATCACTGCCAGAAGACTGAACCTGATTGTTGGACCCCAGAGATGATCCAACAGCTGAAGCAAGTTGATAACAAAGTATCACGGGTTGTTGATTTTTGGGGGATAGTATCCTCAATGGATACGTGACTAAGTTCGTAGTAGACACTATCAAGTCATATAGTAAGGAAGAGAGGAATTTCTTCAAGGGACCGAGAGGAAGGTTCTTTGCATTGTTAAAACTGTGGATTAAGATGCTTATCTGTGAAAAAGGGAATATTGAGGATGTCTTCTGATGAGTAGAAAAATCAGTGTGCAGAGGTTGAGGGTATCGCGTGAATGCGGATCTGACAGAAAGACGTGGGGTATATGGACATAAGTGACGATGAGTATATAAGGGAGGATTATGAAGAGTGTGGTACCTTGAGGAGTGGAGCGATATTCCGGCATCTTGAGAAGAAGAGGAGGACAGAGAGAGAGTCTTCTGAGAGGACCATAATGAAGGATTGCGAAACAGGACCACAAGGGAGGAAGCGAACTTATTGCGAAGGAGACATTGACCAGGATACCGCAAAAGTAGAAGAAGGATAGATCGTAAGTTGAAACATACCTTCAACCCCGATCACTACTCCAAATTTAATAGGAAGAAATACAAACTACTCACAGAGTTTCCCTACATGTAGTGGTAAGACTAGCACTTCAGTAAACAATAGTAGTAGCAACGTTAGGATGGTAGACGAGGTGAAAATACCTACCTTTCAGGGGAATGGGACTGAGGATCACAAAAAATATTGATTCATATGTGAAGCAGTATGGACTATGAAGCAGGTCCAGGATGAAGCCATAAAAATGGGACAAATAGAGATGACCCTTAGGGGCCGGGCATGAGACTAGTTCATGAAGTTTACAAGGGTTCTGACGGAAACACCAACCAAGACGTTGGTGCAGGTCCGAATGGGGATGATTGATGAATTTAAAAATCCAAAATCAAAGTCGTAGTATGTTACTGAGCTTAAGGAGATTAAGCAATTCCTAAATGAGCCGGTGTGGGAATTCGATTAGCAGTACAAGATGTTGATAGAAAAAGTGAGCTTTCCCATAAATGAGATGCAACACAAAGAGTGGTTCATCATAGGACTGGTACCGCATATCTGTGGACCATTGATGCAGAAAAAAGTAATGACATAGGTGGAAGAATTAGATATTGCGATGAAGCTGGAGGCTTCACCAATCAGCGAAGCAGGGATAGGAATGGATAGAATCCAAGTGCAATTGCTCACTCTAACACTTCAATTAGATGATATTAAGAAGGGAAAAGAAACCCATGGAGATGTATGGTGCACTAGGTGAAAAGTTGATGGAGACCATAAAGACAATTGCCCAGAGTTTTGTGAGTGTTTGCAGGCGGGGGCACCAAACGTCCTGCATCAAGGAGGCATGCCATGGTGTCTTATCTGTCAGACCACAAAACATCGACCGGAGGAATGCGTATATCTGCAAAAGATGGTGTCAAAGCTAGCAAACTTGTATTGCAAATTTTATCGGTCGGTTGGCCATCATCAGAAAGACTGTAGGGCCTATGACATACTGCAGGAACGGACTAGGGACACATATTTTATGAAAGGATCGGAGAAACCGGCAGTGCAGCAGCAACCTTAGTACACCCAGCCGCAGCCGCAGTTTCATCAACAACAACAATATCATCAAGGGAAATACGGGGAACTGCAGTATGTGCACTCACAGTATCCACCACCATCGTATGGCCATTCGCAGTATGGGAAACCATCATATCAGTAGCAACAATATCTGCCATATGGACCATGGCCTGAAGGTTTCAGAGGAGGATTCTGCGATGGTCGAGGTGATGGAGTTGGATGCGGAGGAGCTGCAGGACGAGGAAGAGAGCTGATAACCTATTATAATTGTGGAGAGCAGGGGCATTATCAGAGGGATTACCCAAATCCAATGTCGTAGTCTAGTTATCGAAGTGTTGTGGACCACATCGTGGAGGACTTCCCTCAGCTCATCGCAAAATGGCATACGAAGAATCCACCTCAGAACGAGAATAAGAACTATCAGAACGCACCATCGGCTATGAAAATGATATCGACGAAAGTTCGAAAACACAATGTGACTATTGGGGTTGTAACACGAGGAGGGGTTGTGATAGGATTTCACATGTCACATGCTAATATCTGACCAACAATGCGGAAGCAAGTAACCTTTGATGTGGAAGCCGAAAGGAATGTTTCTTGGAGGCACAGAAAGCGATGGGGAATAGACAATAGTTACCTCTTCAGGAAGAAATCTATGACATCCCACTGACGTTCGACTCGGCGAAGTCACGGAGGAAGGAAAACACTGTAAAATCCTTCTTGGAGAGTTTCCTAGAGATGGAAAAGGACCCAAACACGTTGGAGGAAATATCTAGTCTGTTGCATCGACTGGAGGGTGCATGTCAGGAACAGAAGGTTAATTGCATACACAAAAGAAAGACAGGAAGGGAGATGCCAATGTTGGCACAAATTGGAGCATTTTATGTCAACTCCATCATTTTGGACCTAGGGTCAGATGTGAATATTCTAACTAAACAAACATGGGAAACAATGGGGAAACCGCAGCTAGTCCAATCACCAGTATAGATGCAATTGGAAAATCAAAGTAAGGTCACCCTACTTGGTCGAGTATGTCAACTTCCAGTCAAAATTGAGGGGATCAGGACATATGTCAATTTCGACTTCATAGAAATTGTTGATAACACCAGTCCCTATCTGGTACTGCTAGGGATAGACTGGGCATTGGACAGCCAAGCGATTATCAATTTCAACAAGCGGACGATGTCATTTGAGAATCGTGAGATGAGAGTTATAGCACCTCTAGATCCTATGGAAGGGTAGCGCTATGTTGAACCTGTTGATGTATTTGTAACTTCAGAAGATATTCACTTGTATATTGTATTTGTACATTATTGTATCCCCAACGGAGATGTATTATTCCTCCGATTGGAAGTGTCGCCAGTTGTACTTGCATGTGTCGCAAGTTATATTGTAAGTGTCATAACTTATACTTGATGGGTTATTAGACCACCTTGATGGGGTCGACCTTGTATGATTCATGTGGGTCCAAGGGTTATTAGACCACCCTACTAGGGGTCAGCCTAGTCAGCACTATGTTAAGTGGTTAAGTTGAGGCCGACCTAGTTTAGTAAAGGTCAAGTGAAAGTTAGTGTATAAATAGAGAGTGTGTCTCTCTCATTTTACACATCTCTCTCATTCACTCACTTCTCATTAGTGAGAGAGAGGAGGAGTGCAAAAAAGTGGAGGATGAGCATGCTGCTGAAGATATCTATCTCTTGGGTTTGATCATGGTGATCCTTGTATTGATGCTTATTCTATCTCTGAGGAAGTTGCGGGGTTTTTCACCTTCTTGGTTTTCCCCGATGAAATGTTTTGTGTCTCCTATCTCTTGTCTCTTATGCTTACTATGTTGTACATGTTGTTCTTTCAGTTAAGATCCTAGATCTATTGAATTAAATGATGAAAAACTAACATGGTATCAGAGATACCCTGAAGTAAGGCATGCTAGGGCATTTATGAGACTTGTTTCACTTGCAACAAATTAGAAGCTAGGGCTTGATATAGAGAAAAGTAGTCTTCGTAAAACTTTCGCTATAAATCCATTTTGGCGAAGGTTCAGGATCTGAAAATTTTATAGGTAAAAGGTGACATCCCCATGTCCCGTATGTCCAAAGCACAACATCTGATTCATTTTACTCTGATAGATATGATCTGTACAATCTAGGGTTTCTGCTTCTTCCAGATCTTAGTCATAAACAGGTGACCTAGGAAAAAAGGTCACAACTTGGGCTAAGAAGATCCAAATGAAATACTGTAAAAAGCGATAGTAAGAGAATGGATTGTAATTTCTCAAGTAAGTTCTTTAGAGGCTGAAGTTGAACCAGTGACACGTAGCACACTGTACAAGTTCGCTCTCCTATTTTAAACCATAAACAGGTCACGGTGTGACACTTGGAATAACTCTGTCTCAGAGAATCCAATTGAGGTTAGACCTATGGGATTGGAAAGATAACAGGTCAGGATACCACAGGAAGAAGTTTTAGACCCTGTTGATTCGTAATTTCAGAGATGTGCCAGAAACAATTAGGTGCATATTTATGTCAAAACAGAATTGGATTCTGAGCACCTTCATTCTTGGCTTGTCATTGCTGCGGGAATTTAGGGTTTCAGAGAAAATTGGAATTTTTGGAATCGGAGTCCACAAATGAATACTCCTCATCAAAATCGAAATTTAGAGACCAAGATCGAATTTTTTGGTTCGGAAGAAGGTCAGGCTTGATCAAACCCTAGTTCGAGATTTTGATCAGAAAGGTGGAAAATTAGGGCTTCTGCAAAAGTTGGAATTTTTGAAATATGTGACCATGGATGGAAGCTCCTTAGAAAAATCGAAGTTTAGAACATAATATCGAACCTTTTGGATGGGCAGAAGACCGGTATTTATCAAACCCTAGTTCGGGATCCTGTATAGAAGATCCGAAAGTTGCAAAGGCAATTTTGAGGGGTCAAATTTTGGAGATTTCAAAATTGAAGTATACCAGCTTGATCAACTCAGCAAGTCACATCTTTTCATCCACTCCGAAGTTTGAAATTCAAAGTTTAAAAATTTAGGGTTTCTCTGACAAACCCTAATCCATCTCTAGATCCGGTTTTAGGAAAATCAAATTGGATTGGGTTAATCCTAGAAAAGAATCAATTGGACACTTGCATAAGTGAAGAAGTTCAAGTTCCAGAGGGAGATGAGGCTGAGGCTTTACATGAGAAGGCTACAAGAAATCCCGACAGGTATGACTTGAAGAGATACAAGTATGTTTTTAAATTTGTTCATGATTGAGTTTATGATATGCTTGTCTTCATATTATTGAGGTTAGTACAACCTTGATTAATCTTAGACTTGTCTCATCACCCTAGTAAAAGTATGAATGCATGTGAAAGATAGAAGACATTCATTGATTAGGGTTATGACACTTATGATTATACTAATGCACTGTTGTGTTGTATGAGGTTGATGTCGTTCGCTAACATGAAACGTACAAATCAAGTTCTAAATCAAGAACATATGACCATGGTGACATGAAGACAAAGACTCATGGATCACATAGAAGCTTCACTTACGAGGTATGTATAATTTGGTTCTACAATGGTTAACTTATGAGTTATGCATGTTACTAAGCACAAGTCATTGAAGAGAACAAGAAGACATTGTTTGGGTATGTTAGATAGAACTAGAAAAAATGATAACCATGTATGTTTTTCCTATATCAAGTTAGAATCCTACCTTGTGTTAGGATCTTATACTTTTGTATGATTATTCTTGAAGTTAGAAGTTTAAGTAATCAAGGGTTTATGCATATTATGTTTCTTACTTTGATTGATGATATGAGTAACCAGAAGACTCCTATGGTCAAATAGTAATATGCATGAGTAAAAGAAGTCTTCCATGAAACCTTGAATACTAACAGTTGTATGAAATGAGCATGAACATACATCATATTATCTAGAATCATAATGTTTTGATAGTATTAAGATTATACTAATGAATGTATGATTATGTATGAGATCTTGAGGATGACACAATGATGACACTAGTGCACACTTAAGCATGCATAGTGGTCCCGGATGGATATAAGTTCAAGAACAGATAATCCAGGAAGCAAAGATAAAGAGGGAGCACACTCCAGTAGTTCCTGTAAGGAAGCAAAGATCGAGAAGGAGTCCACCCAACAACTAAACAAAGATAAGTAATTGAATTATCATTTCTTATTACTTAAATGATGTTGTTCATGTACATACTTATGTTCCTAGATTTAGGATGTATATTATGCATATTAGAAAAGTTACATTAATGAACAAGATACTACTAATATGCAAGTAATGGGTAAGTGGCCTGTGGTACTATACAACATTCCATTGCTACTTATCTAGAATGAAACCTTTTTGCTGACATGTTGGGAGTTGTGCACAATCTTAACAATGTTCCGGTAGAGATGGAAGGCATCTAGAAAGTTTCCAGATATGGATAAATGTTGTATTGAAGCATTGGCTAAGATAATTGCATGACTGTATGACATATGTCTTTATGAGTAAGAATTTGTTCTGAAATATATAATATGTTTCTAATCATGCAATTGATCTTGTATTGTAGGAAAGAACGTGTACCATCACCTACAAAAGAAGGACTACAACATGTGTTCCAACAAAAAACTTCAAAGAAAACTATCTATTGAAGATATTGAAGAATCTGAAGTTCCAAGGATCCGGGATGCAGTAATGGAAGAATTCCATGATCACGGAGTACCATTCGATCATGAAGAATGATGTCTGGGATGTGGTCCCGAGACCAAAAGGGAAGTCTGTTGTGACTTCCAAGTAGATATATAAGATCAAGCATGTTGCAGATGGAAGCATAGAGAAATACAAGGTGAGGTTTGTTGCTCATGGCTTCTCCCAAAAAGAGGGGATAGATTATGAAGAGACTTTTGTACCTATATCCAGATACACTTCCATCAAATCAATACTTGCCCTAGATGCAGTGATGAAGTGGAAGATACAACAGATGGATGTCAAGAAGGCTTTGTTGAATGGTGTAGTTGAAGAGGAAGTGTATGTGGAGAAAACACTCGGTTTTGAGACACATGACAGAGAGTCATATGTGTGCAAATTGAAGAAAGCCTTGTGCGGTTTTAAATAAGCACTGAGGACTTAGGTAGGATGCTTTACTTTCTAGGTATGGAGGTGTGGCAAAGTGCAGATGGAATCTTCCTCAGACAAGGGAAGTATGTAGTAGAGATCCTGAAGTGGTTCAGGATGATGGACTGCAAGGACGAGGCCACACCTATGGCATCAAACCTGAAGCTATTGAGTGATGCTTCATCAGAGATCGGTGATGTCATTGGTGTATTGTCAAATGATTGGGTCCTTGATGTACCTCACGAAAATGAGACTAGATATTTGATTTGCGGTGAACACCTTGAGTTAGTTCCTAAGGGATCCTAGACATGTTCACCTGATTGCTGTGACACATATTCTGAGGTACCTAAAGGGTATGGTTGATTATGGGTTGAAGTATGATGCGAATCAAAAGTTTAACCTGAAGGGTTATGTTGATTCAGATTGGGTAGGAAGTGCTGTAAATAGGAAGAGCACTTCGGGGTGTTGCTTCAGTATGGGATCAGGTGTGATCTCTTGGTTTAGCAGGAAGCAGTTCTGCGTAGCACTGAGTACAGCCAAAGCAGTGTATGTCATAGCTTGTTCAGCCAGTTGTGAGGCCGTATGGCTTAGGAAGCTACTGTCTAAGTTATTTGATCTCCCATTGGATGCTACCTATATCTTTTGTGACAACCATAGTTGTCTAAAGTTGTCAGAGAACTCAGTCTTCCCTGATAGGTCAAAGCACATTGAGATCAAATATCACTATATCAGGGATATGGTGCAGAGAGGAGCAATGAAACTCCTGTATGTTGCGACGGATGAGCAGGTTGCAGATGTGTTGACGAAACCACTAGCCAGAGTGAAGTTTGAGTACTTCAAAGAGAGGCTGGTGTTCTTCAAATAGAAGATACTTCGAGGAAGAAGTGATGGGACACATCTGCAGGAGCCATTCCAAGCATGGTGATAGGAGGATCCTTCCCATGGTGGTGGATATAAGTGCTTTGTGATGAGCATTAGGATGATGCTCCAGTTACTGCTTTGGACATGCATCAGTTGGATGCTTTGTATGATCAGTTGGATCACATATGTTGATATGCATCAATTGGATTCTTTGTATGATTAATTGGTTCATGTATGTTTATACTAATCAGTTGGATCATGTATGTTGATATGCATCAGTTGGATGCTTTGTATAATCAGTCTGATCATGTATGATGATATGCATCAGGATGATGCAGTGACGATGATTAGGATGATCATGCAATGATGACATACATCATGACGATGTAGTGATGATGATCAGGATGATCATGCGATGATGACATGCATCAGGGCGATGATCAGGATGATCATGCAATGATGACATGCATCAGGACGATGCAGTGACAATGATTAGGTTGATCATGTGATGATCTACATCAAGATGATGTATGGTGAGTATCAAGTTGATGTAAAGTTAGTCACAGCAGATCTAATGAACAAATAAATCAGTCACAACAGATGAACATAGAAGATATGGTGCAAAACTGTGCAAAAACATGCAGCAGTGCTCTCTATCCCAGAAAGGGTGAATGAATTACAATACAAACTGTTACAATGAACAGAGCAATTCGAATTGCCTAAGGAGGTCATTCGAATCACTGAATGGAGTAGCTTGACTCAATCTAGGAGTCCTCATCAATCATCGGTGTTGCTCATCAATCACAACAACCAGTCATCCAGGTGTCAAGCTGAGTCTAACTGATCATAATAAATGTAACTGAAGTGTGTAGCACTGATATAGGATCTGGAGGCTCAGTGGGGGCGCATGGGAGGCTAACTGGAGTCAGAGCAAGTCACCTAATCGAACTGGAGGTCAATCGGAGGTGAAACAGTCAGTCAGGAGTGAAATCGGAGTGAAATCAATCAGAATCGGAGCTAACTGAATGTAACTGGAGTGAATCTGCAGTGGTAGGTGAACAAGTGCGCCCTTCTCTGTCAGTAGGTGAGAAGAGGGCGCCTTTCAGCTTAGGAGGGCTAAAACTCTGTGGAAAGTGGCTCCCGGGTGCTAGAAGAAGGTGGATAAGGTGCTGGAGGCATCAAACTGGTGATTGGACTGCATATCCTGAAATAGATCATGCAAGATCCTGAAGTAGATATGTATCCCGAAATAGATGATCCTGAAATAGATATGTATCCCGAAATAGATGATGGATATCCGAACACCCCCCCTCAAGCTAGACTATGATGTGCCAACTAAAATAATGTGGGGCCCTGGTAACTAAGACCAAAGGTCACCCCAATACAATAATCCAAAGAAAATGCTGAAAAATAAACTAAGTGAGGAAAGAGGGAAAACCCAATGGGAAGAAAGCCCCCCCTTAAGTCTAAAGCATAATAATGAATCAATCTGTCTCCACCATGATGGAACTCACCCCCAACAGTGAACGGAGGTAAGAGAACTTCTTCTCAGTGAAGCTCTTGGTGAAGATGTCTGCAATTTGCTCATCAGTAGGGCAATATTGCAGAATGATGGTGCGGTCATGCACCAACTGTCGAATGTAATGCATATGAATCTCAATGTGCTTGGTCCTCTGCCGTTGAACTGGATCTGTGGAGATCTTGATAGCACTTTGATTGTCACAAAATAGGACAGTCGAAGTAGTGCCACCAAAACCAAACTCGGAAAGAATACCCTGCAACCAAACTGCCTGAATGCAGGCATTGACTGCCCCTCGATACTCTGCCTCTGCTGAAGAAAGTGCAATGGCTGCTTGCTTTTTGCTGGACCAGCAAATAGCACCATGACCAATCATGAAAACATAACCGGAAGTGGACTTCCGATCAATGCTATCACCTGCCCAATCTGAATCAGTAAAACCAATGAAATCTAGCTCAGAATCTGCAGCATAATGTATGCCAAACTGTCTCGTACCTTGCACATACTGCAAGATCCGCTTGGCTGCTCGCCAATGAAGCTCATGTGGCTGCTGCATATATCTTGACACGGCACTCACGGCATATGAGATATCAGGCCGTGAATGTGTCAAATAAAGTAGTGAACCAATCAACTGTCGATACATACTGCAATCTGCAAGCGGTGTGGAATCTCCCTCCTCAAGACTGATTCCTGAGAGGAATGGGAACGGGGCTGCCTTACATTCAGCCATATTAAACTTCAATAACAGGTCGGAAGCATATTTTTGCTGAGATATAGTGATCCCATCGAAATTTTGAGCTATCTCCAAGCCCAAAAAGTGACTCAGCAAGCCCAAATCGCTCATGTCAAAAGCTAGATTTAAGGCAGTTTTTAGCTTGTTTATTGAAGTAAGTGTGCTAACAGTAATAAGCAGATCATCAACATAAAGTACAATAACCAACAAATTACCTTTAACTCGCTGAAGATAGACATTCGGATCAGATTTGCATCTTTGGAAATTCTGAGAAAGAAGGAAGGAGTCCATCTTTGCGTACCAAGCTCTTGGGGCCTGTTTTAACCCGTACAAAGACTTCTTCAATCTACAAACCAATGATGGATCTGATGTATAACCCTCTGGATGCTGCATATAGGCCTCTTCAGCAAGGTCTCCATGTAAAAATGCACTCTTCACATCCATGTGATGCACCTCCCAGTGCTTGGATGCGGCAATAGCTAAAACAAGGCGGATGGAATCCATCTTTGCAACCGGTGCAAAGGTCTCTGTGTAGTCCACTCCTTGGACTTGGGAAAAACCTTTTTCCACCAACCTTGCTTTATATTTGCTGATAGTGCCATCAGCAGCAACTTTAGTACGGTAGACCCATTTACACTTCACTAATTTTCTTCCAGGTGGAAGAGAAACTAGCTCCCATGTATTGTTCTTTTGAAGAGAACTGTACTCTTCATCCATGGCATCTTTCCATCTCGGATCTCGATGGGATGAATAATATGATTGGGGATCTGAACCAGCCATCAAATAAAAAATCTCAGGAAGAAATGGATCAGCAATAGAAAGAGCCATACCTGCCCTTTGAAAGTCTCCTCTTGTTCGTCTTGGATCAGCAGGATTTCCAAGATTCGAACCAGCAGATTGTAGAGTATTTTGGGCCCACTTTGGTAACTGAGGGGGATCTGAATGGTCGGATTCCGAACCTGATATGTCATGATCATCATATGCTGCTACAATATCAGAAATATCAGAACTCATACCTTCATTATCGCTGCTCGAATCTTCTTCTGGTGAAGGCGGTGAATCGGCAGTTTTCTCCTCAACTAGTTGCAATTCTTGAAGCGGTTCTTCAAACTGCACACTGCGCTCTATGAATATCTTTTTAGATCTGATATCCATGAGTTTATATGCTTTTGATTCTTCCCCATATCCTATCAATATGCACTCGATACTTTGTGGATCCAAAGCTCGTCTCTTCTCAGAAGGAATTCTAGCCCATGCAGTAGAGCCAAAAACTCTCAAATTTGACACATCCGGTTTGTGACCAAAGAATGCTTCGAAAGGAGTCATACCTTTCACGGATGAATGTGGAACACGGTTCTGTATATATGCAGCAACATTGATTGCTTCATCCCAAAGATTTGCAGCCAAACCTTTTGATTCAATCATGCATGTAGCCATCTCTTTCAGTGACCGGTTTTTCCTTTCCGCTACACCGTTCTGCTGGGGTGTGTAGGGAACTGTATGTTGGATCTTGATTCCGCTTTGGGCACAAAGTTGCAGCAACTCAGACTTGATATATTCCCCACCATTATCAGATCTAAGAGCTTTGATCTTTCTCTCAGTGGTGGTCTCAACAGAAGCCTTAAAATCCTTGAATTTTCCAAGCACTTCTGACTTGTTTTTGAGAAAGAATACCCATGTAAAGCGAGAATAATCGTCAATAAATGTCAAAACATACCTTGAACCATTTAATGACATATGGGGCAGCGGACCGCTGATATCAGAATGGATCAATCCCAAAATAGTAGAGGCTCTTCTAGCCTTGCCGCGGTCGAATCTGTGCTCGGGGTGCTTCCCAATAATGCAACCGGAGCATATTCCCTTCGAGGAACGGAGTTGTGGAAGCCCATCAACCATGGATTTATTTGATAGCAGCAGCAAATACTTATAATTTAGATGTCCAAATCTTTCATGCCAAAGCCTACTAACCTCATTTCCATGTGTGCGAAGAGCAGTGGGCTTTGCAAGCGGAATAAAGTGCGAAAACTCATAACATTTAGCAGTGTGGTTTGCCTTTCCAACCGCAACTAGTCTTCCACTTTTGATATCAGAAATTTCAACTGTATTAGGGATGAATGTGACTTTCTTTGGATCACCAGTATGTGTCATTTGATACACAGAAAGGAGATTCGAAGCTAAGGAAGGCACATAGAGAACATTCTGAAAGCATCCATGATCTACATGAATCGTACCTTTGCCCTTTGAAGAAATTTTTGAGTCATCTCCCAAATGGATGGGGATGGAGCTGTTTGGATCGAATGAGGAAAAAGAATCAATATTTGCAGCCATATGATTTGATGCACCCGAATCTATCAAGAGAGTGGGCTTCGAAACCGTTGCCATGAGTGCTTGTCCTCTTTCATGATCGTCATTCCGATCCTTCTTCCTTGCACCGTCAGGAAGGGTTATGTTGTTCTTTTCCAAAAGGAGGGCCATTTGATCTATAGTCTTCTTCATACATGAACTTTCGGGATGAAAGCCACGGTTACAATAAGTACATTTAGATTTTTGGTTACCTTCTTTGCCCTTTTGCTTGGATTTCGAACTGGATGGTGCATCCGTTTGCTTGCCTTTGTCTTTTTGCTTGTGAGGCTCGAATTTGGGCTTCTCCTTCTTTAGCTTTCCTTTACCATTCGAGATCTTGGGTCCTTGAACAAATAGGGCTGAATCTTTGGAGCTTATGGACCCCATTTGAATCAACTTGTCATGCTCTTTCGTAACGGACTCAATGAAGGCATTCAAGGTAGGCATCTTCCAATTCGGGGTAGTTAGCCGACCGGAATTGAAAGTGGAGACAAATACCGAATAATCTTTCCCAATCTTGCTTAGAATGGAGAGGATCAACTGTTTATCCTCTTTGATAACACCACTGTTCTTCAATTGCAAGTTCAAGTTCTTGAATTTAGTGAAGAATTCATTGATGCTCTCGAAATTCTCAGGATTAAGGCCAATCAATTCATTCTCTAATTGAAAAGCCCTAAGCTCATCCTGCTTGCCGAATAGTGTCTCAAGTTGCTCCCATATGGCCTTTGGAGTCTTCAATCCGCTGAGATGGAAGTGAAGATCTTTGGAGATGGAGAGACAAAGAAGACCGTAAGCTTCATCAAGCTTATTGTAGTGTTTGGTTCTTTCTGCCACATTGTTTGGCTCCAATTCAAGACCAAGAGTGACTCGGTAGTATCCTTTTGAACGTAATATGATCTCCATATCATCTTTCCAATCAAAATAATTGAATGGGGTGAGGATAGGCTTTGAAGAAGAGTATTCCATTGCTAGGAGCGAGTCAAATGATGAAGAAGAAGCTTGCATGCACACTATAGCGAATGGAGATGTTGTAGGGAAGCTTGCATGCAGAATGTAGCGAGTGCACTTGGAGGAGATAATTAACCTGCAAATCACATAAGAACAATCACAATAAGGTCGAACAATCCACCCTTTGAGAGTTGCATCACACCTGGGATAGGATTTCAAGCAATGTTGAATAGGTCCAATGTATCAGATCCAGGAATTATGTGGTAACTCAAGCTTCTGGAGTGGTATTGGAATATTTTTCAAGCTTTGCATGCACAGGAGCGAATGCCCTTGAGATATCTCATGCCAAACTTTTTGCAATTTTTAGCAATTCAGTCAAATCTTCTTGTATAAACACCTGTAGAAAAGAGATCTTGTCCCTGCAATGGCTCTGATACCATGTAAAGTTAGTCACAGCAGATCTAATGAACAAATAAATCAGTCACAACAGATGAACATAGAAGATATGGTGCAAAACTGTGCAAAAACATGCAGCAGTGCTCTCTATCCCAGAAAGGGTGAATGAATTACAATACAAACTGTTACAATGAACAGAGCAATTCGAATTGCCTAAGGAGGTCATTCGAATCACTGAATGGAGTAGCTTGACTCAATCTAGGAGTCCTCATCAATCATCGGTGTTGCTCATCAATCACAACAACCAGTCATCCAGGTGTCAAGCTGAGTCTAACTGATCATAATAAATGTAACTGAAGTGTGTAGCACTGATATAGGATCTGGAGGCTTAGTGGGGGCGCATGGGAGGCTAACTGGAGTCAGAGCAAGTCACCTAATCGAACTGGAGGTCAATCGGAGGTGAAACAGTCAGTCAGGAGTGAAATCGGAGTGAAATCAATCAGAATCGGAGCTAACTGAATGTAACTGGAGTGAATCTGCAGTGGTAGGTGAACAAGTGCGCCCTTCTCTGTCAGTAGGTGAGAAGAGGGCGCCTTTCAGCTTAGGAGGGCTAAAACTCTGTGGAAAGTGGCTCCCGGGTGCTAGAAGAAGGTGGATAAGGTGCTGGAGGCATCAAACTGGTGACTGGACTGCATATCCTGAAATAGATCATGCAAGATCCTGAAGTAGATATGTATCCCGAAATAGATGATCCTGAAATAGATATGTATCCCGAAATAGATGATGGATATCCGAACAGTTGATACTTCATGGCCGTGGATAGGTTGTGCAAGATAAGCATATAATAGCGTTGTTATAGCTTAAAATGACACTTCTCCGTCCGTGATGACAGTTGTATCACTTGGTTGCATGACGACACTTCTTGAGATCAAGTTTAGTCACACAACAGGACACTTGTGGATGGAAGGGTCATATGGGACACTTAACATGGTTGAAATTACCTCACTCTTGGTCCATTTGATGGTCATAACCCTTAGGAACACATCTCCAACCCAAACCACCTCCTGAAAACCATCAGAAAACCATGTTTTTGGCCATATTTCCACATATGCACAGGTATCCTATGCAGAGAGTAGTGCCCACCTTGAAAAGTGTGCAAGTTTGTAGTAGCAAGAGTAGGGCACATTCCTGAATCAGTCAAAATATTGAATTTTGGTCAATTTGGGTTGGTTTGGGAACCTCCTGATCGGTTATAACTACTTTTCCTCTCCTTCATTGACTATATAAGGAAGGTAGAAGGGCCGTGAGAGGGGACCAACCCATAACAATGTTATGCTAGAGGAATGTAGACCCTCATTCCCCTCTCTTGTGACTTAGTTTCTGATAAACTCTAGCATAGCTGAGAAGAGGATGGGATCCTTGGAGAACAGAAGGAGGAGACCTTGAATCTAGGTTTCATGAAGTGCCAAGCTTGAAGGAAGGTATAATTTTATGCACTTGCTTCATTCATTAATAAGGATAAGATGTTCTTCCCTTTACAAATATGACCTATTCATGTGTATCTTAGATTTGATTACAGTTTGCTTATAGTTTGATGTCTTCTTCTGTCATCAATATTAGTCTTATATATGTAGTGAAATGTATTTGAGAAAGGTATGAAGTTGTTTTGCAGGTGTGGGCATTGCGACACTGAATAGCATTGAAGAGCAAGGAAGAGAAAGGATTGGATCAACCTTCTGAATAATGTACACATCCCTCTAACCCTAATCTATTTGCTTACTAGTTGTACTTGCAGAACATTTGTAGGTCTATCTTTCATCCCTGTAAGTTGGTAGTTTCTCCCCTGAACTATAGGTGTATTTTCCTCATAACAGAATGGTGACTCCATTGCGAATTAGCCTATCTTCTTAGGGGTATCCAGGGTCATTTCTTCAATTTTTTTTGAAGGTATTCGCTCAATTTATTGATTAGAATAAGTTATTAGGCTCTGTTTGACCCTCCTGGGCTCGTATAGACCCTTCCTAGCCCTTACAGACCCTTACTAGCTTAGGTGTGGGGGGGGTTTTGCCCTATTTTTTCAACTTCTCCCACATGTGCACTACTATTGTGAATCAGAGTAGCACATTACCCTGTTTTTTTGTTGGTTTTCCTCATAGACAGTAGTGCACACATCCTGGAACTGAGTTTCTTGAGTTTTGACCTTTTTGGGGGGGCTGTGGCTGCATTTTTTGGGGTCCCTGATGACCCTAGGTATGAGTTAAACAACTGTAAGTGGTCTCGTATCCTTGTATTGATCCTATGTTCATGATTTGGACCTTCTTTGATCAATTTGGGCTTGTTTTGAAATTTTTGGGGCTTGTTGACCCAAGTTGGGGGGTTGTGGACCAATTTGGTGTTTTGTACCTTGATTTGAGTCTGACTGAATCTGCTTGCTCCATTTCCACTGGATTTGAATCCAACTGAGTCTACTTGACCCTATTTGTATCTATTTGAGTGAAATTTCTCTTTATATTGGTCTCTTATCCCCTCTTATGCTTTTAGTTTTCATTTTGTAGTGAAAGCTCAAGTGTCTTTTCTGCTGTTCAGGACCTTCACTGCACTGTTTATGCGCAGACCTGAATTTACCAAACCATACTTCTTTGTAGGTCATTCACTTTTTTTGGGTCTAAGAGTAGGTTTTGTATGCTTTTCCTAATGGTTGGCATGCTTACATCAATAAGAATATGAAAGTCATATTGGTAGCTTTTATTGTTTCAATAAGGAAACCTGAAAGTTCTTTGCTTTTGCTTTGATAGTAGGTTACCTTCAATTTCAGTTTTGTTTCTCACCTTTGAAAACCATAAAAAAATTTGATTTATTTTCTAAGTAGAGTACCTTGCAAGTGGCTTAAAGGATTTAAGAGTGCTTTGCATCAAAAAAGAAGAATTTTTCTTTTGCATACTTATTTGTTTGAGTAGCTGCATTCTTAGGTTTTGAGTTTAATTTTGTACATTTAGACTTTATTTTTACCTTTTTGCATTCGAAAAGACTAAAAATTGCATTTACATATGCATTCTAGATCATATCATTAGGACTTGCATTGAAAAGAAAAGATTTATTTAGTGGTAAACATTTCATTTCAGCATTCTATCTCTATTATAACCACTCTCACACACCCACTACCTTTTTTGAGTAAGCAAGTAACCTTTAAAATGAACCCTAATAAAATGTACTAGTAACATTTTCATTTCTAGGTTACACTATTCACCAACTAGTTTTGGTTAGGATCTTGGGTTTAAAACACTTTAAACCACCTGAGATCACACATTACACAAAAAATCGTAGTTCGACTATCACAGGTAAACCCACCTCATCCAAAACTTGCCTGGGATCTATGTAGTAGGTCTTATGAGATCAGATTGTTGGGAATAAACCTCCTAATTTATGTTTCGAGCATATACCAGGATCGGATCGCGTTTGGGGACTCTTTTGAGTTTCGGGCTCAGTTACCCTGCCCACGCCTTATGATTCGACCAGAGACTGTTCCCCCAAGAGTTTTCGGTGTAGTGGTATCCTTAGTATCTGACCATAGGATCATACACAGGTGACGATGGAGGGTTATTTCTGATGTAGTTAGGACAAATGTGGGAGGAAATCCCTTGCAGGTCTTTGGCAGGGCAATTGGGTGATTCCAGCGCTTGCACCCTTAGTCATTGTATTCTGGACCCCGGGTAACTATCCTTCTTCCTTCGTTGATCTGTTCTGGGCTCTCATCATCCCAGACTCCTCTCCAGAAGGCATTTGTTTGCCTAGTTTGATTTACATAGGACCTTTTTTATTAGTGTGCTCTTTGTGCTACTTGTCTTAGTTTTCCTTAGAGAACTTATTGCTCATTTGAGCAGGAAACTATGTCTAGCATTCCAGTGAGCGCCAATCAAGGTACCCCTATTCTAGGGGATCCTTGTGATGTTCCATTCATTGGAAACATTGGTACTCACTTAATGGCTACTCTGAATCTTCTTGGATTCACTATAGGGATTTCGGTTTTGTTGTTATCCACTCCAAATGCCTTGCATGCTCCTAACGCTTCTTTTGTAACCACCTCAAATCAAGAGCATTAGAACCCTATGCCTTCTTTGCCAGTAACATCTTCTTCTCCTCCTTCTACCTCATGTTGCAAAAGTAGCAATACTAGTAACCAGCAGTCTAAAAGGAATAGACAGAGGAATAATAGGAAGAAGATGCCAAAACAAGGGGTCAGCAACCCAGCCTCTGGAAGTCATGCTTCGGGCAAGCACCCTGCCTCTGTAAATCATGCAGGGGGCACCTACCCAACCTCTGGAGGTCATGCTCGGAGAAAAATTTTAATCACTGAAAATCACACTAAAAGTTTGTCTTCAACCACTATCAGTCATGTTGAGGACACATCATTGATAACTACTAGTCATATTAATGACAAGTCACCAGTTCCTGTGAGTCATACTGGAGACACTAGATCAACCACTGCAAGTCATGCTGAGGGAGTTGACATTGTCAACAAACCCAATAAACAAAATTATAAGTTCCCTTGCAAGTTTTGTGAGGGAGACCACCTTACTTGTGCCCTGTACTTCCAGAAGTGCAAAAAGTGTGGTCCTTAGTTCAAAAGTTTTCTGCTTCTGAGAGACTAGCCACTGCAAATCATGCTGGGGGAAAGCTGTCAGCCAATGCTATTCATGCTGAGAGTACTGAGGTTGTAAAGGAGTCTCAACCTATAGATCGGAAACCAAAGTTCCCTTGTAAACTTTGTAAGGGAGAGCACCTTAGTCACCTATGCCTTGCCATTCCAGAGGCATGAAGAGTGTGGTCCATGTCTGAAGGAATATCTGCTCCTGAGTTGTCTATAGATTCCCTATAGTCAGATCAACCTTTGGTTGATAAAGTGGTTGAAAAAAAATAGTTCTTGGTCAACCCCACTCTTCCTTCGAAGAGTGAAGTGATTGAATCGATGCAATCTTCGACCGATCCCATTAGTCCTACAAAGATTGATGCACCTTCTGCGGAAGTCTTCTGCATTACCAATTTGGATGTTTATGAAAAAGAGGGCACTTCATCTATGCCATGTGAACCCCTACCAATCCCTAGGATTGTTTCCTTTGATTGGAATAGTCTAGCCGAGCTTCATCTTCCTTCTTCGACACCTTTCCAGATAAAGGTTGATATTGGGAACCATACAGTTGATCGATGCATTGTAGATGAAGCAGATTCTGTTAGTATCTTATCTGCTTATGCTTGGAGAGATTTGGGTTTCCCTAATGTTATTGCAGCTATTAATTGGCCGTTGACCTTCAGTAAAAGACCTAGTGAACCATTCGGATTCCTCCCTCAGGTACCTGTTACTTTGGGTGGAAAAATAGTCTAAGTTGATTTTATAATTTTAAAGGACCTTGTGGACTTTGATATGATCCTTGGGTGTGATTACATTTATGCTATGCATGCTGTGGTGTCTACGCTCTTTCGCGTGATGCATTTTCCTCATAAAGAAAGCATCGTCACTATCGACCAGCTTGCATTTGTTGATCCTCCTTATTACCCAATTGTAGACCAGTCAGATCCCTCATCATTAGGAACTACTATTTCACATAGGACTTATGTGGCATATTGTTCCTTGAGTTCAACTGCTACTGAGAAGAAGTCTCTGAGTTCATGCTTACCTTCCTGGGACTTAGTCCCAACTTTTGACCAAGTGACACCTCGACCAAGTGACACCTCCATCTGAATGTTTAGATATGTGTTCTATCTGGGATGATATACTTCCTTCTGATGAAGTTTTCCTAGAGTCCATAGTACAGTTTTCCATTCATTTGGATGTTGATCCACTCACAGCTATGTCCAGCCCCAGTTTGAACTTAAAGTCTAATCTTCCTATTGTTGAGTCTTTAGACTTTCCTATAGATCCGCAAATCGACCTTCCTGCTAAGTTTGATTCTGCTTCTAGAATTTCAAATCCCATGATGATGAATTTGTTTCTGTAGATTCCATCATGTCCTTCAACTTTGATCTTCATCCTGAAGTCGATCTTGTTGATTGTAAGTCGTCGGGCTTGGGCACCATAGAGTCTTCATTTGAAAACTCTGCCTTGTTTATTCCTGTTGTTGATGATAGTGAAGTTGAAACTATTTCTACCACAGTGACTTGTATTGGGTCTTTCTTTACATATGTTTTAGATATGATCTTGGTACTAATGTTTCTTGGAGACAGGATTCTTAGCTATATTTATACTTGCTTACTGGTCATTTTTGACACCTTGTGCGACCATGTCAGGTATATTCGGAACCTTGCATATAGGTTTAGGCTTCCCCGTTGTTATGTTGCATTTGAACCTTTTGCCTTCCGAATTCACCATAAGGTCGAACCTGTTGGATATTGGTGTGTTAGCCATCTCTTTATGCATTGTGCACCAGTCCGACAGCAAAGCCTACCTAACATGGGTCACCCTAGTCAGCACCCTTATTCCATTTTGGTGCCCATGTTGAGTTTTTCTCATAGGCTCGGGAGCCTTTTTAGATTTACCATGACTTTGGGAAGAAGCCTCATATCTTTCTTCCTCATATATTTCTGGCCATCCCTGATAAGGATCCCATCTTTGTGTTCAAGTTGCGTATACATCTGTTATGATCCCACTTGCACTAATGAGCCTGATGCTAGCTTCCACGCTTTTAGCTCGTTATATAAGCCTCCATCTTTGATCTCATTTCTGCTAAGCCCTGTATCTTTTTTCCTTCGCAATTTGACACCTTTTACCTGGAGAAGACACACCCTAAGTGTCCTTATCTTGCTCATGTTCCTTGCATTAGGGATATTTTTGTCCCATGCGCTTGGAGCTAGTTTCGCATGTCCCTGACACTCGTCTCCTCCCATTTCGAGCATTCTTGTACCTTTACTTCGAGCTCATTAAAAACAGTCAGTAGGTTACAATCATTCTTCCACCTTTACTTCGAGCTCATTAAAAACAATAAGTAGGTTTTGAGCATTCTTTCGTCTCTTCTTTGAGATCGTTAAAAACAGTAAGGAGGTCACGAGTTTACTTTTTTGGGCTCGTTAAACCTTTACAGAAAAGATCCCTATGGAGTTCTTTTAAGCCCTTTTCAGACTCCTTAAATAGGAAAAGTTTGCCAAGCATAGTTGTCTTTTCGGGCTCATTAAAATAAATGAACTCACATACACTTAGGTATAGAATTACTCCTTTTTCGAGACTTGGTGGATAATTTACGGAAAAGGTATACTCTAGGTATACTCTGGTATGCGCTAGAAGATTTCTTCTTCCATTATTTTACACTTTTTCGGGGAAGGAGACTAGATTTTTGAAAAAGGACCTTTGGAGTCGTCTTTACGGTTTTCAGACTCTTGAAATGTGAAAAAACCAAGCGAGCATTCACCTACTTGGGCTCAATGTAAAATCCACGAGACGGTTAACAGAGGACTATTTAAGTTTTTCAACTCTATAAGCATGAAAACACTGTCGAGCACAAACCAATTCGGGCTCGATATAAAATCCACGGATAGGTGTATGGAGTTTTCTTCTAGGTTTTTCAGACTCCTTAAATATGAAAATACCGTTGATCATGGTTTAGTTCTTTGTCAAGCTCGTTAAAAAATTAAAAAGGTAAGGGGAGGGAAGAATCTTCAAATATCTTTCAATATGATGGCAACAAGTCAACTATCTCCTTGAACAAAGCACATGTTTTGAGTTTATCAAACAAGTTGGGTTCTAGTGTTGGCTTTAGGATAAACCTGATCTCAAAGTTCTTACTCCTCCATTTGGTTAGTTTTCCAATCATATGGAGAATCTGTTAATGTCTCCTACATTGCAGATTTGCATCATTGTCTCTTTGTGTTAAAAGCTGCCTAAGTTACTCTTGTGTCATGTTCACTGTTCAAGGATATAACTTGTGTTGGCCATTCTGCAGTTTCCTTGACCTCATGCGTCGGCCATTCCTTGGTGTCAGTATGTTTCATCATGTGTTTAGTCCTACTCCAAATTAGCTCATACTTGTTGAGTGTCCGTTGTGTTGGATGATGGAGGATGCCTTAAGGCCTCCCTTCCAACGGACTTCTTCTCATCGACTTCAACTCATTGTGCTCTAGGAATGAAGTTCAGAGTTTCGGTTAGTACCTTAGGGATTGCAGTCATTAGTGGCAGTTTCCCTCGCTATTGGATAGATGGGAATACATCAATGTCTCCTATCTGATGGATTCTTCAAGTGTTCAACACCAAGACCATTTTTTCTCACTTGCTTGAATGTACTAGGTACCTTGGGTTTCATTTTCATTATTGGTGGACATCCTCGCATTTGTTAATAGTATACATCAATGACTGGTAATCAAACGATATCTCCCATGTTCAACATCAACTCATTTATTCGTATGGATAGGTTTCTACCTTGGGTTGTTTTTGGATGAAGACCTTGGGATCCTCGATAGCATCACCTTATTTATGTTATCTCCGAAGTTGCACGAGACTGAACCACACTCTTTTTTGGCTCTTGATGAGACATAGATCCAACTTGTTCTCTATGGCTATGTTCTCCAGTTTTGACATAGATCCATGCTTGTATTCTAGTGGCCATGATATATGCATCAGTATTGGTATCATTATTGTATCCTCTTGGAGGTCATGTTCCACTATTTGAACATGGACAGTTACCCCAAGGATGAGTTTTTCTGACATTGCCTTTGCTTTCAGGTACTTCATTTGAGCCTATGATTCTTGGTTTCTCCAGTTACTCCACTTCCATGATTCAACTCTTTATTATTTATAATGTATTTTGGCCATCGTTTCCCTCACTCCCTCTGACCTCACACATTAGGGGGCATCTGTTATAGCTTAAAATGACACTTTCCCGTCCGTGATGACACTTGTATCGCTTGGTCGCATGACGACACTTCTTGAGATCAAGTTTAGTCACACAATAGGACACTTGTGGATGGAAGGCTCATATGGGACACTTAACATGGTTGAAATTACCTCACTCCTGGTCCATTTGATGGTCATAACCCTTAGGAACACATCTCCAGACCAAACCACCTCCTGAAAACCATCAGAAAACCCTGTTTTTGGCCATATTTCGACATGTGCACAAATATCCTATGCAGAGAGTAGTGCCCACCTTGAAAAGTACACAGGTTTGTAGTAGGAAGAGTTCGGCATAGTCCTGAATCAGTCAAAATCTTGAATTTTGGTCAAATTAGGTTGGTTTGGGAACCTCCTAATCGGTTATAACTGCTTTTCCTCTCCTTCATTGACTATATAAGGAAGGTAGAAGGGCCATGAGAGGGGACCAAGCCCATAACAATGTTATGCTGGAGGAATGGAGACCCTCATCCCCCTCTCTTGTGCCTTAGTTTCTAATAAAACCTAGCACAGCTCAGTAGAGGTTGGGATCCTTGGAGAACAGAAGCAGGAGACCTTGAATCTAGGTTTCGTAAAGTGCCAAGCTTGAAGGAAGGTATAATTTTATGTACTTGCTTCATTCATTAATAAAGATCAGATGTTCTTCCCTTTCCAAATATGACCTATTCATGTCTGTCTCAGATTTTATTACAGTTTGCTTATAGTTTGATGTCTTCTTTTGTCATGAATATCAGCCTTATATATGTAGTCAAATGTATTTGAGAAAGGTATCAAGTTGTTTTGCAGGTTTGGGCATTGCGACACTGAATAACATTGAAGAGAAAGGAAGAGAAAGGCTTGGATCAAACTTCTGAATAATATACACATCCCTCTAACCCTAATCTCTTTGCTTACTAGTTGTACTTGTAGAACATTTGTAGTTCTATCTTTCATCCCTGTAAGTTGGTAGTTTCTCCCCTGAACTATAGGTGTATTTTCCTCACAACAAGCGCCCTGGGATATTTGCAGATACTCTTTCTAGGTTTTTCCTATGGCATATAATAGTGCCCTCGGATATCTAGCAAATTCTCTTTCGAGGTTTTGCTTGGAAGGACATATAATAGCGCCCTGGGAGGTTTGCATATACTCTTTTGAGGTTTTTCCCATGGCATATAATAGTGCCCTGGGATATCTGGCAAATGCTCTTTCGAGGTTTTGTCCTATGCCATATAATAGTGCCCTGGGAGATCCGATAGGTTGAGCTGTGTGCTCGTAATCAATCCTGGTATGCTCTTTCGAGGTTTTTCCATGACCACATGTAATAATGCCCTGGGAGATCAAATAGGTTGAGTTGTGTGCTTGTAATCATTCTTGGGATGCTCTTTAGAGCTTTTGTGGTGACCACATGTAATATCGCCCTGGGAGATCCGATAGGTTGAGTAGTATGCTCGTAATCAGTCCTGGGATGCTCTTTCGATGTTTTGTGGTGGGGTCACATTTAATAGCGCCCTGGGAGATCTTCTTGGTCATGCTTAGGCACATAAAGGATCTTGGGATACTTTTTCGAGGTTTTGTGACACACATAATAAGTCCTAAGGATTCCACAGTATGGCCAGTGATGATGAAGAACTATAGGAAGCTAGGCCTACATTGAGCATGAAAAAGGGATGGCTCTGTAGAACTTTCTATGACGAGAAGAATTCATAGATAGCCTAGTGATTGAGATGTTGAGTACAACAGCAGTGATGATGATGATGCTCTGTGATCCAGTGATGATGATCCAGCTCCAGAATTGAATACTTGTGCCTATATATATTGATGACTTGTTTCAAGAGAATACCTTCCTAGTTAAGAGGGAGTGTTGATGTATTTGTAACTTCAGAAGATATTTACTTCTATATTGTATTTGTACTTTATTGTATCCCCAATGGAGATGTATTATTCGTTCGATTGGAAGTGTCATCAGTTGTACTTGCGTGTGTTGCAAGTTATATTGTAAGTGTCGTAACTTATACTTGATGGGTTATTAGACCACCTTGATGGGGTTGGCCCTATATGAGTCATGTGGGTCAAAGGGTTATTAGACCACCCTATAATGGGTCGGCACAGTCAGCATTACGTTAAGTGGTTAGGTTGAGGCCGACCTAGTTGAGTAAAGGTCAACTGAAAGTTAGTGTATAAATAGAGAGTGTGTCTCTCTCATTTTACACATCTCTCTCATTCACTCACTTCGCAATAGTGAGAGTGAGGAGGAGTGCACACAATTGGAGGATGAGCATGCTACTGAAGATATCTATGTTGATGTATATGTAACTTCGGAATGTATTTCATTTATATATTTATTATACTCCTATAGAGATGTATTATTCCTCTATATGGAAGTGTCATCATTTGTATTGACAAGTGTCACAAGTATGTTAACTTGCCGATGGGTTATTAGACCACCTTGTAAGGGATCGGCTCGTATGAATGTAATATGAGGTTATTGTGCTAAGTTAGACAAGTCGGCCCCATAAGTTTATTAGGAAGTCAGGACAAGTATAAATAGAGATCTCCCGATCTCTATTTGGATCACTTCAGAACTCACTCTTCCATCACTCGGAAAGTGGTGCACCTATGAGGAGGAGGATCAGCTGCTAAGAGGAGTCTATCTCTGTGTACTTTGGTTGTACTATTGCTCTATCTATCTCTAAGGAAGTTGTGGGGTTTTTTCACCTTAGGGTTTTCCCCACGGAAACTCTGTGTGTCTATTGTCTCTTATGTTTTGCTTCTTGTGATGATTGACATGCTTACTATGATTGATATGCATTGATATATTGTACATGTTATTCTCTCAGTAAAATCCTAGATTATATTGAATGAATGCTCAAAAATTAACATGGTATCAGAGCTAACCTAAGAAGAAGACATTGTGCAATGACGAAAACCAGGGCTTCTTGTTTATTAGGTTTCTCTCCACATATTTTGGAAAAGTAATATGATAGCTTGACTCTCCTCAGCAAGGTGAATGTATCTGTCCAATCAGAATTCAATTCTGAACACTTTCAGTTTTGGCCCTAACAATTAGGGTTTCCTCAAAAATAGGAATTTCTGAAATCTGAAGATACAGCTGGAAGCTTCTTGGAAAAATTGAAGTTTAGAGTTTTGGATCGAGATTTTTGGCTGGGTAAAACTCTAGGAAAATCAAACCCTAATTCACGGTCCTCCTTAGTGAATCCAAAAATACTAAAAGGCATTTTTGAAGGGTGAAACTTTGCAGAATTCAAATTCTAGGTATACCAGGCTGATCAGCGCATCAAGGCGCATCTTTCTATCCTTTCAAAAAGTTGAAATTCACACTTTGAATTTTTAGGGTTTCTCTGACAAACCCTAATCCGGGACCAGATCCAGTTTTCAGCAAATCAAGTGGTAAGACCTAAATCTTTTCTATTTCCATTTGAAGTATTTTTTTTAAAGATGTCTCACCACACCAATCTTGAAGGAAATCTTGAAGGGGATGATAATTTCCGAGCATTGAAGTATTGGATTAGGTTAATCCTAGAAGAGAATGAATTGGACTCATACATAAAAGAAGAGGTCCCTATCCCAGAGGATGAAGAGGCTAATATTTTGCATAAGAAGGACTTGGTCAAGGCAAAGAGAATCATTGTTGATTCTATTGAAGACCATGTCATTCCACATGTGTCATCTCTAAAGACACCTAAGGCTATATTTGACTCTGTGACCAAGCTATTTGAAGGGAAGAACATAAATCGGAAGATGACTATGTGGAATCAATTAAAAGGGGTCAAGATGTTGAATGGAGAGACCATTCAATCTTATTTCTCCAAAGTATCTCAGATCAAGGAACAACTTGAAGCTATAGATGAAATGGTGGAGAATGGAGAAATTGTGATGACCACTCTAAATAGCCTACCTAGGTCATGGGATTCCTTTATTCAAGGGATCTGTGCAAGAAGAAAGTTGATCTCCTTTAGTAAACTATGGGAGGAATGTTCACAAGAAGAGGCTAGGCTTGTAGCCCGAGAAGAAAATATTGGAAGTGAAGACCAAGCTCTCGTAGCTCACACCAAAAGAAGCAAGCCTAAGAAGGAGCACTCTCAGCAGAAGAGATCCACTCACTATCACCAAAAGAATAAGAAGGATCTAAGGTGCTTCACATGCAATGAGAAGGGTCACTTTGCTTCAGAATGTCCCAAGAACAAAAGGGACAATAACAACAACAACTTCAAGAAGAAGAAGAAGAAGAACAAAAGGAAATATCATGCTCATGCTGCCAAGGATGATGAATCCCCCAGGAAAAAGGCTAGAGCAGAAAGTGATGACTCATTAAGAAAAGATGAATATGTTCGAATCTCTGCTCTCACAGGTACTATTTCTCATGGATGTAATGATTGGCTTATTGATAGTGGCGCTTCCAAACACATGACTGGGTTTAAAGAATCTTTTGTAAATTTATTTGAACATGAATCACCCCATAAAGTGAAACTTGGGGATGACTATCAATACCCTTTCAAAGGAAGTGGTGAAGCCTCCTACAACCTAGATTCTGGAAAATATTTGAAGATGAAAGAAGTTCTTTATGTACCTGGGCTCAAGAAAAAACTACTCTCCATATCTGCATTGGATGCAAAAGGTATGAGGGTTTCATTTTTGGATGGCCAAGTTTTAATGTAGCCAAAGGGAAAGACCATAGATGATGCAATGGTGATAGGAGAGAAAGAGGGAGGATTGTATAAATTGAAGGGACAACCTAAACATGCCATGGTGCATGATTCCATGGAGCCAAGTGAACTTTGGCATAGAAGACTTGCACATATGCACTAAAGAGCATTACCAATTGCAAGTAAAGTTGTAGAAGGTCTTCCTGAAATCAAGACCAAGCATGAAGGTGTTTGTAAAGGATGTGCAAAATGGAAAGAACATAAAGAAGGCATTTCCAAGTAGTGAAAGCAAGGCAAAAGGGATTTTGGAAATCATCCACTCTAATGTATGTGGTCCGATGTCATCTAGTTATTTGAGTGGGTATGTTTACTTTGTCTCTTTCATTGATGACTTCTCCATGAAGACTTAGGTTTGCTTCTTGAAGAACAAAGATGAAGTGTTTGATAAATTCAAGGAATTCAAAACCTTGATGGAGAACCAAACTTATAAGAAGATCAAAACATTCAGATTTGACAATGGTGGAGAATTCACTTCAGGTGACTTCAAGAAGCTATGCAGTGATTCAGGGATTAAGAGGGAGTTGATTGCTCCTTACAATCCACAACAGAAAGGAGTTGCAGAAAGAAAGAATCCAACAATCATGGAAGCAGCAAGGGCAATGCTACATGACCAGGATCTAGCTATGCATCTATGGGCAGAAGCAGCTAGGATAGCTGTATATGTGTAGAATAGAACACCCCACAAGATATTAGATAACAAGACACCAGAAGAAGTCTTTTCGGGTAAGAAACCTGAAGTCAGCCACCTCAGAATATTTGGTTGTCCAGTATATACACATGTCCCAAAGGAAAAGACCAAGCTAGATCCTTCAAGAAAGAAGGTTATCTTTGTGGGTTACAATGAAAGCTCGAAGGCTTACATAATATACTTTCCAGGGTTCAAGAAGATTGATGTCAGTAGAGATGTGACATTTGATGAAAATTCAACATTCATCGAATCAAGGAAGACACATGTTGAAGATTATGAAGAACCTAAGGAAACTAGATTTCAAGACACTACTATGATTCAAGCAATTCCAGATGCAGATCATGAAATTGAAGATCCACAAGAACCTGTAGATCCACCCTGTGAGAATAACTCTCACAAGAGGAAACCTGCATGGGCTAGAGAGCTGATTCAAGATGCAGAAAGATATGACATTCCAAAATAAGAACACAGAGCAAAGAAGAGAACTAGATCTTATACTAGCTATGTTGCTTTACTCTGTGATATCATGAACAAAGAACCTTCCAATTATGAAGAAGCAACAGAAAAGAAAGAATGGAAGGATGCCATGGTTGAAGAATACCTGGAAGTTTTCCATGGTCGAAGAATACCAATCAATAATGAAGAATGATGTTTGGGATGTTGTCCCTAAACCTGAAGGGAAGTCTATTGTGACTTCCAAATGGATCTACAAAATCAAGCATGCTGCAGATGGCATCATAGAGAAATACAAGGCAAGATTCATAGCTCGTGGATTCTCTCAGAAAGAGGGAATAGATTATGAAGAAACTTTTGCTCCTGTAGCCAAGTACACTTCCATCAGATCAGTACTTTCTCTGGCTGTAGTGATGAAATGGAAGATACACTAGATGGATGTCAAGACTGCTTTCTTGAATGGTGTAGTTGAAGAGGAAGTGTACCTGGAGCAGCGACCCGGTTTTGAAACACATGACAGGGAGTCATATGTGTGCAGATTGAAGAAAGCCTTGTATGGATTGAAGCAAGCTCCTAGAACTTGGTATGGTAGGATGGACAGTTTCCTATCTAGTTTGAGCTTTACCAAGAGTAAAGCGGATTCTAACCTCTACTACAAGGTTGAGGAAGGTAGTCCTGTGATACTACTCTTATATGTAGATGACCTATTTGTAATAGGTGAATATAGACTGATTGCCGATACAAAGAGGAAACTTGTTTCCGAGTTCGAGATGAAGGACTTGGGGATGATGCACTATTTCCTAGGTATGGAGGTGTGGTAGAGTGCAGATGGGATCTTCCTTGGACAAGGGAAGTATGCAGTAGAGATCATGAAGAGGTTCGGGATGATGGATTGCAAGGCCATGGCCACACCTAAGGCATCGAACTTGAAGCTTCTGTGTGATGCTTCATCTGATCCGGTTGATGTCACTATGTATCGTCAGATGATTGGGTCCTTAATGTACCTGACAAACACAAGACCAGATATTTGCTTTGTGGTGAACAAATTGAGCCAGTTCCTGACAGATCCGAGGAGTGTTCACCTGGTTGCTGTAAAGCATATTCTGAGGAACCTGAAGGGTACAGTTGACTATGGGCTCAAGTATGATGCGAATCAAAAGTTTAACCTATAGGGTTATGTTGATTCAGATTGGGAGGGAAGTGCTGCAAATAGGAAGAGCACTTCTGGGTGTGTGTTCAGTATGGGATCAGGTGTGATCTCTTGGTTTAGTAGGAAGCAGTCCTGCGTACCATTGAGTACAGCCAAAGCAGAGTATGTTGTAGATTGTTCGGCTAGTTGTGAGGCGGTATGGCTTTGGAAACTATTGTCTGAGTTATTTGATCTACCACTGGAGGCTACTGGTATTTTTTGTGACAACCAGAGTTGTGTGAAGCTTTCTGAGAACCAGGTGTTCCACGACAGGTTAAAACACATAGAGATCAAATACCACTATACCAGGGATATGGTGCAGAGAGGAGCATTGAAGCTCCTGTATGTTGCAATGGATGAGAAGATTGCAGATGTGTTGACAAAGCCACTAGCCAAAGTGAAGTTCGAGTACTTCAGAGAGATGCTTGGTGTTCTTCAGATCGACAACACTTCAAGGAAGAAGTGATGGAGACAATTTGCTAAAGCCATTCCAAGCATGGTGGAAGGAGGATCCTTTACATGGCTATGGATGTAAGCACTGGATGATGAGCATCAGGATGATGTTCTAGTTTTTGCTTTGTATGATCAGTTGGATCATTTATGTATGTATGCATCATGTTGGATCCTGGATATGATCAGTTGGATCAATTATGTATGTATGCATCATGTTGGATGCTTGATATGATCAGTTGGATCATTTATGTATGTATGCATCATGTTGGATGCTAGATATGATTAGTTGGCTCATTTATGTATGTATGCATCATGTTGGATGCTAGATATGATCAGTTGCATCATTTATGTATTTATGCATCATGCTGGATGCTTGGACCATGTATCTGTATATGTATCAGGTGGATACATTGTATGATTAGGTAGATCATGTATGTTGATATGTATAAGGTAAATACATTGTGTGATCAGGTGGATCATGTATCTATATATGTATCAGGTGGATACATTGTATGATCATGTGGATTATGTATGATGATATGTATCAGGTAGATACTTGGTATGCATCAGGTAGATGAATTGTATGATCAGGATGATCATGGATGACGAGCTTTGGGATGTTGCTCCAGATGAAATGCATCAGGACGATGCAGTGATGATAATCAGGATGATCATGTATACATCAGGATGATGTATGATGAGTATTAGGATGATACTCTGTGGCCGTGGAATAGGTTGTGCAGATGAGCATGCCTGGGAGATCCTATAGGTCGAAGTTGTGTACTCGTAACAGCCTGGGATGCTCTTTCGAGGTTTTTCCATTACCACATGTAATTTGTTCCCTGGGATATCCTACAGGTCGGATTTCTGTACCCGTAACATCCTGGGATGCCCTTGCAAGGTTTTGTGGTGGGGGTCACATAAAATAAGTCCTAGAGATCTGGATAGGATGAAAAAGGCCTCAGATGCTCTTTAGGGTTCTTGCTAGTCAAGAGACTCTTTTAAGGTTTTGTGACAGTCACATGTAATTTGTGCCCTCGGAGATCCGATATGTCAGAGTTGTGTACCTGTAACATCCTGGGATGCTCTTTAGAGGTTTTGTGATGCATGTAATAAGTCCTGAAGATTCCACAGTATGGCCAGTGATGATGAAGACCTATAGGTGGTGGGCCTACATCCAGTATGAAAAAGGACTGGCTTTGTAGAACTTCCTATGACGAGTAGATTCAGATATTGTTTGAGATAGCAGCAACAGTGACGATGACGATGATTTGAGGACGATGCATCGATGATGATGATCCAGAGAAGAAGACTTGTGCTAGAGTATCTATGTCAAGAAATACCTTTCGAGTTAAGATGAAGTGTTGATGTATATGTAACTTCGGAATGTATTTAATTTACATATTTGTTGTACTCCTATAGAGATGTATTATTCCTCTATACGAAAGTGTTGTCATTTTTATTGACAAGTGTCGCAAGTGTGTTAACTTGCCGATGGGTTATTAGACCACCTTGTAAGGGGTCGGCCCGCATGAATGTAATATGAGGTTATTGTGCTAAGCTAGACAAGTCGTCCCCATAAGTTTATTGGGCAGTCAGGACAATTATACATAGAGATCTCCTGATCTCTATTTGGATCACTTCAGGACTCACTCTTCCATCACTCAAAAAGTGGTGCACTTGTGAGGAGGAGGATCAGCTGCTAAGTGGATTCTATCTCGATGTACTTTTTTTTTACTTTGGTTGTACTATTTCTCTATCTATCTCTGAGGAAATTGTGGGGTTTTTTCACCTTAAGGTTTTCCCCACCGAAACTCTGTGTGTCTATTGTCTCTTATGTTTTGCTTCTTGTGATGATTGACATGCTTACTATGATTGATATGCATTGATATACAGTACAGGTTATTCTCTTAGTAAAGATCCTAGAGTATATTGAATTAATGCTCAAAAATTAACAAATTATCTCTTCGGTTTGATCATGGTGATCCTTGTATTGATGCTTATTCTATCTCTGAGGAAGTTGCGAGGTTTTTCACCTTCTTGGTTTTCCCCAGTGAAATGTTTTGTGTCTCTTGTCTCTTTTCCCTTATGCTTTATATGTTGTACATGTTGTTCTTTCAGTTAAGATCCTAGATCTATTGAATTAAATGATGAAAAACTAACAGAACTAGTAAGAGATGAGTTTGCGGAAGGATGGGACAATTTGTATAACATATCTGAGGAATATATTAATCCCATCGTAGATGGAGAACTGGGATGGCGTAGCGCCAGTTCGACATCATCATATTTAGACGAGGCGCTTAAGAATTGGTAGAACTGTTTACACTAAGTGTCATTTAGAAGATGCACACGGGTAACACAGTCACTGCGATGGGTAGCCACGGAGGAATTTGCGCTACCTACGTATGAGGGATTGCCTAATTTGAGCAAGCTTCTCACTAAATTTGAAGAGAAAGTGGCAAAGCTACAACGTCTATTGGCCTTGGAGGAAGCCTTGAAGGCTACTCCTGTGCGCTGGTGGGCGGCACACAAATCGAATATCACAACTTGGCCACTATGTCGACGCCTCATGGAGGTTCAGTTCAATGAAGTTGCGAGGAATTATAGCAAGAAATATGATGGTTGAGGAGATCTGAAGGCACATCTGGACACATGTCAACATGAATGGGGATTCCAAGCAAAGAAGGAGTGGGTACATGTATTCGTACACATTGATGAGTCCTCATTTCAGGTATCTGATAGTTTCTTTTCCCACCAGTAAAGCACAAGAAAGGTTGTAAAAATACACTCATTAGTGGGAAAATGATTTACCTTAATTATTTAATGATGTGTTTAAAAGATTATTTCTGTTACGTTCTGAAGAGCGTTGCTATGATCTAATTGCATGAAAAAAAGGCTAAATGAGCAGGTGTAGGTGTACTAAACGATACCACGTGAATCAAGGGAAGAATTGGAAGAACATCACCAAACTCGGTGCTTTTTTCTTGATCTGTAGTGAAGAAACTCTTGTTCAAAGAGAATTGGTAGTTAGACATTTTTTATTAGGTTAAGCATTAGGATTTTATAAATATTGACCTCTCGGGCAGCGAGAGGCCCTTGCTACTATTTGGAAGAATTATTGTTTTTGTTTCAAACTACCAAGACAGTTGGGTTAGAGAACTGGTTTTGAACTATGCAGTTTCTATTTTAAATAAAGACTTTATGTTACCTACAATTCAGCGTTTATAAGTTCCTTTCACTCCTGAGTACAGGTTGGAGAGGGCCCCTCCAACACGTAAGTTAGGAGATCTTGCAGTACAGGTATTTCTCATTATATGTTGTGCATTGGTTGAATTTATATTGCAGATGAGAGTATTCTAAATAGTGTCTAAATAACACGATTTGATTTCTATAGTGGTTGATCACTTCTGATTATGTAATTCATTACAATGCATTATGTAGTATGATAATGTTGTGTTTGTAGTCCTGTAGCAACATTCTGCCAAGGAATAATTAACACCCATTTCTTTATATACTTGCATTTACTTTTGAAGCAGCGATCTAGATCTTCAGCCTATGTATTCATTTCATTATTAGAACTACTTATAGAGATTGATTTCTTTCATTATTGATTGGTTACATGATGAAATTCACTCCTTAATGATTTGATTAAAAATTGCAGCATTAGATAATGGCATTCCGAATTTAATTTTAGCATTAGATTATGTTAGATCAGACTTTGAGTTTTATGCATTCGACTTACAGTAAATACCCCTTAGATTAAAGATCAAGATTTCATTACTTTAGAATAGATCTATTATAATTCCAACATTCAATTCCATAATATAATTTTTATTGTTTTTAGCAAGTTAATTCTTAAAAATAGATTTACTGTTTCCTACATTCAAATTCTTAGCCATAGATTTCCTTCTTTAAGTATTTGAATTTCTTAGCATAGAAATTTCTCCTCATTAGATTAAACCATCCTGTTTACAGTTCATTTAATCTTTTTTGACAACTCCTTAAAAACATTGATACAAACACCCAACTTCAACAAAGACTATCCTAGAGAGCACATATAGTGCCAATACCTGTAAAGTTTGTACGTCCCCTTGTTTGATAATTAAAGTAGGATCCTAGTCTAGTTTTCCTCATTAGGCTCCCATACTTAGAGCTCACCACTTTTTGGCGCCGTTGTTGGGGAGGTGCTAAATATTTCAGAGACATCTTCAAAAACAAAAAAACACACATAAAACATGAAAAACAAAAACATAAAATTTTTACCAATGAATGCATCGCTGACAGAGGGATAGGTTTGGACGATTTCTACCTCAGCATCATATGAGTAAAAACGGTAATAATAGTCCTGACAATTCTTAGTTTGAATTTCTAAATTCTGAAAACAACTCCAGATACAATCCAAACAGAGACAACTTCTCTACTAGCTCTAGCTCAAACACCACTATGGCATATGAAGAAGAGGAACTTAGGGAGTTGTTCACCTTCCCCATTAGCATACGTCTTGGAGATGCTAGGATGAAGAGTATCAACCCTAACAATTTACCAAAATTCCATTGATTGACTTCAGAAGATCCCGACACATTCATGTTTGAGTTTGAGGTAGTTTGTAGATCCTTTGACTACACTACGGATGCACAAAAGATGAGACTTTTTCCCTCCACACTGAAAGATTTATCACTTAGGTGGTTCATGAGTTTAGAGGGAAATAGTATTTTCATTTGGGATCAGATGAAACAAGCATTCCTACACAAATACAGGGACTACTGTAAGGCAAAAGATACCAGGGATGAAATATTTAGGATGTAGCAGGGAGACCATGAATCCTTAGAATACTATGCCCAACTTTTTCAGCTCATCTACAAATGAGCCAACCATTGCAACCTAGACCCTGAATCACTAAAAATTGTCCTTCTTAGAGGGATCAAAGAAGCAAATTTCGAGATATTAAACCTCTTAGGAGATGGAGACATATTTCAGAAATGTTATGACCACATACTCTAGATCTTCAAGAACCATTCTAGGTCTAGGAAAAACAAGAATGGGACAAGAGATTCACATCAACCCATAGGATCCTCATCATCTCCAGGACCTAATATTACAAAATATGAGTTAGGAAACCTGTTAGATGATATGAAGACAGACATCTTACAATCTCTGGCCATGCAACTTGATTCGCTTCAGATAAAAAAGAAGCAGGATGAAATTAACCAAGCCTTGGTAGTATTCTGTCCTCATTGTAGAAAGAAACATGAGAAAGGGAAGTGCACTTTAAACACCATAGAAGTATGTGGTATCTGCATTGACGACCACTTCACTGATAAATGTCCCCTCTTACCCTCATGTAAGGTTGCTATTCAAGATCTAGCAGCTGAAGGAGCAATAGAACAACTCTGTTTTATAAATCAAAGGAGGAGTAACTTTGTTAGACCATATCAACCTAGCAATCAAACATACTATACTCAAGGTTAGCAAAATTGGAACTCTATACCAACCCCTTGGTAATCATAGCCAACTCAGAACTAGTGGCAGCAAAATCAACAAACCTATCAGCCAGCCTATCAGCACCAATACTACCCACCATCCTACCCTCCATACCCCCCACCTTTTGCCCCAACAAACAATAATTATACAAATCAATACCCCCACCCATCCAATTGGAGAGCCCCTTCACAGCAGCCACTAATCAAGCCACCCCCACCCATCCAATTGGAGAGCCCCTTCACAGCAGCCACTAATCAAGCCACCCCCACCGAATCAACCAACCCCAAGACCTCCACCAATTCCATCCCAACCCATCCCAAACCCTAATGATAACAGACCACCACAACAACAATAGACCTATAACACGGATATCACACAATTCCCTACCTATGTCATAGACACCATGGAAATAAACGAAATAAACCTCAGATCTGGAAAAACATTGCAAAATACATCAACACAAAACAATGCACCACCTGAAGCTCAAGAACAAACAACAGAACCCTATATTCAACATCCAGATGAACAAACTCCGCCAGAAGAAGAGACCTAACCACTCCCACGAAACATAAACGCTCCTTTTCCAGAAAAAACTCATACGTAGTACAAAAGAGGAAGAAGAAAATGCAATTTTAAACAAATTAAAACACTTAAACATCCAAATACCGATTTTGCAAGCCATAAGGGATGTGCCCATCTGTAACAAGTTTATTAGAGAAAATTGTCTGAAGAAACCTGGGAGGAGGAAGCGTGACCCACCAACAATAAATGTAGTCGAACAATTGGCTGATTTAATGTTGGGTATTATCATTAACCCTAAGTATCTTGATCTGGGTAGTCTTGTAGTGAACGTCACCATCAATAGCAAGCAAATAAATAAAGTCCTAATAGATTTGGGAGCTTCTATTAACGTCATGATGAAGGAAACCATGATGTACCTAGGACTCCAGACATTAATCAGACCAACAACTACAATACTCCAGCTAGCTGACACATCCACTGTGAAACCCAAAGGGATGCTTGAAGACATTATGACCAATATTGAATCCTGGGAATACGTAGCTGATTTCATAATAATAGAAGTGAAGAGAAAACTTAGTGGTTATCCAATCATACTAGGTAGACCTTCATTAGCAACTGCGGACACTTACATAGGTTTCCGATCAGGGAATATGACTATCACTAGTGGACATGCTAGGAAGAAAATCACAATCTACCCACCAACAAAGAAATATTCAGATTTAGAATATCAAAATTGGAATGATGATTATCAGGACACACCAAATCACAACCTCCGGCCTATCCTAACAATTGATGCTGCACTATCACTAAAAGCAATAAACGAAGATGGCCATATAGATAGATTTATACAAGATGTATCTTCTAACAATCATGTTATTGAAGAATTTTTTTTCACAGAAATAGGTGACAGTTCAAAACAGAACATGGATGAGTTATGGACAAAAGTACTAGACAAACAAATTGAAAAGGTAAAAATAGTGGAAATTTTGCATAGCAAAACAGTCAACATAAATTCCAATTTGAAACCAGAACAAGAAAAGAAATTAATGAAGATACTAGAAGAACAAAGTAAAGCATTTGCATGGACATATGCAGACATGAAAGGAATACATCCTGATATCTGCAAACACTACATTTACATCAAATAAGGTTCTACTCCTATCAGGAAACCACAAAGAAGGCTCAACCCTGCATTGAAAGACATAGTCAAAGTGGAACTACAAAAGTTATTAGATGCAGGGTTCATCTATCCAATATCTGACAGTGAGTGGGTCTCACCACTAGTTATAGTACCTACAAAAGGAGGCAAATGAACAATTTGTGTGGACTACAGAGATCTAAATAAAGCAACCAAGAAATGTCACTTTCCTCTTCCATTTCTAGATCAGGTGCTAGATACATTATCTGGAAACAAGTATTTTTCATTCTTAGACGGTTCCAATGGGTACAGCCAAATTTTAATATACCCAGCTGATCAAGATAAGACGACCTTTACATTCCCATGGGGAACTTATTCCTATAGGGTTCTACCCTTTGGTTTATGTAACACCCCAGCAACATTTCAAAGAGCCATATTGAGTATTTTCTCTGATTTTATAAATGAAAAAATGGAAGTCTTCATGGATGATTTCACACCATAAACAAACATTTAAGCAACCATTGAACAATCTCAAATTAGTATTAAAAAAATGTATTAAGATGAGCTTGTGCCTAAGCAATGACAAATGAAGGATGTTAATGGAAGAAGGCATCGTTCTAGGACATCATATATCACAGAGGGGGATAGAGGTTGATCAAGCAAAAGTCTCAGTAATCAAAACGCTGCCACCACCTGTCAAACAAACGGATGTGAGAAGTTTCCTTTGACAAACAAGGTACTACAGAAGGTTTATTGAAAATTATAGCAGAATTGTTCCCAATGTTTGCACTTTTCACAAAAGACAATGACTTCATATGGATAAGCAATTGCATTACAGCATTTGAAAATCTTTAGCAGAAAACAATCACAGCACCAGTACTCCAAGGACCAAACTGGGAAATTCCATTTCACATCCACACAGATGCATCAGATAAAGCCATTGGATTTGTGCTTGGACAAGAACAAGACAAGAAACCCTATTCCATATACTATATAAGCAAAAATTTGGCTGGGGAAAAACTCAACTACACAGTCACAGAGAAGGAATTTTTAGCAGTAATACATGCAATCAATAAATTCAGGCATTATATCACAGGATACCAAAGTTTTTTCCACACTGACCACTCAGCAATCAGATATCTTATGAACAAGCCTAATACTACTGCTAGAATTATTAGATGGATGCTACTTCTACAAGAATTTGACATTACTATAATAATTAAACCAGGCAAGCATAATGTTGTAGCAGACTTTTTGTCAAGAGTCACACATTGACAACATAATGAGTTGGTTGATGATAACTTCCCTGATGAGCACCTTTTTTCCATATCAACAATAAGCCCATCATTTGCTGACATAGCAAACTACTTAGTATCTGGGAATTTTCCCGAACATTACAATTATAAAGAAAAGACAAAAGTAATAATGAAAAGTGCCACATACACATGGATAGAGGGAATCCTCTTTAAACAGGGGTCAGATCAAATACTTAGATGGTGCATTAGGGAAGATGAAGTACATGACATAATGCATGCCACTCACAATGAACCCTGTGGAGGACACTATGCTGCAAAAAGGATAGCCTACAAGATCTTGCAAACAGGGTATTATTGGCCAACACTCCACAAAGACGCTTATGAGTACGTGTCGCACTGTGATGACTGTCAAATAATGGGGAAGCCTACACAAAAAGAAGAAATACATCTTCATCCACAGATCTCCTTAGAAGCATTCGAGAAATGGGGATTTGACTTCGTTGGTCCAATTAACCCACCATCAAATCAAAAGAGATACATTCTAGTATGCGCAGATTACCTTACAAAATGGACTGAGGTAGCAGCACTTGCTACAACTAATGAAAACAATGTAGCAAAATTTTTCACTAAGCAAATCTTCCACAGGTTTGGTGTTCCAAGGGAACTAGTTTCTGATCAAGGACCACAATTTACATCCAACTTAATAGAGGACCTACTGAATAGGAATAAGGTTAAGCATATAAATTCCTCTTCATATCACCCTCAAGGAAATGGTCAAGCAAAAGTCACCAACATAGAATTAGAGAGGATTCTAACAAAGACAGACCAACTCCACAAAAGAGATTGGGCTAATAGATTAAGTGAGGCGGTTTGGGACTATAACACCACATGGAAGACAACAACAGGATTCACACCTTATGAGTTAGTATATGGAAAGAAATTCATGCTACGAATTGAATTTGAAATCAAAACACTAAGAATTGCAGCAGATTTGAACATGGAACTATCAAAAATACAACAAGAATGCATGCTACAATTGAATCAACTAGATGAGCAATGCCAACAAGCACTTACACACACTGAAATCATCCAACAGTAAAGAAAGAAGTGGCATGACAAACACCTAAAGGATAACAAGTTCAAGGAAGGTGACTGGGCACTACTTTATGACTCTAGGTTTCACACATTCAAAAGAAAACTAACAACTAGATGACTAGAACCTTACATCATTGAGCACATCTATGACAATGGAGCAGTCAAAATTGTTACAATAGATGAACAACAATTTCCCATGATAGTGAATGGACATTGACTAAAACTCTACAAGAAACCAGAGTCAAAGGAAGAGTTTACACAGGTACTCTACCAATAACAATTGATGCTGATAGAGAATATGGAATTCTATTAAAAAAATGATGAAAAAAAAAGAGAAAAAAATGAAAATGAAAAAAAAAAAGGAAAAGGAAAAGAAATAAAGAAAAATAAATATAGTTGAATGAATAACAAGCAAAATTATAGGGCCACATACACACCTATGAAGATGGAGCATCAAAATTGCAAAAATGAATATCAAGCAAAAGAAACATCAATATGCAAGCAAGCCAGAAAAGTATCAAAACATCCACAGCAATCAAGCGAGCCTGGGAATTATCAAACGTCAGCAGCAATCAAGCGAGCCAGACATGTATTCAAGCGACCCAACAAAGATATCAACCACTACAAGAATACATCACAGCACAAATTTCAATAAAATCTGCAATATATTCACGAGAGCCTGCAATTTATTCAAGCGAGGCTGCCATTTATCCAAGTGAGCCAGACATTCATCCAAGCACAGCACCAAGCAATCAAATTCATACAAAGCATCATCACAAAGTCAAATAAAAATGGCACGAAATTCAAACAAAGGCGATACACCAAAATTCAAACAAGCCAAAAGAAAATGTCGACAACGCACATAACTACTGACACGCTGAAGAATACTACGCATTACACCAAATCTACTACAGCATCTAGCACGCGTACAAATCAGCCATGATCGTGAACTCAGGTACGCTAACAAAATATAACAAGGTAATCGCTGAACATTTTCATTTTATTCTTAAGGTCAAATAATTATCCCCAAAACAGATATTTTTTTAAGCTGAGGACAACTTTTCGCTAAAGTCGTGGGAAAGGTTAAGATTACAAAATCATGATTGCACACACCCATCATTTCAAAAAATGATGAATCCGCATATAACAAGCATACTTCACAATAATCGGAGCATAAGTGCAAAGTACAAGCATAAAGTGAAATGAAGAGCTTGATTCTGGAAAGAAATGGATCAATCAACAAGTACAGTGAAGAATAATAAGGATAAGTGTGGAAAGACAGTTAAGTAAGGCTGCATGACCATTCAAAAAAGAGCCAGTTTTTGCAAACAAAAACCTCTCAGAACTTTCCAGAAGCAAGCCATCAGAAGTGAGTGTGGTCACGCAACAAGCAATCCATCCTTGAGCCTATAGTCAATCTAGACCAGTGAGGTAAAATCCACATTCAAAGTCGATTTTTGTTGATTTTAGGAGAGATTTTAAGATGACGAAAGGTTTCAAGAAAAGTGAACTAGAAAAACACAGTGTTGTTTTTCAGAACCCATGAATCTCAATAGTCAATTGCAGTGAGAATTGGATGCCTTTCATCTTGGGATTAAGAGGATACAATGCAGGGGTGGCTATGGAGTTCACAAGGAACTTAAAACATATCAAGGATGAACAGTTCGTCACCCGAGTGAAGGGGTTACATATGAAGGTGGATGAAGATGTGATTGCCAAATACATTGGTCTGCCAATGGGTCTGCATTGGGTCAAGGACGAGAGGGAGTCAAACCATGAAGCAAAGAAAGCGTTCTTTGAAAGAGGGGAGGCCTACGACAAAGATAAAAATAGAGTCAAAAGGCTCTCCATGACTACACCGTGGGATGAAATGACTATCATTGTCCAGAAATATATTACATCCACTGGTAGGTTGAGCTACGTCCCCATTTTTCATTTTCGATTCCTAGAACTATTGAGGCACAGGGCCCATCATCCACCAAACAACAAAATTAGTATTCCATACTACCTGCTCTAATCTCTAGCAAACGTGAGCAAGAAGGTGATTAAAGGGAAGGAGGATGCCTTAGCCCATCATGGACTGATCAATATAATCGTTTGTGAGGAATTAAAAGCGCAGATACCAGAGCTTTCTTTGGAAGAATTTGTGTTGGTATCTGCTAAAGATGTTCAAAGAATGAAGAGCACACCCACAGTTGGCGTACCTCTATCACCAGGATCAATGAGAAAAACCACCTCTACATCAGGGGCGAAGAGGAAAATTGACCTAGACAGTGTGGTTGATACCCTGGTGAAAATAAAACATTCACGGGATGACTCCCCCAAAACAAACCCAGGGATTCCTGCCAGTAATCAAGAGCCGAAGAGAAGAAGTAAAAGATTCACACAAGCATCCGGAATCTGAATTACCAAGGAAGAGAGTAGGGAACCCAGTCCCATACTTCAAAATGTGTCGGATGAGGACGATGATCTTTGGGTAGATCAGGAGGATCCCACTACAGAAGAGGAGCAGGATGAGCAAGAGGAGCAGGATGAGCAAGAAATGCAAGATGAACAAGAAGAATAGGAGGAACAAGAAGAGCAAGACAACCTCCAGGAGGACCCTCCTGAGCACCATGAAAATCCTGGGGTCTTCAATCAACTTGCTAAAACACGGGCGAAATTAGAAAAGCTCAAAAAATAATTGGCAACATTGAGGATTGGATCAGGAAACTAGCCCACATCAACCCCGTTTCCGTCTGAAAAGACACAAATCCTAAAAATTCATCATGCAGGGGAGCTAAGACTAGCGGAACAGATAAATTCAGTACTTCAACAGAAGTAGGCTGAGGCACAAGGGGAACTAGCCAAAAAGGACTAGGAAATTGTTCAACTAAAGCATGTTTTGGCTACTACCACTAAAATATATAGTAAACTATTGGAGCACAGGCCACCTTCAGCAATATATGCAGTTTACCTACGAGAAAAGTGGGGCAAATTCCAGCTCCAAAGGTTGGCACAGGGACTCCCAATAGAAATGGAAACAACCAGGGAATTTGTGGATGCATCTCTCAAAGCCACAGAGTCAGAGAGGGACCAGCTCAGTGAGTTTTTCCTACACAATTTTGTAGCTCCTAGCTTGCCCAACTGGTCGCCAAACCCTTACATGGGTGATTTCTAGTTAAGGGCATTATGTTCTTGGATGAAAAATGAAATTGAAAGAGCTCAGGTCTACCACATTTATGTAGCAGAAAAATGGTAGACCCCATTATGGATCAGGGCAGAGGCAAATCACCCTGAAAGAATAATCTATGACCATAGAAATCTTACCATAGATGAGGAGTTGATCCCAATTCTCCTTGAGAAACAGCTGGAGCATGTGGTTCACTTTGATCTTACTCTTCAGAGAACACATAAGGAGGTTTAGGATTCTATTGGTGAAAGATGGCACAAAGTGGAAAATGACCTGAAAATAAAAGAGCTTCACTCCCCTGCCAGACTTAAAAATGCTCTCATAAAAGCTAAGCTCTATAGGGATTCATTGATAAAGAATCAACTTAGGTGGATAGGGATGAGGCTAAACCCCCCCATTCTTCCTTCCTATGGTCATTAAGGAACAAGTCAATGAGGAAGAAGAGAGGAGGGCATGGGTCAAGGAAGATCATAGTATGGGCTACCACAGGCAGGTAGGGACCCCCAAGGTGGTAGCATGGGACATCAGAGACGTCATCAGAGAGCAGAATATGTCACCCAAGGATGGGTGAATCCTTCAAGCATGGGGGAGATGACGAGTCCCCATTTCAGGTATCTCATAGTTTCTTTTCCCACCAGTAAAGCACAAGAAAGGTTGTAAAAATACACTTGTTAGTGGGAAAATGATTTACCTTAATTATTTAATGAAGTGTTTAAAAGATTATTTCTGTTATGTTTTGAAAAGCGTTGCTATGGTCTAAAAGCATGAAAAACGAGGTTGAATGATCAGGTGTAGGTGTACTAAAGGATAACGCGTGAATGAAGGGAAGAACTGGAAGAACATCACAAAACTTAGTGCCTTTTCCTGATCTATAGAGAATGAAATCCTGTTCAAAGAGAATCAGTAGTTAGACATTTTTTACTAGGTTAAGCATTAGGATTTTATAAATATGGACCTCTCGGGTAGTGAGAGGCCCTTGCTGTTATTTGGAAGAATTATTGTTTTACATTTAAGACTACCAAGACAGTTGGGTTACAGACTTGGTTTTGAACTATGTAGTTTCTATTTTAAATAAAGACTTTATGTTACCTATGATTCAACATTTATAAGTTCCTTTCACTCCTAAGTACAGGTTTGAGAGGGCTCCTCCAACACGTAAGTCAGGAGATCTTGCAGTACATGTATTTCTCATTATGTGTTGTGCATTGGTTGAATTTATATTGCATATGAGAGTATTCTAAATAGTGTCTAAATAACATGATTTGATTTTTGTAGTGGTTGATCACTTCTGATTCGTAGTTCAATACAAGACATTTTGTAGTATAATAATGCTGTGTCTGTAGTCCTATAACAACATTCTGCCAAGGCATAATTAACACCCATTTATCTATATACTTGCATTTGCTTCTGAAGCAGCAATCTAGATCTTCAGCCTATGTATTCATTTCATTATTAGAACTACTTATAGAGATTGATTTCTTTCAGTATTTATTGGTTACATGATGACATTCACTCCTTAAGGATTTGATTAAAAATTGCAGCATTAGATAATGGCATTCCGAATTTAACTTTAGCATTAGATTATGTTAGATCAGACTTTGAGTTTTATGCATTCGATTTACAGTAAATACCCCTTAGATTAAAGATCAAGCTTTCATTACTTTAGAATAGATCTGTTATAATTCTAGCATTCAATTCCATAGTATAATTTTTATTGTTTTTAGTAAGTTAATTCTTAAAAATAGATTTACTATTTCCTGCATTCAAATTCTTAGCAATAGATTTCCTTCTTTCAGTATTTGAATTTCTTAGCATAGAAATTTCTCCTCATTAGATTAAACCATCCTGTTTACAGTTCGTTTAATCTTTTTTGACATCTCCTTAAAAAAATTGATACAAACACCCAACTTCGACAAAGACTATCCTAGAGAGCATAGATAGTGCTAGTACCTCTAAAGTTTGTACGTCCCCTAGTTTGATAATTAAAGTAGGCTCCTAGTCTAGCTGCCCTCATTAGGCACCCATACATAGATCCCACCACACACATTGGATGAAGTCTATTAGGATATTCCTATACTCTATCCTAGTCCTAGCAGCATTTCCATTGTTTGCATTTTCAATCATGCATGCAAATATTAGGGTTTGCATGCATTTCAGTCATCAACACTAGCACCTAGCCCTTAGTGAGCTAGCCCCGAGAGATTCTTTCCTTGCAATTTCAGCCCTCCCAGCGACTAATACGCCCTCCTTTGCTCCACTGCATGACAAAGGTGCCTTCTTCACCTACCAGTCCAGTTATATTCAGTTATATTAAGTTATCTTCAGTTACTTCCTTGATTTAAGGATTAATTGACACTTTACTGACCTTATCACTCTGATGGACCTCCAGTGAGACTCTACTTCCTGTTTTGACTCTAGTAAGCTCCTACTACATCCTCCACTGAGCCTCCTTCATCCAGTTAGCGTTTCCATGTGTTAGTTACATTCAGTTACACCTACTACACTCAGTTAGACTCAGTTTGGCTAACAGTTGACAGTTACTTGTGCATTGATGACTCCAATGATGATCATGAGGACACCTAGTTGTGCTTCGATGACACTCCAGTGATCCTTTGATCACTCCATGAAGGCTAATTCGAATTTCCACCTTATGCATTCGAATCCTCATGCTTGTACTACTTATTTGTCTATATTGTGATTAATTAGCTAGTGTGTGTGAATTATTATTGCTTCTATCTGAGTTCTACTGTACCATATTATTATGTTGCTCATTATACTTTATTGACCACTCTTCTTCTATTTTCTTGCTTAATCATAATCATTCTCTTGTGAGGTATACATCATCTCTTAGATCTACTGTGAGGATTTTCACATGGTATCAGAGCATGTTGAGAGTATTGTTTATCTCCATTATTGAGAGTTTTTTGCAGGTTATTACCAAGATTTCGAGTGCAGCAGTTGCAGCAGTTTCTGCATTTTTGCAGTAGTAGCAGTTGTAGTTATTCTATATTGTTTTTGCAGGTCTTCTACAACTTCAATGAATTCAAAATAAATTACTCCTCTTTCTCCATTCAATTATGATGAATGGAAACCAAGAATGATAGCATATTTGAAGAGCCATGATCTCTTTGATTGTTATTTTGAAAGAGAGTTCGAATCCTCTGAAGAGAAGATTGACTGGTTGAATAAAGGTGACATGTAGTTTGGAGCAATGATTCTTTCTTTGCCTAAATACCTGAGATTTCATTTCCAATACCGTGATGGTGTTGAAAATCCAAGAGAGTTATGGACTCCAAAAGAGTTATGGGCTCACCTGGATGAAAACTTTGGCAGAAAGAATGAAGGGATTGGTCCAAACCCTTTCAAAAGCAAGCAAAGTGATGCATTGTCTCCTCTTGATGGTCTCTCAGATCATGAACCAGTATCATCTCATATTGAAGTTGTTGACAAAGAACTTGCAGATTCTCCACTCATGCTCAAACTTTCTTCTCTTTCTGTGCCAGCTCGCACTCTAGATATTGCAGAAGGTCCTAAATCCTCTCTTGCACCAGAGTCTGTTGGTTTGCATCATGATCACATGATTATTTCGGAGGTCAAAACAGCTATTGAAGGTAATGCATTCCCTCCTCTCCAGCTATCTCCTCTTTTATACTACTATATGTCATAATTCCATGCTTTCAGAAGGTCATTGAAGAATATGGCCATTGCCATTCGCTTGGGATAATTTCTCATGCATCTATTGGTTTTGATCTCACCTCTCATGGTTCAAAGGAGATCTCAAGAAACCATGATTGAAGTCTTGTATCTAAATTAGGTTCTAAACAATTACTGCTTGGGATAATTTCTCATGCATATGATAGTTTTGATCTCACCCTTGTTGGTTCAAAGGAGATCTCAAGAAACTGTTTTTCAAGTCTTAAATCTGATTTTGATTTCAAGAAAACATGTAATAGTTATTTTTGGCATAATCTCACTCGAAGGAGAAAGCAAAAGACTATATGCACTTTCACAGATTTGATCCTACCTCATCTTATTCGAATCATAGGATCAAGGATTATTCCCATACTGTTGGATTTGTTCTCATCACATTCAATTTGAAGAGCAAGTACAAACACATGCTTTCTGAGCATGATACACTTCTTCCCAAGAAGAAGATACCTCCAGACATATGACCAAGCATCACACCTACTGGAGTTTGGAGCATTTATTTTGTGTGTGCCTTATAGTCTATTTTGAGGGAGGGTATTTTTCCCATGAGGTTTTCCCCATTTCCTCGGTTTATTGACTATTATTATTCATTGTATTGGGTGACCTTTGGTATTAGTTACCAGGGCCCATGATGGATTAAGGGGGGGTGTTAGTATATTCCTATACTCCATCCTAGTCCTAGCAGCATTTCCATTGTTTGCATTTTCAGTCATGCATGTAAATATTAGGGTTTGCATGCATTTCAGTCATCAGCACCAGCACCTAGCCCTTACTAAGCTAGCCCCGAGAGCTTCTTTCCTTGTAGTTTCAACCCTCCCAGTGACTAATGCGCCCTCCTTTTCTCCACTGCATGACAAAGGTGCCTTCTTCACCTACCATTCCAGTTATATTCAGTTATCTTCAGTTACTTCCTTGATTTAAGGATTAATTGACTCTTACTGACCTTATCACTCCGATGGACCTCCAGTGAGACTCTACTACCTGTTCTGACTCTAGTAATCTCCTACTACATCCTCCACTGAGCCTCCTTCATTCAGTTAGTGTCTCCATGTGTTAGTTACATTCAGTTACACCTACTACACTCAGTTAGACTCAGTTTGAATGACAGTTGACAGTTACTTGTGCATTGATGACTCCACTAATGATCATGAGGACACCTTGTTGTGCTCTGATGACACTCCAGTTATCCTTTGATCAGTCCATGAAGGTTAATTCTAATTGCCACCTTAGGCATTCGAATCCTCATGCTTGTACTACTTATTTATCCATATTGTGATTAATTAGCTAGTGTGTGTGAAGTATTATTGCTTCTATCTGAGTTCTACTGTACCATATTATTCTGTTGCTCATTATACTGTATTGACCACTCTTCTTCTATTTTCTTGCTTAATCATAATCATTCTCTTGTGAGGTATACATCATCTCTTAGATCTACTGTGAGGATTTTCACAAAGTCCTGTTGAGTTGATATGTCGCAGCAGAACTGCGACATGGGATGACCTCTTGGGAACAAATTACCATTGGCTTCATCCATAGTGCACTATAGGCGATCCATGAAAGGATATTTGAAGCGGTACCAATAGAACAAATGATGACACTTAAATGGAATGTGACACCCGAAATGTTGATGGAATGTTATAATGTCATAGGCGAGCTAGATGATGAGGATGATCCAAGGGCTATCTACGTGATAGAATCAGAAGGTAGTCGTATTGTCAAGGCACCAGAAATACCGTCTGATAAATTTAAGCAACCATTGAATATTAAGAAGGTCAACATTAGGACGAAGGAGAACCCGAAGTTCGCAAGCATTGGTGACTACTGGGATGAGTCGACAATTGCGAAGATGACTGATTTGTTGCATGAGTTTCAGGATCCATTTCCAACGTAATTCTCAGAGATGAAAGGAATTTATGGAGACTTGGGAGAAATGAGGATTCCCTTGAAACCCGATGGGAAGCCAGTCAAGCAACGGCCGTATCGATTGAGTCCAAGATACAAGGAACAGGTGGAAGCTGAAATCGAAAGAATGCTAGAGGCTGACATTATAGAACCCGTGGAAGAATCAGAGTGGATCAGTCCAATGGTGGTCCAGGATAAGAAAACTAGCAAGGTGCGGATATGCGTCAATTTACGGAAGCTAAATGATTCCTGCCTACACAATCTATTCCCGACACCATTCACAGATGAGGTGCTCGAAGGAGTAGGAGGTCAAGAGATATATTCTTTAAGAAAAGGGTTCTATGACTATCACCAGATCAAGATTACGAAAGAAGACAAGCACAAGATCACCTTTGTCACAGAGTGGGGATGCTTTCAGTACACAATGATTCCGTTTGGGTTGAGGAATGCTCCAATGATTTTTTCAAGATTAGTGGTTGCGATGTTCAAATATTACATCAATAAATTTCTTGTCGTTTATATGGATGACTAGACAGTGTATGGGTTGGTCAAGGATCACGTCGCAAATTTAAGACTAATGCTTGAACGATGTCGACAACACCAAATCTCATTGAACCTGAAGAAGTGAATCTTCTGTGCTCTATTCCGAATTTTTTTGGGACACATTGTCTGTAGGGAAGGAATGTTGGTAGACTAGGCGAATATTGCAATCATCGTCGACCTTCCACCGCCGACGACGGTCAAGTAGCTACAAAGCTTGGATGGATTATTGTTTCCTAAGTTGGTCAATGGGAATAGGCTGAAGCCCTATCACCATGACCCAACATAGAGCGGTTGAGCACTAGAGTGTTCAAAAAGAAAAAAAAAATACAAAATTCGAAGCATGGCCAACCAGGTCGCTCATCGATGCATCGCACAATTGGCACGCGGGGAGTAAAGTCCGAGTATGAGTGAGCATGATTGTTGCAGATCAGCTTCACCAAAAGACGGTGCAGAGGGATGATGACAAGATTAGAGAGTTACGCAAACGGATTTGTAAATGATTTCAGAATCAAGCATCAAGGACACAACAATTAAGCATAAATACAAGTGCAGGAGGCGAGCTGGAAAAGGAAGGCTTTATCAGTTAATGTCAATTCATGTTGCAAGTTGGTCAGGCAGAGAGTTGAGTAAGGAATTCCAAGGAATCTATGGAAATGATCCATTTCATTCTGTGCGGCAGCATTCCAGGTGCGTTGAGGTCCAGAACGATGAGTGTGCATGAAGAGCTAGTAAGGGAAGGGGTGCAGACAATCAAGAGGAATAGAGATGTGGTCTCAACCGATATTTCTAAGCGCATGGTAGTAGTTAGAATATTCGTGGTCCCGATGAACACCATAACATCAAGGGAAGAGGCCCCGTAGCCCCAGTAGTATGCAGTCCATGGTGCGAAAGAGATGTGTCAGAGCAATCATCCTATTTACCACCTTAGCAGCATCAATGGAATTTTCCCTAGTTTGGAGAAAGCATGAAGTTCGCCAGCAGATGTAGAAAAGGTAGATGATAAAGGTTTCCAAAGACTGGAGGATGAGTTCAAGAAGTACATGATAACAAACCAGAGATCAATGGATGAGTTTGAGAAGTACACAACAACGAGCTCTAGATGGAAAGAACAGTTTCTGAAGTATAGCATTGTGAAGGATGAGAACAAACCAGTGGTGTCCAGATGAGGTGGCTTGAGGGCGAGCCACAACTTTGTTTTGGGGGCCTGTTGGCATGGGATAAGTCCGTAGGAAGTGTGGAAGCCGACAGGTGCAAAAGGTACAATCCACGAAAGAAGAACCATTCATGGAGTTCGAGGAAGCTCAAGAATAGTTAAATTAGTTAGAATAGACCGCCAATCACTCGTCAGAGACACCTTGCATTGGTATTACCTTTAGATGTTCCCTTGGGGCGTAAGACAAAAAAGCATTGATTAATGTATTTGTTAATTTTCAATGCATTCGTATTAATGTATTGCTCAGTTTGAAATTATGTTTTATAAATTGTTAATTTAATTTATAAGCTCAATTTGAAAATTTGTTACTCAATTTTAAATTTGCATATTTTATGTGGAATTGATGTTAATTTATTGCTCAATCTGAAACTCTACTTTATAAATTGTTTGCCGCTTAACATTTTCTACTGGAAATGATTCTTATGCTTCTATAATAATTCTTTTATATAATGTAAGATCAAACCAATTGCATTGTGGTTACTAACCTCATTGATGTAATGTTCAATATTTTGAAACCGGGATTCCGATGATGACCAACCTGCCTACCATCTTCCGTCGCACCCGAGTACAATGTCAAATCGAGAGAAGGATGAAAAAACATCACAACTTGGAGATGAAGCATACCAATCATGGTTGAATCAACCACCTATTCAATTTCCATTGCATCTATCCTCACCAATCAGGAATGCCTATAGTGATAGTAGTTCTTCACATGTTGGTAATGGAGGAAATGCAATAGAGATTGGTATGGAGGATTTATTACAAAAAACGTGTGCCATGGATGCAGTGATGTTCCATACATTCTAGGAAAATGAGCTAGGGGATGATGCTCATATTACTGAATCCTTATTCGAAACCCTTAAATTGGCTTCCACCACACCTCTATTTGGATCTTGTCGGTCAAAGTCTACACATTTGGGGACAACAATGTTACTTTACAAATTGAAATCAAAGTATTGCATGTTAGACGCATGTTTGTCGGCAATGTCTAGGTAACTAATTATCAACTACATTATATTTGAGTAATCTTTCAACACAATTATCATTCAAAATGATCGATTTTATGAACGTTAAATGACATTGTACATTTGCATTTCCCACTAACTATAGATTATTCAAAGATAAGGTACTTGAAAATGATAATGTCTTTCCCAGTAGCTACACAGAGGCAAAACAAATGTTGAAAATGTTGGGTGTAGAGTACATATCTTATCATGTATGCCCCAATTCTTGTATTCTATATAGAGGCGAATATGCAGACAAAGCGATATGTCCAAAATGTGGGCATGGTAGATACACAGAATCGAATAACAAGGCTAAATCACATGGTCCTCATCATAATATATTGAGAAACATGCCTATATCGCAAGGATTCAAAGGCTCTTTCATTGCAATGAATTAGTTATGTTGTAGGGATGGCATGCATCGAACTGAATTTAGGAAGGAGTTATGTGAATCCCAACAGATACAATAGCCATGAAGCATATAAAGGATACATGGCCCAATCAATTGAAGGATGAAGTATGTAGCATGCAATTGAGCATAGCCATTGATGGTGTGAACCCATATTCCCAACCAAATAGAATCTATACTCTTTGGCCTATAGTAGTGATCAATAAAAATATCCAACCATGGTTTTCCGTGAAGAATTAACATCTTATGCTAGCTCTTATAGTCCCTAGAAGAAAAAAAGTGAAGAATATGGATGTTTACCTACAACCATTTATTGATCAATTTAAGGAATTATGGGAAGGGATACAGGTATATGATGTGTTGAGACCCATCCCATCACATAATCTTTTTACACTGTATGGCATATGCGCATACACCACACATGATTATTTGAAGTTAAGAGTCTGTTTAGGTAAATATTTTGTTTTATTTATTTTTCTATTCAAAGCAATAATTTTTGACATATTTAATTCATTGTGATTGTCTTCATCCTCAACACTAATGTGATTTCTTTACTATAATATCACAAGTCTTGTAACAAGAGGTTATTATGGATGTAAATGTTGTCGACCTTCTGTGAAGGCTAGGTGGTATAAAGACCTATGAAATTCAGTGCACGACTTCTCTAGGTTATTCCACCCAGAAAACCACTCTTATAGAAGAGAAAAATATGCTTTCAATGGTAAAAGAGAGAGAACCCAAAGGCCTGAAATAATGACACCAGCTGAATAGCTTAGGGCATATCATAGAGAGAAGGAGAAGGAATACACAAAGATGTTCAATTCAAATGTGCATCTTGCGATTGATGATCCTGATTTCTTTGACACCTATGTTGATCAAATTCCCACGTGGACGAAAAGAAAATCTACATTTGATCAGATCCCATATTGGGATCATATTAATATTTCCCACTCACTAGATCCCATGCATATATTTAAAAAAATTAATCTTCTTTGTGGCATCACATCTCATCCCATAAAACTGACAAGATGAAAGTCGAGAAATACTTTATTCCTTCAAATATGAAAAAGAAGCATTGGCCAAGACAAGAAAATAGAGGAGAGGTTGGCGCCTCTTTTTCATTTAAAAAAGGCGATCTTCCATGGATTTTGAAGAAATATGATCTTAATTTGGAAAAAGAAGTTATATTGGGAATGAAATAACCTTCTTTTTTGGGTCTACTCTACAACATTTCTTCAGTACGTTAGATGAAATTTTGTCAGGTTTGAAATCACATGACCATCTCAACCTTCTAAGTGTTTGTATAATGCCAAAAAAATGTTATTACTATTTGTTTATATCTTTATCCACACAAGTTAAAATGCACTTAACTTTTTGTGTTTACTTTGTAGTGTCATTATCCATTGTTCGTGCAAGGGTGTGTGAACCATGACTTTTCCTATGACCTGCAGCATGCCATATCTAGGCTATCTACATTTGTATGGTGGATCACATCAAAATAAATTTGCATTGCTAGCATTCCACGGTGGTGTGAGGAGATAGCTGAGATTGTTTGTATGTTTGAAGGAAATGTCATCGAGTTTCATGGACTTGCAAATTCATCTTCTAATTCACTTAGGTTATGAGTTTGAATTAGTCGGGGTGGTCTCCTGTTGGTAGATGTTCTTCTTAGAGAGGTTCATGAAAAAATGGAAGGGATTTGATCGACATAGGGAAAAACCCGAGGGGTGTATGGAAGATGGGTACATAGTATATGAGTCATTCTATTATGCCAGTGAGTACACCAAGCAAATTGACGACACACTAGGCACAGTTATTTGGGATGATGAATGTGATGAGGATGAAAGGGAAGGGGAGGTACTGGAAACAAATGGAAAAAGGCACATGATAAAGAGTAAGTCACTTATCTTTCAATCTTCAATTTTCCACATAATAACTTATATTCACAATAAATCTCAAAATCTATATTTGATCCCATGTGTACTGAATGTGGTTTTGTTTCCATGAATACAATCACAAATTCAAAAATTGATGCAATCAATAAATTAATTCTTTACAACGTGGAGGAAACAGAACTGTGGGTCACATTGTATGAAGAGAATAGGAGAAAATGGGACATTGACAGAAAATAATCCAAGTGGTTGCACGGTAGAAGCGTGCCTTTTCCAGATCGTTTAAAAGAGAATATGCCAATGATCTTTTCCAACATTTTGGTTGTAGACCAAGTCAGAGAGAAATATGGTGCATCCCGTCATTACCCTCTTGAAGAGGAGGATTCACTAAACATTGGCATCAAGTGCAACAACTTGGTAATAAAATCTTTATGTAGATAACTTCTAGCTTTATAATGCAACTTTGAATTATAATATTTATGTTTAATATATTAATCGTTGGGTTAATAGACATATGCCATCATCATTTGTTAAATTTTCTTATAGGTGCATTTGTTCCCATCTATATGGGCTTATGGACATCATTTTTGCATTGAGGATGCTAATAATGGGTGTGTTACACAAGACTATGGAGTGGAATGTGAGTTTGACTAATCTAGTCGTGCTAGCCACCAAGATTGAAACTTGGTCTGGGGGATGTTAGGTTATGTCGGAAAGATACAAGAGATCATTCAAGTGGACTTCTCATCTTTCCAATTTGTTACTTTTAGGTGGAGGTTGTGGGACACTTTCGACAGGAATAATGTAAAGGAAGATCGTGATAGTGGGTTGATATGTATCAACTCTAGAAAGATGTCGGATGAAAGTAAGGAGCCATATGTTTTCCCAAAACACTACAACCAAAAGTTCTTTCACCTAGATGTGTTGGATAGATATTTGTGGTTCATATTAAGACACGACCCTACAACTAAACATGTTCCTAAGAACAACAATGTTATCATGCCAACTGAGGAATATAATGAGGGTGATGGCAACAAAGAGTGATAGGTACATGTTTTTTTTTTTTTTTTACAGATTGTTATGTCATTTTTTAAATGTTATCTTTGATTGTCTAATTATATTATTCATTTGTTATCTTATGACGGTGGAAATTATGTCTTGTGTATACATATAAATACACCATGAAAATAACTTACATAATTCAATTTTATTTTTGTTAACGTAACGGCTAACATATTTTTCTAGACTTGAAGGTGTCCTCTAATTTATATAGTAATATTGCAATAATGATTCTATTTTATGATGTTTTTGTTATAAATAATGGTAAGAATTACAATTGCATTAATTTATGACATTTCCGGTAGATTAATGTAATGTTTTCTTATTATCTCATTTGATTAAGTTCAATTAATTTATGCCCTTGATAACAATGACTAAATTTATGGCCTTGATAACAATGTAATATACAAAAAAAGTTAAGGTGCTCTATAATGAATTTAATATTTATGGGCTTGATAACAATGAAATTTACAAGAAAATTTAAGGTGGTGTCTAATTTATCCATGATCAACATTTGAATTTTTGTATTTCTTGATGTTTTTGTTATAAATTATAATGCTAATAATTATAATTGCATTAATTAAGTTGGATTGAGAGAAACTGTTGTTCTTTTAATTAAGTATCTGTCTTTCTTCCCAATAGAGCTTTGATATTTGTCATTGTAAAGTCAGTTATTGCAAAAAAAAATTAAAATGTTGAATGATACATCATTGATAGGTCATATTGATCATGTTCATATTTACATTTTTTTATGTTATGTTCATATTCATATATTATAATAATATTACAATATGGTAATACTACCTGACTTTTTATACCTGCCGAAAGGTAGGTCATATTGTAATCAACAAGATGTCAAAATTTTTTGACTTTCAATTAATCAACTCAATTAAAAAAATTATTCTAAAGATTAAATTTGTAACTAAATTTTTTATTTATTAACAATCTATTTATCTTTTACTTCATTGGATGTATGTGTGACATGATATTGATATGACTATTTTAGATCTTATTCCTGTCAGAACATGATGAAAATTATTTATTTATTTTTACTATTGGATGTTTTAGGATGACACCTGACAAAGCCTGAAAGAGGGGGAGGATTAATGATGTCGATCATGTTTTGAAAGATGGAATTTGTACAGCCCTCTTGTGTGAATGAATAACAATTATTACACTTTGTAACTCCACCAATCTGAAGGGAAAAAACTAATTCCATGTATTGCCTTTCTCTCTCATATTGCCTTTATATTAGCTCCCCCTAGATTATTTATTTTTAATTAAGGTAGGTCATCGGTTTGTGATGCAGGAACATCGGAGCCTAGGCAGATCAGTCGAAGTTGATCGACAAAAGGGAGCCGACTAGAGGGAATGCGGAAGACTGTTGGTGCGTGAAGTAGATTGACTCATCGAAGTCAATAAGTCGAGCAGAAGTTGTCGAAGCAATCGATAGGAGTGAAGGGATCGAGAGTCGACATGTCATTGTCGATAGACAATAGTCGATAGTCGACATGTTAATGTCGATAGGCAACAAGTTGTCGCAGAGTCATGGAAAGGTCGACATGTTCTCGAACCACAACATCAACAGGTTTTGGGCATGAGCCAAGTGAGGAGGAAGGGGCAGACTGGCGAAGCCTAAAAACAGAGTGAAAGCCGACAGGTGAGTCGAAGCTGATGGAATACAATGTGGATGATGGGATGGTTTACTGTAGCTTGTTAGAGGAAGCGTAGAAGTCAAGGATAGTACTTGGCAATAGTTTGGGGTCGCTAAGGATGTCCCGAATAAGTACTCTTATGAACTTCATCCAAAATCAACAACTTAACTTTTGACACATTAGGTACATAAATTCTATTTTTATAAGTCATTAAGCCCTTTTCATTGATGTTGTAATCTATTATTATATTTTTAGATAAATTTGCAGCAACCTTATCATGCAATTTTTGATAGTTTTCATCTTGCTTAATTCCTTCTTCAATTTGATTTCCCAGATCTGTCTTAAACATGCTGATTGCTACCACAAAACTTAATCTGGAGTTTCTACTCAAGGCATCAACAAATTTGTTTTCTTTACCTTTAATGTGTTTGATCTCGAAATCGTACTTGCTAAGGAAATCTAACCACCTATCTTGCCTTGCGTTAAGATTTGTTTGATCTAACAAGTATTTCAAGCCCTTATTATCTGTCATTAATATAAACTTTCTTCCAATCAAGTGATGGCGCCACATTTTTAGTGCATGTATCACAGCTACCAACTCAAGATCGTAAGTTGCGTAGTTCGTTTCATGGATTTTTAACTTGCTAGACTCAAAAGAAATAGAATGACCTTCTTGAGTTAAGACGCCTCCAAGTCCTTGATTACATGCATTGGTGCATACAACGAAGTCCTTACTAGGATCAACAATTTTTAAAATGGGTGTGGTTGTTAACAATTCTTTCAACTTATTAAAAATTTCATGGCATTTTTTATCCCATACGAATTTCTTCCCCTTCTTCTACAAAGAAGTGATGGGATTCGCAATTAGTGAGAACCCTTCAATAAAATTTTTGTAGTAACATGTTATCCCCATAAATGACCGAATGTCAGTTACATCTTTAGGAATAGGCCACTCGTTAATTTCTTTTATCTTATTAGGGTCGACATAAATTTCGTCTTTAGAGATTATGTGACCTAGGTACTATATTTTATCTTTATAAAAGTCACATTTGTTGAACTTAGCATAAAGTTGATGTTCTCTTAACACTTGCAGAATTATTCTTAAATGTTCATCATGCTCTTCTTTAGTTTTTGAATAACTTAGAATATCATCAATGAACACAACTACAAACTTATGCAGAACGTTGTTCATTAAACACATGAACACTGCTGGTGCATTAGTTAGCCCAAAAGGAATAACTACAAACTCGTAGTGCCGATATCACATTCTGAAAGCAGATTTGAATATGTCTTCGTCTTTTATTCTAACTTGATGATATCTGGACCTTAAATCAATTTTAGTGAATATCTCTACTCCACGTACTTGATCAAATAGATCATCAATGTGGGGCAAGGGATATCGGTTTATAATTGTCATTTTATTAAGTTGACGGTAATCTATGCATAGTCGCATGGTTTCGTCCTTCTTTTTAACAAAATCAATTGGCGTTCCCCAAGGAGACACACTTGGCCTTTTGTAGTGTTTAGCTATAAATTCTTTCAGCTGATATTTTAGTTCATTTAATTCCAGAATATTTATTCTATAGGGAACCTTCGAGTTTGGTACCGCACCTGGTACTAACTCAATGGTGAAATCAAGTTCCCTTTTTGGAGGTAGTCCTAGAATCTCTTCCGGGAATACATAAAAAAAGTCCCTAAGGATAGGTATATCCTCCAGTTTAAATTATGTTCTTTATATGAACATTCATCATTAATAACATTAACAGCAAACATTTTACAACCCTTTCTTGCACCTATCTTAACTTTTAAAGCAGAAATTTGTCTTGCAGAAATCTTCCTATGAATTCCTTTTACTGTTTTAGTTTTTCCTTCATTGTTAAAACAAGTAAAAGATTTATCATAACAATTAAGAAGTACTCTATGATGATCAATCCATTCCATGCCAATCAAAAATTCATATGACCCTAATGGTAACACATTCAGATTAACTTGCATTTTCAGCTGAGTCATAAATACATCACAACTTTTGACAAACTCTGTAACCTTTTTTTTAATGCCTTTTGCTAGCTGAACTAACCATGAATTATCAAATTTCTCTATCTTTAACTTGCAACTTTTCACTAATTCAGGTGAAATGTAACTCAAACTTGCACCTGGATCTATTAGAATGGAAATAGATTTGTTATGTATCATACCTTCAATTTCGACCATAGACGTTTGATGATCTGCTTGACGATTTTCCAACGCTGCATTTATCCTGGGCATCTCTCTTGCTACATCTCCAACGGTAGGATCTGCTTGTATGGTGTGAATGTTGTTAACTCTCTTTCTGTTGCGTGGGCATTGAGCTCTAGTATGGGGTCCACTGCAATCATAACACTTCAAAGGTGCTTTCTGTTCAGTATATCTGGTGTTGTTATTATTAGGCACATTCCTTGTAGCAGTAAAACTATGTGGTGCATTACCCCTATAATTATTATTTGGAAAATTTCTATTACTAAACCTTTTCTTAAAATTTCCAAAATTATGATTAAAGCTTTTCTTTTATACTCAAAATGATTAGGCTTGTTACTTCTCCAGCTAGATATTCCTTCTCTTTTTTGTTTTGGTCAAAACAGAAATTAGCTTTCCTCGTAGCCTCTTCCAAAGCAGAAGGGTTATCATACTCGATCTTGTCTTTTATGTTGAAAGGTAGACAACTTAGAAACCTTTGTACCTTAGGCTTCTCTTTGACCATGTAAGGTACATACCTCAGCAATGTTAGATTTTCAGAATTTACTTGGGGAAAACCATAAAGGTGAAAAACCCCAATAACTTCCTCAGAGATAGATAGAGCAATGATACAACCAACCAAGAGAGATAGCCATAACCTAGCAGAAGATCCTCCTCCTCCATAAGTGCGCCACTCCTCCTTAAGTGCATGTGTGAGAAGTGAGTGAGTAAATAGAGTGCCTCCCGCACTCTATTTATACTTGACTTGACTTGCCTTTTTACCTAACTCATGTAGGCTCGAACTTTACCACATAACATAATGCTGAGTGGGCCGACCCCCAATAGGGTGGTCTAATAACCCTTTGACCCACGTGGCCGACCCCCAATAGGGTGGTCTAATAACCCTTTGACCCACATGACTTATACAGGGATGACCCCAAATAAGGTGGTCTAATAACCCATCAAGTATAAGTTACGACACTTACAATATAAATGACGACACTTCCTTATAGAGGAATAATACCATCTCTATAGGAATACAATATACATATATGTGAAATACATTCCGAAGTTACATATACATCAACACTCCCTCTTAACTAGGAAGGTATTTCTCAGCACAGTTCTTCTAGCACAAGTCATCTTCTCTGGATCATCGTCACTGGATAATCGTCATCGAGTCATCATCATCATCGTCACTGCTGCTGCTATCTCAATCAATCTCTGAATCTACTCGTCATAGGAAGTTCTACAGAGCCAGTCCTTTTTCATACTGGATGTAGGCCCACCACCTGCAGGTCTTCATCATCACTGGCCATACTGTGGAATCCTCAGGACTTATTACGTGCGTCACAAAACCTGGCTGCAGCATCCCAGTCTATTACGAGCACACAGCTCTACCTGTAGGATCTCCCAGGAGCACATTACATGTGACCCATCACAAAACCTGGCTGAAGCATCCCAAGCTGTTACGAGCACGCGGCTCTACCTGTCGGATCTCCCAGGAGCACATTACATGTGATCTCACCACAAAACCTGGCTGAAGCATCCCAGGCTGTTACGAGCACACAGCTCTACCTGTCGGATCTCCCAGGAGCACATTACATGTGGTCCACCACAAAACCTGGCTGAAGCATCTGAGGCCTTTTTCATCCTGTCCAGATCTCCCAGGAGCAAATTACATGTGGTCATGGCAAAACCTGGCTGAAGCATCTGAGGCCTTTTTCATCCTGTCCAGATCTCCCAGGAGCAAATTACATGCCATAGGACAAAACCTCGCAAGAGCATCTGCCAGATATCCCAGGGCACCAAATTACATGCCATAGGCAAAACCTCGAAAGACTATCTGCAGATCTCCCAGGGCACAAATTACATGTCCTCCCAAGCAAAACCTCGCAAGAGCATTTGCTAGATGTCCCAGGGCACCGAATTACATGCCATAGGCAAAACCTCGAAAGACCATCTGCAAATCTCCCAGGGCACAAATTACATGCTTTCCTGCACAACCTGATCCACGACCACAAAGTATCATCTGATACTCATCATCATCACTGCAACATCATGCTGCATGTCATCTGGAGAAGCTCGTCATCCACGATCATCCTGATCATACAATGCATCCATCTGATGCACACATAGATACATGATCCACACAATGTATCCATCAATCATACATGATCTACCTGATCATACAAAGATACATGATCCACACAATGTATCCATCAGCATCCATGATCTACCTGATCATACAAAGATACACGATCCACACAATGTATCCAACAGCATCCATGATCTACCTGATCATACAAAGATACATGATCCACACAATGTATCCAACAGCATCCATGATCTACCTGATCATACAAAGATACATGATCCACACAATGTATCCATCAGCATCCAACATGATGCGTTCATACAAAATACATACACATGATCCAACCGATCATATCCAGCATCCAACATGATGCGTACATATATATAAATGATCCAAATGATCATATCCAACATCCAACATGATGCATACATACATACATATAATGATCCAACTGATCATATCCAAGTAGAAATCAGAACATCATCCTGATGCTCATCATCCAGCGCTTACATCCACAGCCATGTGAAGGATCCCCCTTCCAACATGCTTGGAATGGCTTCAGCAAATGTGTCCATCACTTCTTCCTCGAATTGTCCTCGATATGAAGAACGCCAAGACTCTCTCTGAAATACTCGAACTTCACCCTGGCTAGTGGCTTCGTCAGCACATCTGCAATCTGCTCGTTTGTCGCAACATATAGGAGCTTCACGGCTCCTCTCTGCACCATATCCCTGATATAGTGATATTTGATCTCTATGTGTTTCGACCTGCCATGAAACACTGGATTCTCGGATAGCTTCACACAACTCTGGTTATCACAGAAGATACCAGTAGCATCCAGCGGGAGATCAAATAACTCAGACAGTAGCTTTCGTAGCCATACTGCCTCATAACTAGCTGAACAGGCTGCAACATACTCAGCCTCTGCTGTACTCAGTGCTACGCAGGACTGCTTCCTGCTAAACCAAGAGATCACACCTGATCCCATATTGAAGCAACACCCAGATGTGCTCTTCCTGTCTGCAGCACTGCCAGCCCAATCTGAATCAACATAACCCTACAGGTTAAACTTTTGATTCTCCTCATACCTGAGCCCATAATCCACTGTACCCTTCAGGTACCTCAGAACATGCTTTACAGCAACCAGGTGAACACTCCTCGGATCCGTCAGGAACTGGCTCAATGTGTTCACAGCAAAGCAAATGTCTGGTCTCGTGTTCGTTAGGTACATCAAGGACCCAATCATCTGACGATACATAGAGACATCAATCGGCTCAGATGAAGCATCACATAGAAGCTTCAGATTTGATGCCATAGGTGTGGCCATGGTCTTGCAATCCATCATCCTGAACCTCTTTGGGATCTCTACTGCATACTTCCCTTGTCCAAGGAAGATTCTATCTGCACTCTGCCACACCTCCATGCCAAAAACAAATAGTGCATCATCCCCAAGTTCTTCATCTCGAACTCGGTAGTAAGCTTCCGCTGCATGTCGGCAATCAATCTATCTTCACCATACCAAGTTCTGCACATATATGATTTCCTATCATTTGTCTCAGAACCAAGTGGCTGCTCTACATACACTTCTTCTTCAACTACACCATTCAAGGAAGCTGTCTTGAATCCATCTGGTGTATCTTCTATTTCATCACTTTTATATTTCTCAATGCTGCCATCTGCAACATGCTTGATCTGATAGTTCCATTTGGAAGTCATAGCAAACTTCCCTTCATGTCTTGGGATTACATCCCAAACATCATTATTCATGATCGACGGATCATGGCATTTCATTTCTTCATCCCAGATCCTGGGAACTTCAATATCTTCAATAGATATCTTTGTTGCTGGAACAAATGTTGTAGTTCTTTTGTAGGTGAAGATATACGGTCTTTCCTACAAAACAGGTTAAATTGCATGATTAGAAACATCTCATAATTTTCAGAACAAATTATTACACATAAAGAAATATGTCATATAGTCATGCAATTATCTTAGCCAATGCTTCAATACAACATTTATCCATATTCCATAACTTTCTAGATGCCTTCCAATCTCTACCAGAACATTGTTAAGAGTGTGCACAACTCCCAACATGTCAGCAAAGAGGTTTCATTCTAGATAAGTAGCAATGGAATGTTGTACAGTGCCATAGGCCACTTACCCATGCATATTAGGAGTATACTGTTCATCAATGCAATTATTCTAATATGCACAATACATATCCTAAGTCTAGGATCATGAGCATATACATCATTGAACAATTTTATTTAAATAGACAATTCAAATACTTATCTTTGTTTGTTCGTTGGGTGGACTCCCTCTGAGTCTTTGCTTCCTTACAGGAGCTGCTGGAGTCCTAATCTGAAGTAGCTTCTTCTACACCTTTCTGTTGTGGAAAGATGGTCAACTCCCTCTGAATATCTGCATCCTTACAGAAACTACTGAAGTGTGTTCCTTTGCTTTCTTGTAGGAACAACTGGAGTGTGCTCCCTCTTGATCTTTGCTTCCTGGATTACCTGTTCTTGAACTCATATTCATCCTTGGTCCCTATGCATGCTTATTAGTATCATGATTGTGTTATCCTTGTGATCTCATATAAAATCATACACAATAATCTCAAGCATGTATAGTCATGATCATTTCAAACAGAAATAATAAGCATTAGCATTCAAGGTTTATGTAGTATTCTTATGGTTAATCAAATCATAACATGTCTAAACCTATAATTACTCAAACCTATGACTCTTCGGGTTAGTTGAATCATCAAACAAGATAAGAGATATAAAATGCATAAAACCTGTGATTATTCAAACCTATACCTTCATGATTCTTCTGGTTAGTCATTACATCAATTATGGTAAGAAACATACTATGCATACAACCATGATTATTCAAACTTATGGCTTCATGAATAATCATTATCAACAACACAACAGTATAAGATCCTAACAAAAGATAGGATTCTAGCTTGATATAGGAAAAACATACCTGGATTAGCATGCTAGCTATTTATGTCTAACATACCCGTATAATGTCTTTTGTTTATCTTCAGTGACTTGTGCTAGTAACCTGCATGTCTTATAAGTTAACCATTGTATAAACGAGTTATACATACCTCGTAAATGGATCTTGTATGAGATCCATGACAATGGATGAGTCTTTATCCTCATGTTATCATGATCATATGTTCTTGGACCAGAACATGATTTGTCTTTCTTGGTGTACCTTTCATGTTAGTAGACAACGTAAACCTCATACAACACCATAATGCATTAGTACAATCATAAATGTCAACACCCTAACCAATGAATATCTTCTATCATGCATTCATAATTTTGTTAAGGTGATACGACAAATCTAAAATCAAAATTGTACTAACCGTAATAACATGAAGACAAACATACCATAAACTTAATCATGGACAAATATCGAAACATACCTCGATGAGTCATACCAGTCGAGATCGCTTGTAATCTTCTTATGTAAGGCCTTAGCCTCATCTCCCTCTGACACAGGAACTTCTTCACTCATGCAGATGATCAATCCATCTTCTTCTAGGATTAACCCAATCCACTTGATTTGCAAGAACTGGACCTGGAGCTGGATATGGGTTTGTCAGAGAAACCCCAAAAATTTAAACTTTGAATTTCAAACTTTCGAAAGGATAGAAATATGCGCCTTGATGAGCTGATCAAACTGGTATATTCAGAATTTGAAAACTGCAAAGTTTCACTCCTCAATTTTGCCTTTGAGACTTCTGGATTCACTGGACGTGACCCTGAACTGGGGTTTGATGAAGCCCACTCTTCTTCCCAATCAAAATGTTTGATCCAAATCTCTAAGCTTCTATTTTTCTGAGGAGCTTCCAGCCGTGGTCACAGATTTCAAAAATTCCCATTTTTACAGAAGCCCTAATTTTCCACTTTTCTGATCAAAGTCCCGAACTAGGGTCTAATCAAGCCCGGCCTTCTGCCCAACCAAAAATTCTGATATTGGTCTCTAAATTTCTATTTTGATGAGTAGCATCCAGCCGTGGTCTCCGATTACAAAAATTCCAACTTTCTCCAAAGCCCTAAATTCCGGAAGCCATGAATGAAGGTACCAAAAAATAATTCTGTTTTGACAGAAATATGTACCTGATTGTTTCTGATGTAACTCCTAAATTTTTGATCTACAGGGTCTGAAAACGTTTTCTGAGATAGCCTGACCTGTTAGCGTTCCATCCTGACAGGTCTGACCTCAATTGGATGTTTTGAGAGAGAGTTATGCCAAATGTCGCAACGTGACCTGTTTTGGGAAAATACAGGAGAGCGAACTTGTACGGCGTGCCACGTGTCACTGTTTGACCTTCGGCCTCTGAAACAGTTTTCTGAGATAGATTGACCTGTTATCTTTCCATCCTGATAGGTCTGACCTCAATTGGATTCTCTGAGAGAGATTTATGCCAAGTGTCGCAACGTGACCTGTTTATGGGATAAAACAGTAGAGCGAACTTGTACGGCGTTCCACGTGTCACTGGTTCAACTTCAGCCTCTGAAAAAGTTTTCTGAGATAGTACAGTCTGTGTACTACCTGTCACGTTTCACGAAATTTCATTTGGAGCTTCCTAGCCCAAGTTATGACCTTTTTCTCAAGGTCACCTGATTTTGACTCAGATCTGGAAGAGGCAGAAACCCTATATTGTACAGATAATAAATCACAAAGTACAACTAATTAGAGGTTGTCCTTTGGACACAAGGTACCTGGAGATCTTAGCTTCGTCCTGTAACAATTTCAGATCCGAAAAATTCTCCAAAACGGATTTATAGCGAAAGTGCTATGATGACTGGTTTTTGCTATATCAAGCCCTAGCATCGTAAGTGCAACAAGTGTCATACATGCCATATCATGCCTTCTTTCAGGCTAGCTCTGATACCATGTTAGATTTTCAGAATTTACTTGGGGAAAACCATAAAGGTGAAAAACCCCAATAACTTCCTCAGAGATAGATAGAGCAATGATACAACCAACCAAGAGAGATAGCCATAACCTAGCAGAAGATCCTCCTCCTCCATAAGTGCGCCACTCCTCCTTAAGTGCATGTGTGAGAAGTGAGTGAGTAAATAGAGTGCCTCCCGCACTCTATTTATACTTGACTTGACTTGCCTTTTTACCTAACTCATGTAGGCTCGAACTTTACCACATAACATAATGCTGAGTGGGCCGACCCCCAATAGGGTGGTCTAATAACCCTTTGACCCACGTGGCCGACCCCCAATAGGGTGGTCTAATAACCCTTTGACCCACATGACTTATACAGGGCTGACCCCAAATAAGGTGGTCTAATAACCCATCAAGTATAAGTTACGACACTTACAATATAAATGACGACACTTCCTTATAGAGGAATAATACCATCTCTATAGGAATACAATATACATATATGTGAAATACATTCCGAAGTTACATATACATCAACAAGCAAGCTAAGGAACTTTCTACATAAATCCTTCATACTCAAAGTACCCATTTTTAAATCATAAAATTCCTTGGATTTATGTTCACAGTACTGTTTTGATAGAAACTTTTTCTTAAATAAATTTTTAAACATCCTCCAGGTTATGTTTCTTTCTTTTATGTTCTTAATTCTTTTAATATCCTGCCACGAAATATATTCCTTTCCGGTCAGATTGTAAATAGCCATCTTGGCTTTTAACTGAGAAGGGTAATCGTAAATATGAAAGTATTTCTTCATGCCAGACAACCATGCTTCAACTATCTCACACTTTTCAGTTTTGCCATTAAAGGTTGGTGGCTTAATATTTTTAAACTCTCCTGTGATTTGTTCATGATGCTTATGCTTCCTCTTCTTAGAACAACAGTCACTGTCACTGCTATCATGAACATAATTATAATTACTTTGATCAGATTCAGATGAATAGTAATTATTATTTTTACCATTCTTTGTTTTCTTACTCTTATGTTTGTGAGACATTGTACCAGAATCAGAATTTACTTTTGATTTCCTTCCTCTTTCAACATTATGGTATTTCTCCATTAAAATCTGATTTAACTCATCCTGTGCCTTCATAATTCATTCATTCTCTTCTTTAACAATCCTTATTTCAGATTTTAAATCTTTTACAGTATGTAGCAGTTCAGAAGATTGATTATTTAATTCAACATATATTCCTTCATGATTATTATTATTATTATGCTCATTACAAGGAGACATGTCCTCTGCTGATTCCTACGGTATATTCATACCTGCAATTTAAACGTCAAATTGTTATGTACAGAAACAAAATTTAAATAAAGTCAGTAACTAAGTTTTCTGTTTTACTTTTCTGTTTTGCGTGTGTGAGCCTATTTCAGGCCTAGAGTTTGAACTCGCACTCTGATACCACATGTAACATCACAAAATTCACAAAAATTTAAAATTTTTCAACGTAGCATTTAATGCCTAAACTATTTGTGTGGAATTGTATTTAATGCTTCTATGTTGTCATGCTAAAATGAATGTTTATAACAGTCATACATTGTAATGTTTGCGTCTTGATATAAAATGAAATTTATAGTCTACAATAAGATGATATTGGTTTTTCAGCTATATTTTATATTTCCTATGTCGATACTCCATCAAATATAAATGTTTATAAGCTCTAACGGTTGTTCTTCTTTTGAAGATGAAAGGGGTCCTAAGGTACCCCGAGGCTTACTTAGCATTTATGCTAAAGCAACTACACCTTTCTTTTCGCAGATGACAGGTAAGAATAACACAAAGGATCAAGTTTAATACCAGTATGTTTTTTAAATGCAAATCTAGCTAGCCATCAAAGTTTTATATAGTTCCTAAGGTACTTATAATGAGACTCATCTAAAGTTTATGGTTGTAAGCTATGCCACTCATACCTTTCCTTGTTTAACATTTAAAAGATGATTATAAAACATCACAGCAAGGGTTTTTGCATAGTATGTCATTGCAATTTAATTTTAAAGGGGATGATATGCCTTTATAAAACCTATGCTAAATGCAAGGTACCATATAACCCTAATACATAAGGTCTACATGCACATGCCATTCGATTTCCTATGATAGATGAACTATATGTCAATTCCATGCTTTTCCTATAGTATAAACTATATGTAATTTACAAATAAATGCTATAGAGTATACTATATACAAATCCTATGTAAACCTATATCATATAAGCTATGTGAAAATTCTAAGTAGTTCCTATCACATATAAACTATATTCAAAGGTTTATGCATTGCTCTATATTCAAACAATATAATACAATGTGGGCATCATCGTGACCCTTTTATAACATATGATTGATACCTAGAAATTTGATACCATATGTCTTACCATAAAATCTATATTGTGATGGGGTTGCAACAAGGTTCACATGTCAACGTATGATGAGACAGGGTATTAATATTGTAGTGGACATTTGCTGGCAGGCATTCGCATCCAACCTTGGCATTTAATACTCCTATCTACCGGTTCAGTGAAATATCACTGTGGCTTCCATCGTGGTTCTTAACACGTGAAGGTATTGTGACAAAGCAGGTAACATGGTCGAGTTGTATTTGATTTAGTTTGAAATTTGTCCTAGTTGGTCTCCACGGTGGCCATGGTTATTAATGTTTTCATAACTATGGTTGTTGCTTGGGAATACGAGGTGCTTATCGAGTGATATCCACCTTTGATCTTATGTGAGTCTTGGGATTTGGAACTTAACCCTAATCTCCACTATGTTTCGAAGTTATTGTTTCATTTCGCATTCAAATTTTGGTGAGTGTCTCTATGGAGAGACTGACAGGCCTAAGAAACTTCAGGGTTACGTTAGCAGGTTTCTTGGAGCTTCTCTCACGATTCGAAACCGTGACCTGTGGGTGTTTCTCTGATACCAGTTGATAGTTTTTAAGAGCTGAACATTCTTTGAGAGTTTACAGCTATTAAAAAGATGTTGAAAGGTTCCAGGGATGACGGTAATCTCATGTGTAGGTTGAAATGGTAGTTCTCTGAGTTGTTTTCAACCTTCTTGCATTCAATGGTGAGTTACTAGCTACAATTTCACAATGGTTACGATGTCACTTCTCCAGATATAGCTATTTTTAAAGTTAATGTTTCAAGTTCGAAACCTAACTCCTTCTAAAATGTTTAAGAGTTATAGTCATTATTATTTCGCCTTATTGAAACTTCTTTCATGTTACTTTATTGACCATACCTTATTCCTGTGGTAGGTTCCTTCAACATTCGGATTCCAAGCTTAAGTTTTGATATCTGGCAGCTGCAATGGAACCGGTAAGCTTCGGTGGTTTCCTTGGTGGCTTCAGTTTGGTGACTGTTGGTCCTTCTTAGGTTCTGATCCGAGACTTCATTTTGATGTCTGATTGTGGGTGGTAACCGTCATTGTGAAGTCTTTATATGCCAGAAGACGGTATACAGAGGATGGCTCCTCAACCTACCATGATGTTAGCTACAACAACTCTATGTATTTTTGTTTGATACAAATGTAGTGAGGGTTTTATCCCTCTGTTGTTTGATGGGAAAAATAAAAGAATAATAAAGTTTCGGTCTTCCAAATCACTGTTGTTTGTATGATTAGTGTTTGGGTTTGGCCTCGTTTTGATACTGTAAGATTAAAGGTTGCTTGTGCTGAATATGAATGTCGATTATGCTTATCAATTTTATTCTTTGATTAAGGCCACGTGCCTCAGGCTAAACGCCTTGTTTTGTGCAAACGAATTTGAAACTACTTGTATAAGGCTGGATGCTTTGATATATATGATAATGTAGTGTTTTGTTTATGAATTACTGTGTGCAAAGGTTGGCCGAGAGTCGAATGTTTTAAGTCTTACCCTATGCATTCGAACCCTGGACCTATTTAGTTTAAAATATAGTTTTGGAAATTTTGAAAAATCGATACTTGTAAACTGAGACTTAGTCTCATTCATCTATTTGGTTTTTATGCAGATGATGGTTTTTCATTCGGGTTTTAAAAACCCTACTTGTTAGTGATACTGAGAAAGTTCTCTTATTTTTAGTTTAAATGTTAAGTTTGTTTCGATTGAAACCTGTAGATGAAAGTAGGAGAAATGCTACAGTTGAACTCGGTTTCGAAATTTCTATTGTTAAGAGTTGCTTGTTTTCTAAATGTAGTAGAATACGTAGCTAGGGTTTTAGGACTATGTCCAGTGGGACATTTGTCCACAATTAGAATTGTTCGTTTACTCAGAATATTAAAAGAAATGGTTTTTCAAACATGAATAAAGGCATTCATTCTGTTATAGTCTAAATGTATAACAAAATATTAGAAATATTTTGCAGAGGGTTTGGAAACAAAACATGGAAATAATAAACCCTTATTTTAAAACTTGATAATGCAAAAATAGCATTCCCAAGTGTACAAATACTATGATTATTTTTATGTTCATCTAACAGCTATTTACATTGCAAAAGATAATGATGATAGCCTAGAATGAAGATTGTATAGTATAATATTAGAAAGGAAATTAAATGAAATACATAGTGTTTATCTACGGTAGGATGACAATTGATTTTTCAGTAACCTTAGGTTTGAACAGAATCATATATCTTGCTTCAGTTGCTAGAATAAAAGACATATTACCATGCCTGTAATATTAAATGTTGTTTATAATTCTTGAGCCTAAACATATAATTTATATTACAGAAATATAACTGATAATGAAAGTTAAAGAAATATAGCAGCATTAGTCTATTCATTCATTTGGAAATCTGCATATCATTCATCTATCTTAATTCTCCTTCTCTGCACTACAATACTATACAGAAAACAATATGGGGAAAAATACAGAGAAGTTATTTGTTCAATCACTTATTCATCATTACACAAAATCATGACTAGATCAAGATTCAAAACAAAACTTCTGTATGATGATAACTAGTGAATACTAACTCATCAATTGCAGAAAATAATTTAATTACTTAGAAACAAAAAAGACAAGTAGAACCTGTAACAGATGATAGGGTGGACAAACACCCGAGGAGGCCTATTCCTCCCAACCTTCTCCAGAAGAAGCGTCCAAACTACTTTCCTCCTTTGGACCCCCGAGCCTGTTTACTAAACCACTAGGTAGATGAACTCTATGTAGAAGCAAGGCACTCAGAAATTGTACAAGAAGCAAACTATTAAGACTTGCTCCACAGCTTTTAGGACTCTGCACTCAACAGTAAAACTCTCCAATCAGCAGTATAATATGCAGACTTACACCATGATAAAAAACTAGCATATCCCCTCATCATATCTCTTGGGTGCAAGCAACAAAACCCCAAGGTAAATTTCCTCGTTAGGAAAAGTGATGAACCCCAGTCCAAAATTTGATGGCTCTTAAAAAGATTGCCTAGGTCTTTAGTGGTCAGTTTCCAATAAATGAGCCTAGAGCTCCATTCCCATCTTTCAGGGCACTAAGACCACAATTCAAGGGAGTTGTCCCATACCAACAACTAGTTACTTGCCTCATGAAGCTGCCATTTGTCCATTTCCTTGTACCCCAGATTCCATTCCACCTAGTGGGTCAGTAAACACTCTTTCAACAGTCCCCTTAGGTGTTTGTCGCCTATTTAATTTATTTAATAATAAAATATTGTGCAAATTATAGTCATCCTTGGACACTTGTCCAACATAAAACTTTACAATAAAAGTTAAGATAATGTTTCCAACATAATATGTTTTTTAGCAAAAAGGGGTATGTTACAAGCTTCTAGCCTATTGTTTGCATCTTTTCTTGTGTGAACATTTGTGGTTGTGTCGTGTGTATTGTTAAGCAAGAACCTTGTTGTGACGGGGTGACTTGCGTCAGTTGTATCAGAGCCCAAGAGTGAATCCAGTTGAATCCTTTTGAGAAGGAAGAGGAGTGATCCCGACCTGACTTGCATCAATTCGTATCAAAGCTATAGTATCCTGAGTTGTGGAATGATAGCTATATCAGAGTGGCAAGTGAAAACCTGTGCACAGAAGCACATTGAGTTATATTGAGCCTGCAAGTGTGTTGAACAACTCCAGCTGAGGTTGGGTAGAGTTGTACACGACTTGTTGAAGTATGGTTGTGATTGGATGAGTGGAAGTCTCAGCAGAGGTTGAAAATGGCTCACAGAGATGTTAATGTCCAAGGATGAAGAGCGCGTGGCACAACAGTCACCGTTGATCATGAGATGTTCGACGAATGTGTCCGAACAATGTGAAATTTGACAAATGAAGTTGTAGCGATCAAAGAAATCCAAAGGCGTGGTTGTATTCTTGATGCATTAGACCACAACAATGAGGAAGTCGAATAAGTGGAACCACGGGAAGTAACAGAAGATGAACTGAAAGAGAAAATCATCAAGCTTCTGATGGATATCAGAGGTCGGGCAAAGATAGACCTTCGTACCTACTCAAGAAGTCTGGATTGAGAAGACTTGATCGATTGGTTCAGAGAGATGGAGAAATACTTCGACATGGAGTAGATCGAGGATCCTAAGTAGGTTAAGACTACATGTCTGAGGTTGAAGGGTCATACCTCATTGTGGTGGGACAATGTATAGGTTGACAGAGTCAAGAAGGGCAAGGAGAAAATCAAGACTTGGGACAGGATGGTCACCAAGCTGAAAGGGAAGTTCTTGCCGAATGACTATGTGATTTCCTTGTTCATGAAGTTGCAAAATTTTCAACAAAAGGACATGACTGTGAAGGAGTACATGAAATAGCTCTATAGATTGTCAATAAGATCAGGGCAAACCGATGAAGGAGAAGAAGCTTTCGCTAGGTATGTGAACAACTTGAAATATGCCATTCAGGATGAATTGAACATGTCAGATTCAGAGCAGTGGGTGAATCCTACTAGTTATATTTGAAGGTAGAAGAGAAACTGTCAAGAAAATCTGCAGCGACCAGAGGTAGGATGATTGGTTGGGCTACGAGAACTGTTCCCGTGAAAGTTCAAAGTAGCGGTTACAGGAGGGAAACTATCGAAGACAGTCGGCATGTGGAAGGGAAATCGACAAGGGAGAAAGCGCAAGAGAACCGACGCGATGGTCGAGAGAACCACGGTCGAGGTGTGTATGGTCGAAGTGGTCCATCCAATAGAAAAGGAGCTAACAGACCAACGATAATCTGTTATAAGTGTCATGAAGTGGGACAAAAGGCATATGAATGCCCAGAGAACCTACATGCTGTAGAGGAGTCAAAACCCAGACGTCAAAGAGATGAGCAAGTCGACGAGAGGGAAGAATCACCATCTGACAATAGTGGAGATGGTAAGAAGAAATGTCAGGCCATGACAGCCAACAAGACACTGGTTCTAGACGATAGATGCGATGAGCAAGATCCAGCACAACAGAAGGCGATCTTTCGAATGAAGATGTGAATCAACAAATGGCTTTGCAAGACCATAGTTGATGGCGGAAGCACTGAGAATCTTGTGTTGACATAGGTGACCGAGAAAGCAAATTTTAGATGTCGAGAACATCCCCACACTTACAAGATCTCATGGTTGCAGAAAGGACACCATGTGAACGTGACCAGACAGTTCTTGATTAACTTCAAGGTTGGGTAGTTAGAAGACAATGTACTGAGTGACGTAATCCCAATGGACGCGTGTCATCTGTTGTTAGGAAGACCATGGAAATATGATCGAAAATGATCTATAATGGTCGAGCCAACACAGTCACAGTGTGGAAAAATGGCATGAAAAGGACTCTTAACCCGAAACTAGGGGAGCAAGCTGATGGTAAGCAAGGTGAGAGCAACTTTTGGGAGAAATGCGTGATGATGTGTTCAGCGAAATAATTCCTTGTGGAAGAGGAAAAGCAGTTGGGGTGTTATGCTATCATTCCGAAGGGACCATGTGTCGAGAGTGCGACAGTGGAAAAAATTCCAGTCGAAGTTGGAAAGATGCTCGAAGAGTTTCACAGCATAGTGGTCGATGATGCACCGATAGGATTGCCACTGAAAAGGAGCATATCCCATCAGATCAACTTGATTCTAGGGGCGACTCTGCCAAACAAGGTGCCGCATAGGATGAGTCCGATAGAAGGTCGGGAACTCAATCGATATGTACATGAGTTATTGGACATAGGGTTGATCAGAGAGAGTCTGAGTCCATGCACCGTAACAGTAGTATTAGCGCCAAAGAAAGGTGGAGAATGGACAATGTGTACAGAATCCAGATCTATCAACAAGATCATGATCAAGTATTGGTTTCCATTGCCGAGAATAGACGACTTGATGGATTGTTTGAGTGGAGTGAAGTACTTCATGAAGATAGACTTTAAGAGTGGTTATCACCATATTCGGGTTGGAGAAGGAGATGAATGGAAGACAACATTCAAGACATAGGAAGGGATGTATGACTAGTTAGTCATGCCATTTGGATTGACTAATGCACCTAGTATGTTCATGCGATTGATAAATGAAGTCCTGAAACAATTCTTGGGAAAGTTTGTCATAGACTATCTAGACGACATTTTGATTTTCAGTCGATCCAAGGCAGAACACTTGGGGCACATTCGACGGGTATTGCAGAAGTTGCAGGAAGAGAAGCTGATGGTGAACCTGCAAAAGTGTTTCTTCATGAAGGAAGAACTGGTATACTTGGTATTCGTAATTTCGGGTAAAGGGTTGGTTATGGACCCATAAAAGGTGAAGGTGATAGTGGATTTGCCTGAACCGACAAGCGCGACTGGAGTGAGGAGTTTCCATGGACTTGCCACTTTCTACTTGAAGTTCATCAGGGGATTCAGTCATATTTGCGCACCGTTGATAGAGTGTATGTGCAAAGGAGAGTTCAAGTGGATGGAAGCAGCCCATCGAGCTTTCGACAAGTTGAAGGAAAAGGTCACTGAGAGCCCAGTGTTGGCGCTCCCATATTTGGACAAAGTTTTCCAGGTCGATTATGACACAAGTGGAATTGCAATTGGAGTAGTGTTGAGCCAGGAGGGCCGACCAATTGCATTCTTCGATGAAAAGTTGGATGACGCAAAGCATAAATATTCGGTCTATGACCAGGAATTCTATGCTATTGTCCAAGCATTGAAGAAGTGGAGCAATTATTTGTTTCCCAAGGAATTTGTGTTGTACATAGATCATCAAGCACTGAGGTATCTGAATACTCAGTCAAAGTTAAATCAACGGTGCATGAAATGGGTCAAATTCCTACAGGGATATACATTCATGTTGTGGCATAGGTCGGGAAAGTCGAACAAGGCTACTGACATTCTGAGTAGAAGAGTTGCATTGATGAACATGACAGTTCAGGAAACAGGAATAGAGTCGGTGAAGACAGAGTATGCGACCGACAGAGATTTTGTGAAAGCATGGGAATCTTGTCGCGAACTATGGAGTGTCGATAGAACTCCATATTTGGACTATTTTGTCCCAGAAGGATACCTGTTCAGGGGACGGCAATTATGTATTCCCAAAGGATCTTTGCGAGTGAACCTAATCCAAGATTTTCATAGCGATGGATTAGCAGGTCATTTTTGCATCGACAAAACTAGGGAATTGGTTAAAGAAAAGTATTATTGGCCAGGAATGGCAACAAATGTGGGAAAGTGGGTACAACATTGTAGATTTTTCCAGTTGGAAAAAGGAAGAAGTCAGAACACGGGGTTTTATACACCGTTGCTAGCACTGAATACCCCATGGGAGCACCTGAGCATGGATTTTGTGCTAGGATTGCCGAAGACACAACAAGGAAGCGACTCAATATTTGTTGTAGTCGACAAATTTTAAAAAATGGCACACTTTATTCTGTGTCGGAAGACAAGTGGCGCCATAGGAATTACTGTACTATTCTTCAAAGAAGTAGTCAGATTGCATGGGTTGCCAAAGAGTATCACATCAGATAGAGATACCAAATTTATGGGGCATTTCTGGAGAACCCTATGGAATAAACTAGACATGACTATGTAGTATTGATTGGCATATCATCTGCAAATAGACGAAAAGACCGAGGTGGTGAACAGAAGTTTGGGAAACCTTTTGAGATGTTTGGCAGCCAACAAACCCAAGCAGTGGGAGAACATGTTGGCACAAGTGGAGTTTGCATACAACTATTCTGTGAATCGGTCAACAGGTTTGAGCCCATTCCAGATTGTTCAGGGAAGAATCCCACGCGGAGTGGTGGATTTCGTCGAGTTGCCGATAAAAATCAAGAAGATCGCAGATGCAGAATCATTCGTAGAGCACATGAAAGAAGTTCATGAAGATGTGCGAAAGAGCATAGAAAAGAGCAACACAACATACAAGTTGAGAGCCGACAGGAAGAATAGATTACAGGCGTTCAGTGAAGGGGACGTGGTCTATGCTCATTTGTGGAAGGAGAGATTTCCGACAAGGACATATAACAAGATTAAACTAAAGAAGATTGGACCATGTAAGATATTGAGGAAGATTTCGGACAATGCTTATGTGTTGGGTCTGCTGAAGGACTTGAGCATTTCTCCAACGTTCAATGTCTCAAAACTGTACAAGTTCAAAGAAGGTTCAAGCAGCGAAAGTGCCAGAGTGTCGAACATTGACTGGGAAGCGCAGATTCCAGATCGACACAAGGAGGAGACTGCAGAAGTAATAGAGGAACACGAAGTTAGGCGTACGTGCAGTTCGTGAAAGAAGGAATACTTGGTGCGATGGAAGGATGATGAGTTGCAAGAGGCGACATGGACTTTCGAAGAAGAGTTCAGGAGACTGACGGAGCAGTCGAATTCTTTTTCACCTAGGGAGTCTGATGCAAGAGCATCGGATCCTAGGCATATCAGTCGAAGTTGATCGACAGAAGGGACCCGACCAAAGGGAGTGCTGATGACCACTGGTGCATGAAGCAGATTGATTCATTGAAGTCAATAAGTCGAGTAGAAGCTGTCGAAGCAGTCGACAAGAGTGAAGGGATCAAGATTCTACATGTCAGTTTCAACAGACGATAGTCGATAATCGACATGTTGATGTCGATAGGCGATAGGTTGCCGCAGAGTTGTGGAAAGGTCGACGTGTTGTCGAACCGTGACATCGACAGGTTTTGGGCATGAGCCAAATAAGGAGGAAGGGTCGGACTAGCGAAGCCTAAGCGTAGAGTGAAATCCGACAGGTGAGTGGAAGCTGACGGAGGACAGTATGGCCGACGGGATGGTTTACTGTAGCTTGTTTCTAGGAAGCGCAGAAGTCAAGGGTAGTACTTGGCAACAGTTCGAGGTTGGTAAGGAAGTTAATGGAAGTTATTACATGTGGGTGAAGACATGAAAAACATCATCACAGGAAGAAGCTATGCAACATGGTCGGGCGCTGACAGTTGAAAGTCTGGAGGATCATGGAAGGATCGGCTGATAGGAGGATGCGTGTCTCGGGGATCATAGTGGTATCGGGAACAACAGCAACAAAGTAGAAGATGAGAGAGTTTGGATCAGTTGAGGGACTTGGAATTTTGGGAGAGTCAAGCATAGCCGAAGAGAAGATTGAGCCATAGCTCAGATTTCAGTAGCGAACCAGGAGAGGGTCAGGTCCACACGCTAAGAGAGCACACCGCAATTACTTCTATATTGTAATGGATGAGGCCGATAGATAGTTAGTTATTTGTATTTACATTTATTCTGCATTGTAACCGATTCAGAGAAGTAATATAAGCCAGCTTCTAGCATGTTGTTTGCATCTTGTTTTGTGTGAACATTTGTGGTCGTGTCGTGTGTATTGTTAAGCAAGAACCTTGTTGCGATGGGGTGACTTGCTTCAGTTTGTCCAGTTAAGATATGGACCATCAAACTTATAACTACAATACTAGCCCTTAACATATTATATGCCGTGAAATAATATAACCAATCTACTTTGAATGAACAAAAAAATAGTTAAAAAACAAAATATGTGCACTTGGATATTTATTTTGTCACTTTTGTAGAGATTAAAATATAATTTCTTTGGCTTAGATATTTTGGAATCACACTAACAACATATCTATTTAGTTACTAGATAACTTTATTTATCATTTTATAAAATGTTAATTAAGTATTAATTTAAAATGGTTGAAAAAATAATTTAATATATATAATTTGTAATAGTTTATAATGAAATATATTTTTTTCAAAGATTTAATATTTTTAATTTATGAATTTCTCATTACAATTTTATTAAAATTTATATTCGGTAGTTTTTAAATTGTTAAACTATATTTAATGATAAAAGAAACGTTGATATGTTTTACTATTTTTAGTTGTTCCCAATAGAACTATAAAATCAAGTTATACAATAAAGTTGAAAATTATGTTGAAAAGAGTTGGAATTAATTAATAAATACTTAACACTTTAAATATAAAAGAAAACATGTTGTGGGGTTTGTTAATCCAATTTTAATTATGTATTTATATGATTTTTTTTTGCATCAAAACTAGCATTTACATTTATCTTCTATAAATAGTGGCATAGTAATAAATCTTACAATGCAAATAATAACTTTATGTCTTATAATTGGTTTGAATTCTTGGTCAAATGACATTAGCTAGCATTATTGTTCTACTTCACTTATACTCTCAATTGTTATGGATAGGGCTAATATGCCATCATCAATACTTTATCAATAGTTACCAACACTTGTACATCTCTCCAACTCTATTCCCACTTTTAAAGGCATGGAGTAAGACATGTCACTTTTCTATTGCTTTTAAACTATACACAAGTAATACATTGTTAAAGTGTTCCATAATTATTTTAACTTAAGTTTTCAATTATGTACAATTATTACATTGAAGCATTTCTAAGAGGCATGTATGAGCAGATTTGTTGTTAATTTCACTTATTTTTATGATTTTTGGTAATTACACTTATAAATTAAACAAGATTCATTTATGTTTATCATTTGAATATATAATTAATTTATACACAACATTATACGATGAAGAGTTAATTTCCTTATTATACAAAAATCATGCATAAATCGAAGAGTTGCCACAACTTCATCCATAATTTACAACGCAAATTGTGATGTTTTTGTCAACTAAATTAATACTTAGTGATTTAAATACCCACATGATTTTCAATAATACAAAGTTATTTTAGTACAAAAATATACGACCATCATCATTTTCAACACCTAACAAAGATAAACATCATGGTCATACCGTCATAAACATAATCATCACCATACTAGTTACATAAACATAACCATAAGTTTTAGCAAAAACTTAAATGCATCATCATTTTCACGACATTCCCATAAACATAATTAATTAACATTCCATGATCATCATTTTCACCACATAAATAAATAAACATCAACATAAAAATTGACATCAACATAAACATCGACATCAACATAAACATGATAAATGCAAAATATATATAGATATGAACATATTTAACATAAAAGTAATGATACAATATGTCAAATATAAAATATCTTCGATGCAAAAAGTGATATGTCATATCTACTCCACTTCCTCCTACAGAGGAATCATTAGTATCTCTCTTACCTGAGATAGATGGATCATCACCTTGAGCAATAGAGCTAGATGCAGTATCAGGACATCTACCAAGAGAGGCAGAGGTACTAGTACCTATAATACCAGAAGGAAAAATAGAACTGGGAGAAAGAGGGATGTGTCCATCAAGATGAAGTGTACAACCCTCTCTAAGTTCCTCTAAAATAGAAACAACGTCTATAGTAGAAGCTAGAGGATGGTCAGGACGATGAGTAGGATTGAAGGGTTGATCAAGTAGGAGTATAGGACTAGATGATGATGAAGGATCAGGAGTAAGTTTGAGCAGGAGTAGAGGACTAGATGATGATGGAGTTGGATGTGGAGGTGGAGGAGGAGGAGGTGGATGAGATGTAAATGAAGTTGGTGGAGGACGAGGTGGTGTAGTATATGTTGAAGCTGATGGAGGAGGGGGTGGAGTTGGTGGAGGAGGATGATGGGAAACCAACTGAAAGCGTGCACTATCCATATGCTGCATCAAAAACCTCATATGATGAGGAATAATACTCCATATATCCATAAGCTCAGTGTCATCATGAATGTCATGTGGCTGCATAGGATGAACACCTACATATGCCAACAATCTGGCCAACATGTCTGCCACATCCTGAATATGCCTATCATGGGGCCTACATGGACGGTGACTAGGATGTCTACCAGCTTATGAAAATAGGATGTAATCAGGGCAAAATGATGTAATGAGGATGGCCAAAAAGGGGCATTTCCTAGACCCAACATATCCCCCCAACTATTTGATTGCATGTCCTCATGCAACAACCTCCACTAGTCTGAATCTGAGTCTGAGTTGAATCTGTGAATATTTGTGAGAATGTAGGCAAATTCTGGTGTTTGCCCTCGAGGCACAAACCCATATCAAGCTGTCCATTTCTCCCAACATAACTTCTCTTCTTCTTCATTCAAAGCATAGTTGTTTCTGTAAGGACTCACAGGCATCCATATGAGAGGAACCTGAATCTTAATCCAATCCACCAAGGTCCACATTTTTCCATACACTGCACATATCTAGGAACCCTTGTCAAAGCTTGCCTGGAATTCTCAAAGTAGTAGGGATCCCCTTCCTTTAGAGACAAAGAAGAATATAGTCATCTATATTCACTGCCTTCCAGAGCATCCTGCTACATATTAAGAATCATCGGGACACATGTGGTGAGGATTTTATCTCGCAAAATTTCAAAGTATTGGGAAATTGTAGGAACCCTGAGAGATCCAGCATGTTTTTTTATGAGTTCTTTTGGATCTTGAGGTTCAGCCCTAATCTAGAGAGTAGAATTCTCCTCATTCTTGAGGATGGTTTGGAAAGCATCTCACCATTTTACATGGTTAATAACAAAAGAGGCAAATGCACTCAGCTGAACATCCCCCAGGCAAGGAAATAGATTGGATGGAGAGTCAATATAACAAGCCCTATCATGTAAATACAATTCACATAGCAAACGCTGATCCTCAAAATCACTTTTCAGAAAAGTTTCTAAAAGCTGGGTAGCTGTTGCCAAATCAAATGATCTCCCTTCCTTCAGAGCCCTTAATTGAAATAAAGTTGTATGTTCATGGAGAAAGACAAGGTAAGAGGGGTATGGAGCCCCGCAACTCAATAATTCTAGGGAAAGAGTATACATTTTGTCTTTTTCTTGTTGCAGGGACTTAAGTTTCTTCAATCCTTCCAATTTTTCTTGAATTTTCTCCCACCAATGTTTCTAGAAGAATAACTCCTCATCCCACTTTTCTCTCAACCCCCTAATGACATTTCTATGTTCTTGGAGAGAAATCATACCTATCCTGAACTGATCAATATATTTGTGCCATTTATCTAACTCGAGATTTAGCTAGAGAATCTTTTTCTCTAGCCATTGAAATCTTCTGTTCTCCACATCCTTCTCATCATCAATGTCCAGATAAATGACTTTCTCATTTTGCTTTGGCACTGTAACAGTTTCATCCTGCATTGGTGTTGCAGTGGTATGTGCCTATAATGCAGTCTCAGCCATGGATTTTGGGGATGCTGGTTCTTGTGTAACAGCATCCTTTCTTTCCATATCAACCTCAGCCCTCTCAGTTTGTGTTACAGTCTCAACAAATATTCTGAGGACTACTGGTTCTTGTGTGACAACATCCTTCCTTTCCATTTCAACCTCAGCCCTGTCAATTTGTGTTACAGTCTCAGCAAATATTCTTAGGACTGCTAGTTCTTGTGTGACAGCATCCTTCCTTTCCATTTCAACCTCAGCCATCTCAGTTTGTGTTGCAACTTCAACAAATGATTTTGAAAACACTGGTTCTTGTGTAACAATGTTCTCTTCTTGATCCTTGATGTCAAATGTTGTTGTCTGAGTTGCAGCCTCACTATATATTTTCAAGGGTGTTGGTTCTTGTGTAACAGTCCCCTATCCTTCAATTTATTTGAACTGTTGAGATTGTTTATGGGTTATATCAAATCCCTCTAACTGATGACACTAGTCTTGAAGAAGTTCAATATCCCCTGATGGTTGGGAATGCACTGTTTCATCTCCTAGATTCGAATCAGAAATCACTTCAATTTTTGGTTCATTTTCCCCCATCAATTCTATTTCTGGCATTTTTTCTTCCTCTTGCTCTATCTGTGCATGCTTTTGTGATACAACTCCCAACACAATAACTCTGTGTCCTGCTACAAAGAATATGTCTCCACACTCTGGGAAAATAGTTTCTCCTTGCTACTCATTTTCTACTGCAAGAGATGAATTTTCTAATAAGTTGGAAGCATCTAATAATGTGTTCAAATTCTTCTCTACTTGTTTTCCAACTACTCCCTTCCATCTTTCCAACTCATTTCTCAATGTCTGCACCTCCTCCTTTAATAATTCATTTTCATGCAGGAGATTTTTTATTTGAGGTTCTTCTATGGAAGGTTCCTACATAATAGCAGATGACTTGGGGTTCAAAATCAAAATTTCTATATCTACCCCTGTTACAGGTGCTATTTCTGCCATAGGTGACTCAATATTTGCTCTGACTACTCCTGCTGTCTCTGTTGAGGGTGATTCATTATTAACCCCAATTGCATCCACTGTCACTGCTTCTTCTGCTATCTCCGCTTCCTCTGCTACTATTCCTATTACAACCGCTTCTGCTAGTACAGTCGATCGAGTCCTTCTTTTCCTCCCCATTCCCACTGGGTGTTCTTCACTGCTTACTGCTACTGGTGCTGTGAAAGCTCTAGTTTTTCTTTTCTTTGCTACAGTGGATGTCTGACCCTTGTTTCATGAACTTCCTCTTCATTTCTTTAACACAGGGGTCTTTTCCTTGGTCTTCTCTTCTTGAATAATGGTCCCCCTTATCTCAGGAGAGGACACAACCTCCAAAATTTCCACAGTCCCTTCTCCTGCTGTTCCTGCCTGATATACTTCCTCCTGAATTCCTGCTTCTACAGTTGCAGCTTCTGCTGTAGCAGCTTCAATAGCTGCTCCAGTTTCAGCTTCTCCCACCTGACTATCTGCTTCTGTAGTTACAGCTTCTGATATCACTACCTCCTGCGCCATGGATTCCATCACAATTTCCTTAGCAAGAGGGTTTTCTACTGATGTTTCTTCTCCCATATTTACCTCATCTTCGTCATTAGTCTGGTTCCCTAATGCTCCAACCTCCCCTCCAACTGGATTTGAGGAACGCCGGTCCTCATTACCTTCGCCAACACCCTCCATTTCTAATACAGGTTCTATCATTGGCCCATCTCCAGCCAGAAATTGCTCCTAGGTTAAGTTACGATTTGCAATGGCTCTCAAGACTTGTAATTTGACTAGGCCATGATTAGTGAGGGAGAAAACTGGGTGTTGTGCATTTTTTGCATATCCAGCCATGGTTCATAGGGCTTTAAGAAGATAAAATGGTATATTTACCAAATTGCCATGTCGTAAATGAGACAGTAGGGGAAGTTCAGAGAAGGAAACAATTTGGTACCTACCTTCACAAGAGATGTATCTTTTCACGAAGATTGCCACTTGATTCTAGGGTGGTGGTAAAGATGCCAGTTCCAACCCATGGCACTTTGGACTAACATGCTCTCCGACTACCAAAAATTCTCTCACAACATTTGCATTATGTGCCTTCCATCCAAATGAATTCTTCCCAACCTAGGGTAAGCCAGTAACCTCTGCTATGATATCTTCTGTAACATCCATGCGGAGTCCCCTGACCTCAGAGTGAGTATCAGTCAGGTTAAGGGAAAATTCTAATGCGGTTTCTGTGTGGAAACCGTTCAACCGTTCAAAGTATTCCATCCAACCTGCTACTATGAAAATGTTAAGAACTTCTGCATTGGCACGTATAGCTTCCGTATTTACTGGTTCATGTTGGAATGGGTTACCCATCTTAATCTCTCCTCACAATTCAGAATGAATACAACAATTACCAGTCTAGACATGGGAGTTGCAGCATACAAACATGCAAGGGATAGTTGGAGTTCCAAAATAGGGTATTTTAGGAAAGTCGGCACAGGTGTGAAGTCCAGGTAAGATGAAACGGTTATGGAAAGTTGGCATAATTGGAGTATTTCGGTATAACTTGGGTAAGGTGCCGGGAAATAAATACAAACATGGTTCTGACATATTCCCCGGTGGTTAAATGGTATGGGTTCGCTAATCGAGAGCTAAGACAGTGCATAATCGTTATTACCATATTTAATTTCCTGCCAAATCATGTAAAAGTTCTGAATCCGTACCTTTGCATTATGCGTTAATCCGTGAATTAATCATCATATTTTTCTTTCGTCATTTCCTCCATTAAAACAAGCATAAATGCACATGTGCTAAAGTGATGTGGCCACCGCCACTCTAGCTGACAGATACCTAAGACACCCGAAAGTTTCCTTCGTGGTGAACTGTGATTGGATCTTGTGCAGAAAGCAACTAAAATAACACCCAATTGAATCATTATTGGAATCATCATTCGGAGAGTAGACAAACTGGTGGGGTCACCACTATACAGGAAAAGCAAAATGGAAATGAAAATGGCGGAGTCACAACTGCTAGATTTAGCGAAATAGGAAAGAATGGCGGAGTCGCACCTGTACAGAAAGAGAGAAATGGAAATAAAAATATTGGAGTCACAACTGCTAGATTTGGCGGAATAGTCAAGAATAGTAGAGTCGCAGCTGCTGGATTTGGAGAAATGGTCAAGAATAGCGGAGTCGCAGCTGCTAGAAAAGCGCAAAAATGAAGTGGAAGTAGTGGAGTCGTAGCTGCTGGATTTGGCAAAATAGTCAAGAATAGCAGAGTTGCAGCTGCTGGCAAAGAGAGAAAATGAAGTGGAAGTAGCAAAGTTGAAGCTGCTAGATTTGGTGAAATAGTCAAGAATAGCAGAGTCGCGGCTGCTGGCAAAGAGAAAAAATGAAGTCAAAGTAGTGGAGTCGCAGCTGCTGGAATAGGAAGAATGAGCAAGGTAAGGAGTCGCAGCTGCGCGATAATGAAGTAATAGGCAAATTTTTCAGCTGACTGCTGAAAGGTAACAAATCATCCATATTAAAAAAAAAGAGCTTTGTTAGATCAGGAACAATGCAAGGTGCCTGCAATCATCTGGCACAGTCACGACCGCTGTTCCTCCAATTAATTCCTGCATAGAATTCTTCAAAACGAACCCGATCAAATGCAAAATGAAAAATAGATAAAATACAGAATGAAAAAGAAAATGAATTATTTATGTACAAATCATGTGGATATTGTAGTTCTTAAAAATTGACAGGGGTTGACAAAAATCCCTGTCCTAGCATTAACTGATAGTCTGGATCATCTGCAACATGTGAAACGAAAGCTTCCCTTGAGATAAGCTTGTGATACAGTTGCATCCGATGGTGTTTTTTTTTCATCAATGGTGATCAACCGAACTATTCCATTATGAAATACCCAATCTATCTGATAAGGGCCCAACCAACAGGTATGCAACTTGCCTTTAAAATCCCTCTAAAACCGTGAATCATACAATAGAGCCCAGTCTCCTTGTTGGAAGACTTTCTTCTTTATAAATCGATCATTGCACTTAGAGCATTGTTGTTGGATTAAAGCTGTATGATGTACTGCAGCTGTGCGCTTCTCATCCAACTCATTGAGCTGATTCAGTCGGTCCTTCTGTGCCTCTGATAAATCAAGGTTTGCTTCCATAGCTGTTTTCAAAATCATGATTTCAAATTCGATTAGAAAAACAACATTTTTACCATACACTAACTCATATGGGGAAAAACCAATGGTGTTACGCCATGTAGTACGCTAGGCCCATAGTGCCTCTGGAAGTCTTTCAGCCCAATCTTTACTATGGATCTTCACTATTTTTGTCAAAATAGCCTCAATGACCTTGTTTGTACTCTCCACTTGGCCATTGGCTTGTGGATGATATGGCGAGGTTATCTTGTGCTAAATATGGAATTTCTGTAACAGTGCTTCCAGCTTGTGAGACACAAACTGTGGTCCACCTAATGTAACGATTTCCTTAGGTATTCCGAACCGAGTAAAAATTTCTTCATATAGGAAATCAATCACAGCTTGATCATTGGCCTTAACCAAGGCTATGGATTCTACCCATTTGGTCATGTAATCTGTGCAAACCAAGATGTGAACTTTATGTTTTGAGGGAGGGTTGATAGGCCCTACAAAATCTAGAGCCCACCTATCAAATGGTTCAACCACAAGCTGTGGCTGGAAAGGCATTTCATCTAATTTGTTTGGTTGGCCCATCCTTTGGCAGCTATCACATGCCTGAACATACTTCTTTGCGTCCCTGAACAATGTGGGCCAAAAATAGCCCATTCTCAAAATTTTATGACATATCCATTTGTCAACAAAATGTTCCCCACAGGGCTTGTTGACACTATATTTGAAATACTCAAACCCTAAAAGGTTTGTCAAAAATATCCAAAAGAAGTAAATTTACTATGGATGGGTTGAAATGAAGGATTGTAATACAAAATCAACAAAGCAAAAACCTACATGTGCAATAGTCCGAAAGTAATTATTGAAAAGGTTAAATCTTAGTGAAGTTTCAACGGCGGAGATGACGAAAATAAAGATCAACGGTTATCATGGATTCTCACACCACCCAAAAGATCGTTTGCAAACATTGGTGAGTGGTTGCGGACATAATACCGCTGGAGTACGTGTTGCATTCTTATTGTTCCGCATCAACATGATAGTGGTATCACAAACCACTACAGAACCGTGCAGAACCACCAAAGGATAATACGGGGTAAACGCAGGCCATAGCACGTGGAAGATGCAGAAGGCACAAGGGAATATGCCATATATTGACATAAATCGGAGGGATGATATACATTGGCACAAAATCTAAGGAAAAGATTCATCCACATCATGGGAAGTGCACACTCAATAGAGGAAAGAGTGGTTGCGATAATTAAACCACTCTAACAGTTGTCAGAAAATGGTTGATCCGCACACAGTAAAAACCAGAGAAGAAAACCATTATTGGGATCACTGATACCACCATGGGAAATAAAGGGGCGCAAGATCTAATGGCTCAAATCAAAAATCCTGTGATCAATGGTTGGATATAAAGTACATTCGAAAAGCTGCCAGAAAGTTAAGAAAAAGGGCTTATATAAAACAAAAGGGTTTTCAAATAATGACATTTTGTCTATGTGTCGCTGTTCCTGGAAGCTCTGAAGACTGGTGGAGATCAGCAATTGCGACAGAAGGATAAAGACGTGTCTGTACAGGTCACCTTGAAATGCGAGTCCTGGTGAAGGAAATGACCAGTTATGATTTATCCACGGCCGACCAATGGAACTATGTGGATAAATATGGAAGGACAAGATACTCTGTCCATTCATAGATACATTCAAAATTTTTGCCAAGTGGCAAAAATGATGCTTTTATTTTAAAAAATTTGTAATATTATTTAAAGACAGTTATCTATTGTTTAAAGACAGTTATCTTTCGAGTTAAGACATTTTCAGTTACTAGTTAAAAGAAGCAGTTATGTCAAGCCTCTTTCGAATTCTGTATAAACGACAATGAGAGTCATTTTTGAAAGGGTTGGAAACTCTTTGAGAGACAATAAGTTTTGAAGTCAAATTCTGATAGAATAATAAAAGGCCGTATAGTGGAAATACATATCTTTTGAGACCAGAGATTCATGTGTTAATCATTTTTACAGTCTGTTCTTTCCCTTATCTCTATATGTGCATGTTTACTTTCTTTGTTATATCTTCCATTATGTTCTTCTTCTATACTTAAATGAACATTTGAAATAAATCAGGATTCATACTGGTTATGCCTCGTTTTATCACATTTAAGTATCCATTATTTCTCCAAAGTTGACAATGGATTCATCCTAGTTAGATTCCTGTTGTTGATGGACTGTCATTATTTCTTTCTATACCACCTGCAAAATCAAATTGACTATGATATGGTTGCTATCTTGCCTCTGTGGAAATCTGTTTGGTACAAATCTCTTGCTAGCACGTTAAATATTTGAAAGTTGACTCCATACCCAATGTTTCTTGTTTCCTTTTCAACCAAGTAAATCATTTTTTGATAAATTTTGAGCGTGTTTCTATATATTTTTAGCCTTTACATATATCTTGTGAGAGAGCCCTCTCTGGTGGAAAAAATGGATAAGTTTTCTACCTAAAGTTTGGTTTGAAATAAGTTACCTTAGGCGTTATTCTTTTACAACTGGGATAAAATCTAAGTGCTAACATTTTGGTGTCGTTGCTAGGGACGAAAGTGAAATTTTCCCTAGGAGAAGCGACAGAAAAAGGTCAAATTTCTTGGGCAAGGAAATTTGAAGTTTTAAAAGTTGGTTGTAGATATTGCCCTGGTGACTTCACTTGTGAAAAAATTTTCAAGGTTTTTTGAAGGTATTCTGAAATAGACATTGTGGCTACATGAAGAAATCCTGGTTCATAGTTCTTCTCAGGCGTGGATAATCCAAAAAAGCTCCTCACGACGGATAAAGGCAAAGGCAAGACAAAAGAAGGTATTCCTCAGTTTTCGAATATATTCCCTTCTTTTCAAGAAAATCTGTTTGAGGAAGAAAATATTAGTTCAAGTGAAAAAGTTTTGCTTAGAACTAAATCAGATTCTGATTTGAAGGAAACAAAGGTTGACCCAAAAAGTTTGTGGGACCATTCTTTAAAATCTGTCTGGGAAAACTTGCAAAAATCTGAAAGGGCTGGTTCCAAAATATCCTAGGCCCAAAGAATACCTGTGCAAAGTCATAAATTTACAAAACAACACGTAGTGATCATTCCACCTTATAATCCACCACCCATGGCTACTAGATTTTCCCCATTGGTTTTTCGCACTGTTTTACACGATTTGCCTCAAAATTATAGATAGAGAATCGTTACTTTTGATAATGATGGTAATTATATAGCACAACAACATGTTGATAACTTTAGTGATTTCATTTATTTAGAAGAAGTGGATCATGATGATGCAAAAATGAGGTTGTTTGCCCAAAGGTTGCGAGGCGAAGTCAAAAAATGGTTTAGAGCTTTAGCTGTAGGATCAATTGCTAACTATGATGCTTTCACAACTCTTTTTATCGAAAGATGGGAAGACCAGAAAAATCCTTCACAGATGTTGACACAGTATAACAATCTGAAAAAAATAGGTTTTGAGTCGGTTCAAGAATTCTCTGCTAGATTTATGAAATTTTATAACTCAATCCCTGCAGACGTAAAACCTCCAGTAGGAGCAGCCAAGTTACATTATGCAAATGCTTTTGAAGGTGATTTTTCATGCACATTAAGAGAAAGAAGATGTACCACTTTGGCAATAATGATGAAAGATGTGGTGGAAGTTGAAGCTAATATGATGGCTTCTGGAAAGATGAGGCATAGAGATATAGACCGAAAGAAAAGTAAAGAAGATAATCAAAATACAGCTTCTTCTTCTTCCACAGATGTAAAATTTGAAGCAGTGATGAAAAGTATGGAGAAGTTGTTAGACATGTTAGTGGTGGATAACAAAGCTCCGAATAAAGAACAAACAGAACCTCAAATCAGAAACCCTAATTTTAGGAGACCCTTTGTCCCACCCATAAGGCCAAGAGATCAGAGGAACCCAAGCAATGCAGAAGAAGATCCAGTTAGAACTCCTTTCCCTGAAAATTATATCGCTAGGGAAGCTGAAGCTGAGATGGCTGAGAGTGACATTCACCATTGTGGCAGTTTTGATTTAGAAGTTTATCTGACTAAACATGAACGTGATATGTTCCTTGCAGAAGGAGAATGTTGTAATTTGGAGACAGAAACTGATCAATACCAGATTAGCTACCAAAGTGCTATAAATGATCTTCAAAGAAAGATAAATCTGAGAAACAGAGATGTTATAATAGACAAAGGAAAAGAGTCAATGGGCAAATCAAAAGGATCTACAGATAAATCCTCCACCAGTCAGAATGAACAGCAAATGAGAAGAAAAGAAAATGAAGATGTGCCCAAAGGGATTTCAGATAACAAGAAAGGTTGAGTGAAAGAAGGTGATAAAAATTTGGTTCCTTTCAATATATAGAGCGAAATGTCCAAAGTCAAGATTTCTGTACCTTTCAATGAGATATTAAAGAATAAAGAATACAAGGAACAAATTTTTAAGATGATGCAAGTAGAAAATCGAGTGGAAATAGATACTTTGGAATTAGATGATGATACTCCTAATATATGCTTGGGTTTAAGAATGGAAGATAATAGTTTTGGTGAAATTTCTCCTTTCTATGTAGATTTGAACGTTCATGATAAAGTTGTGCATAATTGTATGTTAGACTCGGGAGCTTCTCATAACCTGATGCCAAAACTTGTAGTTGAATCTTTGGGGTTGGAAATCACAAGACCATATGATGACTTATTTTCTTTTGATTCAAGGAAAGTCAAATGTTTAGGGTTGATTAAAGATTTGACAGTCAATATCAGTAAAATACCAGTCAAAGGTATTCTCATGGATGTGGTGGTTGTTGATATTCCAGCAAAATTTTCTATGCTATTGTCTAGATCATGGGCCTCAAAGTTGAAAGGAACTTTGCAGATGGATATGTCTTTTGGTACTATTCCAGTGTTGGGCATACATAGAAGATTATATGTTGAAAAAATGGTTGCTTATTTGGTAAGTGACTTAAAAGAACCTGAAAATCATGCTATATATGCAGTAGACACAGATTTGGGGTCATGTATTCTGTACAATGATGTTGAATCCAAAGAAAAGATGGATTTAATCAAACCTAAAGAAAATGAAAAAGAAAGACTGTTAAGAGAAACAATTAGAAAAGAAGGAAATTGGACAATGCACTTTCATAAAGCTAGGAGCAAAGAAGGAGCTAGTGTGGGAGTATGGATAGTGACACCCGATCGAGAATTCTTGATGTTTTCTTATCAATTGAATTTTGAATGTACAAACAATGTTGCAGAATATGAAGCTTTGATTATGGGGTTGAATGTATTGAGAGATTTAAAAGCAAAAAGAATTGAAGTGTTTGGAGATTCTGAATTGGTAATAAATCATGTAAAAGCTATTTATCAGACCAAACATCCTAAAATGAGGACATATAGGAATGAAGTGTGGGATTTATTGGAAATTTTTTTCGATGAACATGATGTTGTTTCAATTCCTAGAGTTAATAACACCGTAGCAGATTCTTTGGCCACTGCGGGAGCTGCGTTCAAAACCCCTATCTTTTCTAAAAAGAAATATGATATTGAGGTCATACACAAACCATCTATCCCAGACAATATCAAACACTGGTAGGTTTTTGAAGATGATCAACAGATTAAATGCTTTTTAGAGATGACAGATGAATTCAATTACAGGTCTATTGATGCAGAAGATGGTGAAGCTGGTCCAGATGAAAAAGATTCCCCTGAAGAAATAGAAAAGTTCAAGCAAAGGATTGGAGGTAAAGATATAATTCAGCTGAAGAATAACATTATCCCTAGAGGCTTGATTCCTTTAGAAAAATTGTTTGATAAAAATGACGTGATGAAAAATCCAAAAGTAGAACCTAACCTTGAGGATGTAAATGATTACAATTTAGGTTCCGAAGAAGATCCCAAATTGGTAAAGCTTTCAAAGAAACTACCAAGAAAGGAAGAGAATAAAAGTGTGGAAGTGATGAAAATATTTTCAGATGTTTTCGCCTGGAGTTATGAAGACCTGAAAGAATATGATGTTTCTGTTATACATCATACAATTCCTATCAAACCTGATGAAAAGCCTTTTAAACAGAAGTTTAGAAGAATAAATACCAAGTTGCTTCCAATAATAGAAAAAGAAGTGAGAAAGTTGTTTGATGCTAAGATAATCGTGTCCTTGAGATTTTCTAAGTGGTTGGCTAACCTAGTACCAGTAAGGAAAAAGAATGGCGAAATAAGGTTGTGCGTAGACTTTAGAAATTTGAACAAAGTCTCTTTGAAAGATAATTATCCACTCCTGAAAATGGATCATATTTTGCAGAAAGTTGTAGGAGCTGAAAGAATTTCTATGTTAGATGGTTTCTCACGTTACAATAAAATTAAAGTTCATCCAGAAGATCAATAGAAAACTGCTTTTACTACTCCATGGGGAACATTTATGTATGCCAAAATGCCATTTGGTTTGATGAATGCAGGGGCAACCTTTCAGAGAGCCATGGACATTGCATTTGCAGATGAAAGAGACAAATTTTTGGTAGTATACATGGATGATATCATTGTATATTCAAAGAATGCTACTGATCACTGGAAACATCTAGAAAGAGTTTTTTCAAAATGTAGAAGATTTGGGATCTCCTTAAATCCAACGAAATCTCATTTTTGCATGGAAGAAGGAAGATTGTTGGGACACATCATATCAAAGGAAGGAATCAAGATTGACCCAGAGAGAGTATCTGCCATACAGAAGGTCGGGATCCCTAGGAGTAAGAAGGAAATTCAGTCATTTATTGGAAGGGTAAATTGGTTAAGAAGGTTCATTCCTAGTTTTGTTGAGATTTTGAGAAACATATCTGAAATGCTAAGAAAAGACAAGGAAATTAAATGGACTGAAGAAGCAAGACAATCTTTTAATGATATTAAAAAGGAATTGACTGAAGCACCAGTGTTAATTAGTCCAAATTATTCAAAGGATTTCATTATGTTTACTTATGCATCAGAACACACGGTAGCTGGAGTATTGTTACAAAAGAACCAAGAAGGTGTGGAACAACCAATTGCATTTTTCAGTAAGATTCTGAGGGATGCAAAATTAAAATATAACATTATGGAGAAACAAGCTTATGCTTTAGTGAAAGCATTGAAGGATTTCAGGATATACAAATTACACTCTCATATAATAGCACATGTTCCATCAGCAGCAGTGAAATATATTCTTACCCAGCCAGATCCTAAAGGAAAAAGAGCAAAGTGGATAGCAGTATTATTGGAATATGATCTCGACATTAAGCCTACAAAGCTGATAAAAGGCCAAAGTCTGGCTAAAATGATGATGGAAACAAATTGGGATTCTCTAGGTATGAATTTTCTTTCCGAAATTTCAAAAGAAGCCGTTCCAAATTTCCAAGTAATTGAAGATTTCTCTTTATCTCCCTAGTACGTGGACATTGTGTATGTTCTACAAAATCGCGAAGCACCTGCAAATATGGAAAAAACTAGAGCAAGATCAGTGAAGTTGAAAGCAGCCAAGTTCTACATATTAGATGGGAATTTATTCTGGAAAGATCCAGGAAGTATTCTGTTGAATTGTCTATTAGAGAATGAAGCGCAGCATATTATGGGGGAATTTCATAAAGGCATGTGTGGAGGACATCATTCATGGAAGGCTACAGTGAACAAGATTCTTAGATCTGGTTTTTATTGGCCCAACATGTATTCAAATGTATATAAAAAAGTGACCAAATGTCATGAATGTCAAATTTTTGATGGGAAAAGAGAATTATTACCATTTCCTTTGAAACCTATTTCAGTTGAAGCACCTTTTCAACAGTGGGGGTTAGATTTCATTGGCGAAATTAACCCAAATTCCTCAGGGCAGCATAAGTGGATTCTGACTGCTACAGATTACTTCACGAAATGGATTAAGGCCATTCTGACAAGAAACACCACATAAACAGTGATAATGAACTTTTTAGAAGAAAACATCTTATCCAGGTTTGGTTGTCCTAAAAGGATAGTGACAGATAATGCTCCAGCGTTCAAATAAAAAAAGATGATAAATTTTTGTCTCAAATATTACATACATTTAAATCATTCCACTGCTTATTATCCACAAGGAAATGGGTTGGCTGAATCTTCAAATAAAAGTTTAGTGAGGATCATAAATAAGTTGCTAGAAGTTAACAAGAGGGCTCGGCACACTAAATTAAAATATGCTTTGTGGGTAGATAGAATCAGTACAAAAAGAGCAATTGGCACTTCGCCTTTCCAGTTGGTGTATGGCACAGAGGTAATTTTTCCTGTTTCTTTGGATTTTCCAGTTATGAAATTGTTACAAGAAGTCGAAGAAGAACCAAATCATATGCAGAGGAGAATAAATCAAATGATAGAATTACATGAAGTTAGAGAAAAGGCATACAACAAAACCCAAATGCATCAGGAGAAAATGAAAAAAACTTTTGACAGAAAGGTTAAAGAAAAGAATTTTCAGATAAATGATATAGTTTTGAAGTGGGACTCTAGAAATGAAGATCACCATGGGAAGTTTGAGCATTTGTGGAAAGGTCCATATATTGTTGTAGGATACCAAGGAGAAAATGCATTTACCCTAAAAAATTGCAATGGAGAATTCTTTCCTCGAGGACCAGTAAATGGTAGACACCTCAAACATTATCTCTCTTAAAATGACAGAGGTGAAAGAGAATTTTGTACAGTGTAAATATTTTCCTTTATCATGTAGTAAAATATATATATATATATATATATATATATATATATATATATATGATGATATGAACCTTGATTTGCAGAAAAGTTTGAATGCAGCCCAATGGATCAGGCACTTGGTCTACGATGTTCTTATAACATCTCCAGTTGGAGCCAATTGTTGACACTATATTCGGAATACTCAAACCCTAAAAGGTTTGTCAAAAATATCCAAAAGAAGTAAATTTACTATGGATGGGTTGAAATGAAAGATTGTAATAGAAAATCAACAAAGCAAAAACCTACATGTGCAATAGTCCGAAAGTAATTATTGAAAAGGTTAAATATTAGTGAAATTTAAATGGTGGAGATGACGAAAATAAATATCAACAGTTATCATGGATTCCCGTACCGCCCAAAAGATCATTTGCAAACATTGGTGAGTGGTTGCGGACATAATACCACTGGAGTACATGTCACATTCTTATTGTTCCGCATCAACATGATAGTGGTATCACAAACCACTACAGCACCGTGTGGAACCACCAAAGGATAATACGGGGTAAACGCAGGCCATAGCACGTGGAAGATGCAGAAGGCACAAGGGAATACGCCATATGTTGACATAAATCGGAGGGATGATATACATTGGCAAAAAATCTAAGGACAAGATTCATCCGCATCATGGGAAGTGCACACTCAATAGAGGAAAGAGTGGTTGCGTTAATTAAACCACTCTAACAGGTGTCAGAAAATGGTTGATCCGTACACAGTAAAAACCGGAGAAGAAAACCATTATTGGGATCGCGGATACCACCCTGGGAAATAAAGGGGCGCAAGATCTAACAGCTCAAATAAAAGAGCCTGTGATCAATGGTTGGATATAAAGTACGTTCGGAAAGCTTCCAGAAAGCTAAGAAAAAGGGCATATATAAAACAAAAGGGTTTTCAAATAACCACATTTTGTCTATGTGTCGTTGTTCCTGGAAGCTCTGAAGACTGGCGGAGATCAGCAATTGCGACAGAAGGATAAAGACGTGTTTGTACAAGTCACCTTGAAATGCGAGTCCTGGTGAAGGAAATGACCAGTTATGACTTACCCATGGCCGACCAATGGAACTATGTGGATAAATATGGAAGGACAAGATATTCTATCCATTCATAGATACATTCAGAATTTTTGTCAAGTGGCAAAAATGATGCTTTTATTTTAAAAAATTTGTAATATTGTTTAAAGACAATTATCTATTGTTTAAAGACAGTTATCTTTCGAGTTAAGACATTTTCAGTTACTAGTTAAAATAAGAAGTTATGTCAATCTTCTTTCAAATTCTGTATAAAAGACAATGAGAGTCATTTTTGAAAGGGTTGGAAACTCTTTGAGAGACAATAAGTTTTGAAGTCAAATTCTGATAGAATAATAAAATGCCATATACTGGAAATACCTATCTTTTGAGACCAGAGATTCATGTGTTAATCATTTTTACAGTATGTTCTTTCCCTTATCTCTATATGTGCATGTTTACTTTCTTTGCTATATCTTCCATTATGTTCTTCTTCTATACTTAAATGAACGTTTGAAATAAATCGGGATTCATACTGGTTATGCCTCATTTTATCGCATTTAAGTATCCATTATTTCTCCAAAGTTGACAATGGATTCATCCTAGTTAGATGCCTGTTGTTGATGGACTGTCATTATTTCTTTCTATACCACCTGCAAAATCAAATTGACTATGATATGGTTTCCATCTTGCCTCTGTGGAAATCTGTTTGGTATAAATCTCTTGCCGGTATGTTAAATATTTGAAAGTTGACTCCATACCCAATGTTTCTTGTTTCCTTTTCAACCAAGTAAATCATTTTTTGATAAATTTTGAGCGTGTTTCTATATATTTTTAGCCTTTACATATATCTTGTGAGAGAACCCTCTCTGGTGGAAAAAATGGCTAAGTTTTCTACCTAAAGTTGGGTTTGAAATAAGTTACCTTAGGTGTTATTCTTTTACAACCGGGATAAAATCTAAGTGCTAATAGGGCTCATCATGGAAAGCTTTAAGAATGCTAAAGATCTCATCTTCTCTAACACATCTTCTGATCTCTAAATCAAGCCCTATGTAGAAAAGATGACCATCAATCCAGCAGTACCTAGCACTCTGTTGTATGATCTTCTTTTTTTCTCTCTTCGACAAATGTGATGGGAGCTTACCTGCAACCAAAAAGTTAGCAATATCTGCACACCATGGGGAATGAGTTGATACAGCAAACAAATGTTCATCAGGGAAGGAATCTTCGACTGGTAAATTGTCAACATTGTTGGTAAGTCGAGATAAAAAATCTGCAACAACATTTTCCTTCCCTGGTCTATCAATAATTGTGATATCAAATTCCTATAACAGTAACAACCATCTAGTAACTCTAGCATTTATGATTGCTTTATTCATTAAATACTTGATAGCAGAATGGTCAGTGTGCACAAAAGTTGAATATCGAGTAATATAATGTCTAAATTTGTTGATGGCATAAAAAATGGCAAGGAATTCCTTTTCTGTGATAGTATAGTTTAGCTTAGCAGGATATAAGTTCTTACTAATGTAATAAATTGCATAAGGAGCATTACCTTCCTGTTGTCCCAAAACTGCTCCAATGGCAGTGTCTGAAGCATTCGAAGAAATATGGAAAGGAAGAGCCCAGTTGGGCCCTCATAAGATGGGTGTTGTAGATAGCCTTTTCTTTAGCTCAGTAAACGTTGTTTGGCATGCATCATTCCAGACAAACTGTGCATCCTTCATCAACAGAGTGAACAAAGGAGAAGCTAGTTTGGAAAAAATTTCTATGAACCTTCTGTAATAGCCAGCATGCCCCAAGAAGATGCATACATCCTTATGTGTTCCAAGAGTTGGTATATTTTCAATTACCTTTATTTTGGACGGATCTACCTGGATACCCTCAGAAGAGATGAAGTGCCACAGAATTATGCCCTCAATCATCATCATATGGCACTTTTCAGTGCTTAAAGAGAGTTGGATTTGTTCACAGCATTTCAATACCTTTTCTAATTTTTCCAGTGCTTCTTCATAACTATCACCATATGGAGTAAAGTCATGCATAAAAATCTCCATGCAATCATTTACCATTTCCAAAAAGATTCCAATCACTGCTCTCTAAAATGTGGTTGGTGTGTTACACAACCGAAAAGGAAGTACTCGGTATGCAAAAGTACCCCAGGGACAGGTGAAAGTGGTTTTCTCCTGGTCTTTTGGAGCCATCTAGATTTGGTTGTAGCCACTAAAGCCATCGAGAAAGGAAAAATACTTTTTCCCAGACAAGGTATCAAGGACCTGATCGATGAAAGGTAAGGGGAAGTGGTCCTTCAGCGTTGCTTTGTTCAATTCTCTGTAATCCACGCAGACCCTCCATTTCCCATTCTTCTTTGCCATAATCGCAAGTGGAGAAACCCACTCACTGTCTGAAATTGGGTATATAAATCCTGCTTCCAAATGTTTTTGGATCTCCTCTTTCACTATGTCTCTTAGGTTCGGTTTCATCCTTCGTTGTGGTTGACATACAGGCTTGGAGTCGCTCTTAATATAAATGTGATTGGTGCACAGATGGGAAGGAATCCCTTTCATGTCTATGTACTCCCAAGCGAAAGCTCCCCTACATTGTTTCAGCATAGTGACTAGCTGTTCCATCTCACTAGGTGTAAGATTTGGATTGATATTCAATGTTTTCCCTGGCCCAATTTCTACTGGAACACTTCGAATTTTTGAGTACTGGAATTATACTGGCATCACCAATTAGAGTTTCTTCTGTAATATTTTCTTTCTCTGTTGTAGCTAAAGTACTGTCCAAGATTTGATAGACATTTTTATTGACTGACGTGGGATCACTGATGAAACTATTAATGGAATCATCCTCTGTTTCATCTTTAAACGTTAAGGCTCTCCCTATTGTTAATAATGGCTGTACACCTTCTTCCTCCTCCAAATATTCCCACAATGGAGTTTCATCTTTTGTGCTTGGCCAAGTTGGAGGGTACAAAGTTAGGCTCTTGATCTGAGTCCCATCTGAAATAGTCATAGATCCTGATCGATAGTTGATATAGGCAGGCATCTGCTATGGCTAACCAAGGTCTTCCTAGGATCAGTGGGTGTCCCCCCAATTGGGATTTCGGCCGTAACACTAAGAAATCCGCAGAGTATTCCCATGAGTCAACTGAGATCACGAGGTCATCTAGGATCCCCTCAGGCTTGATCGTTGATCTGTCAGCAAGTTGCAAAATAGTAGGGGTCGGCCGAAGGTTAGCGAGTCCCAATTTCTTCACAGTCTCTATGGTCATAAAATTAATAGTTGCACCTAAATCTACCAAGACATTGGGGATTTGTGTGTTCCCTATGTGAACTATAACATTCAAGTTTCCACGGTCATCGTATTTTGCCACAGGGGCCATGGGCCTTTTTTCGAATATGTGGATAGTGGGGGGGGTCCATGGGCCTTCTTCCTAGCTTCTTGACACATAAACATCTAACAATCTTAGCATAAATGGGAACATCATGGAGGGCCTGTAACAGTGGAATTTTAACATACAATTTTTTCAATTCTCCCACAAGCTCGAATCAGGGTTTTTCCATTGTTTTCTACAGGGCCAATCATTCAAGGTATGGTGGTTCTCTCATCAACTGTGTAGGCTATGATACTTCGTGTGTTACTCTCTGAGTTTTAGCTACTGTCTCAGTAGGAGTATCAGCATCCTCAATGATGGGGCTTGTTGAATTAACCATATTCTCATAGTGTTGATTCACTCCAGTTTCAATCACTGGGGATGAAACATCCTCAGGGATAATAGGTTCCACCACCCTCCTTGATCGTAATTGTATATCATTGCAGGGAATCTGGGTGATGGAATACGCAAGCATGTTGGCAGTCTCAAATTGGTGGAATGCTTTATTGTTTGGGTTCGGGTTAGGTTGTGCAGGTAGTTGTGGTCGAAGTGGTGCATTCATAGGTGTGACATTCTTTTGGAATGGGAGCTGCGATTGCTGATAATGTTGGTGCTGATACTATTGAGGAGGATACTATTGATACTGAGTCTAGTGATGGGGAAAGTTATTTCCTTGGTAAGAATTTCTCCACTTGGAATTCCAAGGAGCTTGATTGTTTGAATGTTGTGACCATCATGTCCATGAGTTAGGAATTTGCATTGGGTTCTAAGATGGATGCCACTGATTGTTAGAATAATATGAAGGGAATTGTGTATTCATATTATGCATAATGTTTATTCCATTCATATTATTCAGAAAAAATGATGTGTCTGGATTCATACCTTCATTGCAAGGCTGCCATGGTTTCTTCTGTGCAATGAATTAAACTGGCTCCACATCCGGAATGGGTTCCTGCAGGACTGCTTTGACCTTAGGCAATGAAGGACATTCCTTGGTATCATTCTCCAGTTCACATATCCTACATATCTCTACTTTGTCGAGCGAGCATTCTTTCAGTGGGTGCTTTTTCCTACATTTAGGACAGAATACACCAATTGTAAGGTCTTCTACTACTTGCTTCTGCTTTTCTCTCATTACATCTAACTCTGAGGAAATGGAGCTCATCATGTCTGTTTTAAAATTCTCCAGTAAGTTGCCTATTTCTACTCGAGTGGCCCCTCCACTAGCTGACTTCTGAGTCCTAGTGAAGACATCATGGCTTCGATCTTTATCTCGTTTGTTGGTTCTAGAGGATCCCCTAGAGTACCTTCGACATAATTCAACAATATTCTTGAAAGGTTCCATCGAGATGTCCCCTTTTCCCAGCAAATTCAACATATGAAGGTAGTCTTCTCTAATTCCTTGTAGTAAAATGATCTTGAGCACATCCTTTCCAATCTCAGCGTGACCATATCTTTGTAAATTGTACAACAATCTTTCCACAAAGGATTCCAATATTTCTTCATCCTTCTGAACCATTTTAAACAACTCCTCCTTTCTATCCCTAGTTCTACAATATTCCTAGTACTTAGAAAGGAAGGTGTTTTTCATTTGGTCCCAAGTAGTAATGGTCTCACAACCCAGACTCATGAACCAGCGCAGAGCATTTCCTTTCAAGGTGGCTAGGAATAACTTCAGCTTCTAAGCACTAGAGGTGTAATCATAACTACGACAGAGGATATCAAACTCAAAAAGAAACTCATCAGGATCCTCAGAAGACTTACCATGAAAATTCGGGAGAACTGATGGTGAGATATTTTTCATGGGAGTTGATCCAGGTGTCTAGAGGATAGGGAATTCTAATGTAGCCACAGTATTACTAGGCTAATTATTTTCCCCTTCTTCTTCCCGATTCTCCCCATGTTCATTCTCCCCTTCCTGTTCTCTACCAGCCATGGTTCTAGTCCAAAATTCAACAGCTTCCTTTATGCGTTCTTCCTCTACTTTGGCTTCTTCTTCTCTTCTCCTCTCTTCTTCTCACTTTCTCTCTTCCTATGCTACTCAGCCAGTCACCAACCACACTTCTTTAGTAACTCTGGTTTCATTGATATGATAGATCTCCTCTCTATCTGGTGCATCCACATCACTTCCCTTATCTTCACGAGCTTTATTTTCTGCGACAAGAGTTGAAGGTATCATTGTATTCTCCATTGTTCATGCTGAATGCTCAAGATTGGGAGGAATAGAATTTCCCCTGCCTGTAGATGTCCGCAGTGGTCTAGTGGAAGAATCAACTCTAGCAATTATTTCATCAATGTATGTATGTCTTCCCTGACCTGCATTACGACCTCGACCTCTTCCACTTGCAATCTTAGTATTCAAAGGGGGTTCCCGATTTGTTTTTCTTGTATTCATGCATGTTGTAAATAATTAAACTAAAATGAAATCAAATGAAACCAACTACTAACTCTGTCTATCTATTTTTATCCCCGGCAACTGCGCCAAAATGTTGGTCACCCTATATGTCAATTAATTAAAGCTAACACACAGGATGGTCAATATAAATGGTCAAACCCACGGAGGTCTTTTTATTTCAATGAAAATAAGCACAATCTATGCATAAAAATGTCAAGCAGTTGATTAACTAAATGAAGATAATAATCCTACCAGTCTATCCATCCAAACTCATCCAATAAAGGAACTAATCTAATTCATACATCTAGGAATTCAATTGTAGCTACATTCCTACAGAGATCAACCTAGCAGTTATAAATTTAAGAATAGAAATAAACTAGATTACTTTTGCAAGAAGTTAAATCCTATAGTTATCAAACTACAATATTCAATATTTACCAAAATGATCCATCTAGTAGCTATTGTTGCTCAATCACAATCTGCCTATTCTAATCAACCAATTGAAGATACAACCGCAACCAGAATCTAAACATAAGCTTGAACTCTAACTGATAATTACTGGAAATCCTAAAAAGCATAAATAGCTGAAAGATATTGGAATTGAGCTTGGCTATTACAGCTGATTCAAACACACAGGCATTAAACGTAATTAACCTACACAGACGACTGTCACACCACTCTGTTACAGCTATTCAAGATGCAAGCGTGAACTACCAAAAGGAAAGCTAACCTCTGTTGTACCTAGCAGTAACATATACGATGATTCCACACCACACAACAGAAAGAAAGCTAAATTAACCTACCTACTTAAGCCAGCTATCTCCGTGAGAAGGTGGGCCTTGGCCTTCTAACAGAGATGTCGAGAATCACAACAAATTAAGACACAGAAATGAAGAACTCTGCTCTTATATTAATGATGGAAATTGACAGTCTCAGTGCTCTGTTATAGCTTATGCAAAATGGTAATTGTCCAACCCCGGGCTACAAGAGCCTTCTCATATTTATACATTGAAAGTACAGATCATGATCCACTAAAATCGTGCAGCAATGAAGATCTCTGCTGTTCATGCTGCGGAGTTACAGCTAACCGTTACAACCACTTTAAACAAGGTTGTTACTCATGAAGGAGATGTTACTCTAGTAATCAATGCATGAATGGATTTGGAAAGCTGGAATGCAACATGTCTGTTGCAGCTGGGTTCTGTTTTAGTGGAGGCCTATTACAGATTCTCATGGAGGAATGCGCTATCCCTTGGAGTTATGAGGAATCGGGCTTTGAAGAGTAGCAGCTGGCGCCATTTGGTTGATATACTTGTGCTTTAGACCTTGACTAAATGAAATCACACAAATTAGCATAAATCAAGGACTAAGATCCACAATCTTAACAATCTTAGGCATAAAACAAATAAAGCAATAACAAATTATACCTGTCAATATTATTGGTTGATCTGGAGAAAAGGCATAGGCATAGCTTATGAAAATAGGATGTAATCAGGGAAAAATGATGTAATGAGGATGGCCAAAAAGGGGCATTTCCTAGACCCAACAACCGGTATGATCAATAAAATTTAATTAATTGTGCGCTAAAATCATATTAGCGCACTAGTGTGCTAAAATCATATTAGCACACCAGTGCGTTCAATTCATAGAATGCACTGTACACTTTTTTTTAAATGTAATTATGGTGCATCCATTCCACGTAATAGCACTAACATCGGTCTACTGAAGTGGAATCGACGGACCGGAAATAGAATTTTGTAAAAATTTTAATAATTCATTTTCGGTGCATTTAGTTCAAGTAAGAGCAATGTAAACGGCGCGTTTACTTCAACCAACGCACCATTTATTAAAAACTAGTACTACAATTTAATTAATGGTGCGGTAATTGAATGTAAGTGCATTGACTACAGTTCTCTTAAATTCCATATGTGCCCCATATAATTTATTTCTTCTTTCAGTATGCAATGTTTTCCAGTGCGTTTGTTATGTTCTTGTGTGTATCTTATCACTGCGCCATGGACATGTCAAAGTACTGGTAATGGAGCAGTGACATGTCCCTTGGCACATCGAAAAATTTAGTTGTTTTTTTTATTTATGTTTCATGGTTCATCCAATCATTTATAGGGCACCGAAATACCATTGCTCTAAATCATCGAATGCACCGTTAAGAAACTGATTTTTTTATTATATTTTTTTGGGAACTGGTGTGTTTCATAAATTCGAATCACACTGGCACGGTGCGGCCTATAATAATTTACAAGGTTTACTCAGGCCAGTGCGATCCAAACAACTCGAATGCATTGCGCATAATTTTTTATTTTTTTTCTAAATACAAAAAATTAAAGCTTAAAATTAAAAAAATTAAATTATGAGGTAAAAAGCAACTTACTTGTTGAATGGACCTTCGGGGAGGCATCTTGGCGATGTATGGAAGTTTTGAAATTCTTATCATCGTTTGTCAAAATTCAAACTAGCAGCAACAACCAAGAGGGATGAAGAATGTGTCCATGTGGACCACAGATGTTAAGGCATCCAAGTGGGAGAGGTTTTGCACCAGTGTAATTGGGAGAAAATGCACTGTGAGGTGGTAAAAATGAATTTTACCTCGCGGTTTTCTTTTTTTTAAACCTTGTTCCAGTGCATTTTAGGGTAAAGTGCACCAGTGTAGGAGATCAAATTAATGCAATAGTAATATTTTTTTTTAAATATAACATATTTTCATTTATTATTTTGTAACGGTAGAAACCGATGCATTTGAAAAACACCAACACACCAGTGTATATATTACAGAGACGCACCGTGAGTTTAGGTTTTATTTATTAGATGAGCACAAGTGCGGTACATTGCATTTATTCAATTAATGAGCACCGATGCAGTGCATTTATTCATTAGAAAAACATCAATGCATTTAACTTTTATGTGCACACCAATATAAGATTGATTATTAAAAATATAAATTGAAAAAAATATTCATTTATATGTATGAAACACACCAGGACGCTTATAGTATCACATCCCAGTGTGAGTGTTCTATATAAATGCACCGATTAACTTTGATTAAAATAATACGAAATTTTAAATTAAATTTTCCTTCACTTATATTGTCTCTATTGCGGTGCTTTATGCTATGTACCCACACTAGTGCATATATTACAGAGACATGCTGTCAAGCATGGTTTGTAAATGCATTTTAAACAAATTTCGGAAATAAATTCTTTGTAGTAGAGTGTGGTGTGCTTTATCATTAAACGTGCACCGATGTGTTTAAGGTTAAGGTGTGCACCAGTATTAGATTTATTATTAAAAATATAAATTGAAAAAATGGGACATTTATATGTATTAAATGCATTGGGGCGTTTATAGTATCACATCAGAGTGCGGGTGTTCTATATAAATGCACCGATTAACGGTGATTAAAATAATATGATTTTTTAAATTAAATTTTCTTTGACTTGGATTTTCAATCTTCATATTGAAGAGCTACAAAATCTTTTTTATATGTAAATTTTGAATTATCTAGATTTTCCTATTCTTTTTGTCCGTCTGTATCTTCAACGCTAGAATTTCTTTTGTTGCTCCTAAATCCTTCATTTTAAAAATCCTAGCCAAGTATTCCTTAAGATCAATTATTTTCTTCATTATGGGGCCTAAAACTAGCATATCATCAGCATAAAACAAAAATATAATAAAACTACCATCATTAAACCTATAATAACATGCACAATGGTCAAATTAACGTTTATCAAAACCTTGGATATTCATGAGGGTGTCAACTTTTTTTACCGCGTCATTGGTGTAGGTTTCTCTCCATATATAGATTTCTTGAGTCTTCAAACCAAATTATCTTTGCCTCTTTCTTTATAGCCCTCGGCAAGATCCATATAAAATTCTTCATCAAGATCACCATGTTGGAAAATAGTCTTTACATCCAATTGTTCCAACTCTAAATCATGTGCTACTACAAGAGTAAGTAAAACCCTTAAAGTGGTAATCTTCACAACTAAAGAGAAGATTTCATTAAATTCTATACCTAAATTTTTCTCATATCCTTTTCTTCCAAGCAAGCTTTATAACGTTCCAATAAATCACCATTGTTCTTGTTTACTTTATACAACCACTTATTTCAAACAACTTATTTTCGTGGTGTGACATCCACAAATTCTCATTTCTTACATTTACCAAAAATGTAGTGCTCACACAAGTCTACATCATAAAAGTTAATACCAAAAAGAATACATCGATAACGCAAAATTTTCAAACCTTTTTCATTCATATGTCCAAGTCATTGATTCCATAACATCATCCAAAACATTCCTTGATTTTGTGGTTGTTGCATGATTGTAGAGACCCCTTTTTCTCGAGTCCTACTTAGAACTATTTTCCAAAACTTAAAACATAAACAATCATTAAAATGCAAGATCAATAATAAAAATCAATAAATTAAGAGTTTACAAGTAAACAAATAACATAGAACCTGTAGTGTAGTTTGAATCTGTTGTTGGAGAATGACTCATTGTTGTCCGATCAGCTCCGAGCCTTTGACGATTTACTGAAGACCCCTCAGTTGACGTCCCTACCATATTGGGGGTACTCTTCTTTCCCTCGAACCCCCGAGCAATTTGGGGTCGTAAGAACATATAATGCTATGGCTTTCCATTGGGATCTCCCAATCCCCGGTCAAGCTATCAACCCAACTCCAAGGAATCACACTTAAGCCAAAATCTCTATTATGGTGCTTGTCCAACACTAGGGAGCAAGAGAGATGCTCTCCTTCACCTCCATTTCTTTTATAACCAAAAAATTCCATGCCATGTGTATTTCCATGCAAAAATAATATTTAATTAATAATTCTTTTAATATTTACTCTCATGTAGCAAGTGTCACCCTCACATGGATGTGCACCTAAACCCCTAAATTGTCACTTTGGTGTCTCAGTTAATTTCTCTAATCCCTATTTTAGTGGGTGCATGTGGGGTTGACTAGTTAATTACTCTGAGTCTATCTTTTGCTCCATAATTATTTATTCTCAATTATTTAATTATAAATACCCATTTCATGCACAGTCAATCTAGTGCAATTTCTATTTGCCAAATACATAATTACAAATAGTCTTTTCATGCATAATTAATTAAATGCAATTCTATATGCCAAGGAAATAATTTCAATTAGTCCCTTCATGCATAACTATTTTAATGCAATTTATATATGCTAAATACGGGGGTGTTCGTTTTGACTTTCTTTTCCTTATTTGTCTCGATACCACATTTTCGGGCCCTTTTGAATTTGTTTCCTTAATAATCTAGGTACCACATCGTCGAGTCCTTCTGACTTTCTTTCCTTAATTGTCTATGTACTGCATCGCCGGGTATTTCCGACAACTTCCTTTCTCTCTGTTGGGGAGTACTGTGTAGCGATCGGGGAATCGTTACTCGATCCCTCGACTACACTTCCTTGGAGACTAAGGGCGTCTGAGGGATAAGGTTCTCCTTAAGGTGCGCCCCTCAACTCATCATACGTGACCAAGTCATTGTGACCTCTCCCGTACGACACATGCTTCCTTGGGTGAGCTGAAACAACTTTTGACCCATATATGGAGTGCTATTTCAAGGTTGACAGTCTATCATCGTACCCCTATGTATGTTTTCCATTCTTACGAACCATATTTTCCCTTGTGAGTCAGTCGGTAAATGGTTTTACCTGCTACTACACACACACTCAAAGAACACATTAAATAACTTTGCACCATAAAATCATTTCATCATACATCATAATAACATCTCTGTGAGTCGAGCATTAATATCATTCGATCAATTCCATTACATAATTTCTCAGTTAGTCTAGCATATATCATTTGATCATTTCCATTTCATAGTCACTCAGTCAGTCAAGCATATATTACATTCAATCGTTTCCATTTCATAATCTTTCAGTGAGTTGAGCATATACAACATTCAGTCATCGTTCATTCTGCTAATCATTAAGCAAAGCATTAATTCATTCATTATTTTTTAAGCAAAGTATCCATTTCTATAAGTGTCGTTCAACCATTTCAAATATTCAAAGGACTATTTTACTAAAGTTTATTTGGTGGGGTCACTTGGAAAGTGTCCTCAAGTCTACAATCAGTCAATGTACTTAGGCGGGCGTTACAATGATTTTTTACTATATCATTGCGCAAATGATACAGGGTTCCATAAGATTCTCCTTTTTCTACCATGAAGGCTCCTTTAGTAATTTTGTATTGATTTTCACCAAAGGTAGTAGAATACCCTAACTTATCCATAATCTTGATTGAAAGTGAATTCTTATGTAGATCTAATACATATTTTACATCACTCAACTTCATTTCTATGCCATCGTCCATCTTGACCTGTATGTACCCCCTTCCCACAATTTATAAACACGATGATCATCACCCAAGTAGACCATTCCACCAATATAGGGTTGATATTTGAAAAAACAATCTCTATATGGAGACATGCGGAAAGATGCACTTGTTCCCAAAACCTAAGGATATAATAGAGATATGATATTACTGAGACAAAAAGCCTCACATGTTGTTAGCTCTTCTGAATCTCCTATACTAGCTTCAGCTGATGGTTGATCTAGCTTTTCATCCTTCTTTTCTTTCTTCAGATACCAACAATCCTTCCTTAAGTGCCCTAGTTTCCCACAATTCCAACAATTCCCTTTCTTGCACCCTCTAGACTTAGATCAGGAATGTGATCTCCCTTTTGGACTCCCTTTCACTTTTTTTCTCTCTCATAGATAGGGCTTCACTGGTAGAGGGATCCAAAGGCAATTTTTTCATCAACTCTTCTCCTAACAAAGAATCTATCACATCATCAAATTTTAGAGTTCTTGATGATAATTTGGTGTTGGTCACTACCATATGATCCTAGGTATCAAGGAGAGAAAATAGTAAATTATCTCTATATATTCATCCTCCACCTTAACACCAACTGAAATAAACTTTTTTGTTGGGGTATTAAAATCGTTCATGTGATATTCCATAGTTGAATCCTCTTTCATCCTATTTGAAAGAGTTTTTTCTCCAAGAAAACCTTATCTATTTCCAATTAATCTCATACATATTCCCAAGTTTCCCCCAAAGGTATTATGTAGTGTTTTTTTCAGAAACATTGAATAAGATAGAGACTTCTAGGCAAAGGAGAATTGTAGAAACTACCTTTATGTCCCACTTTATCCAGTCCTCATTTGTAATGCCACTCGTTTTTTTTGAAACCCCATTCAAGGATACGGCTTGGTCAATCTAAACCAACAAATCCTCCACCTTCATCTTTGTTGACCAAGTCACAACCTCACAGTCGACAGGGGTCCACCAACTGTCGACGTATACCGTAGTCTCCCTGGGCACCGGCCCGGGTAGGTTTGAGCCCACCCAGCAACACCCGTAGAGCGGATGAGGTCTCACCCAATGCATCCAGGAAGAGAAGACAAAACCATGTTTCCACTGAGGGAGGAGGCAAGTTGCGGCAGTATGATACTAACAACAATTCTACACATTCATCATGAAGTGCTAGCACATCATAGCATTTAACATTACCGTAAACGGAGATTGCACATTACTTTAATCGTAACATTTTCACAATATAGTAGACAGATCTCTATAACATGTTATTGCGGCAATCATATCATAGCGATAGAAACATATAATTGCATTAAAAAGGCATTAACATAAATACATAGATTGCACCAAATCATCATCCTTATATTACTGTGGCAAACCAAAAGCATTACATAAATCTCTACGTAACTCCCGCATTATCTCTCTGTCAATCTCTGCACATAGCTCTATCTCTATCTTCTATCCATCGACTCTTCTAACACTTACAATTCTCATCTATTTATAGGCTTATGCCAATTACAATACTTGTCCACTTTCCTAACCGACACTTATGTACAATCGACTAACTTACTTGGTCTAATGACCCAAAAACCCGCATACTGCGGTACAATGAATCGATATTATTACAAAGTACATGACCCAAAACCCATCAACTGCGGTATACCTGACTCAATATTACAAAATACATGGTCCAAGTGACCCAAAACCCGCCAACTGCGGTATCCTTTGGCACAAGTTACTCCTTTCATGCCTTCATCCAACGTGTCACAGTGTCAGCAGTATCGCATGAAACCACCTACCAACATGCCCCCAACACAATCTTGTGGCTCGCCATCGAGCCACGTCAACTACATCTGTTCTTGCTATCCGGATCACGCAATTTTGTCTCCTTTCGGCTGTACAGATCCTCGGCTACCAATTCTGTAAGCCGTCCACGAGAGTAGGCAACCCCCGACTCGCTGTCAGGTATATCGCGAACTCATCCTCCAGTCGCATGGAATAGTGCAGAATGAAAAGAAAAGAGGACGAACAGTGCCAAGGGGTGAGAACGGGGGACAAATCTGGCACATCTGTGTCGCACTAGCACCCGTCATCTACTGAGGTCAGGGAGCTACCACCCCAATCAGTGTTCTGATAAAAAATAGCACAATCTTTCGAACAACTACTGCATACTAAATCATGCGGGACCGACCAAGGGTCCATCTCACAGTCGACGCATACCACAGTCGCCCTGTCACCAGCTCAGACATACATAGCATAAGTGCACCCTCCGTATCAAGGCGCTCAGGGACACTCGTTGTTCGAGCATGCAGGGCCCCTGGGGTGCTACCATGGGAAACAAAGGGAAGCATTTCCACATCCTTCTTGGAATTCCTCACAACTCAACTCGCACAGGGATCAAACAGCATAACCACTTCTTGGTCGGAACAACTTCTGGATGGCGAATTACCAACTTCCTCGGTTACTTATAGTCGAACCCTCCCGGGTTACAATGGGGAAAATGATGCCCCGGTACCTCTCATCTGGGTGTATGGGCTGGCCAACTGCCACAATGTAGGGGGTGACCATGCTGCCAACAAAAGATCCTGCGTGCCACCACGTGAACAACCCCGCTAATCATCCCGGACCAGCGTGCCATGTGCAAAACATGTCGTCGTCATGTGTGAACCCAGCCAAAGCAGTCAGGGGCAATCATGTGGAGAGAGGGTGGCCAGTAATCACACCACTTCGCCGTACTCTCCCAAATCTGTCCTACAAAATCCGTCATCGAGTCCGAGTGCAACACTGTCATTAGTCTCGGACTATGCAAAGCTGGCGGTACATGCTGCATCCACTTACGCATACCCTCTTTCATTGGGCCTTCAGCTACCATATATCACTGAATGCTCCAAACTTGCGGTACAAGCCTACCTGCTGTCGCATACCGTCTTTTGTTGGTGCACCATCTGCCACCAAGCAACCTGCAACAAGCATCATCATTCATCATTTTTTTTTTACTAATGAGACTCAAACGTCGCACTGCTCCAAGCCCGCATGATAGGGCTTCAACTTGTGACCATTTACCAGCTTGGGGAGCATCCCCCCATCCAATCGCTGCAACTGAATTGCTCCTCCTGAAGTAATACTATTGATGCGGTAGGGAGCCAGCCAATGCATCTGCAACTTGCCTGCATGTTTCATAAACTTACTGTCATACAATAGCACCAAGTCACCTTGCTGAAATTGCTTGTTTTTTATGTGGCGACCATGCCATGCCTTCTGGTGATCCTTCTCCACCCCTTGATGAAATCCAGCGATAAATCGATCTTCTTCAAGTTCCACCAATTGTGCTAGATGCTCCTCTAAGGCTGCAACATCATCCATGCTCGTACCAACCGCAGTTCGGAGACTTGGAACAATATACTCCATGGGCATGATCGCATATTTCCCATATACCAACTTAAAAGGTGTTTAACCAGTCAACCTTTTACATGTGGTGCGATAGGCTCACAACACTGCTAGAACTTTCAAATCCCAATCATCTCGGTTCGCATTGCACACCTTTGTCAATGCATGCTCCAATACCTTTTTAAATGCCTCTACCATCCCATTCGCCTGTGGGTGATAGGGTGTACTCTTCTTATGTTGTATATGCAATTCCTCTGTCAATGCGCTAATAGTGCGATTGAGAAAATGGATGCCTTGATCACTCAGCAAAATATTGGGGTAGCGAAACAAGTGATAATGTGATCAAACAAGAATCGGGCAGCCATTGCTGCAGAACAATCAACTACAGGTGCAGCCTCAGCCCATCAGGTCAAGTATTCTGTCACCGTGATAATATATTGCGCACCTATGCGTTTCCCTGGGGGATTGATCAGACCTACAAAATCCACAGCCCATTTTTCGAACGGTTGCAATGTCACCTACGGTAGCAGCGGCATCTCATCTCGTCTCGATAGCTTTCCAGTTCACTGACAAACATCACAAGACCGCGCATAGTCTGTTGCATCATTATGTAATGTGGGACACCAAATCCCTACATGCAGGACATTCTGAGCAGTCGCCCGACCACCATAGTGTCCTCCTGCGACTCCACCATGTGCCTCAACCAATATTTGTGCCTGCTCATGCGGCAAGACACATCTGCGCAATATCTCATCAGCACCCAGTTTATACAACTCTCCAACGATGAGTTGAAATTCAGTAGCCTTGACGACCAATTGTTTCTACTAAGTAGTGGTAAAGTCATCGAGTGCGGTTCCGGTCACCAGAAACTGAAGGATGTCATCAAAGTAGTGATCAGCAGCTGCAACATGAAACAGTTGGGCATCCGGCAATCCATCTTCGATATTGGTCGGTTCCTCCCCTATATCAATGCATGACAAATGATCTGGTCCAGCATTCAACCGCCCTGGCTTAACAATGACTTCGAAATCAAACTCCTGAAACAAAAGTAGCCATCGGTATATCTTCGCCCCCAACACAGGCTTATTGACCAAGAATTTCAATGCAGAATGATCAGTGAACATTTTAAAGTGGCCACCCAACAAATAATGCCTGAATTTCTATAGTGCGTAAACCATGGCCAGACCTTCACATTCTGTGGTAGTGTAATTGCGTTCTACAGAAGACAGCTTCCGACTAGCAAAAGCAATGGGATGATCAATATCGCCTTCACTTGGTTGAGCCAATACAACCCCTAATGCAACTAATGAAGCATCAATGTGGACATGGAATTCCTTACTCCAGTACAAAAAAACCAAAATCGGTGCCGACGCCATCTTCACTTTGAGCGTTTCGAAACTATCCTGACATTCTAGATTCCACTGGAATGTTGCATCCTTTTTCAACAACTTCTCCATAGGGGCAGTAATTGCAGCATACCCCCTAATGAACTTGCAATAATATCCCATGTGACCCAAAGTCATGCGCAACTGCTTAACAGTGGTCGGCAGTTGTATCCCCAAAACAAGTGCAATCTTGGTTGGATCAACCAACAATCCCCGCTTACACACGATATGACCTAGCATAATTCCAAAGGGAGCACAAAAAACACATTTCTTCAAGTTCAGCGATATCTGGTGCTGTCAGCATCGCTCAAGCATCAACCGCAAATTGGCCAAATGATCGCAAATTAACCAATAAACAGTCCAATCATCCATATATACCTGCAGAAACTTTTGAATAAAATCTTTGAATGTGGTAGCAACGACCAAGGAAAATATCGCAGGTGCTTTCTTCAAACCAAAGGGCATGACCGTGTACTGAAAACAACCCCATTCAGTAAAAAAGGTTGTCTTATGGCGATCTTCCTTGGCAATGCAAATCTGATGGTAGCCAGATAATCCATCAGTGAAAGAGTACATCTCCTGGCCACCCACTCCTTCAAGTACTTCATCAATAAACGGGGTCGGAAAGGGGTCATGCAAGCAAGCATCGTTCAACTTCCGCAAATCGACATAAATGCACACTTCGCCTGTTTTCTTGTCCTGCACCACCGTAGGACTGATCCATTCTGACTCTTCCACAGGTTCGATAATACCAGCATCCAACATACAATCAAGTTCTACCTTGACCTTTTCTTTATGTCGCGGGTTTAGCCGATAAGGTCGGTGTCGGACTGGCTTAGCATCGGGTTTCAATGGAATCCTCAACTCTCCTAAATCACTCAGGATTCCCTTCATTTCGGAAAAATTCATGGGAAACACGTCTTGAAATTCATGAAGTAACTCGGTAACCTTACTCATCATCTCATCATCCCAATAATCCCCAACATTAGCAAACTTGGGAGTAGCTTCAGTGTCGATATTCATTTTGCGAAGCTGCAATGGCTGATTGAATGGATTACTTGGCGCAACAGGTGGTATCACATCGCGACTTCCTTCAGATTCGGGAATGTTAATATTCTGGGGATCATCATCATCGTCTGGCCCTCCACTAACGTTGAAGCACTCTATGAGAGACTGCATCTGACTGTGGGTATGCGAGTCAATAGGGCAGGTCACTGGAACAACCTGAAATATCACATTGTGAATGAGCTATAGGGCATTATGGACATCAGGGTTGGCATCTCCAAATGTGAAGGTATGAGTGAAACAGATCGTCAACTCCCCCCATGTTGTAATATCACGGCACAACTTGGTTGCAGTATACCACGAGCACGGTATCTCCTCCAAAGTATGCATGAAAGCATGAACCCACTCATCTCTGGGTCGCGTGATCCACAATCGTTGGCACTCCATCACATGATCACTTAGATCAGTTCTGCCATCATACTTGCAAGTGTAATAAACCTCAGTAGTGCCAAATCAAACCATCATCAACCTTTGACACTACGACCAATATTTAATAAATTTCTTATGCGTCGCCCACCAGCGTGCTGGAGAAACCTTCAGTGCTTCCTCCAAGCCCAGCAATCACTGTGGTTCTGGAACGCGGTCTTCAAATTTTACTACAAAGGTGTCTAAGCTAGGAAACCCCTCATAGATAGGCAATCTGATCATTTCTGTCACAACACAACATAAAGATTGCGTAACTAAACCACAATTCCGGACGGATACTTCATGCATTCGATTATGCCAATGTTCCAATGCATCATCAGAGTCGGAAGACACGGAGCTCTCACTGTGCCACTCTAGCTCACCATGGATAGTGGGATGAATGTAATCCTCAGAAATATTGAATGCATGATCCCAGCCAGTGTGATCGTCATCTTTGACAGGCTCAACATATCGGCGTCCTTCAACCAGATCCAACGGAGTGATAACTCGGAAATAGCGGTTCTCAAAAGTCATCATGCACTTCTTGAAGTTGATGATAGCTCCACTATCGTTAGCCCATCCTATCCACGATAGTGCTGTATAAGAGCTTCCTCCAGCAACCACTTCAATGACGTTGAAGTCGGCATAAGTCTTCATGCCCTCAAAATCAATTGTGAGCTGCGGAACTCGTCCAATAGGTGTAACCTTCGCATGGTTAGCCAACCGGAGCTACACAGGAGACTAGCTCAATGGGGGAATCCCCATCTTCTGCCATGCCTACTTGGTTAAGATGTTAACATCCAAACCAAGATCAAGAATCACAGAGTCAACATCATAGTCACCAATCTGAATATTCATTCGCATTTCCTTGCCAGTCTTTTGTCACTGTAGGGAGTTGACTGCCGTCTCTTTCCATCCTTTCCGAAATCGCTGCAACCATCCCTCAATCTCAACCAGGGAAACCGGATCTCGTTCTAATGACAGATAGCTTTCAAGGAACTTTTGCAATATCCCTGGTAGTGGTCGATCGGCATCTAATGTAGCATCAAAGACAGGCAGCATATCACAAATAGCTGACTTACCATGATCTTTCTCCAAAGTGCGACATGCCTCCAAAAATGTCTCCTGCTCCGCGTCAATGTCAAAATTTATTGTCTTTTAACCAGCTAACCGAATTAATGGTCACGAACATTCTTCCCCAGTCGTCTTGCCTCCACGAGTGACAACATCCACTGAAGCATCTTCTGGTCGCGGTTCTGCAGAAATAGTTGTAATATTGGCACCCTATGTCTGGTTCTACTCCAGATTCCTTGATCGATTTATGTTCGGATTAGCATTTAGTGGTGGTTGTGGGGGTTGGTTCTGCACTGGTTGTTGTATCGGGGTCTGCACCAGTTGTTGTACTAGGTTCTATAGCTGCGGAGTGTTCCCATCCTACCATCTTGCAATCAACTGTGGAAAATTCTCGACTGTATGATCATTACCATAACAAAACGTACACTGATTCTATAGTAGTGGGTAGTCGTGCTGACAATTCCCCCATACCACACAGTGGTAACATTAAACAGGTCCTCAACCACCTCGGCCTCCTCCTCCATGACCAAATCCACCACCACATCTACCCCTATATCCTCCCTGGTAGCGGCCCTACTGCTGATACTGAGGTTGGTTAAACTGCTGCGGTATGGGCGTTGGCGGCATCCCTTTCCCTTGTGGTGCATACTGCGGTTGCTTCACATACTGAGGCTGTGGCAGGTTCACCGGTGTATATTGCGGTATGAACTGTTGCGGTACAAACTGCATCTGTGGTTCAGGTATCAACTGAGCTACCTGCGGATGTAGCGGTGCAGCGTGCTGATCATATTTGACATAGAATGCATCACACATTCTCTCTTGTAGCAACCCATATGCACGACAATACTTGTCATCATGTCCTACCAACTTACAGAAGGTGCAATACAGATTTCGCGGGGTTGTGACCATTTTCTGCATATACAGGCAATTATCATGACCATGCCCAAAGACCTGGAAAACACGACACCACAGCATACTGCCACCATTCAATGGATTGGGCACACTGGAGACCAAATAATTATCAAAATCTGGGCAATTGTCTTTCGCATGTCCCTCTCGTCAACATCTCGTACACCATACTGCATCACGTTGTTCCTTGTTCTTCTTTAAATCCTGAAATTGTATAGTCAGGTTAGCGAGCGAGATGTGTCTATATCTGCGACATCCTGACTGCATTATCTCCAATCGGTGATGCTTCCAATCGCATTGCGATCTCTAGAGCTTCGCCAGGCATCGAAATGTTTTCTTGCATCAGTGGAAGCCAAATGTGGGGTAGCAATGCCGCAATGAACCATTCTTTATGTTGGACAATGCTCATATCAAAACTAACGTTTGTCATCAGTGTCTTGAATTGCTAGTCGAAATCCCATACCGTCTCATTAGGATACTGCTTAATTTCCTTCAATTATGTAATATATTGAGCCTCTGACTTAGGACATCTAGATTTAGCAATAAGCCCATCCCGAATCTCGTTCAATGACTTCTCTGGGGCCTCCGTAGGGACTAAGACAAACTTCATGAACCAATCTAATGCACGACCTCGCAGAGTTGTGGCCAACTGTCCTTTCTTAACATCGTCATCAGTGATTTGTTTCACAGTCCAGACTGCTTCACACAAAAACCAATACTGCTCTGGGTTGTCTGTCGCATTTCCATGGAACAACGGTAGCTCAGCATCATCACCCCCCATCTTGGGATTCCTTCCTCCTGTCGCTGTGATACTACTACCAATTAACTTTCACGGTGTCGTAGTACTCGGCGGTGTCAAAGTAGTGTTTCTTGCAGGTTGAGAGCTAGTGAGCGGAGGTGTGGGCACATGTGTGCTGGGGTTCGATCCTGCCTCTATCCTGGGCGTAGCCTGGTCATTCCTATCAGGACTGTGAGGTCGCTTCATCCTGGTGGCCTTCCTTCATGGTCTTGCAGTCCGATTGCAGGAGGACCTTCTCCTATCCTCTGCCTCTTTTCCTGTCGGAACCTTGCTCCTCCCCTCGTAAGGCCACTTTCTTCCTCGACTTCACTCACAGTCTCCTCATGGTCTGCACCCATCTACCCCTTTACCATTTCATGCACCGTTCCCAATAGTAGCGGTACCCACAGCCTCTGCCCACCAGGCTATCTACTGATCAAGGTGCATCTTCAATATACCTTTCTTGCATATTAGCATCTTAATCGACAGTTGGAGCGACAACATAAACCTTCCCTCAGTCCGTCAAAGAAGTATCTTTCAGCTTCACTATAGGATTTCTTTGTGTCAACTACGAATTCAGTGATGTATCCCTCCAAGATGCTATCAAGCCAAACTTCGACAGCCCACGATGCCTTATTATCGACTTCCTGCAGTTCCTGAATCAATTTCGAGGTACAAGCTGTCGGCTCACCACCCTGGAATTTTTTCTTTTGAAAGGTCATCTTCGACAACCACTCGTACACAATAACGAGGAATTCACAGAAAAACCATTCATGCAAACCATCATGAATATATCTTTCCACCCAATGATCTACTGTCAGTCACGTGTTCCGCTTTCTTCTTCAGCGAACTGCTGCAATTTCTGATCGAACCATTTATGTATCTCTGGCATCGTCAGGTGCCACAACATGACCTCCTCTTACTCTGCACATGGTCCCGACAACGGAACCATTTGTTGACCAAGTCGCAACCTCACAGTCGACAGGGGTCCACCAACTGTCGACGCATACCGCAGTCACCCTGGGCACCAGCCCAGGCAGGTTTGAGCCCACCCAGCAACGCCCGCAGAGTGGATGAGGTCTCACCCGAGGCGTCCAGGAAGAGCAGACAGAACCATGTTTGCGCCGAGGGAGGAGGCAAGTTGAGACAGTATGATAGTAACAACAATTCTACACATTCATCATGACGTGCTAGCACATCACAGCATTTAACATTACCGTAAACGAAGATCGCACATTACTTTAATCACAGCATTTTCACATTACAATAGACAAATCTCTATAACACGTTATTGCGGCCTTCACATCATAGCGACGGAAACAGATAATTGCATTAAAAAGGCGTTAACATAAATACACAGATTGCACCAAATCATCATCCTTATATTACTGTGGCAAACCAAAAGCATTACATAAATCTCTACGCAACTCCCGCATTATCTCTTTGTCAATCTCCGCATATAGCTCTATCTCTATCTTCTATCCATCAACTCTTCTAACACTTACAATTCTCATCTATGTATAGGCTTCCGCCAATTACAATACATGTCCACTTTCCTAACCGACACTTATGGACAATCGACTAACTGACTTGGTCTAATGACCCAAAAACCCACATACCACGGTACAATGACTCGATATTACAAAGTACATGACCCAAAACCCATCAACTGCGGTATACTTGACTCAATATTACAAAATACATGGTCCAAGCGACCCAAAACCCGCCAACTGCGGTATCCTTTGGCATAAGATACTCCTTTCGCGCCTTCATCCAATGTGTCACGGCGTCAGCAGTACCGCATCAAACCACTTGCCAACAATCTTCCATAGGGAGAAATTCTTGCCATCAAAATTCTCAATCTTGAACTTGGTTAAAACTCAAGTGTCTTTGTTACAACTCCCACTTTAGCAAACCCTATATGCCTATGAGTTTTCGAGATTTGATACAAGTTAGAAAAATATAAAAATAGAAGCAAACAAAAATAATAATAGAACACGACGCTTACATGGAAACGTTATTTTATGGAGGTAAAACCACAGGGAGATGCAAACTTTGATCTTTCATTAGTACTAGACAACAAATTTATAAAAATGATTTCTTCTATCTCTCTTGTGTTACAATGTTGAGGGATCACTCCCATTTTGTAGAATACATATGAGGTTTCGAGAAGGAACTCAAATACACTATAAAGGTCTAGATTATTTTCTCTGAGGGTGATCTTCCCCCAACCCCCTTGAGAGCGGTGACCCCACCCTTACACCCCTAGAGGATGGGAGGGATCTACTGGCCCTGGGATACAACAAGAATATTGGAAATCAACATATTGTCTTCATCTCCTAACAACAAGTGGGAAGAACCTTTCCAATGAAGTTACTTTATAACTTAAAGTTACATGAACTTTTTTCAAAAAGTAACAAAAAAAATTATTTGAACATGAGAACTCTTACTTATTAGAGTAACTTTGAATGAAATATATTACACAAAAGGTTTAGTGAAATTATGAAGGAGAATGTGATTGTTGATGTTGTTGGAGAGCATTCCTACCCAAAAAACCTGATTTTTGGCCTGTAGGACACTTTTACAAAACAACACAAAAAGAAAAAGAAAAATTTTGAAACCAAAATTTCTCAAATTTGGGGTTTGACCTTGGTTTAATTGCATAGAAAATGCAAGTTTTCTCATTGTTTTTGGTTTAATGAGTTCGCACAAGGTGCACGACAAAGAAAATATGTAGTCTTCAAAACCCTCTCTACTATATTGATTGTTTGCGAAGTTCACACAAAGCACATGCCAAAGAGCAAATGCATATTGAAAAAGTAACAAACAATGACTAAAACAAAAAAACTAGGCTAAAATATCAACAATATGAGAAATTAAAAAAAAAAAACATTTAAATGTAAATAGTATACCTCCAAATCTTGTAAAATTTTCTTGCCTTGGGAAAATGGAAACTTTTTCAAGTGACAAATATATTTTTTCCAACTGAAAGAAGCACTCCATAGACCATTGCTCTCTAAATTCATGCCAACCACCCTCAACACTCCCAAGCACATCTGCAAAGTTGATCTTCCTCTTCTTTAAGATAGAGGAAGATCAATCCTTCTTGTATCTTCAAGTGTTGCATCTCTCTGGACTCTGAAATGCATGTAGCTACACTAGCAACATCTCGATTAACAATGGGAGTGGGTCTTCAAAAGCACTCTCATATCATGTTTCGCTAAAATAGGGTATTTCTACACAAGTCAAACACCTTAAATGACGACTCAAACAAACAAATCACAAATTAACACATTGGTGTTTTACATGGTTGAAACCCTCAAAGAGTGAAACTATCCATGGCCCCAACCAAATTGCTACTTGAGACAATATATTAATAAAAAAGGAAAAGTATTTACATATGTGTTTCTCACGATCAATCATCAAGCAAATGACCTCCATGATTTTTAAATAGAGATCATGGACCAATCGGTTGTTAAGCCACAGATTAATAGTAACCATCATGGACCATTGTTGTTAAGATCGAGGTGAAGATGAACAACCAAATAACTCTATGTCTAAGACATATCATGACCATTAGATTATGTAAGTACAAACAAATACTAAATAAACATAGTTTATCTAAATACAAATCAAACGAAGCCGATCTTAACTAAATCCTAAGTGTCTAAATATCCTAATATCTCCATCCATCACACCATCCTTAAAAGAGAAAGTTAAGGTCCAAGTAGTGAAGGATTACATAGAGAACCAACAAGAGGTTCTCGAACTATTGAAAGACAACTTGACTACAACAAAAAATAGGATGAAACAACAAGCAAATCAACATTGTATTGGAGGGACTGTGTATTATTTAGGCTACAACCATACAAAAAAATGTCCCTCTTGCAAGAGAAGGATAATAAATTAGAACCCAAGAACTATGGTCCCTATTTTATGTTGAATAATATTGAAAGCATGGATTACAAACTCGACTTGCCTCCATCTTCATATACATCCATTCTTGTCAAGTTACGGTAGAGCAAACGATAAAGACATGTTTCGTTTTACAAGGAGGTCCGGGATCAAAACCTGCTGCTCCTCGGAGGTGACATCTAATTCCAACCATGCTAGGGTTGGTGCAGCCGAGGCGATGTGCGATCGTTGGGTGATTTTGACGGCTTGGATGCCCCTGGGTTGTGGTTTCTCAAAGCAAAGGTTGGACCAACAAGTCAAATGGCATTGTAGAAAACACACACACACACACACATATATATATATGTGTGTGTGTGTATGTATGTATATATATCCATTCTTCCATGTTTCTGTCCTAAAAGAGGTAATTGGCAACAAGATCCTAGTTAGACTATTTTACTAAAGATTGATGAAGGAATGAAAATCATACTAGAACCTGAAACAATCTTTGAAACATGGATGAAAGACATATGAAATAAAGCAATTATTGAGTACCTCATACAATTGAACAACTTGTCAATAAAAGATGCACCATGGGAAGAGGAGTTATTCATGCAACAACATCCACAATTAATCAAGTGTTGAGGACAATACTTGTTTGAATGGAAGGGACATGTTAAACCCTAGATATTGTGACATTTCATTTCTATTATTATATTAATAATGTATTTATTACCTAGTTAGGACCTCAATTGTAAATGGTATGGTCAGCTAGAACCTTAATTCAAATTGAATCCTTTGTCTCCTACGTATACGGGGATAACTAGTTTTACAAATAATCTCATTTGGTGCATTTGAATCTATGGTACATTGTAAAAGAATATTTACCCCTTAAAAAGACTTCATAATCATCTATTTATTTTATTCTAAAGGCATTGAGTTGCTCTTTCTTTCTATTTTAAATTATCTTTGGAATTTAGATCATAACTTAGTTGCGAAATATCTAATGTACTTCTATCGAGCTTCTATTATGTTTAATAATAATGAATATAAAGTGAATTTTTTATTCATTCAACTAGTATCAATATTTATGTTGAGCTTTTAGTTATGGTTAATTGTAATGGCCATAAAATTATTTCCATTTTTCTTTATTATAACATAGTTTATGCATACAAAAAAATTGATCGATGAGCATCATATGTGGGAGCGAGCTACAATAAGTAAATATAAGTTGAAATAAAATAACATAAAAATTTAAAAAGTGTCAATAGTATCTAGGGATATTGTCATGGAAAGACTATTAAAAGTTTAATTTTACTTTTAATCATATGATATGTGCTGTAGTAAAGTTATGGTAAAGATAGTTTATATTGTTTAAGCAAAGGGATTAAATTATTTTTTTAATTATTTAGGAAAATATCATAGAATTTATTTAATTATTATAAAAGGTTTAATAAAAACATCATGTTATTTACAAGAATTGAATTTAAATAAGAAACTACATCTAAATAATTTAACCAACATTATTAAAAATATATAAAGTGAATATATCCTTTTAAATATAATTTAAAAGTAAAAATTTGCTCTTGAAAACATTTACTTATACTTATAGATAAAAATGAAAATTATCCCAACGAAAAAAAAATGAAAATTATCTCAAAGAAAGCAAAAAGAAGAGAAGAATTTGATGATAAAAAACCATAAAATTATTATTACAAATATATTAGAATTATGATGAAAACACAGCCAATACAAATTATTTTCGTAATCCACCACGGTACCACTGACCCATTATGATTCAGTACAGTTTATGAAAGCCGGCTATAGTGTTTCTAAGTGAAATAACACGGATAATTTACATTGCTGTAAATAACTAAAGCAAATAAATATGCTTATAATTTGCAAAACCCTAATAATTCACCGTACTTCGTTATTTTATATTTTTGGTCGTGTGAAGAACTAATCGTCTTGAATTCTAAAATCATATAGGACTCAGCCACTACGTAACTAAGTTCGCTTCAAGTATGTAAGTAGCCACTGTCATTTTGCATGGCAGCAAACTCTTCCACTTTGATATATTATTCTCAGAGTCCTTCCTCTCAAATTCTTCACTGTGTTCTTTCAAATAACTGATGTAATTCTGAGCGTCAGGATATCCTACGCTGTCTGCAACAATGCATGTTCCTTTGCCAACCATGCTTTCCTTTTCCAGAAGCAACAAATCTTGCAGATAGCAATGCTTGAAGTGATCCATCGAAATGAAATCAAAGTACGAGGTTGTCGTTTCAGTCAGGATGTCTTCTAATTTATCTTCCAGTTCACCCAGTGTTCCTCTTAACAATGTCACCTTTGAAGCCAGTCCTGGTGAGAGAGGACATGTCAGCATAAAATTACATTAGAATCCAATTCATGATAACTTAGCATTTTTGCTTTTAGTCCAAGTCTTTATGGGAAGTTATATGTAGTATAAAATTCATGAGGACAAATCATGAATATAAATTTATTTGATTTACAGTTGTTTTTATTTATGGGGTGGACTAAGTCTATGTTTTTCTTAGATTGTATCAGGATGAGACAAATGTAGTTATGCATAATTATAATTGATAGTTGATTCATAGAGAACAAGTAACTTGTTTGTATCACTTAACTTGTGATCTATTGATATTCACTAGTCACAATTTAAATGATTATGCTATTTAACATTCAATGTATTCAAACATATATCCATTTATGACATTGAATTTAATACTAAAATCTGAGAAAAATAGGTTTAACATCAAGAGCAGCTTAAAAGATTCCGTGCTTATAATGACAATTGTATATTTTCCATGTTTAGTTGGGATGAATATGCACGTTTATGCTTATCAATAATATCTTGGTAGTTTGTAATTGTACATAACAGGGATTCTATGTGCATTCTAATGAAAACAAAATACGAAGAGCATTAAATCGAAAGTAAAATAAAATAACTTTCATAAAAAAGAATTACACCAATGCAATGGTGGTTTGATCTACACTGTAATTTACATACATATGACATTTTGAGTAAAATATGTTAAGAAAGACATTTCAGAAGAATCTCCTCTCGAGGCCTCGGAGAGGATCTTCCTCCTTTGAGGATTTCAAGCTAATCATGATTTACATTGCTTCATTATTCTTAAATTTAATTTCAGTTTCATAGGATCGAAGAAAATCCATGCTTGGACTGAAAAAAGAAACTAATCAAAATCATATAGATAGACAGAAAAAGCAGATAAATATAGAGCAATAATAACCTAAAGATTAATAGAATATGTTTATACAGTCCATATTGTTAAGGTGGAGGCATAAGCTGTGGGATAAACTGATAAAGAATATATAGACATATGATTATATGAAGTGAATGATCCATTCTATATGGTAATTATATTTATATTTATATATATATAATATTAAGGATATTGTTTATTTTTAAATTTTTATGATTTGATTTGTTTAATTCATCAAAATGCATATATTTTATTTTTATGAATATATATATATATATAATTTTAAAATTAAAGGTATTTTTCTTATTCATACCATAGAATTTATAAGAAAAATATAAATATTTAGGAAACCAAGAATTGCTTTAAATCTTAAGGATCAAGGGAGGTTGACATAAAGGTATCATCTCTTCTTTAAAAATGTGGGGATTGACAAAAATGTCACATTGCAAAATATAAATGATATTAAAATTATTATTTCTTGGAAGCTCAAAAAGAAATTAAAATTTAGAGGATAAAAGAAAATTAATATATTACAAAGAGGTCATTAACCATAATCTTGAAAATAAAAATTATCTATATGTTTTAACTATATTAAAGAAGAAAATCGGCATGGCTAATATAAGAGTGAATTATCATGAATTTCATAATGATGAGTTGCACCTTTCCTAAAACTTTATAGGCTAAAATGCTTTGTCATCTTTGTGAGATTGTGAGTGTTGAGGATGAAAAACACTTATGCTTAGATTTCCTACATCCATAGAAGATCTTATTTTCAAATTTTTAGTTACAATCTCTTATGTCAACAAAATTATAACAATTTAGGATGTTCACTCATCTCCAACCTTTTTGAGTACATAAATAAAACTCTAAAGCAAATCAAGTAATTCTTTTTTTTAATATCCATTAAAACAAAATTAATTAAAGTAAATATTAACTATCATCATCATAAAAAACTATTTTATAATTAATTATATTAGAAAACATAAAAATTAGATTTTAAAAAAATATAATACCAATATCAAATTCCATGCCATATCTATATTTAATATAATATAAAAATGATGTACGAAGAGAAAATGTATCAAATATACCAATGAAGAGAAAATGTGACAATTTTAGTTAAAAGGTAAAAATGTACTATTTTATTTCTCTAAGTTATATATAGATAGATAAGAGTAGTTTATTTATTCTAAGTTTTAGACTTTATTCTTTTGGTAAAAACTAAACTTTTATGTATTTAAACTGTGTTGAACAGCATCCTTGAATATCTCCTTGACAACTAAATTATGCAATTTCTATAGCTAATATTTATGATTTTAAGATTTTTAAAAATTTTCCATTCTGAATAGAACAAAATAAAACATCAAAAAATGTTGAAAACATAGAATATTTAGGCTACCCCTCTCTCTATATATGTATAGGTTGAGAGCAAGAACCAGAATGAATCTATCTTATCCTTAGATCTTATCCTCAAAGAGCGTGGCCCATCCTTAAAAAAGTTACTAAGCAACTTAAAAAAATTCTCAAGATTAAAATAAATTTGATATATATATATATAACTGAAAAACCTGATTTACAATTAACTATACTAACTAAAATAGTTTAAAAAAACGTACAATTCCAAAATTAATTTTAAAAATACAATATCTAATCTGATGTACGAGATAACAGCATAGCGTAATAAAACAAATTATATATATACACTACCAATATCTAATGTGATGACAGAGACAACATTAAGATCGTTAAGGAGCTCACCTGCATACTCTATCATTTCTTTGGCAATTCCAAAGTTATGAGAGTTCATTTCTATGGAAACCAGCTTGCTGTCAGGCTGTGTCATCTTGGAAGCAATCCGAATGGCCGAATACCCGCAGTAAGTTCCCAGCTCTAAGGCCACTCTGGCACCATGTTTTTTATTCTACTGTTTTCAAGAGCGAATCAGATGGAAACATACACATTCAACAATGGATATATTTAGAGGTGGAAAATAATATTTGATATAATGTAAACATAGCTTTAGAATTTTGAAATTATTTATTTAATTATTTGAAATATCTAATACTTCAATAATAATGATTAAATATTAACGAATTGTTCATTGTGACAACTTGTCCGATGTCAAATCAGATTCTATGCCAGGAAACGTAATGCATATGGTACTAATGATATTGCCCGTGACTTCAACAAAGTCTCTTATATCAAATCTGATCTTGCCCATGACTTCAACAAATTCTCTAATATCAAATCTGATCATATATATGTATGGAAGGTCAATAATTTTATTTTTTTCAGAAACAATGACCCAAGGGTTTCGTCACCATGTTAGTAACGTGATGCAGTAATGTGATGGGATGTTAGATCAACCTCATATTTCATCTCTCAAAGGTCTCAAATTGGTTATACAAGAAATGTAACTTGAATATTTTAGTGAGGAGAAAATTATTTTTTAATATTAAAAAATATATTATTCATTATGATAATCAAAATATATAATATTAATCAGTTTATAATAAGTGATAGAACTGAATTTACTAATATCCCACCCCTAGATTCTTATCAAAATAACTCTCAATCTTAACATCCAAACAAAAATTCTTGTTGACTTCAAATAATTACCACCTACTTACTAAAAACACTATATACTGCACCTCACTGACACTTTATAAATACATTATTGAAAAACAAAATCAAAATTGACCAACATATTTAATTTAAGTAAACTAGTTTATTGAATAATTTATTGATAAAATTGTGAAATTTCACTAAAGCCCAACATGTCTAGTTGAGGCCATCTAGACTTAAACGATGCCTATGATTACAGTGCTCACACAAAGAGGTATTCTGAAATAGCTTTACGAGGGTGCCATAAATTTTTTGATAAATTTGAATTGTAAATTTTTTTTCAAGTTTTGCATTTTAGAGGCCATCTAGACTTAAACTATGCCTATGATTACAGTGCTCACACAAAGAGGTATTCTGAAATAGCTTTACGAGGGTGGGATAATTTTTTTGATAAATTTGAATTGTAAATTTGTTTTCAAGTTTTGCATTTTAAAAAGGGTTTGGACAATTGATCTTTTAAATCATAGTAGCATAATTCAATCCTATTGGTATTTAGTGTACTGAAATTCGGATCTAATTAGAATTCGTCCAATATTCGGTGTAGGTGTGATAATTATGAGTGAGCAATTAAATTTTGAAAACTAATTAAAAAAAACATTATTTATTTAAACACTATAAAACAGAAATACCATTTAATTATTTAAAGACTATAAAACAGAAATACCATTTAATTATTTAAACACTATAAAACATAAATACCATTCAATTTCATATTTTCTTATTAAATTAACTATCACTTCCATATTTGAAGCTTTTGAGATTTTATATTTTTGTTTTTTAAAATATATGTTAAATTTTATTATATAAATGTCTATGCATATTTAAGGTATATTTGTGAATTTTTTGATTAAAAATATTATCTATAAGCAAGCTACTACCGTATTTATTCGTACTAGATATTTTCATTATGTACTTTTTTCATATCGAATAATATTCGTACTCAAATTATGCTACTATGTTTTAAACTATTGGTAAATGCCAATTAAAATGAGTATATAATTTAATTTGTTATAATAATCCTTTATTCAAATTATTTTATTATTATCCGTAATGTAACTTAATTTTCCAAACTACTTTTTTAATATAATGAAGAAAACGTCCCTTATTTTCTAATTATTTATGTATTTAATTTTCTTTGATTATTTGTCGATATTCTTCAATTGAATCGATTTATTACATGGATATAACAACCAATATGACATTAAATCTATATGTAAAGTGTTATCTCTGTAAAAAAAGGGACTTGGTTTTCTACGATAATGCTATGTGAGATGTGAGCATGAGCACATGGCTTAAACCATTATTATGATTGATAACTTGTTTATATGTTTTGTTTCCTTGATTATAGACATATATTCAAGTATAAATTGGATTTAATATTTTAATTATACTTGCTTTGTTTTCAAGTATAAATTGGATTTAATATTTTAATTATACTTGCTTTGTTTTCAAGTATAAATTGGATATAATATTTTAATTATACTTGCTTTGTTTTCAAGTTTGATTAAATTTAGTAATATTTTAGGGTTTACAACTTTAAAATTAAAAATAATATGTCTTATTTTATTCTTTTCATATAAATGGGTTTATCTCCCATGGAAAACATGGCTATGATTAGATATGTGATGTACAAGCACAAGATAGATAACATGGACAATGAGAGACTTCCTAAAATTGCTTTAAAATCATGTCAAAATCAACTATGCCTCAAGAAGGGATGGTATAAAGATAACATGGCTTTGCTAAACCATTGGGGCACTGACAAAAAAGAGGATTTACAAAATATCTATAATGTCAAAAATATTATTACATCTAAGTTTATAGAGAAGCTGTCATACGAGAAAAATTTAGAGGTTAAAATAAAATTAAGATACTATAACTAGGCCATTAACCCTAATCTAGAAGATTGGAAGTATCTCTCAATATTAACTAGTTCAAAGAAGAAAATTAATATAGCCCAGATAAGAACGAACTCTCATGAGCTCCATAGCAAAACGAGATGTTGGTCTATTCCTAAAACTCTGTTGCGAGTCTACAAGTGTCGATGATGAAAACAATTTTCTCTTAAAGTGCCCTACTTACACCCACATTAAATATGAGTTTCATACTATTAACTACAATACAAACATTTCTAACCTTCTAACTTGCCAAAAGCATAGTAAACTAGGAAACCTTCTCGCGAAACTTTTTAATCATAGGAATAAAATTTGAAAGCAAACAAAATAATAGTTTTCTTAAGATCTAATAGACCAAAATTAATATCAATCGATGCTAATCATCATCATCATTCATTTATATATACTTATATATTTGACTTTGTTCTTATTATGCTTCATCTCTATAATACATTTAGTCTAATTAAGTGAGGGTTGATTTCTTGTCATTGTTCATATTCTTCTTTTCTTAGGTAAGAGGACTTAGGGTGAATCCGTCTTTCGCATAATTTCTTACATACTTCACTTTAATTGATTTACTTGTATATATAAATATACATATAACCTCTATAGAGATTACTTTCGAGATTGATCATCAACCCAACATATCATTTATACCTCCCGTATTAGCTATGTATTCTAATTTCCATAAGCATGTCTTATGCATTAACCTATCCCTCGACTAACTATCTATATATTTCCATAGGTTTAATTACCATTTTGAAGTCATCATATAAGATATCCTTTGATGTCCTTATGACCCATCGATGACATGTTAACATTCAAATACGTAAAGGATTATGGAAGGAGGTCATATTATGGTAACTTCATACCATACCAACTATGCATTTTTGTTAATCCTACGTTGGGTACCATGTATCATAATGATGTACACGTGAACCTCAAACAAGGCGTGAGGTGGAAACCCTACCGATCATGCGATTTTACCCTTCCATACCAAGCGAATTGAAACTGGTTTAACGATTTGCATGAGGGTTGATGTCTCCACACTAATGATCATTAAACCACACCGACGAGGTGACAAAGTTTCGACATTGCCACCTCGGCTAAGCTGAAGTATTTTTCCAATCATAATTATCATTAAATAAGAGTTACAAGGTGGAAATGTCTGGACATTGTAATGATTATTAAACATGAGCCACAAGGTGGCAATGTCAATACATTGCCACCTCACCTGGGCTAAGCTGAAGTATCTTTCTAATTGTAGTTAGAAAATGCTTTAATACAAGTGTAAATGGACTTTGGTCTTAGCTAAATATTAACATCATTTTTTTTAAAAATAAGTAAAACATTAACATCATTTTTCAAAAAAATAAGTAAAACATGATCCACAAAGTGGTAATATTGCGGCTGAAGTATCTTTCCCATAGTAGATAGAAAATGCTTTAATACAAGTGCAAATGGACTTTGACCTTAGCTAAACATTAACATCATTTTTCAAAAAGATAAGTAGAACATGAAAGCATCATATGTTAACTCTCCATGATTCATTATGAGTTGGTTGCATGTCAACCAAAGATTGCATTGCATAATGACTAGATCATTGAGTATGATTTATGTTCTTTGTGTGTATACAGTCAAGCATAGTTCAATTGCACTTGCATGCAGAAGGTCCATATGTTTGTTCATCAACCTTTGCAATCATGGTAATTGGCAGAAAAAAATTATATGTTAAAGACAAAGCAAGGAATTTCAAGCAAAAATGCTTAGAAACTTGATTTTTGAAATGCTTAGAAACTTGTTTTTTGTTCTAGATTTTGTATTGACTAAAATCAGTGTAGAAACAATTTCAAATCAGCTTTGTATTGTGTGGCTACTTAGCTGGTTGTCGCTCACTAAATAACAGGGTACCTTAATGCAGATTAGAGGTGTAAAATATTTTAATACTTAAAAATGCTCAATGAAAAGAGTGTGAGGGAAAAGATGCTTAGAAACTTGATTTTTGTTCTAGATTTTGTATTGACTGAAATCAGTGTAGAAACAATTTCAAATCAGCTTTGTATTGTCTAGCTAGTTAGCTGGTTGTCGCTCACTAAATAACAGGGTTCCTTAATTCAGATTAGAGGTGCAAAATATTTTAACACTAAAAAATGCTCAATGAAAAAAGTGTGAGGAAAACAGTGCATGTTCATTTTCAAACAATCTATGATTGATGTATAGGGTGTTGTAATGAGAAACTGAAACTTGGAAATGGTCTTTTTGATGCAACATGTCAGTTTCTAGAAGTTTTATTGAGGATACTAGAACATGTTTTTTTGACATTGCCACATGCCATTGCAAAATGTGTGATGCTGTCAGTTGAGAGTACACAGGAATTGCATTGGAAAATATGCATAAATGAATAGTGAAAACAGTTTTTGAACAAAAATTTTTTTTTATAATTAATTTTCATCTCCATGTTATCAATACAAATTTTTCCGTGGCATTCATTTTAGAATTTGTCACATTAAGTTATTGAATGAAGACTATCATGAAATTTGGAAAATAAACAAATAACACTTAAATCAAAACAAATGCAAATACAATACAATAAAACAGAATTAATTCGCTGAATCAAAACGGTGATTAACCAATAAATCCATGATAAAATAGAAAAAGGAAAGGAGCTTTACTCTAGATTTGGATTTACTTTTTATTCTAGAATTTGGAACATATATCATTGATAAAGATGCAATCAACAGTTTAATATATATAGACATTCAAACTATGTGAGTGTGTTGCACATGAAAACATCAAAGCATAGACTACATAGGAAAATGAGCCACGTTTATTTATGATGTGAACCATGCACAAGATGCTGTTAGAAAAAGGAAAAAATCATTTGATCATGGCACTGATATAAAGGCGTTGAAACTAGGAAAAGCATTTCATGACGGTGTTGGGCTAACAAATATAAAGGAAAAAATTTATTTGCTTTATCTATGTCATTAGTTGTAGATATATCTATTGTGGAAACATAAAATCAATGTTTGAAAACATTGATAAAAAAGGAAAAAATTATATTTGGTTTGTATATATGCTCCTAGCTATAGAGATATTTGTTATTGAAAGATTAGTGGCTAAGTTCCAAAAACTTGTTCATGAAGCTATGCAATACATGCAAGCAAAAGCTATTTGAACAGCAAGAGAAAAAGCTTTGAATTTTGTCTATGCCAAAAAAATGTTATGCAAAAAGTCTTGTATTAACGATAAATTGAACTACATTCCAACAATTGTTTTGTAAGCATTTGTTCTTGTACATTGGATGTAGATTATTGTCAGATCAATTAACAAAATTCAATGCAACAAATAGGTAAATATATTAAATGCAAAAGCATGTGTTTTAGATTTCTATTTTGCATCTAGAAGAGAATTATATTGACCGTGACTTGCAGAAACTCAAAAGATAGCTAAATATGAGCTTAGTAGTTTATTTTGGATAGTTGATTGTGTTTTTCAAATGTTTTGCATCAGATTTGGAATACACAGTAATATCATCCATATATATAACCACAAACTCATCTCTTTCTTCTGCAGAATCTATGTCCATAGCTCTTTAAAATGTGGCTCCCACATTCAGTAGGACAAAAGGAATTTTAGCATACATGAAAGTTCCCCAAGGTGTGGTAAATGTTGTTTTTCTTGATCTTATGGCCTGATTGTACCATGGAAATCCATCCAGCATGGAAATTCTTGCTCCCCCTACAACTTTCTACAAAATATGATCCCTTTTTGGCAAGGTTGTCTTTTAGGGACACTTTGCTCAGATTTCTGAAGTCTATACATAGTCTGTGTAATATCCCGAATTTTGTTGATTTTGTTTATGTTATATATTAGGCGTAAGCCCCGATGTATATGATTGATGATAGATATATATATACTGAGCGTAAGCCCCAATGCACATGTTTTACTTTGGTTATAAATATACATATTGGGCATGGACCCTAAGAGCAGAGTAATTTTAATGGTGAAATTTCGTCAATTGGCTATTTTTGGATTTTTTTTCAAAAAATAAATTCGTTATTTGGTCATTTTTAGTCTCTAATATCGCCTATATTTACATAAAATATGTTTTTTCATAATATTCGCCAAAAATTTACATATTTCAGTAGTAAATTGTATGTTTCATATTTAATATTCGCATACCTATCTATATACATGTTTTTTTCAATATAAAATAATCGCCTACCATACTATACTTAAGTATAATATTTGAATCCTTAGAAAATACCCTGCCTAACAGATACAGATTATTGTTATATACTAAGCATAAAGGCCCGATGTATTTGATTGATGTTTATTATGTGATTGCGTACAAACCCTAACACTAAGATGATCTTGTTATATACTGTGCAGAGTTATGGTATGCATGACTGACTTTTATGATGGGTTGACCATAGGATCTCGAGCACATGGATGACCTATGTACTCGGCGTAAGCCTCGATGTACATAGAGGATTTTTATTATGCGCTGGGTGTAAGCCCCGATGTACATAGAGTGTTGAGCATAGGCCCTGGAGCACTCCAACTTGATGTTGAGCATAAGCTTTGGAGCATCGGGTCTTTGGCCATTGTATCCCTAGGTGTATCTTACAAATACATCCAAGTACTAGTGTTGAGTGAGGGCTCTGGAATTGTACCAGCGTAACACCCTTTGAAGAGTGTTGAGCATAAGCTTTGAATAGCACTTGGGGTTACTTTACTTAAAAAGGTGTTGAGTTGAGAAAGGCTCTGAATAGCACCACCAGTCATCATACTTATTTAATTTTATTAATTGAATCACTACTCATCTCATCAAGGACTAAGGAAACTGCCACAAAATACGAGGTAATCCAACATGCAAAAGGGACCTAGAGCTACCTAACCTAGTCGACTATCCAAACCTACCAAGACTTTGCCAAAAGAGTGGACCTTAATTAATAAAGCATCGAAGATATAATGCTATATAAATCAAAGTGATTATTTATAAAGAGCCTCACTTATGTACAAGTGGTATACATATATATCGGTATGAATATAAAAGATATTATTTATAAGTAAAGAGATTATTTATAAGTAAAGATATTATTTATATGTAAAGTTATAAAGACACGCAAAGTTATACAAAGTAAAGTCTATAAATACATATGAATGGATTCTACCTATAGTTACATTAAAAATAAAACAAACTATAAAACTTACTATAATTAGTTCAAAAGGGAGAGTAAGAGTCGTAGAAAAAACTGAAAGTTATAATTAAATAAAATTTTTAATTATAAGTTATATTTTAAAACTAAAAGTCAAATTAAAGATAATATAAAAAATAATATTATAGTTTCAACTTCCATTTCCAAAGTTCACTTATAAATACAAGGACAAATTCCAAAGAGAGGATCATCTATCTTATTATCATTCTTTTATGGTGGCAAGAGAGAAATTGTCCCATAAATATGGAAGAGTGAATTATTCCAATATTGAGTTGCAATCAGTTGTCTGCCCTAGGTTCTCTAGTTTCCTGTTGCATGTTGGATCCCGCTTCGGGGGATTCGATTTCAACCATGAACGGTTATGGGTCATGGTTTGGAGGAACGTGGCAGTTCCAAAGTTATTCGGTTATCATCCTACACGTCAACTAAACATATTATTTTCATTAATTAGTATTTGAGGTGTGCAGGATTTTACAAGAAGGAGATCCAAGATGCAAAGTTCACGTATGAATTGTTTTTATATTTCCAATTTATTATAGGCTGAAATGTTAGGACTTAAATTCTAATTACTGTAATTTTCTTTTACATGGAAATCCGGTTATGTGTATGCATTGGGAGCAAGGGATGCCGCATTGGATCCCCAGGTCAATTTTATTTATCTTTAAGCATTTAATATATGCAGAAGTATTACCTAGAACATCAAACCCTCTTCATTTATCTTAATCTACGATAGCAGTGCTAGCTTGTGCTAGATCCCAGACCCTACAAACTACTTAGTAAATTATTCCAACCTTTAATCAAGAATTCGTTATGAATGCCAAACTCTATTTAAATCGTAAATGGATATTTATGTACCCATAAACCAAGGCGAATCTGCAACAGAGTTATTCCATACAGGAGATCGAATCTCTTTAAAGTTTCTCAACCTAACATTTTAGGATCAGATTTAATTAATTAAAATCAAACCTTTTTTTTGTTGGCAAAGTGGTGGAACCTCCTTGAATAGCAAGTTTTCCTTTGGCTAAGTTACCACGAACCAGGGACATCTAAGCCGTCAAAATCACCCGGGGATCACACCCTACCTGGACCGCACCAACCCTTAACATGGTTGAATTTTTTGGTATCCGCGGGATTAGAATCGGCGACCTTTCCTCTTAGGGGGGCATCTTAACCATACCCCGCCACCAACTGTTCTACATCTCACAGATGATTAAAATCAAACTTTCATACAATGCCAACCCATTCATTTAAATAGCAAGTTAAGAATCAATTTCTGACAGAGGTTTCATGGAGTTTTACAAAATCAACACAGCACAACCATAGGCCTCTCATAAATCAAACCACGGGCTCATAATTTATTTAGGGAATGATCATAAATTTAAACATTGGTTTTCCAAATATGTTTTGGACTCGATATTGAGTCCTCTAAACAAATAAACCCCAGTTAACACTTAAATGATTGACCACACAACAGTGTCGATTAATTTCTATCACTTCACAACATTAACCATTGAAAACGAAAGTTCAAAGTGTGAAACAAAGCTAGGGATCTGCCATTAGTATCACATTCAAACACCTTCCAAATAAATTAACTTTAGCTTTAACCTACAGAAGAATTCCTTCATACAAAAACCCAGAATTATAATTTATACAGAAACATTATCTCCCAGCCAAAAGCATTAAAACACAAATTACATGGAGGCTTAGCTCTCCAACTCAAAATGCATAAGAGATAAAATACACCGAGGCATTGCCCTTAGGTTCAACATGCATAACTTATAAATGAAAACTTATTATAGAAAAAATCCTCATGCTTAGAATCAAAACAATTTAATCCTCTACGAATTTCAAGAATTGAGCTCATACTTCCCCAAATCGAATGTTAAACCCCGAGGCTTGCTAAAAAAAAATGTAGATGTTCTAAACAGTAAATACAAAATGCATAGGAATTAATACTCCCGACAGCTTTTAGCTATAGCATTTATTCCACCCACACACCCAAAAAAAGTTTCAAACATCATTCATAGCCAAACCCCAAGTATTCTAACCAACCTAGATTTCATATTAAAATGTACACAGGTTCAAACAAAGTAGTTTAAAAACAGTTTCCGAACATCCCACGAATTCCTGAGTACCAAATAGAGGCCATGTTTAAACCAAACATATTATTTTATAAATAGAAATCACAAACCCCCGAAGCCATAGTGAGAGTATACATAAGCTAGGAGCCAGCAGGGCATCGTCTGTTCCAGAAAATGCCTATACAGGATTTAATTTAAAAACAAAGGAAATTGTAACTTAAACTCATCACTGAGCCAAAATTCCGTACAATAATTCTATCCACCAATTTTCTAAACTAAGCATTACAACAAGATCCAAAACCCTGAATGGCTAAACCATTCGCAAATTTCGTACATAGTGAGCAAAACGCCTCAGTAAATACCTAGTAAAGACAACATTTGCATGAAGGAGAAATGGCCACGATGGACTAGGCTTACCAAGGCTATCGTAGCTATAGTAACCCTCTGTTTACACCCACCACACTAAGCTTGAACACCCAGTGTGGAAAACCCTGTCAAAAGACCAGTGAGAAGATTTAACTTAACAAATCAAAGATGTGGTATAAAAGATCTTAAGCAAAGAGTAATGAGGAACATAGGTTACCTCAAGTTATCTATCCAGCGCAAGGTCGATCCATGCGCATGGCCACCTTCAAACCCTGATAGCTCTGGTCTCCTCCAAACCAATAAGTGCGAAAATGTAACAAGCCCACTCGTCGCTCGGGCTTACCCTAACCCAGGTGAGCAACACAAATTCGATGTCCAGTTCAAGGGGAGCATTGAATTCCACCCAACTCCACTAGCAACAAGATCATTTACCCACTCTCCATAGTAGAGAGTGACACTCACCTTTAAAGTTCTATTTTTATCACCATTGTATAAATTACACTCAAGTTGACCTTTTTATCAACGAATCTTTTACATAGTTGCAGACTTTAAAAGTGTTAGGCTTAAGCACACTTCTTTAAAAGCACCTACAAACAAAGGTAGAATTAAGCTTTAGCATTTAGCTAAGTAAGCTAGGCCATTGTCACCAATCTCAACCCTTCAATCTTTTTGGATTTACAAGGACACTTTTAAAAGAAGAATTATTACACATTGAAAATAAACCATTTGAGTGAGGAATACACACAACCAGCCATTAAGAAAAACATAATTATAAACATTAGCTTGATATGGATTGTTAAGATCATCACCAAAACATCGCTTCTGAAGAATATAAAGGAATCCATTCACATCAACCAAATCAAGCAGAGTATCATGAACAAAAGTATAAACTTTACATATACATTACAATGATAATTATTCTATTTTATCTTCCAGTGCTGAAGTCAATTTACTAAACATTTGATCCAATTGACGATAATATCCATACAGATTTTTTTAAAATTTTAGAGTTTTAGGGACATTACAAGTGGTATCAGAGCCCAATTACAACACTAAGAGACCTTTTGGGCTCACTGCAAAACCTGCATTGCAGAAATTCAAAAAATATAAATTATGATCTTCTTACAAAGACTAATAGAATTTTATTTTTTCTGACTGACTAAAATTTTCAAGTACAAATACAATCGGAATTATGAATGCAGAAGAGAACAGCAGTAGACATGGAAATATGAATTCCCCACCCCGAGAAGAAGAACTCGTGGTGGAGTTGAATTCATACTTAATGAAGTCAATACATATTTTGCAGGCAGAATTACAGACTTTCATAGATGACAACATGAATGAAGGACATGAACAACAAGCAATCAATGAAGCTCTACTTCGGAGATTAACAGGGGTAAAACCCCATATACAATCCACCTACTCAACAAATAGATCCAAATAAAACTACTGCCATACGAAAAGGTCCATCGGTCCTAAAGAGGAGTGACAGGAAGAACACACACCTGATTTCATGGAAGAGGACTGTAAAAGCTATTCTAGTGATGATGGTTCACCCTCCTCTTGCAAGAAAAGGTGGAAAAATGATGATAGTTTGCAGGGAGAGTTCTGAAAGATTAAGACGCCAACCTATGAAGGAGAAATGAATACTGGGGAGAAAGCTGAAGAGTGGCTATTGGGAATGAATAAATATTTTCGAGTGCATAATTATTCCAGTGATATGAAAGTACGGCTAGACATTTATAACTTAAACAGAAAGGAAGCCAGGTGGTGGAGAGACCTGAATCATACAAAAAGACATGAGGTAAAACATATCATATGGACTACTTTCAGCAAGTTGTTTCAAGACAAGTACATGTCAAAACGGTTCTTTGACAAAATCATCAAATAATTTCATGAACTGAGGATGGGCTCCCTAACCATGGAAGCCTTCATCAACATATTTATGGATCTACTACATTATGTACCATACGTAAAAGATGAAAAGGTCAAGATACAACAATTCTTGGGATGCCTTCCTCCCAATTTTTGAGAGAAAATTGAGTTCGACATGCCTAAAACTCTAGACTTGACATTGCACAAAGCTAGACTTTGCTATGAACATGGAAAACCAAGAAATGAAAACATAAACAGAAGTCGAGATAGATTTAGGTCTTTTTCCGACAACCAAAGGCCAGGGTTTAGACCACCACCATACCGGAAATAAAACAATAGTTTCCTGCCCAACAGAAATTTCAACTGACCTAGTGCACAGCCAAATGTGCCCACACCACATACCAGCAGACCAGTTTTTAACAAAGGAGCAAAAGTTGCCCCGCCACCCATTATTTGCTGAAAATTCCAAGGGCCACAGTATTTGGGGGATTTTTCCAATAAGACAGATGGGGTTTTACATAACATACAAGAAAACCCAACAGTAGGGGATATGGCAAGAACACCAAGAATTTATGCAGCACTTGAAGGACGACAAGCAGACCACCGGGCCACTATGGTTGATATTGAAGGTAAGGTTTCAAACATAACTATTTCAGTTTTGATCGACACCGGTGCATGCCGAAGCTATGTTTCCCCAAAAATAGTCAACACTTGTAACCTAAACCAATAGAAACACGAGAAACCATGGCTGGTACAACTAGCCACTGGTACCGAACGAAAGGTCTCTGAACTAGTTAGAGTTTGCGAGATAGATTTGAATGGTTTTCCACTAAGTTAGATTTAAATATATTACCACTAGGATCATATGACATACTTATCGGCATGGACTGGTTGGAACAACACCATGCCATGCTCGATTGTTTGAACAAGTCAATATTATGCACGGATAGCCAAGGGAATCAAATGAAGATACAAGGCATACCTAAGAAAGTTTCTGTGAGGCAAATATCTACCTTACAGGAGAAGAAGTGCATAAGAAAGAGTTGTAAACTCTTTTTAGTTAACATTCAAACCGTAGAATCTGATAGGGAACAAAAGATCGAAGACTTCCCAGTTCTTGTAGAATTCAAGGATGTATTTCTCGAGGAAATACCAGGGATACCACCCAAGCGAGACCTAGACTTATCTATAGAACTAAAACCCGGGTCAGTACCAATTTCTAAAGCCCCTTACCACATGAGTGCACTAGAGTTGGTGGAGCTCAAGCTTCAGTTACAAGAGTTAATTGAAAAAGGATATATCTGACCGAGTGTATCTCCTTGGGGAGCACCGATACTCTTTGTTACGAAGAAGGACGGGTCAACGATGCAGATGTGCATCAATTACCGTTAGCTCAACAAATTGACCATCAAGAACCGATACCCACTCCCTAGGATTGATGACTTGTTTGATCAAGTCGGAGAAGCGAAGATCTTTTTGAAGATCGGCCTGCAATCCGGATATCACTAAGTAAGGATCCATAACAAAGACATCAGTAAGACCTCCTTTCAAACCCGATACGACCATTACAAGTTTGTGGTAATGCCTTTCATATTGACAAATGCACCCGCAAATTTTATGTGCATGATGAACAATATCTTTAGTCAATACCTGGACAAGTTCGTACTAGTCTTCATTGACGACATACCGATTTACTCCAAAAGTAAGGAATAACATGAATAACATATCTGCATACTGTTACGAGTGTTATGAGAACACCAACTTTAAGCCAAGTTTAGTAAGTGTAATTTCTACAAATCACAGATACAGTACCTAGGTCACATCATTTCAAAGAAGGCGATAGTAGTCGACCCAGAAAATATTAAATCCATCGAGGAGTGGCCTATGCCTACTTGCATGACCGACATAAGATCATTCTTAGGATTAGCAAGATAATACCATAAGTTCATTGAGAACTTCTCACAGATTGCTTTTCCTATGACTACCTTGTAGAAAAAGGAAAACAAATTCCTTTGGACAACCAAGTGTGAAGAAAGCTTCCATAAACTAAAACAACTCTTGACAAGTGCACCTATGTTACGGATTGTTGATCCCGATGGGGACTTCGTTGTTTGGACGGATGCAAGCAAAGAAGGACTCGGTGGACTCCTACAAGTCAAGAAAGTTAAAAGAACACGAACAAAACTACCCCACGCAGGATCTTGAACTAGAGTTAAAGATGTGGAGACACTACCTTACGGGGAAGAATTTCCTATTAAAGATGGACAATATGAGTTTGAAGTACTTCTTTGACCAACCTGACCTAAATACTAGGCAGGCCAGATGGTTAGCTTTCCTTAGCGAGTACCACTTCGAGTTAAAACACATAAAAGGAGAGGAGAATAAGATCACCCATGCTTTAAGTCGATGAGCTCATATGTTATATGAGGTAACAGTAAGTCATACCGACTCAGACTTGCATGACAGGATTAGAGTGGAATGTAGGAATGATCGATTCTATGTCAAGATCCATAAAAAGATTCAGGAGGATAGGTTATTCCAACAACAAAATGAATATAGGATCGACAAGTCGGGATTGTTATGGTCAAAGGAGATACTTTATGTCCCAGACAGCGGGGACATTAGACCTAACATTCTAACATATTTCCATCAGAAACCCTACTGAGGACATCCGGGATATCAAAAGATGATATCGACGGTAAAGAAATACTTTTTCTAGCCTAAGTGGAAAGCCGACATAGCGTTATTCATTGTTAAGTTCCAGTAGTGCCAACTAGTCAAAGCAGAACACCAACACCCTTCTAGACTACTACAACCGCTACCCATTCCAGAGTGGAAGTGGGAGGTCATCAGTATGGACTTCATTACCGATTTACCAAAGACCAAGAAACAAAATGACTCCATCTTTTTAGCGGTCGACAAATTATCCAAAGCAGTACACTTCATTCCTGTAACATCAATGAACAAAGTTGTCCACATTGCGGACATCTTTCCTAAAAGAGATCTTCTTATTGCATGGGATACCCAAGGCAATCATTTCAGATAGAGACACGAAGTTCACCAGTAACTTTTGGAGATCCTTGTTCTCCGGTTTGTAGACACAGTTAAACTTCAGTACCGCTTACCACCCACAGACTGACGAATAGACAGAATGGGTAAACCAGATCTTAGAGGATATGCTTAGGATGTATGTTATGAACAACCCCATGAAGTGGGAGGATTAGTTACACCTTGCGGATTTTGCATACAACAATGGGTACCAGACCTCTAGCAAGATGAGTCCCTTCAAGGTACTCTGTGGAAGAAAGTGTAGGACACCGGTGACATGGGATAGCCCAGTAGACAGTCTCATGCTAGGTCTAGATTTACTAAAAGATTTAGAATAGCTAGTCACCAAGGTACAACAGAACTTTAAAGAGGCACAAGACTGCCAGAAGAGTTATGCAGATAAGAAAAGAAAAGACAAAGATTACCAAGTCGGCGAACATGTCTTCTTAAAAGTGAAGGAAAAGAGGATTTCTTTGAGCTTGGAACAATGCAGAAAGTTAGCCCCCATATTTTGTGGACCCTTTGAGATAGTGGCCAAGAAAGGGCTAGTAGCATACGAGTTAGCTTTACCAGCTCATGTAAAACTTCATAATGTTTTTCATGCATCTCTATTAAAGAAACATGTCTATGATACTAAGCATGTGATTGATTGGTTCTTGTTACAGGTAGAACCCGAGGGGGAATTTATGCCAGATCCCCTGCACATATTGGACAAGAGGGAGGTGTAGCTTAGGAGACGAACTATCATCTAGTTAAAAGTGCAGTGGAGGCACTTCGGTCCTGATGAGCCTACTTGGGAAAATGAAACCACCATGAAGGAGGCTTACCCCACCTTATTTCATGACTTCATTTCTAGTCCCTAAGATACCAGGATGGTGTTGTTCTAAGCGAGGAGGGATGTAATATCCCGAATTCTGTTGATTTTGTTTATGTTATATATTGGGTGTAAGCCCCGATGAATATGATTGATGATATATATATATACTCGGCGTAAGCCCCAATGCACATGTTTTACTTTGGTTATAGATATACATATTGGGCATGGACCCTTACAGATGCAGATTATTGTTATATACTGGGAATAAAGCCCCGATGTATTTCATTGATGTTTATTATGTGATTGGGTACAAACCCTAATATACTGAGATGATCTTGTTATATACTGTTAAGAGTTCTGGTATGCATGACTGTTAGTTTTTTGGAAATTTCAATCTGATATAGGATCTTAATTTAGAGAATAACATGTACAGCATATCTACAACATATCAATCATGGACACAATAATGCAAGCACACAAGAGACATAGAGTTTCACCGGAGAAAACCAAGAAGGTGAAAAATCCCGCAACTTCCTCAAAGATAGATGGAGCAATGATACAACCCAAGTACAAGAGATAGTCCTCCTAGCAGCAGCTTCTCCTCCTCCACTAGTGCACCACACTCCAATGAGTGTGTTATTGCAGAATAGAATGATCAAATAGAGTTCCTCCCGCACTCTATTTATACATGACTTGTCTTGCCTAATAACCTTTACTAGGTCGACCTCAACTTAAGCACATAGCATAGTGTTGACAGGGCCGACCCCCAATAGGGTGGTCTAATAACCCTTTAAACCACATGACTTATACAGGGTCGGCCCCATCAAGGTGGTCTAATAACCCATCAAGTATAAGTTACGACACTTACAATATAAATGACGACACTTCCATATAGAGGAATAATAACATCTATATAGGAATACAATATACATATATGTGAAATACATTCCTAATTTACAATTACATCAACACTCCCTCTTAACTAGGAAGGTATTTCTCGACACAGATCTGCTAGCACAAGTCTTCTTCTTTGGATCATCATCACTGGATCATCGTCATCGAATCATTGCCATAGTTACGGCTACTGCTATCTCAATCAATCTCTGAACTACTCGTCATAGGAAGTTCTACAGAGCCAACCCTTTTTTCATACTGGATGTAGGCCCACCACCTGCAGGTCTTCATCATCAGTGGTCATACTGTGGATCCTAGGAATAATTACCTGCGTCAACAAAACCTCGAAAGAGAATCCTGGGCCTTTTACGAGCACACGGCTCAACCTATCGGATCTCCCAGAATCTTTTACATGTGACTGTCACAAAACCTTAAAAGAGTGTCTTGCCCAGCAAGATCTCTAAAGAGAATTTGAAGCCTTTTACGTGTCTAGCACAACCTATCCGGATCTCCAGGACTTATTACATGTGACCCCTACCACAAAACCTTAAAAGAGTGTCTTGCCAAGCAAGATCTCTAAAGAGCATCTGAGGCCTTTTATGTGACTAGAACAACATGTCCAAATCTCCAGGACTTATTACATGTGGTCCCCACAAAACCTTAAAAGAGTGTCTTTCCAAGCAAGATCTATAAAGAGCATCTAAGGCATTTTACGTGACAAGCACAACCTGTCCAGATCTCCAGGACATATTACATGTGGTCTAGAAAAACCTTAAAAGAGTGTCTTTCCAAGCAAGATCTCTAAAGAGAATCTGAGGCCTTTTATTTGACTAGCACAACCTGTCCAGATCTCCAAGACTTATTACATGCTACCCTTGCACAACGTGTCCACGACCATGGAGTATCAACCTGATGCTCACCATACATCATCCTAATGTACATCATCACATGATCAACCTAATCATCATCATAGCATGATCCTGATGCATATAATCTAGAGCAACATCATGAAGCTCGTCATCCATGATCATCCTGATCATACAATGCATCCACCTGATGCATACCAAGTATCTGCCTGATACATATCATCATACATGATCTACCTGATCATACAATGTATCCACCTGATACATATCATCATACATGATCTACCTGATCATACAATGTATCCACCTGATACATATACAAATCCATGATCCAACTGATCATATCAAGCATCCAATATGATGCATACATAAATACATGATCCAACTGATCATATCAAGCATCCAACATGATGCATATACATATACATGATCCAACTGATCATAACAAGCATCCAACATGATGCATATACATATACATGATCCAACTGATCATAACAAGCATCCAACATGATGCATATACATATACATGATCCAATTGATCATAAAAAGCATCCAACATGCTCCATATAAAGAGCAGTAACTGGAGCATCGTCCTAATTCTCATCATCCAATGCTTACATCCACAGCCATGGGAAGGATCCTCCTCTTACCATGATTGGAATGGCTCCTACAAATGTGTCCATCACTTCTTCCTCGAAGTGTTGTCAATCCAAAGAACACCAATACTCCCTCTGAAGTACTCAAACTTCACTCTAGCTAGTGGTTTCGTCAACATATCTACAACCTTCTCATCCGTCGCAACATACAGGAGCTTGACTGCTCCTTTTCTGCACCATATCCCTGATATGGTGATATTTGATCTCAATGTGCTTCGACTTGTCATGGAACACCGGGTTCTCAAACAGCTTTACACAACTCTGGTTGTCATAAAATATACCAGTAGCCTCCAACGGGAGATCAAATAACTCAGACAGTAGCTTCTGAATCCATATTGCCTCACAACTAGCCGAACAAGTTGCGACATACTCTGCTTCAGCGGTACTCAGTGCTATGCAGGACTGCTTCCTGCTAAACCAAGAGATCACACCTGATCCCATACTGAAGCAGCACCCAAATGTGCTCTTCCTATCTGTAGCACTACCTACCTAGTCTAAATCAACATAACCATGTAGGTTAAACTTTTGATTCACATCATACTTGAGCCCATGATCAATTGTACCCTTCAGGTACCTCAAAATATGCTTTCCAGCTATCAGGTGAATATGTCTCGGATCTGTCAGATACTGGCTCAAGGTTTTCACCACAAAGCAGATGTATGGTCTCGTATTCATCACATACATCAAGGACCCAATCATCTGACGATACATCATGGCATCAAACGGCTTAGATGAAGCATCACACAGAAGCTTCAGGTTCGATGCGATAGGTGTGGCCATGGCCTTGCAGTCCATCATCCCGAACCTCTTCAGGATATCTACTGCATACTTCCCTTGTCCAATGAATATTCCATCTACATTCTGCCACACCGCCATGCCTAGGAAATAGTGCATCATTCCCAATTCCTTCATATCGAACTTTGCAGTAAGCTACCTCTTCGTGTCAACAATCAATCTATCCTCCCCTGTAACAAACAGGTCATCAACATACAAGATTAGTATCACTGGATTTCCTTCCTCAACCTTGTAGTAAAGGTTGGAATCCGCTTTACTCTTGGTAAATCCCAAACTGGATAAAAAGATGTCTATCCTACCACACCAAGTCCTAGGAGCTTGCTTCAAGCCATACAAGGTTTTCTAACCTGCACACATATGACTCCTTGTCATGTGTCTCAAAATGGAGTGGCTGCTCCACATACACTTCCTCCTCAACTACACCATTCAAGAAAGCTGTCTTGACATCCATTTGGTGTATCTTCCATTTCATCACTGTAGCCAGAGCAAGTACTGTTATGATGGAAGTGTATCTTGCTACAGGAGAACAAATCTCTTCATAGTCTATTCCCTCTTTCTGGGAGAAGCCACGAGCTACAAACCTCGCTTTGTATTTCTCCATGCTACCATCTGCAGCATGCTTGATCTTATAGATCCACTTGGAAGTCACATTAGACTTTCCCTCAGGTCTTGGGACCACATCCCAAACATCATTCTTCATGATCGACTTGTATTCCTTGATCATGGCATTCTTCATTACTTCATCCCGGATCCTGGGAACTTCAATATCTTCAATAGATAGCTTTGTTGCTGGAACAAATGTTGTAGTCCTTCTTTTGCAGGTGATGGTATACGATCTTTCCTACAAAGCAAGTTAAATTGCATGATTAGAAACATCTCATAGTTTTCAGAACAAATTCTTACACATAAAGAAATATGTCATACAGTCATACAATTATTTTAGCTAATTCTTCAATACAACATTTATCCATATCCTGTAACTTTCTAGATGCCTTCCAATCTCTACCAAAACATTGTTAAGAGTGTGCACAACTCCCAACATGTCAGCAAAGAGGTTTCATTCTAGATAAGTAGAAATGGAATGTTGTACAGTTCCATAGGCCACTTACCCATCACATGCATATTAGTAGTATATTGTTCATTAATGCAATTATTATAATATGCATAATACACACCCTAAGTCTAGGAACATCATTGAACAATATTATTTAAACAAACAAGTATGCAAGAAATGACAATTCAAATACTTATATTTGTTTGGTTGTAGGGTGGACTCCCTCTCAATATTTGCTTCCTTGTAGGAACTATTGGAGTGTGATCCCTCTTGATATTTGCTTCCTGGATTACCTATCTTTGAACTTATATCCATCCTCGATCACTATGCATACTTACTAGTATGATCATTGTGTTATCCTTGAGGTCTCATACATATATTCATTAGTATAATCTTAATACTATCAAAAACATTATGATTCTAAGTAATCTTAAATATGTATGGTCAAGATCATTTCATACACAGATAATTTATCACAATTCTTTTACTCATGCATAATCCTATTTGACCATAGGTCTTTTCTGGTTAGTCATATCATCAATCAAAGTAAGAAGCATAATATGCCTAAACCCATGATTACTCAAACCTATAAATTCATGAACAATCATTATCAATCATACCAAGTATACTTATATAAGAGATCCTATCACAAGGTAGGATTCTAACTTGATATAGGAAAAACATACTTGGATTAATATGTTAGCTGGTTATGTCTAACATACACACATGATGTCTTCTTGTTCTCTTAAATGACTTGTGCTAGTGACCTGCATATCTCATAAGTTAACCATTGTGGAACCAAATTATGCATACCTTGTAAGTAGAGCTTCTATTTGATCCATGACTATGGATGAGTCTTTTGTCTTCATGTCACCATGGTCATATGTTCTTGATCTAGAACTTGATTTGTCTTTCTAGATGTATCTTTCATATTAGCGGACAACATCATCTTCATACAACACCACAATGCATTAGTACAATCATAAGTGTCAAAACCCTAATCAATGAATATATGCATTCATAATTTTATTAACGTGATACAATAAGTCTAAAGTTAATCAAGATTGTACTAACCTTAATGAAGACAAACGTACCATAAACTTAATCATGAACAGATCTCAAAATATACCTGGATAAGTCATACCTGTCGAGATTGCTTGTAATCTTATTATGTAAGGTCTTAGCCTCATCTCCATATGAAATAGGAACTTCTTCACTTATGCAGGTGACCAATCCCTTCTCTTCTAGGATTAACCCAATCCACTTTGATTTGCTGAAACTGGATCTGAAGTTGGACTAGGGTTTGTCAGAGAAACCCTAAAAATTCAAACTTTGAATTTCAAACTTCTGAAAGGATAGGAAGATGCACCTTTCTGAGTTGGTCAAGCTGGTATACTCAGAATTTGAAAACTGCAAAGTTTCACCCCTCAAAACTGCCTTTTAGATTTTCGGATTCACTCGGGAGGACCCTGAATTAGGGTGTTATTTTCCCGGAGCTTCACTAAACCAAAAGGTTTGATCCAAACCTCAAAACTTCGATTTTCTTGAGGAGCTTTCAGCCATGGTCACAGAATTCAAAAATTCCAACTTTTGTAGAAGCCCTAATTTTCCACTTTTCCAATCAAAGTCCCGAACTAGGTTTTGATTAAGCCCGACCTTCTTCCTAACCAAAAAATTTGATCTTGGTCTCTAAATTTTGATTTTGATGAGGAGCATCCAGCCGTGGTATCCGATAGAAAAATTCCAACATTCTCTAAAACCCTAAATTCTGGGAACCATGAATGAAGGTGCCCAAAATCCAATTTTGTTCTGACATAAATATGCACCTGATTGTTTCTGGTGTAACTCTGAAATTTCAGATCTACAGGGTCTGTAAATTCAGCCTATGGTGGCTTCACCTGTTATATTTCCAACCCCATAGGTCTGACCTCAAATGGATTCTCTTAGAGAGATTTATGCCAAGTGTCGCAACGTGACCTATTTATGGGATAAAACAAGAGAGCGAACTTGTACGGAGTGCCACATGTCACTCGTTCAATTTCGGCCTCTGAAAATTGGACCTGTGAAAGTATAGTCCGTGCCCTGCCTGCTACATTTTACAAAATTTCATTTGGAGCTTCCTAGCCCAAGTTGTGACCTTTTTTCCTAGTTCACATGTTTATGACTGAGATCTGGAAGAGGCAGAGACCCTATATTGTATGGACCATAAAACAAAAAGTACAACGAATTAGATGTTTTGCTTCACACAAAAGGTACATTGGGATCTTGTCTTTGACCTGTAAAACTTTTCGATTCAGAAAATTCTCCAAAATGGATTTATAGCAAAAGTTCTACAATGACTGGTTTTTGCTATATCAAGACCTAGCTTCGCAAGTGCAGCAAGTGTCATAAATGCCATACCATGCCTTCTTTCAGGCTAGCTCTGATACCATGTTAGTTTTTCATAAATTTCAATATAATCTAGAATCTTAACTGAGAGAATAACATGTACAACATATCTACAGCATATCAATCATGGACACAATCATGCAAGCACAGAAGAGAGACAGAGTTTCACCGGGGAAAACCAAGAAGGTGAAAAACCCCTCAACTTCCTCAGGGATAGATAGAGCAATGATACAACCCAAGTAGAAGAGATAGTCCTCCCAATATCAGCTTCTCCTCCTCCACTACTGCGCCACTCTCCAATGAGTGTGTTAGTGAAGAATAGAATGATCAAATAGAGTGCTTCCCGCACTCTATTTATACATGACTTGTCTTGACTAATAACCTTTACTAGGTCGGCCTCAACTTAACCACATAGCATAATGCTGACAGGGACGACCCCCAATAGGGTGGTCTAAAAACCCTTTGACCCAAATGAATTATACAGGGCCGACCCCATCAAGGTGGTCTAATAACCCATCAAGTATAATTTATTACACTTACAATATAAATGACGACACTTCCGTATAGAGGAATAATAACATCTCTATAGGAATACAATATACATATATGTGAAATACATTCCGAAGTTACAATTACATCAACCATGACTGAATTTTATGATGTGTTGAGCATAGGCTCTGGAGCTCATGGATGACCTATGTATTGGGCGTAAGCTCCGATGTACATAGAGGATTTTTATTATGTGCTGGGTGTAAGCCCCGATGTACATAAAGTGTTGGGAATAAGCCCTCAAGAATTCCAACTTGATGTTGAGAATCGTGTCTTTGGCCATTGTATCCCTAGGTGTATCTTACAAATACATCCTATTACTAGTGTTGAGAGAGGTCTCTAGAATTGCACTAGCATAACGCCCGTTGAAGAGTGTTGAGTATAATCTCTGAATAGCACTCGGGGTTACTTTACTTAAAAAGGTGTTGAGTTGAGAAAGGATCTGAAGAGCACCACGAGTAATCATACTTACTTAATTCAACTAATTGAATCACTACTCATCTCATCAAGGACTGAGGAAACTGCCATGAAATACGAGGTAATCCAAGATGCAAAAGGGACCTAGAGCTACCTAATCTAGTCAACCATCCAAACCTACCAAGGCCTTGTCAAAAGAATGGACCTTAATTAATAAAGCATTAAAGATATAATGCTATATAAATCAAAGTGATTATTTATAAAGAGCCTCACTTATGTACAAGTGGTATACATAAATATAGGTATGAATATAAACTATATTATTTATAAGTAAAGAGATTATTTAAAAATAAAGTTATTATTTATAAGTAAAGTTATAAATACACACAAATTTATACAAAGTAAAGTCTATAAATCCATATGGAAGGATTCTACCTATAGTTATATTAAAAATAAAACAAACTATAAATATTACTATAATTAGTTCAAAAGGGCAAGTAAGAGTCCTAGATAAAACTGAAATTTATAATTAAATAAACTTTTTAATTATAAGTTATATTTTAAAACTAAGAGTCAAATTAAAGATAATATTAAAAAATAATATTGCAGTTTCAACTGCCATTTCCAAAGTTCACATATAAATACTGTTGGTCACCCTACATGTCAGTTAATTAAAGCTAACACACAGAATGGTCAATATAAATTGTCAAACCCAGGAAGGTCTTCTATTTCAAAGGCAATAAGCACAATCTATGCATAAACAGATCAAGCAGTTGATTTACTGAATGTAAATAATGATCCTACCTATGTGTCCGGCCAACTCATTCCATAAGAACACTAATCTAATTCACACATCTAAGAATCCAAAGTGAAACAACTTCGCTATAGAAATCAACCTAGCAAGTTAATGATCTAATGATGAAATGAAAATAGATTGCTTTTGCAACAAGTTAAATCCTATAATTATCAAACTACAACATTCAATCTTTACCAAAATGATCTATCGAGTAGCTACTGTAATTCTACCATTAATTGTCTAATCTATGAATGAAATTGAAGATACAACAGCAACCAAAATTAAAACACAAGCTTGAACTCTAACTGATAATTACTGGAAATCCTAGAAAGCATAAACAACTAGAAGATAATTGGAATTGAGCTTGGCTATCATAGCTGATTAAAACACACATGCAATTAAGTAAATCATCCTACATAGTCGATTGTCACACCACTCTGTTACAACTATTCAAGATGCAATTATAAACTACCAGAAAGGAATCTAATCTCTGTTACAGCTACCAATAATGTCTGCAATCATTCCACACCACACAAAAGAAGTAAAACTAAACTACTCTACCTACTTAAATCGGCTATCTTTGTGAGAAGGCGATCCCTGGCCTTCTAATAGAGATGCAGAGAGTCACAACAAATTAAAACACAGAAATGAAGAACTCTGCTCTCATATTCATGATGGAAGATCATGAGTCTCAATGCTCTATTACAGCTTACACAAAGTGGTGGTTGTCCAACCCCAGGCTACGAGAGCCTTCTAGAATTTATACAAAGGAAATACAGTTTCAGATCCACTAAAATCGCGCAGCAATGAAGATCTATGATCTTCATGCTGTGGAGTTATAGCTAACTGATAAAACGTATTAAACAGGGTTGTTAATTGTGAAGGATGTTGTTGCTTTGATCATTAATGGATCAACAGACTCAGCAGCTGGAATTCCACCTGTCTGTCACAGCTATGCTCTGCTTCAGTGGAATCTGTTACAGTGGGGATCTGATACAGCTTGCGTGGAGGATGCACTGTCCCTTGGAGTATGAGGATCTGGTGCTTGAAGAGTAACAGCTGGCGCTGTTGGGCTGATACACCTGCGCTTTAGACCTTGGCTAAATGAAATCACACAGATCAGTATAAACCAAGGACTAAGATCCATAATCTTTAACAATCTTAGGCATAAAAAAAATAAAGTAATAACAAATTATAGCTGCCATATTATTGGTTGATCTGAAGAAAGACATGGATACAGCTTATAAAAGTAGGATGAAATTAGGACAAAATGATGTAATAAGGAAGGCCAAAAAGGGGCATTTCCTAGACCCAACATCTTCCCCCAACTATCCAATTGCATGTCCTCATGTAACAACCTCCCTTAATCCAAATCTGAGTCTTAGTGGAATCTGTGGAGATTTGTAAGATTGTAAGCAAGTTTTGGTGCCTCCGCTCGAGGAACAAACCCATAGCGGGATACCCAATGCCCCCACCACATCTCTTCTTCTTCTAATGTTAGAGCATAGCTGGTTTTGTAAGAATTGCTCACAGGAAACCAAATGAGAGGGAATTTGAATCTCAAACCCAGCCACCAAGACCCACACTTTTCCATGCACCGCACATATCTAGGAATCCTTGTCAAAGATTGCCTAAAATTTTCAAAGCCATATGGATCCATTTCCTTAAGAGATGAGGAAGAGTACAACCATCTGTATTCACTACCTTCCAGGGCATCCTACTGCATGTTAAGAATCATTGGGACACATGTGGTAAGGAGTCTATCTCGCAGTCTCTCAAAATATCGGGCAATTGAAGGAACCCTGAGAGTTCTAGCATGATTTTCTATGAATGTTGATGGATGCTTAGGTTCCCCCCTAATCCAAAGAGTAGAATTATCCTCATTCTTAAGGATGTTTTGGAAAGCATCCCGCCATCTTACATGGTTAATGACAAAGGAGGAAAATTCCCTCAGCTGAACATCCCCTAGAATAGGTAAAGGATTAGATGGAAAGTCAATATCGCAAGCCCTGTCATGTAAATACAATTCACATAACAAATGTTGATCCTCAAAATCACTCTTCAGAAAAGTCTCCAAAAACTGAGTGGTTGTTTCCAAATCAAATGATCTCCCATCCTTGAGAGCTCTTAATTGGAATAAGGTTGTCTGCTCATGGAGAAAGACAAGGTAAGAGGGGGATGGAGCCCTGCAACCCAACAATTCTATGGAGAGAGTGTACATTTTATCTTTTTCTTGTTGTAGGGACTTAGGTTTCTTCAATCCTTCCAATTTTTCTTGAAGTTTCTCCCACCAGATTTTCTGGAAGAATAAATCCCCATCCCACTTTTCTCTTAATCCCTTAATGACATTTCTATGTTCCTGGAGATAGATCATACCTGTTCTGAACTATTCACTCCACTTGAGCCATTTATCCAACTCGAGATTTAACCAGAGAACCTTCTTCTGCATCCATTGAATCTTTCTTTCTTCTACCTCCTTCTCATCATCAAAATCCAAATAAATGACTCCTTGACCTTGCCTTGGCACTGTGATAGTTTCATCCTCTAATGGGGTTGCAGTGGTCTGTGCATGTAGTGCAGTCTCAGCCATGGGTTTTAGGGATTTTGGTTCTTGTGTAATAGCATTCTTTATTTCCATATCCACTTCAGCTTCCTCAGTCTATGTTACAGTCTCAGCCAATATTCTTAGGGCTACTGGTTCTTGTGTGACACCACCCTCGTTCTCTATTTCAATCTCAGCCGTCTCAGTTTGTGTTGCCACTGTAGCAAATGATTTTGGAAACACTGGTTCTTGTGTAACAGTGTTTTCCTCCTGGTCTTTGATATCAGATGTTGCTATCTGAATTGCAGATTCACTAGACATTTTCAAGGGTACTGGTTCTTGTGTAACAGTCCTCCGTTCCTCAATTTCTTTGAACTGCTGAGATTTTTTCTGGTTTATATCAAGTTCTTCTGACTTATGAGACTGGTCCTAAAGAAGCTCGGTATCCCCTGATGGTTGGAACTATATTGTTTCATCTTCTAAATTCGAATCAGGGATCTCTTCAATTACTGGCTCATTCTCCCCTATCAATTCGATTTCTGGCATTCCTTCTTCCACCTCCTCTATCTGTACTTGATTTTGTAATGCAAGTCCCAACACAACAACTCTATGTCCTACTGCAGAAAATTTATCTCCGCACTCTGGACAAACAGTCTCCCCATACTTCTCATTTTCAAATGCAAAAGATGGGTCTTCCAATAAATTTGTAGCATTTACTAATGTATTCAAATTTTTCTCTACTTGTTTTCCAGCTACTCCCTTCCATCTTTCCAACTCATTTCGCAATATCTACACCTCCTCTTTCAATAATTCATTTTCAAGAAGGAGATTTTAGATTTGAGGTTCTCCTCTGGAAGGTTCCTTCATAGCAATAGACACTTTGGGGTTCAAAATAGGAATCTCTATATCTACCCCCATTGCAGGTGCTTCTTCTAACACAGCTGACTCCCTATTCCCTCTAGCTACTCCTGCTATATCTGATAAAGATGCTTTAATATTTCCCCCAATTGCATCCACTGTCTCAGCTTCTTCTGCTGTCTCTGCTATCTCTACTGCTATTGCGGCTACTTCTGCTACTGCTACTGATCGAGTCCTTTTCTTCACTATTTCCACTGGGTGCTCCTCACTGTTTATTGCTACTATTTCTTTAATAGTTCTGATCCTCCTTTTCTTTACTGCAATGGGTGTCTGACCCCTGTTTCTTGATTCTACTCTTCGTTTCTTTGACACAGGGGTTTTTACCTGGGTCTCTTCTTCTTCAATAATTGTAACCCTTATCTCTGGAGAGGACACAACCTCCAAAATTTCCACAGTCCCCTCTTCTACTGTCTGATGTCCTTCCCTTTGAGTTTCTATTTCTGCAATTGTAGCTTCAACTGTCGCAGCTTCAACAGCTGCTCCAGTTTCAGCTTCTTTTAATTCAGTATCTTCTTCTGCAATTACGGATTCTAATCTTTCTTCCTCCTGCTCCAGGGTTTCCATCACAATTTCCCTAACTAAAGGGTTTTTTGTTATTGCTGCTTCTCCTTTATTTACTTCTCCTTCGTCATTGGCATGGTTTTCTGTTGCTCCAGCCTCCCCACCAACTGGGTTTGAGGAACTCCGGCCCTCACTATCTTCACCAGCACCCCCCTCTTTTAGTACGGGTTGTATGATTGGCGCATCTCTAGCCAAAAATTGCTCCCAAGTTAAATTATGAATTGCAATGGCTCTTAGGACCAGTAACTTAATTAATCCATGATTAGTAAGGGAGGAAACTGGGTGTTGTGCGGTTCTTGCATATCCAGCCATGGTTTGTAGGGATTTAAGCAAATAGAATGGTATATTCACTAAACTACCATGGCATAAATGAGACAGCAAGGGAAGTTCAGAGAAGGAAACAACTTGGTACCTACCTCCATAAGAAATATATCTTTTCACAAAGATGGCCACTTGATTCCAGGGTGGTGGTAAGGATGCCAGTTCCAGCCCACGACGCTTTGAATAACCTGCTCTCCAACTGACAAAAATTCCCTCATCGCATTTGCATTATGTGCCTTCCTCCAAATAACTTCTTCCTAGCCATGGGTAAACTAGTAACCTTAGCAATGATTTCTTCTGTAGCATCCACGCGCAGTCCTCTCACCTCAGAGTGAGTATCAGTCAGGTTGAGGGCAAATTGCAATGCGGTTTCTGTGTGAAATCTGTTCAACCGTTAAAAGTATGCCATCCAACCTGCTGCTGTAAAAATATTAAGAACCTCTGCATTGGCACGTATAGCGTTTGTATTTACTGGTTCATGTCGGACTAGGTTTCCCATTTTAATCTCTCCTCAAGGTTCAGGATTCAACAATTTCCAGTTTAGAAGTGGAAAGTTGCAGCTTTAAGAACATGCAAAGGGTCATTGGGGTTCAAAAATCAGGTTTTAGGCCAATCTGCACCAGTATGAATGTTCTATTGAAGCGATGAAGTTGGAAGATAGGAGTAACAGGTGCAAAATCGGGTAGGGTGACGGAAAATAATTACAATTATGACTTTAATCATAATCCGTAAAGTGTAATTCGCATGGGTTCATTAATCGAGGGTTGTGACAGGACATAATCATTATTACCGTATTAATTTTCTGCCAAATCATGTAAAAGATGCAAACCGTACCTTGCATTTATGAGTTTGAGCCATGGATTAATCATTTTAGCTAGCCGTCGTCCTCGCGGGTATAAATGCACATGTGCTGAAGTGATGTGGCCACTGCCACTCGGGCTGACAGCTACTCAAGGCATCCGAAATTTCCTTCGTGGCGAACCATAATTCGATCTTGTGGAGCGAGCACCAAAACTGATGCCTAGTCACATCATTATTGGAATCATCAATCGAAGAGCATACAAACTGGCGAAGTATCAGGTGCGAAATCTAGCAAAATAAGCGAAAAATGGCGGAGTCGCAGCTGTACGAAAGGAGCGAGAATGAAGTGGAAAGAATGGAATTGCAGCTGCTAAGTTTTAGTGGAATGGACAAAGGTAGCAGATTCTCAGCTGCTAGATTGAGCAGAATGGACAAAGGTAGCAGATTCTCAGCTGTTGGGAAGGAGAAAAAAATGAAGCGGAAATGGCAGAGTAGCAGCTGACAACTTATAAAGGTAAGCAAAAATAGCGGAGTCGCAGTTGCGGAATTTGGCCGAATGAGCAAAAGTTGTGGAGTCTCAGCTGTGGAAAAGTGAAGCAAAGGAAAAGTGGCGAGGTCACAGCTGTGGAAAAGTGAAACAAAGGAAAAGTGGTGGAGTCATAGCTGCGAAATTTGGCAGAACGGGAAAATGTGGCGGAGTCGTAGCTGTGTCAGACTGTAGTATAAGCAAATTTCATCTGTGGAAGACCACAAATTATCCATCTTTTTCAAAGAGCTTTATTAGATTAGGAACAAATATGGGGTGTTTACAGTCGTCTGGCCCAGTCACGGCTGCTGCTCCTCCAATAATTCCCTACACACTGTTCTTCAAAACAAACTGATCAAGTGCAAGAAAAATTAAAAATAGATAAAATACAGAATGAAAGAAAAACCAATTATTTATGTACAAAAAATATGTGTGGAAATTGCAACTTTTAAGAATTCATAGGGTTTTAGAATCCCTGCCCTGGCATTAACTGATACTTTGGATCAGCTGCAACTTGTGAAATAAAATCCTCCCTTGAGATCGGCCTGTGATACAGTCGCAGCCGATGACCATTTGTGAATAATGGTACTTTGTTCTTGTCAATGGTGATCAATCGGACTATTCCATTATCAAATACCCGATCTATCTGATAGGGTCCCAACCAATGGGTGCACAATTTGCCTTTAAAGTCCCTCTTAAATCGTGAATCATACAACAGGGCCCAGTCTCCTTCCTGGAAGACTCTTTTTTTTATAAATATGTCATGCCATCTAGAGCACTATTGTTGGATTAAAGCTGTATGATGTACTGCAGCTGTGCGCTTCTCATCCAATTCATTGAGCTGATTCAGTCGATTCTTTTGTGCCTCTGATAAATCTAGATTTCCTTCCACAGCTGTTTTCAAGGTTTTGATTTCAAATTCAATTGGAAAAACAACGTTCTTGCCATACACTAACTCATATGGGGAAAAACCAGTGGTGTTACGCCAAGTAGTACGATAGGCCCACAGTGCCTCTAGAAGTCTTTCAGCCCAATCTTTACAATCGCTCTTCACTAATTTTGTCAGAATAGCCTCAATAACCTTGTTCGTGCTCTCCACCTTCCCATTGTCCTAAGGATTATATGGTGAGGTTCTTCTATGTTGAATGTGAAATTTCTGCAACAGTGCTTCCAGCTTGTGAGAGACAAACTATGGTCCACCGTCTGTGATGATCTCCTTAGGTACTCCAAACCGAGTAAAAATCTCTTCATACAGGAAATCAATCACAGCCTGATCATTGACCTTGACCAAAGCTACAGCTTCTACCCATTTATTCATGTAGTCTGTGCAAACCAAGACATGAATTTTCTTCTTTGAGGGAGGGTTGATAGGCCCTACAAAATCTAGATCCCACCTATCAAACGGTTCAACCACAAGCTGTGGCTGTAAAGGCATCTCATCTAATCTATTGGGTTGGCCCATCCTTTGGTAGCTATCACATGCCTAAACATAGTTCTTCGCATCTTTGAACATTGTAGGCCAGAAATAGCCCATTCTCAACATTTTATGACCTATCCTCTTGTCAGCAAAATGTCCCCCACAGGGATCATCATGGCAAGCTTTAAGAATGCTGAAGATTTCATCTTCTCTAACACATCTTCTGATTTCTAAATCAAGCCCTACGCAGAAAACATGGCCATCAATCCAGTAGTATCTAGCACTCTGTTGTCTGATCTTCCTTTTTTCTCTCTTTGACAGATGTGCTGGAAGATTACCTATAGCCAAAAAGTTAGCAATATCTGCATACCATGGGGATTGAGCTAATACTGCAAACAAATGTTCGTCAGGGAAGGAATCTTCGACTGGTAAATTATCATCACTGTTAGTAAGTCGAGATAAAAAATATACAACAACATTTTCCTTTCCTAGTCTATCAATAATGGTGATATCAAATTCCTGTAACAATAACAGCCATCTAGTAACTCTAGCATTCGTGATTGGTTTATTCATTAAATACTTGATAGCAGAATGATCAGTGTGCACAAAAGTAGAATATCCAGTAATATAATGTCTAAACTTGTTGATGGCATAAACAATGGCAAGAAATTCTTTTTCTGTGACCGTATAATTTAGTTCAGCAGGAGACAAATTTTTACTAATATAGTAAATGGCATAAGGAGCACTACCTTCCTGCTATCCCAAAACTACTCCAATGGCAGTATCTGATCATCTGAAGAAATGTGAAAAGGAAGAGCCCAATTGGGCCCTCTTAATATGGGTGTTGTAGACAGCCTTTTCTTTAGCTCAGTAAACGCTATTTGGCATGCATCATTCTAGACAAACTGTGCATCCTTCATCAATAGAGTGAACAAAGGAGAAGCTAGTTTGGAAAAAATTTCTATGAATCTTCTATAATAGCCAGCATACCACAAGAAGCTACGTACATCCTTCTGTGTTCCAGGAGTTGGTATATTTTCAATTACCGTGATTTTGGATGGATCTACCTGGATACCATCAGAAGAGATGAAGTGCCCCAACACTATGCCTTCACTCATCATCATGTGGCACTTTTCAGTGCTCAAAGAGAGCTGGCTTTGTTCACAACGTTTCAAAACCTTTTCTAAATTTTTCAATGCTTCTTCATAACTATCACCATATGGAGTAAAGTCATCCATAAATATTTCCATGCAATCATTCACCATTTTTGAAAAGATTCCAGTCACTTCTCTTTGAAATGTAGCTGGTGCGTTGCACAACCCAAAAGGAAGTACTCGGTATGCAAAAGTCCCCCAGGGGCAAGTGAAAGTGGTTTTGTCTTGATCTTCTGGAGCAATCTGAATCTGGTTATAGCCACTAAAGCGAAACAGAAAGGAGAAATACTTTTTCCCAGACAAGGTATCGAGGACCTGATCGATGAAAGGTAAGGGGAAATGGTCCTTCTACATTGCCTTGTTCAATTCTCTATAATCCACGCAGACCCTCCATTTCCCATTCTTCTTTGGCACAATCACAAGTGGAGAAACCCACTCATTGTCTGAAATTGGGTATATAAATTATGCTTCCAAAAGTTTTTGGATTTCCTCTTTCACTATGTCTCTTAGGTTCGGGTTCATCCTTCGTTGTGGTTGACATACAGGCCTGGAGTCGCTCTTAATATAAATGTGATGGGTGCACATATGAGAAGGAATTCCTTTCATGTCTATGTACTCGCAAGTGAAGGCTCCCTTACACTCTTTCAGCAGAGTGACTAGCTATTCCAGCTCATTAGGTGCCAGATTAGGATTGATATTCAATGTTTTTCCTAGCCCAATTTCTACTGGAACACTCTTCGAATTCTTAAGTACTGGAGATATACTGTCATCACCGATTAGAGTTTCTTTTGTAAGCTTTTCTTGTTCTATTGCAGCTAGGGTACTGTCCAAGATCTGATAGACATTCTTATTGACTGACATGGGCTCACTGATGAAACTATTAATGGCATCATCCTAAGTTTCATCTTTAAATGTTAAGGCTCTCCCTATGGTTAATAGTGGTTGCACACCCTCCTCCTCGAAATCTGCCCATAATGGAGTCTCAGCTTCTGTGCTTGGTCGAGCCGGAGGGTACAAGGTTAGATTCTTGATCTCAGTCCCATCTGAAATGGTCATAGAACCTGAATGACAGTTGATACAAGCATCAGCTGTGGCCAACCACGGTCTTCCCAGGATCAGTGGGTGTCCCCCCAACTGGTATTTTGGCTGTAACACCAAGAAATTCACGGGGTATTCCCACAAGTCAACTGAGATTACGAGGTCATCTAGGATTCCTTCCGGCTTGATCATTGATCTATCAGCAAGTTCCAAAACAGTAGGGGCTGGCCGAAGAGTAGTGAGTTCCGATTTCTTCACAGTCTCTATGGTCATAACATTAATAGTTGTGCCCAAATCCACCAAGACATTTGGAATTTGTGTGTTCCCTATGTGCACTGTAACAGTTGGGTTCCCAGGGTCATCATACTTTGCCACAGGGGCCTTCCCCATTATTAATTCTGAAAGTTTTCCCAACACGTGGACAGTGGGGGGATCCCCAGGCCTTCTTCCTGGTTTCTTGACACACAAATCTTTAACTGTCTTAGCATAAATGGGCACATCATGGAGGGCCTGTAAGAGTGGAATTTTAACATACAAATTTTTCAACTCTCCCACGAGATCAAATTGGGGCTATTCCATTGTTCTCTGCACTTGCAATTGTTTAGGATATGGTGGTTCTCTATTCAGCTGTGTAGGCTATGACACATTGTGTGTTGCTTCCTGAGTTTCAGGTGCTGCTTCAGTAGGAGTATTAGCATCCTCAATAATGGGGCTTGCTGAAATAACCATGTTCTCATAGTGCTGATTTACTCCAATTCCAATCACTGGGGGTGACGCATCCTCAGTGATAATAGGCTCCACTACCCTTCCTGATCGTAATTGTATATCATTGCAGGGAATATGAGTAATGGAATATGCAGGCATGTTGGCAGTCTCAAATTGATGGATTGCTTTATTGTTTGGGTTGGGGTTAGGTTGTGCAGGTAGTTGTGGTTGAAGTGGTGCATTAAAAGGTGCGGCATTGTTTTGGAAAGGAGATGTGGTTGCTGATACTGCTGATGCTAATATTGTTGAGGAGGGTACTGCTAATACTGAGTTTGGTGATGGGGAAAGTTATTTCCTTGGTAAGTGTTTCTCCAGTTGGAATTCCAAGGAGTTTGGTTTGACTGTTGTGGCCATGGTTGTTGAGATATTGTAACTTCAAAGAATATTATAATTGTACTTTATTATTCCGGAGATGTTTCATTCCTCCGTCCGGAGATGTTTATTCCTCCGTCAGAATGTGGTAACTTGGGTTATTAGACTTCCCTAGTGGAGGTCGGCCCTTTATGTGTTATTTGGGTCAAAGGGTTATTAGACCACCCTAGAGGGGTCGGCCCAGTCAGTTGTAGTGGGGTATTTAACCCATTGGTTAAATACGAGCCTACGTGTACCTATGTAAAATACATGTCAGTGTAGTGTATAAATAGAGGAGGTGTGTTCCTCATTTGATACACTCACTCACTCACTTGAGAAAGGCGCACTTGTGGAGGAGAGGTCTGCTATGGAGAAGAAGGAGCTTATGCTCAGGGTTTGCATCTTTGTATATTGCTGGTCATCTATATTGAGGAAGCTTTGCTGGGTTTTCTACCCCATGAGGGTTTCCCAGGATAAATCTCTGTCTCTTGTGTTTATGTTATGCTTGTTGTTTCTTCAGTGATCCTGTATATGCTATTATTGTGAAATGGAATGTAATGCTGCTATTTTCTGTCTTAGCATATTGAATTTTAACATGGTATCAGAGCTAACCTGAAGGAAGACAAGGTATGGCACTAAAGACACTTGCTTTACTTACGACAATTTGAAGGTTAGGGTTTTACATAGCAAAAACCAGTCATCGTAGCACTTTCGCTATAAATCCGTTTTGGCGAAGTTTTCGGATCTGAAATTGTTACAGGATGAAGCCAAAATCTCCAGGTACCTTGTGTCCAAAGGACAACCTCTAATTCGTTGTACTTTGTGATTTATGATCTGTACAATAGAGGGTTTCTGCCTCTTCCAGATCTAAGTCAAAATCGGGTGACCTTGGGAAAAAGGTCATAACTTGGGCTAGGAAGCTCCAAATGAAATTTTGTGAAAAGTGACAGGTAGTACACAGACTGTACTATCTCAGAAAATTTTTCAGAGGCCGAAGTTGAACCAGTGACACGTGGCACGCCGTACAAGTTCGCTCTCCTGTATTATCCCATAAACAGGTCACGTTGCGACACTTGGCATAACTCTCTCTCAGAGAATCCAATTGAGGTCATACCTGTCAGGATGGAAAGATAACAGGCCGAGATAGCTCAGAAAACTTTTTCAGAGGCCGAAGGTCAAACAGTGACACGCGGCACGCCGTACAAGTTCGCTCTCCTGTATTTCTCCAAAACAGGTCACGTTGCGACATTTGGCATAACTCTCTCTCAGAACATCCAATTGAGATCATACCTATCAGGATGGAAAGTTAACAGGTCAGGCTATCTCAGAAAACTTTTTCAGACCCTATGGATTAAAAATTTCGGAGTTACACCAGAAACAATCAGGTACATATTTTTGTCAAAACAGAATTACTTTTTGGTACCTTCATTCATGGCTTCCGAAATTTAGGGCTTTGAAGAAAGTTGGAATTTTTGTAATCGGAGACCACGGCTGGATGCTACTCATAAAAATAGAAATTTAGAGACCAAGATCAGAATTTTTGGTTGGGCAGAAGGCCGGGCTTGATTAGACCCTAGTTCGGGACTTTGATCAGAAAAGTGGAAAATTAGGGCTTCTGTAAAAATGGGAATTTTTGAAATCTGTGACCACGGCTGGAAGCTCCTCAGAAAAATAGAAGCTTAGAGATTTGGATCAAACCTTTTGATGGGGAAAAAGAGTGGGCTTCATCAAACCCCATTTCAGGGTCACGTCCAATGAATCCGAAAGTTTCAAAGGCAAAATTGAGGAGTAAAACTTTGCAGTTTTCAAATTCTGAATATACCAGTTTGATCAGCTCATCAAGGCGCATATTTCTATCCTTTCGGAAGTTTGAAATTCAGAGTTTGAATTTTTGGGTTTCTCTGACAAACCCATATCCAGCTCCAGGTCCAGTTCTTGCAAATCAAGTGGATTGGGTTAATCCTAGAAGAAGATGGATTGGTCACCTGCATAAGTGAAGAAGTTCCTAAGGCCTTACATAAGAAGAATACAAGCGATCTCGACAGGTATGACTCATCGAGGTATGTTTCGATATTTGTCCATGATTAAGTTTATGGTATGTTTGTTTTCAGGTTATTACAGTTAGTACAATTTTGATTTTAGATTTGTCGTATAACCTTAACAAAATTATGAATGCATGATAGAAGATATTCTTGGTTAGGGTGTTGACACTTATGATTGTACTAATGCATTATGATGTTGTGTGAGGTTGGTGTTGTCTGCTAACAAGATACAGGTACATCACAAAAGACAAATCAGGTTCCATGACCATGAAAACATGAAGACAAAGACTCATCCATAATCTTTGTTCTACTTACGAGGTATGTATGACTTTGTTATATTATGCTTAACCTATGAGACATGCAGGTTCTAGCTCAGGATCTCTAAATCATTGAAGAGATTGTTTAGGTGTGTTGTACATAACCAAGTAGGTATACTAATCCAGGTATGTTTCCCATGAATCTTACCTTGTGTTAGGATCCCTTATATAAGTATACTTGGAATGATTGGTTATGCTTATTCATAAAGTTAGTAAATCAAGGGATTATGCATATTATATCTTGATTGATGATATGCATGAGTAAAAGAAGACTTCCCTGAAATCTTGAACACTAATAACTATAATCATGACTATACATTTTCAAGATTATTTAGTACTATAATGTTTTGATAGCATTTAGAATATACTAATGAGTGTATGTTTGTGCATGAGATCATGAGGATGACTCTTGAGCATGCACAGTGGTACAGAATGAATAGAAGTTCAAAAGTCATACAGAAGATCAAGCGGGAGGCAACCACACAAACATAAAAGATAAGTATTTGAGTTGTTATTTGAAATAGTAATGATATTGCCTGTAATAGGTTGTATGCATATTTGTATTCCTAGAATATATAATGCTGAGTATAAACATTCATAGAGCATTGAACAGTATACTACTAATGTACATATGATTGGTAAGTTGGACAAACAGTCCATTGTTGCTTGTCTAGAATGAAACCTCTTTGTTGACATGCCGAGAGCTGTGCACACTCTCGATAGTATGTTCTGGTAGAGATGGAAGGCATCTAGATAGCCACTGTATGCATACAAGATATGGGAAAGTGTTGTGCCAAAGTAATTGGTCAAATTAGTTGCATAACTATGTAAATGATATCTGTATGCATAATAGGTTATTATGTCAATATGATTTGATGATTATGAAGTATTACTAATCCTGTACTTAATTTTGATTTGTAGGAAAAACCATGATGAATGATGAACAAGAGATGGATGTTCAACAAAAGGATTTACAAATCAAACACACTATAGAAAGCTTGTGGTTAAGAGATTATCTTAGAAAGAGGAAGAGAATCATGATGAGATGTTTTGCTCCAAGGGACTAGATAAGACCATTCTCTTAATGATGCAATTAAAGAAGAAGTGTGAATCAGGTTCTATATGGGTACCCAGGATCGGTAGTCAATTGATGAGCTTAATGATCATCATGGGTGATGTGGATCTCAACCTTTGCTACAAGGTTGAATATGGCTTCTATACACATATGACATGGATGCAAGAAGGAACTCACCACAGAGTTCAATTGATTTTGAGGCTCATATTAGTAGACCCATCTGACGAGAGATGGCACAGATAGATATGCAGAAGATCACTCAATGCTGAGTGTGAATAATGGTAAATTGATAGCTTCATGACAAAGCTTGGGCCTTACCAAAAGTAAAGCTATTCCTAAACCTTGAGGTTGTGGATGATGAACCTATCATACCATTATTGCATGACGATGATCTCTTTCTGACAAAGAATGAGAAACAGGTCATGAAAATGGCTGCAGAAATGAAAATGAAAGATCTCGGATTAATGCACTACATCTTAGAAGTATGGCAAGATCCAAAAGGAATCTTTTAAATCAAGGTAAGTATGCTGTGAAGTTTCTAAAAAGATTTGATATGTTGGAGTATAAAGCCATGGCCACTCCCATGGACTCCAACTTGAAGTTATCGTATTTAGTGGACCCAACTCTATTTAGACAATTCATTGGGTCATACTAGGCCAGATATATGCTTTGGTGAAAATACCCTAAGTCAGTATCTAGTAGAACCTAGAAAGGTTCACTTAATAGCTACAAAGCATGTAGTGAGGTACCTAAAAGGTACTTTAGATTTTTGGTCTATGTTATCTTAGAGGTCATGAACTCCGTTTACATGGTTACTCAGATTCTGATTGGGCAGGAAGTGTCTCAGACAGAAAGAGTACATTAGGTGGATGTTATAGTCTTGAATCTACCATGATCTCATGGTTCAGCAAGAAACAATCTAGTGTGGCTGTCAGTACTGCTGAAGCAGATTATATGGCTGTCTACTATGCCAGCTGTGAAGCAGTATGGCTTCAGAAGATTTTATGTGGAGTGTTTGACTTAGAAATGGATCCCACTGTGATTATGTGTGACAATCACAGCTGCATTAAGATGACTGAAAATCCTGTGTTCCACGATAAGTCAAAACACATATAGATCCGGTACTTCTATATACAAGATATGGTGCAAAGAGGAGCTATCAAGCTTGTATATATATAAGCACTGAGGATCAGATTGCTGATATCTCGACTAAACCTCTGTCTCGAGTAAAGCTTGAACACTTCCGAGACAAGCTTGGTGTAGTTCAGAAGGACCCTCCTCGAAAGGGGGAGTAGCGCAGTATCCGATATCAAGTCTATCTCATCAATGATGAGGTTACCTATTTACTGCACTTAGTTACCTAGAATTATTTAGATTTAGGACTCTTATATTCTTTCTTTTGATGATTAGATGTATACATACATTTGATGATTAGATGTATACATGCTTTTGATGATGATGATACATGTTGTGGTTATACATGTTTTGATGATGATGATACATGTTGTGGTTATACATGTTTTAATGTTGATGATACATGTTGTGGTTATACATGTTTTGATGATGATGGTACATGTTGTGGTTACACATGTTTTGATGATGATGATACATGTTGTGGTTATACATGTTTTGATGATGATGATACATGTTGTGGTTATACATGTTTTGATGATGATGATACATGTTGTGGTTATACATGTTTTAATGTTGATGATACATGTTGTGGTTATACATGTTTTGATGATGATGCTACATGTTGTGGTTACACATGTTTTGATGATGATGATACATGTTGTGGTTATACATGTTTTGATGTTGATGATACATGTTGTGGTGATACATGTTATGATGATGAGGATACATGTTCTTGATGAACATGTGAAGGGATTGGATCATCCCTGGATTTTCAGTCCTAAAGAGAGCCATAGACGTGAGGTCTCCGAGAATGAAGTCCTTAGTGGACATTTGAGGGGATTGGATCATCCCTGGACTTTCAATCCTAAAGAGAGCCGTAGACGTGAGGTCTCCGAGAATGAAGTCCTTAGTGGACAGTTGAAGGGATTGGATCATCCCTGGACTTTCAGTCCTAAAGAGAGCCGTAGACGTGAGGTATCCGAGAATGAAGTCCTTAGTGGACAGTTGAGGGGATTGGATCATCCCTGGACTTTCAGTCCTAAAGAGAGCCGTAGACGTGAGGTCTCCGAGAATGAAGTCCTTAGTGGACAGTTGAGGGGATTGGATCATCCCTGGACTTTCAGTCCTAAAGAGAGCCGTAGACGTGAGGTCTCCGAGAATGAAGTCCTTAGTGGACAGTTGAAGGGATTGGATCATTCCTGGACTTCAGTCCGAAAGAAGAGCCGTAGACGTATGTCTTCGAGAATGAAGGGATTGGGATCATTCCTGGACTTCAGTCCGAAAGAAGAGCCGTAGACGTATGTCTTCGAGAATGAAGGGATTGGATCATTCCTGGACTTCAGTCCGAAAGAAGAGCCGTAGACGTATGTCTTCGAGAATGAAGGGATTGGATCATTCCTGGACTTCAGTCCGAAAGAAGAGCCGTAGACGTATGTCTTCGAGAATGAAGGGATTGGATCATTCTTGGACTTCAGTCCGAAAGAAGAGCCGTAGACGTATGTCTTCGAGAATGAAGGGATTGGGATCATTCCTGGACTTCAGTCCGAAAGAAGAGCCGTAGACGTATGTCTTCGAGAATGAAGGGATTGGATCATTCCTGGACTTCAGTCCGAAAGAAGAGCCGTAGATGTATGTCTTCGAGAATGAAGGGATTGGATCATTCCTGGACTTCAGTCCGAAAGAAGAGCCGTAGACGTATGTCTTCGAGAATGAAGGGATTGGATCATTCCTGGACCTCAGTCCGAAAGAAGAGCCGTAGACGTATGTCTTCGATAATGAAGGGATTGGATCATTCCTGGACCTCAGTCCGAAAGAAGAGCCGTAGACGTATGTCTTCGAAAATGATAGGACTGGATCGTCCCTGGACTTCGGTTCAAAAGGTACATGACTGGTTTACATCATTCCTTGACGATGCTGATGATCTTGTGATGACGATGCTGATGATCGCGTGATGACGATGCTGATGATCGCGTGATGACGATGCTGATGATCGTGTGATGACGATGCTGATGATCGTGCGATGAAGATGCTGATGATTGTGTGATGACGATGCTGATGATCGTGTGACGATGATGATGATGATCGTGTGATGACGATGCCGATGATCGTATGACGATGCTGATGACGATGTTGATGTTCCAGTAACTAGTCAAGTTACTGATGATGATGATGTTGAGAAAGCTTCCAGTGATTTATAGATGTATCATGTATGATGTCGATGACTCCTTGCTCGTGCAGATACTGTTATAATATCCTTCTCGTTAAGGGGGAGTGTTGAGATATTGTAACTTCAAAGAATATTATAATTGTACTTTATTATTCCGGAGATGTTTCATTCCTCCGTCCGGAGATGTTTATTCCTCCGTCAGAATGTGGTAACTTGGGTTATTAGACTTCCCTAGTGGAGGTCGGCCCTTTATGTGTTATGTGGGTCAAAGGGTTATTAGACCACCCTAGAGGGGTCGGCCCAGTCAGTTGTAGTGGGGTATTTAACCCATTGGTTAAATACGAGCCTACGTGTACCTATGTAAAATACATGTCAGTGTAGTGTATAAATAGAGGAGGTGTGTTCCTCATTTGATACACTCACTCACTCACTTGAGAAAGGCGCACTTGTGGAGGAGAGGTCTGCTATGGAGAAGAAGGAGCTTATGCTCAGGGTTTGCATCTTTGTATATTGCTGGTCATCTATATTGAGGAAGCTTTGCTGGGTTTTCTACCCCATGAGGGTTTCCCAGGATAAATATCTGTCTCTTGTGTTTATGCTATGCTTGTTGTTTCTTCAGTGATCCTGTATATGCTATTATTGTGAAATGGAATGTAATGCTGCTATTTTCTGTCTTAGCATATTGAATTTTAACAATGGTGTCCATGAATTAGGATTTTTCATTGGGTTCTGAGATGGAGGCCACTGGATTTTGGAATAATGTGAAGGGAATTGTGTATTCATATTATGCATGTTGTTCATTCCATTCATATTATGCAGGAAAAATGTTGGATCTAGATTCATACCTTGGTTTCTAGGCTACCATGGTTTCTTCTGTGCCATAAAGTATGTTGGCTCTACTTTCGGAATATATGCCTGCAGGACAGCTTTAACCTTAGGTAATGATGGACACTCCTTAGTTTCATTCTCGAGTTCACATATCCTACATACCTGTGCTTTGTCCAACGGGCACTCCTTCAGTGGATGCTTCTTTCTACATTTAGGACAGAATACCCCAAGTGTAAGATATTCTACTACTTGTTTCTGTTTTTCCCTCATGGCATCCAAATCTGAGGAAATGGAGCTCATCATATCTGTTTTAAAGTTCTCTAGTAGGTTTCCTATTTCTGCTCGAGTGGCACCTCCACTAGCTGACTTCTAAGTCCTAGTAAAGACATCTTGGTCTCGGTCTTTGTCTTGTTTGTTGGTTCTGGAAGATGCCCTGGAGTACCTTAGACATAATTCAACAATATTTTCAAAAGGGTCCTTCGAGATATCCCCTTTCCCCAGCAGATTCAACATATCAAGGCAATCTTCTCTAATTCCTCTTAGTAAGATAATCTTGAGCACATCCTTGCCAATCTCAACATAACCAGATCTTTGTAAATTGTACAGCAATCTCTCCGCAAAGTCTTCCAAACTCTCTTCATCCTTCTGAACCATTTTAAACAACTCTTCCTTTCTATCTCTAGTTCTGCAATATTCTTGATACTTAGAAAGGAAGGTGTTTTTCATTTGGTCCCAAGTGGTAATGGTCTCACGACCCAAACTCATGAACCAGTGCAGAGCATTTCCTTTCAAGGTGGCTAGGAATAATTTCATCTTCTGAGCACTAGAGGTGTAATCATAGCTACGACAAAGGATATCAAACTCAAAAATAAACTCATCAGGATCCTCAGAGGACTTACCATGAAAATTCGGGAGAACTGATGGTGAGATATTCTTCATAGGGGTTGCTCCAGGTGTCTGGAGGATAGGGAATTCTAATGTAGCCACACTATTACCAGGTTGATTATTTTTTCCTTCTTCCTCTCGGTGATCCTCATGTTCATTCTCACCCCCCTGTTCTCTACCATCCATGGTTCTAGTCCAAAAATTAACAGCATCTTTTATGCGTTCTTCCTCTACTTTAGCTTCCTCTTCTTTTCTCCTCTCTTCTCTTTGATTTTTTTCTTCCTCTGCTATTCTGCGAGTCTCCAGCCACACTTCCTTAGTAACTCCGGTTCCATCAATATGATAAATCTCCTCTCTATCTGGTGCACCTACAGCACTTCCCTTATCTTCAAGAGGTTTACTTTCTGCAACAGGAGTTGAAGGTCTTGTTTTATTCTCCACTGTGGATGCTGAATGTTCAAGATTGAGAGGAACAGAATTTCCCCTTCCTATAGAGTTCCATGGTGGTCTAGTGGAAGAATCAGCTCTAGCAATTATCTCATCAATGTATGTGTGTCTTCCCTGACCTGCATTATGGTCTCGACCTCTTCCACCTGCAATGTTAGTATTCAAAGGGGGTTCCCGATTTGTTTTTCTTGTATTCATGCATGCTGTAAATAATTGAACTAGAATGAAATCAAGTGAAAACAACTACTAACTCTGTCTATCTATTACCATCCCCGACAATGGTGCCAAAATGTTGGTCACCCTATATGTCAGTTAATTAAATCTAACACACAGAATGGTCAATATAAATTGTCAAACCCAGGAAGGTCTTTTATTTCAAAGGCAATAAGCACAATCTATGCATAAACATATCAAGCAGTTGATTTGCTTAATGTAAACAATGATCCTACCTATGTGTCCATCCAACTCATTCCATAAGAACACTAATCTAATTCACACATCTAAGAATCCAAAGTGAAGCAACTTCCCTACAGAAATCAACCTAGCAAGTTAATGATCTAATGATGAAATGAAACTAGATTTCTTTTGCATGAAGTTAAATCCTATAATTATCAAACTATAACATTCAATCTTTACCAAAATGATCTATCCAGTAGCTACTGTAATTCTACCATTAATTGTCTAATCTATGAATGAAATTGAAGATACAACAGCAACCAAAATTAAAACACAAGCTTGAACTCTAACTGATAATTACTGGAAATCCTAGAAAGCATAAACAACTAGAAGCTAATTGGAATTGAGCTTGGCTATCACAGCTGATTAAAACACACATGCAATTAAGTAAATTATCCTAAACAGTCGAATGTCACACCACTCTGTTACAGCTATTCAAGATGCAATTATAAACTACCAGAAAGGAAGCTAATCTCTGTTACAGCTACTAATAATGTCTGCAATCATTCCACTCCACACAACATAAGTAAAACTAAACCACTCTACCTACTTGAATCGGCTATCTTTGTGAGAAGGTGGGCCCTGGCCTTCTAACAGAGATGCCGAGAGTCACAGCAAATTAAAACACAAAAATGAAGAACTCTGCTCTCATATTAATGATGGAAGATCATGAGTCTCAGTGCTCTGTTACAGCTTACACAAAGTGGTGATTGTCCAACCCCACGCTACGAGAGCCTTCTGGAATTTATACAAGGGAAATACAGTTTCAGATCCACTAAAATCACGTAGCAATGAAGATCTATGATCTTCATGCTGCGGAGTTATAGCTAACTGATACATCGTATTAAACAGGGCTGTTAATTGTGAAGGATGTTGTTGCTTTGATCATGAATGGATCAATAGACTCATCGACCGGAATGCCACCTGTCTATCGCAGCTATGCTGTACTTCAGTGGAATCTGTTATAGTGGGGATCTGATACAGCTTGCGTGGAGGATGCGTTGTCCCTTGGAGTATGAGGAGCTGGTGCTTGAAGAGTAATAGCTGGCGCTGCTAGGCTAATACACCTGTGCTTTAGACCTTGGCTAAATGAAATCACACAGATCAGTATAAACCAAGGACTAAGATCCACAATATTTAACAATCTTAGGCATAAAACAAATAAAGTAATAACAAATTATACCTACCATATTATTGGTTGATCTGAAGAAAGACATGGATACAACTTATAAAAGTAGGATGAAATTAGGACAAAATGATGTAATAAGGAAGGCCAAAAAGGGGCATTTCCTAGACCCAACAAATACAAGGACAAATTCCAAATAGAGGATCCTCTATCTTATTATCATTCTTTTATGGTAACAAGAGAGAAATTGTCCCATAAATCTGGAAGAGTGAATTATTCCAAGATTGAGTTGCAATCAGTTGTCCGCCCTAGGTTCTCTAGTTTCCTCTTGCATGTTGGAGCCAGCTCAAGGAGATCCGATTTGAACCAGAAACGGTTCTGGGTCATGGTTGGGGGGAACATGACAGTTCCATAGTTATTCAGTTATCATCCTACAGGTTAGCTAAACATATTGTTTTCATTAATCAGTATTTGAGGTGTGCAAGCTTTTACAAGAAGGATATCCAAGTTGCAAAGTTTATGTATGAATTGTTTTTATATTTCCAATTTTATATAGGCTAAAAATTTAGGATTTAAATTCTAATTACTGTAATTTTCTTTTACATGGAAATCTTGTTATCTATATGTATTGGGAGGAAGGGCTGCTGCATTGGCTCCCCTGGTCAATTTTATTTATCTTTACGCATTTAATCTATTATGCATAAGTATTAACTAGAACATCAAACCATCTTCATGTATCTTAGTCTACGATCTAGTAGAGTTAGCAGTGCTAGCTTGTGCTAGATGCCAGACCCTACAAACTATTTAGTAAATTATTCCAACCTTTAATCAAGAATTCGTTATAAATGCCAAACCCTGGTTAAATCATAAATGGATATTTCTGTACCCATAAACCAAGCTGAATCTGCAATAGATTTATTCCATAAAGGAGATCAAATCTCTTTTAAGTTTCTCAACCTAGCATCTTAGGATCAGATTTAATTAATTAAAATCAAACTTTCATACAGTGCCAACCCATTCATTTAAATAGCAAGTTAAGAATCCATTTCTGATAGAGGTTTCGTAGAGTTTTACAAAATCAACGTAGCACAGCCATAGGCCTCTCATAAATCAAACCACAGTCTCATAATTTATCTAGGGCACGTTCAGAAATTTAAACATTGGTTTTTCAAATACGATTTGGACTCGGGATTGAGTCCTCTAAACAAATAAACCCCAGTTAAGTGTTAAATGATTGACCACGCTACATCGTGGATTAATTTCTAGCACTTAACAACATTAACCATTGAAAACGAAAGTTGAAAGTGCGAAACAAAGCTAGGGCTCTGCCCTTACTATTACATTCAAACACCTTCCAAACAAATTAACTCTAGATTTAACCTACAGAAGCATTCCTTCATACAAAAACACAGCATTATAATTTATACAGAAACATTATCTCACAGCCAAAAGCATTAAAACACAAATTACATGGAGGCTTAGCTCTCCAACTGAAAAATGCATAAGAGATAAAATACACTGAGGCATTGCTCTTAGGTTCAACACGCATAACTTATAAATGAAAACGTATTATAGATAGAAGCTTCACGCTTAGAATTAGAATGATTTAATCCTCTACGAATTTCTAGAAGTAAGCTCATACTTCTCGAAATCGAATGGTAAACCCTAGGACTTGCCAAAAACAAACGTAGATGTTCTAAAGAGTAAATACAGAATGCATAAGAATTACTACTGCCGACAACGTTTAGCAACAGGGTTTATTCCACCCACTCACCCAACATAAGTTTCAAACATCATTTAGAGCCAAACCCCAAGTATTCTAAACATTCTAGATTTCATATTAAAATGTACACAAGGTCAAATGCAGTAGTTTAAAAACAATTTCCAAACATCCCATGAATTCTTGAGTACCAAACAGAGGCCATGTTTAAATCAAACGTATTATTTTATAAATAGAAATTACAAACCACCGAAGCCACAGTGAGAGTATACATAATCTAGGAGCCAGCAGGACATCATCTGTTCCAGAAAATGCCTATACAGGATTTAACCTAAAAAACAAAGGAAATTGTAACTTAAACTCATCACTGAGTCAAAATTCCGTACAATAAGTCTGTCCATGAATTTTCCAAACTGAGCATTACAACAAGTTCCAAAACCCTGAATGTTTAAACCATTCGCAAATTTCGTACATAGTGAGAAAAACGCCTCAGTAAATACCTAGTATAGACAACATTTGCATGAGGGAGAAATGGCCACGATAGACCAGGATTACCAGGGCTATCGTAGTTGTAGTAACCCTCTGTTTGAACACCCACCACACTAAGCTCGAATCCCCAGTGTGGAAAACCCTGTCAAAAGACCAGTGAGAAGCTTTAACTTAACAAATCAAAGATGTGGTATAAAAGATCTTAAGCAAAGAATAATGAGGCACATAGGTTACCTCAAGTTATCTAGCTAGCGCAGGGTCGATCCATGCCCATGGCCACATTCAAATTCTGATAGCTCTGGTCTCCTCCAAACCAACAAGTGCGAAAATGCAACAAGCCCACTCGTTGCTAGGGTTTACCCTAACCTAGCTGAGCACCACAAATTCGATGGCCAGTTCAAGGGAAACATTGAATGCCATCCAACTCCACTAGAAACAAGATAATTTACCCACTCTCCATAGTAGAGAGTGACACTCACCTTCAAAGTTCGATTTTTATCACCATCGTATAAATTACACTCAGGTTGACCTTTTTGTCAACGAATCTTTTACATAGTTGTAGACTTTAAAAGTGTTAGGCTTAAGAACACTTCTTTAAAATCACCTACAAACAAAGGTAGAATTAAGCTTTAGCATTTATCTAAGTAAGCTAGGCCATTGTCACCAATCTCAACCCTTCAAGCTTTTCAGATTTACAAGGACACTTTTAAAAGAAGAATTATTACACATTGAAAATAAACCATTTGAGTCAGGCATACACACAGCCAACCATTAAGCGAAACATAATTATAAACATTAACTTGCTATGGATAGTTAACATCATCACCAAAACATCGCCTTCGAAGAATATAAAGGAATCCATTCACATCAACCAGTTCAACTAGAGTATCATAAACAAAAGTATAAACTTTACATATACATTACAATGATAATTCTTCTATTTTATCTTCCAGTGCTGAAGTTAATTTACTAAACATTTGATCCAACTCACGATAATAGCGATACATAAAAAAATTAAATTTTATAGTTTTAGGGACATTATAGTCTGATTTCTCCATTTTTCTTTCTTACTGGGACTATGTTGGCTACCCACCTTGAGAATATTAATGAGACTATGATTTTCGCTTCATATAGTCTCTTCACTTCCTTTTCTATAAGTGGGAGTAGCATAGGGTTTATCCTTCTTAGCTTTTGCTTGAATGGTTTTTCGCCTGTCTTTACTAGTATGGTGTGTTGTATGATAGATATATCATATTCCTTTAAGTCTTCATAACACCATGCAAAAACATCAAAAAAAATTCTCACTAAGTCAACATAATCATCTTTAGTACCTGGGGTTAGGAATTTAGATAGATTGAGAATCTTAGGTTCCTCATCATACCCAATGTTGCAGTCTTCTACTTCGCTGTGGTTTGGAACAACTTTAGGGTTTTTGGCCACATCATTTTCATCAAAAATATTTTCTAATGGAACTAACCCTTTGGGGATATATTTTCTTTCAACTGAAGGATCTCTTTATCCCCCAACATTGTTAGGAACTCTGTTTGATCAGGTTCCCATTCTTCATCTGCACAGTTTTCTTTATCAATATGGGTATTGGAAAAATCGTTTGTCATCTCTAGGAATTTCTTTATCTGTTGATCATCCTCAAATATTTTCCAATGTCTAGTATTGTGAGGGACAAAAGGCCTATGCTTAATATTGATCATATAGGTTCTAGTGGGATAAACCGGAAGTTGAAATATGCTAGTGGAGTTGGCTAAGGTGTTTGTTGTTGTGTTTTGCTCTATAGAGATGAAGCAAATATTGTGTTCTGTAAAGAAGTTGTGAAACATGTCCCAAAAAACATTCCTATAGGGCCTCATTTTGAGATGTTTGGTCTAATAGACTGCATTTACTTGTTGGATTATCAATTCTGCATCTGCATAAAATTTTATCTTTTTAGCTTTTTGATCCTTAAGTGCATTCAACCCTAATCATTGGTTTGCAAAACCAAAGATTATGGGTCCGATCCCCAGTATGGTCACCAAATATTATCACTCAAGATTGTTCCAGGTTGTGGCAGAAGGGATCATGGAGGTAACTATTTCAATTACACTCTTGTGGATGGAAACTAGCCTTTTCAAACATAGAGAGGGATCTCTCTCTCACAACTCTTTCAACATGCAAAATATCTTTTGAATTGGTTGGTTGTGAATTAATAATGGTGGCTAGACCTTTAGATAAGGGTATTTAGGGTTTTTAAGTTGGTTAGGTCGAGGATAGGTATATCACAGGGAATGGAGTCAAACTTTCATATTTTTTCTGTCACATATGTCCGATTGGACTATAATTTCAGAAGCAAAGGCAAGATAAATGAATTTTTTTCACGTCAAATAGATATTAGCAGATGAAAACAGAAAGGGAAACAAAATCCATCACAGAGTCAGAGCATTTAGGAATGAATTCTAACTAGCAATTTCAGGAAGAAAGGGTGGAGCATCTAATCATATGTATCTGAAGCATCAAATAATAGACGAATTTCAGACCATGTAATCTTGATTTAAACACTACAGAAGAAGACAATCAATGGAAAATACTAGCAAGGAAAACATGCACAGGAATCATAGACATCAAAACACTCATTTCAAGAATTTCTGCTAAAAATTTAATTCTTTGCATTAATGAAAAAGGATGGGTTTCATCACATACTCGGATTTTTCTTATCTCAAAATCCCAACCCTTGGGCCTTATTCAAAACCTGACTTTATAGGCTTACAAAAATCAAAACCTTCTTAACTACTTCAGCCATAAGTGGAAATTTATTAAATTCTCAACTACAATTATTTGTAAAACATCAGACCTAACTATTAGTCTTGTAGACTATTTATTCAAAATAATAATAAACTGGAAGTGATGAGGCCATCTTCCTTCTTCGCTCTGAGATGCTTAAACTAACTGCTTCTTGATCTAGAGATGCGCTGATGGTAAACTTCAGTGCGCCGCTAGTGCAAACTTGAATTGTCAAAACCAACTATTGTCTTTTGGATTTAGGTGTTTCAGGATGATTTGTAGGGATTGAGGTATTGTTCCTTTCTTTTTCCTGCAGATCGACTCCCATTCGCGGAACAGTTGAGTCTTTTTCCTACCAAATTCTGCATTTTTACTCAACTGCAATTTATTCTAAAAAAACAACTTTAGTCCGCAATCCACTGTGCGCAAGCCACAATCCGCAAGATGCAATCTGCAAATCGCAATGTGGGAGTCGGAATTCAGTATTGACGAATAGACTTTGTCAAATTTCACTCCACAATGCGGGAGTCAAAAATTCGGAACCCCGATCCACACTCTTGAAAAAATCACTCCTCCAACTTCCGCAATCCGCAATGAGGAACTCAAAACGTCGGAATAGCAAATGCACAACTTCAAAAAAATCACACCTTCGACTTCCACAATCCGCAATGCGGGACTTGGAAGTCGAAACCTCAAATTCACAACTTTGAAGAAATCGCACCTCCGAAATCCGCAATTTGAAAGGCGGGACTCGGAAGGAGGAACCTAAAATTCACAACTTTGAAGAAATAGCACCTCCGACTTCCACAATCCACAATGCGGGACTTGGGAGTCAGAACCTCAAATTCCTAGTTTCGAAGAAAGCATACCTCCGCAATCCGTGATATGCAATGCGCAACTCGGAACTCGGAACCTCAAATTCACAGTTTCAAAGAAATCATACCTCCACAATCTACAATCCGCAATGCGGGAGTCAAAAATTGGAACCCCAAATTCACAGCTTTAAGAAAATTACTCATCCACAATATGCAATCCTCAATGTGGGAGTCGGAAATTCAGAATTCCACTGCACAACTTTGAGAAAATTACTCCTTCGACTTCCGCAATCCACAATGCAGGTTTGGAAAATCGGAACTGCAATGCACAACTTTAAGAAAATTACTCCTCTGACTTCCACAATCCACAATGCGGGTTCAGGAAGTCGGAACCTATATGAAATCGCTTTACGACCGTCGATCTAGCTCTATCTCCAATCTAGATGATTCAATCTATTAAGAGTAGAAGACCTCCTTTTTATTATTTTTCTTGTTGTGGCTTGCTCATCCAGTCGGAAGTTGTTAATACTAAACCTTTTTTGGAGTTTTTGCTTCTTCTTTTTAAGCAAAAAGATAGTGGGGAAGGCTTGTGATTTCGGTAGGGGGTGCCCTTTCCTTCCCTTGTGGGAGTTTTCTTAGAGGTGATAACAACTCATATTTATAGCATTCAGAATAGGGATGTGAATATCTTATCCAAACAAGCACTTCATGGGGAAGAAGGAATATTAAAATGGATGGAATTTGAGGATTCCATACTGATCAACAAGGGAACATTGAACTATTTCCTGATGTAACTGGAAATTATGTTTGTAGTCTTTTATCGGTGCTTTAGTTTTATGTTGATTTTGAAGGTGGTATTTGTTTTAGATGCTGATGCTGTCTAGTTTGTTTTTTGGACTAAGTATGAGCTGTTAAAATATGAAGACAGGAAAGAATGGAACACCAGTGGACATATTCATTGCCTTCTCATTATTAACCATAAGCTTATATAGGATTTTATCACAACAATACTATTTTCCAACACTATGGAACACAAAATACTATGGGACATCCAAGTGTCCTAGTCAAACTATAACCAACTAACAATGCAACTAATTAATGCACTTATGATCATTGAGATTACATTTCCTAACACACCCCCTTAATCTCAACTAGAATAGTATTCTCAGCACTATCAATGCCTAAGTGATTCCTCTGAAACTTAAATGTAGATGTTCCCAAAGGTTTGGTAGACATGTCATTAAATTTCTCCTTAGAGCCACAAAACATCAAATTGATCTCTGCATTATTGATTACCTCATGAATAAAGTGGTAGCGAGTGTCAATGTGTTTACTCTTTCTATGAAACACATTATGTTTGTACAATTGTATGGCAGAACTGTTGTCACAATAAATAGGTGTTGGTTCTTTTCTGTGTGTCCCATATCCTTCAAAAGTATTCTTATCCAAATTGTGTGTCATGCTACTGTAGTTGCTACTACATATTCTGATTTTCCAGAACACATACTAACAATGAGTTGTTTCAGAGAGGCCCATGAAATCAGACTAGTACAAAAATGGAAATCATAACCAGATGTGTTTTTCCTATCATCAATATTGCCTGCAAAATCACTGTCAGTGTACCCTATAAGAGTACTTTCTCATGAATGAGAGTACCAAATTCCATAACCAATTGTTCCTGCAACATATCTCATAATTCTTTTACAAACCTTCCAGTGAGAGTCTTTGGGAGACTCCATAAATCTAGAGATCAGGATGACATCATAAATCAAATCGGGTCTAGTTGCAGTCAAATACATTAAACTGCCTACCAGTTTTTTGTAAATTGTAGAGTTCACTGTTGATCCTTCATTATTCTTGCTTAACTTGGTTCGTGTAGCAATGCAAGTTTCTACTGGTTTGCATTTATCCATTCCGAATCTCTGCAGAATGTATGTAGCATACTTATGCTGACATATGAAGATGCCATTTCCCCTTTGGTCAACTTCGAGACCAAGGAACTAGTTCATGAGATCATTATCAGTCATTTCAAACTCCTTTTTCATGACTGTCTTAAATTCTTCTAGCATTAGATTTCTAGTATAAATCATATCATCAACATAAATACACACAATCAAAATGCTACCTTGCTGATCTGTTTTGACATATAGTGTGGGTTTGTTTTGACATATAGTGTGGGTTCATTGTTGCACGTATATTGTATTAGACTTATTCCACATGGAACATAGCTACTATATCTTTTATCATTATGCTATGAATAGAGAATCCATGTAAACCGTGAGGTTTACATGCCTATCCCTCATGTATTCTCTCAACTTTTGATGTTAGAGTTATTACAGAAAACCCTAGAAATACTATGTTCAAATCTACAGTGTTATTGAATAAATAGATCATCTGAGATTGACATTCTGGATGCATTTGTTTTGAAAGATTGTTTGTTGTAGTATCACATTCTGGGTTAATCATATTTAATGGACTAATTTTCTGTGTATCATTTTATTGTTAAGTGGATGCAGCTATATAAATCCCATGCCGGGATGAAACATTATCTTTTATGCATAATGCAATGTAAGTTCATTACATTAATATTTATATGTTTTTCATTTGACTATAGTGCAAAACGAATCATGGCTGACCTAGCTCACCACCCAATATGTTTGCATATAATATAGAGTGTATGAATGCATCTACGAAGAAGATCGTTGTATGCAGTGAGCATTTTACCCATAGCCGAAGGCCCTCATTATTATTATACCCTATGTATTCATCATTCAACAAATGCATTGTAATAAGAAGACTGCGATTTCATACATCTTATAAATACATTATGAACACATATATAATTTCATACCTAAGCTGTGACAGAGATCAAGCTTTACAAATATGTATGAGGAGCATACATTGGAATATGAAATCATTCATAGTGCATTGCTCACAGAGAAACATTAATTATAATTGCATAATTGTTTTCGCATGCAAACTAGGCAGGCATTTCGCCTTCACCCAATCCATACATCATTTAATGATAAAAACAAAATTACTATGCTGGTGAATGTATCTTTTAAATGCATGTAAACTGTAAAGTGTGCAAAGCCAAGGGTGTCTCAATTTCCATAACCATAATACAAGCAATATATCCATTATAATTTTAATAAATGCCTACAGGCTCGAAATTTCTATAATGTAAAGTATGCATTTTAAATAATCATCAAATGCAGCGAAGAGCCTTTCACTTAGGTATTCTATCCATTGCATTCAGTAAAAAAAAATAAAACCACATAGTCTCGGCCAAAAACGCAAAGAGGCGTTATTTATCTATAGAGTCGTGCACTTATTTACATCTGTTTAAGTTTACAGTATTGCGTATACACACAAGACATAGACACAACGTATTTTAAACGATAACGTTTGCCATTAACACAAATTGCTAAAGTGTACAGGGTATCGATACAACTTCCTAGGGCAGAGCATCATGTGAATGCATTAATGCTCACAACAGAGATTTTTGGAACTCAAAACATATCTTTGAAGTGTGCACACAGAGGTCGCAAGGACCCTTCTTAGGTAGGCTCATGCCCCTACAAGCTCAGCCAATGGCTTTGCAATTTTATTCACAAAAACGAAAGCAGGAAACCCTAACCACAGTCAACCCAAACGTTCTAAGTAACTCATCCCCCACCAATGGAGTAAACCAAACCCGAGCGGGTTTGTTGTCGAGTTGCCCGGTAACTGCACAAGCCTTCCACTTTTCACCAAAATGGTCGTGAGCTTGCCCGAGTGCTCCCCACTCCACCCTGATCGTGGTTACCTGCACCAGCATGTGGTAAGAGGTTAAAACTACCAGAGATATCAACGAATAACTGAAAAGCTTAACATTAAAATGAAGTTGCATGTGAGTGACAGGTGGCGATAGGGTACATTACCTGGTAATGGTGGTGGAGTCGCAACCTAGCTCGATGCTGTTAGTACTTGCACCACATCACAACGCTTCGAAGGTCAGCAACGAGACATATAAATGCATGCATAACTTACAGTCAACAAATCAAACATTACAACATAAAGCCTGAGAAATGAGCAACGTTTTTACATGCTGGTGTTGACGAATGCAGAAGCATGGTGGGTTGAATTGATAGTGTGAGTTACCCGGCCACAAAGGAGTCCTAGCCATGTGTTTCTTACTCTTCTCGTGGCACAGAGCCGAAGGATCTTGGCGCTGAACTACAACAATGACCCAACTGTCTTAGCTCAACGAAGTTCAATACTGTTTCACCGGGAAGAGCAGGTCGTTAACCACTGCCAGGAGGGAGCTCCATTAATGGAACGACCTACCCTTTCCACATCCAACAGTCCATGACGCAGCCACTGCAACTTCATTCACATGATAAGAGTGTTGGAAACCTGCCAACGAAGCAACAATTGCGGGTTTAAAACATGTTTGGGGAGTGGTCAAGCCTGAGTGGCATTAGCCACTCTGCCACGTAGATCACCATTTGACCGAGACACGTAAGACCAACTCATAACACTAAACGCCATCTGAGTTTAACGTTGGATTAATGCTTTATGCCATCACTTAACTCCACGACGTCTTATCGTGGCTTATCGTCACTTACATGGAGGGCAGCACTTTTAAGTTTATACATTGAATGGTATAAGTGTCACGACATAGCATGGTATCATGCTTACGGTGGTAGGGTTGGATCCCATGAGCGCCCAAAGTTGCCACGTTCTATTGTTATATGTTACATGTATATGTGTGATACATACTATATATGTATGTTAGAGCCTTGTTTGTATTATTTGGATATTTGGCTATGTAAGCCATGGTATAAAGGCGCACTATATAATATATATTATATATAGTATAAACATTCGGTTGTATGTTGGTGTATAATGGCCAGGTAAGCCTTAAGTATGAGCGCACCTCTCATATATATATATATATATATATGTGGTTATATATTTATATATACATTTACCATTGTTTTCTTGTGGATTCAAAACATTTCTTTGACTATGTATTAATAAATATAATCTCATGTTTATATTTGTATGGAGTGCATCATATAGGTTGGTGCCATAATTTAAGTCAATATTTATGTATTAATACATTAACCTTGATTATATTGAGTGGAGTTCGTTTGGTTCACGAATTTAATAATTACATAAGGATTGAGTCCATGTTAGGATGAATATTATATAATGTACATATAATAATATAATATTAATACATGTGGGACATGTATTAATATATGGCATTTGCCCATTGTCTTCTATATAGTCTGTCAAAAGGCTAGTTATGCCATAAAGTTGGTAGTGTTGAGCAGATTATTAATTGATAAAATTAATTTATAGTTAGGTATATATATATAGTTATGGAATGTATATATATGTAGAGTAAGTCTAACGAGGGACCTAGGGTAAAGATGGCTTGCACACGTTCTTTGTGCAACATTTAATTTGTGTATAAGTGTTTTTCTTAAGCCATTAATCAATTAATTATATATGTCCCTTGTTTAGTAGACAACAAGAGTTACTGTAGCTGGTATGGAGGTGGGTATATTCATTCATGTCGATGTATGAAACCTCTAGTGCACACACAACGGTTCAAGTGAGCTCTATCTTATAACACGTGTTGACGTAAGGCTGCGTATTAGTCTGCACGACTATAGCACTTCAGTAAAGTTCACATCTGGTGGCGTATTTCATAATTAATACTATATGGTCTATAAACCTGTGCAAAAAAAAACAATGGTTAAGAGGAGACATGACATCAATGCAACTCTTGATCAACCATTTTCCTGTGAGATTTTGATCTCAGCTTTCTTCAAGGGATTTCTTGTGAGCATTAGACATAGCAGCCAGAGCGGTTGCATCTAGTTCTTTGAAGTCGTTTTCAACCATATCCCAACATTTGTTGAGTTGGAGAAACGTTTGCATCTTGATTGACCAAAACTCGTCATTGGTGATGGTCAAGATTGGTCTGGATATCTTCTTCATACTAGTACTAGCCATCTTTTATGACTGTCTTTTAAACACAGTGCCAAAACTTGTACAACTGGCACAGTGTGTCACATGGTGCATCACTTAAAATTCGTTTAAGTAGTGTTTGCCGCACTTCAGATGAACAGTAAGTGCGTTAGTGCCGCACTTTTCCTTAAATGCAGGTGCCTGTAGGTGCGTCGGTGGAAGGGTGACATAGTTCCCGATGGGGATGGGTGCATCGACACATCCAAAGGAAAAAATGAAAAATAGAGATTCGGCCCCAAAGCTGTGAAGATGCGCCTTCATGTTTATGTGTTCCCGTTTTGTTCTACAACTTCCAAAAGATGTGAAACGTGTGTCCTTTCCTCATTGTGAAAAGGCTTACCCAAAACAATTGCTAACGTGTGTCCTTTCCTCTTTGTGAAAAGGCTTACCCAAAACAATAGGTATGGATCACACCATGCCCTTTGATACCATGCTAAAATATGAAGACAAAAAGAATGGAACACCAATCCGACATATTCATTGCCTTCTCATTACTAACCATAAGCTTATGTAGGATTATATCACAACAATACTATTGTCTAATACTATGGAACATAAAATACTATGGGACAACCAAGTGCCCTAGTCAAACTATAACCAACTAACAACTCAACTAATTAATACACTTATGACCATTAAGATTACATTTCTTAACATGATCCCATAATGATAAGGATTCTTTATGATAAGGTATTGTACTTTTTGATTTTCAATTAAATATCAAGAATACTTTATTTTTTCTTGCTGAAAATTAAAAATATACAAGTGAGTATATCCCTTCAAATATATATAATTTTAGATGGATTTAAAAGAACCAAGACAGCTAGGAGTGTGTCTCTTTATATATATATAATTTTAGATGGGATAAAAGAACATCGATATCTAAAAAGGTTTTATGACTTTGGTTTAACCAACGGTATTAAAAATATATAAAGTGAGTATATCCTTTTAAATATAGTTTGAAAGTAAGTATATGCTTTTTAAAGATATTTACAGATGGATAAAATGAAAATTGACAACTAAAAATTTGATCATAAAGGACCATGAAATAATCAATACATATTATTAGAATTATGATGAAAGCACAGTCCATACAAATTATTTTACTAATCCACAACGCACCAGTTATGATCGAGGTCATATAGTGTATCTAAGTGTACATAAGACCGATAATTTGCATCGATGTACATAACGAAAGCATATAAAGGAGATACGATTTCTTAATATGCTTATACTTTGCAAAACCCTAATAATTCACGGAACTAGGTTATTTTTTCTGCTCGTATGAAGCAATAATCTTGAATTCTAAAATCATATGGTACTCAGCCACTACGCAACTAAGTTTGCTTCAAGTATGTAAGTAGCCACTGTCATTTTGCAAGGCAACAAACTCTTCCACTTGGATATCTTATTCTCGGATTCCTTCCTCTCGAACTCTTCACGGTGTTCATTCAAATAACTGATGTAATTCTGAGCGTCGGGATATCCTACGCTGTCTGCAACAATGCATGTTCCTTTGCCAAGCATGCCTCTCTTCTCAAGTGACAACAAATCTGGCAGATAGCAATTCTTGAAGTGATCCATCAAAATGAAATCAAAGTACGAGGTTGTCATTTCAGTCAAGATGTCTTCTAATTTATCTTCCATTTCACCCAGTGTTCCTTTTAACAATGTCACCTTTGAAGACAGACCTGTTGAGAGCACATATCAACATAAAATTACACTAGAATCCAATCCATGAAAACCTAGCATTTTGGCTTTTAGTCTTAGATGTCTATATTTGAAGTTATAAACACTCAAAAATTCTGAGAACAAATAATACAAATTTATTAGCATTGCAGGCATTAAAACATATCCATTTTATAGGAATGAATTTAAGACTATGATCAGCAAACATTTGAAATAGGTTTAACATTAAACGCAGCCTGAAAGATTCAGTGCTTATAATGGCAATTGATTAAAATAACTTTCATCCAAAAGAATTACACCTAGCATTGGTGGTTTGATTTACACTGATTTAGATGCATATGGCATGTTGAGTGAAAAATGCTAAAAAAGACATTTCAGAATAAATTCCACTAGAGGCCTTGGAGAATATCTTCTCCTCAGAGAATTTCAAGCTAACCATTGTTTACATTGCTTCATTATTCAATTTCATATTATCGAAGAAAATCGAAGCTCTGCCTTCACCTGGGACTGAAAATACTACATCAAAAGCATATAAATAGACAGACAGAACGAACACATAAATAGAGACAATAATAAACAAAGGATTAATAGAATATAAAATAATTTAGACAGGCCATATTGTTAAGGTGAACGCTATAATGCACTGATAAGCCGTGGGAGAATCTGATATAGAAAATAGAGATATGATATGAAGTGAATGGTACGTTCCTTAATATATAAAGCTATATTTATATTTATATGATATTAATGCTATTGTTTATATATATATTTATATTTTAACTCATAATTTAGTGAAATGTGAAATATTAAAGTGAGATACAAGGGGAGTATGGATTTTTTTGTTTAATGGATTTTATTGGTTTAGTTCATGAAAATGTATATATTTTATTTTTTCAATTTACAAGGAATAATGAAGGTGTAAAACTTATTTTGAATTTGAAAGCAATCGTAAATTGGCAAAGTTTGTGATGTGAGATAAAAATAAATTCCTCTTTGAAACTCTCATCCCTTATGGGTGTAAAGTTTGAGGCTGCAGTCTCTCTAGAGAATCTTGAAGATGCATTGAATAAATTTAGAAGCATTTCATAACTTACAATTTTATTAAAAGCAATACCCCATATCCTATTCTCCTTATTGAAATGGGTCTTTCCTAGTGTGATAGCTATGACTAGGTACCTAATTTGTGGGGCATGGACTAAAATGTCACTTTGCTATAAAAATTTAGAGGATAAAAGAAAATTAAGATATTATAACTAGGTTATTAACTCTCCTCTTCAAGATTAAAATTATATTAAGATATTATAAGGAAGTCATTAACCCTAAATCAAAATTATCTCTATGTTTGTAACTAAGAAGGAACTCTCATTAACTACATAGTGAAATGCTATAAACTATGTAGGATGAAAAGATCGAAAATGAGACTATGAGTTTTCACCATGAAAAACACTTTATCTTTGAGTACAAAAATAAAACTCTAAAACAAATAATTCCTCATTTTTCTTTTAAACCTAAATTATTCTAAACAAACTTTAATTATCATAATCATAAAAAAATTATAATTAATTAAATAAAAAATAAAAAATTAAATTTCAAAAAATATATAATACCAACATATGCTATATATTTTATTTCTTTAAATTCAAAATTACAATTTTAAAGAATCATTAAATATTTATAAATAATTTTTATAAATAAATATTTTAAAAATGATATATTCTTTAATTTTAGATATGGATATATAACTAATATTACTCAAAAACTAATTTACAATTAACTATCTAAACTAAAATAATTTACAAAATCATACCATACTAAAAATAATTTTAAAAAATACAACATAAAAAATAAATAAATAAATTACAATATATGATAGGATGACATCTACATAACAACATAGAGTTTATTTAAAAAAAATACAATACCAAACATAAATAAATACAAAACAATACAATACCAACTTCAAATAACATGGAGTTCATGACATTAAGATTGTTAAGGATTTGACCTGCATGCTCTATCATTTCTTTGGCAATTCCAAAGTTGTGTGAGTTCATCTCAATTGAAACCAGCTTGCTGTCAGGCTTTGTCATCTTGGAAGCAATTCTAATGGCCGAATACCCACAATAAGTTCCCAGCTCTAAGGCAACTCTGGGATCATTTGTTTGCACTGCTTCATCAAGAATACAGCCCTTCTCTTTCCCTAAAATTGGCATCCAAGAATGGTCAGTAAAACTGTCAATTGCGCTCAGCACGGCCTCTGCATTTCCCTTCTCTGTATTTTGCCGGACAAAATTCATCAAGATTCTTTCTCTGCAATCAGGAGAATGGCCGGTCAGCCTTGCTTTTTTATCAAAGGAAAATGTGCAGTAAGACACCACCTTTGACACAAGCTCGTGTGCCATGGTGTTAATCTGTTGAGCACCAAAACAAATATGAAAAGAGATGTAACTCTCGATGGAGGGCGATGTTATGGCTGAGGCATATAAATAGCACTGAAACAAGGGTGCCATTCTAAGCCTTGCAGACATGTTATTCTTTATCAAATGTGCGGATTTCGAGAGTGCTTGGAATGCAAGCTAATTTATTCTATTGTTGACAAATTGGGATTTATTCCATTGTTGACGAATTGGGGATTATGGGCAATGAGTAGGTTGATTCCTTGCTTGTTTGGGCAGCAAACCAGTGTTTCTATGGAAGCAAATGACTTTCTTCTTTCGGTCGGAATACGTAAACACATACACCTCATAAGATTACGCAAGACGACAGTTCAATCTTTAGTCGCCTCAGGACGTCCTACTTTCCTTCGTTAGTCTCGGAAAGGACAGTTCTTTTATCGACTGTTTTTAAGAGCGAATCAGATGGAAACATACACATTGAACAATGGATATAATTAGAGGTGAAAAATAATATTTGATATAATGTAAACCTAGCTTTAGAATTTTGAAATTATTTATTTTATTATTTATAATATGTAATACTTCAATAATGATTGAATAGTGACAACTTGTCCGATGTCAAATCAGTTTCTATGCCAGAAAACATAATATATATGGTACTAATAATATTGCCCATGACTTCAACAAAGTCTATAATATCAAATCTGGTACTACTTCAACAAAGTCTATAATATCAAATCTGATCATATATATGTATGGAAGGTCAATAATTAAGCAAAGTCTATAATATCAAATCTGGTACTACTTCAACAAAGTCAATAATATAAAATCTGATCTTATACTACTTCAACAAAGTCTATAATATCAAATCTGATCATATATATGTATGGAAGGTCAGTAATTAAGCAAAGTCTATAATATCAAATCTGGTACTACTTCAACAAAGTCAATAATATAAAATCTGATCTTATATATGTATGGAAGGTCAATAATTAAGTTTCTTTCCCAGGGGCGTTCCCAAAAGCACTGTAGCTTTTAGTCGTCCTTCCGGCGACTGAAAAACATGCCATGTCTTCTTCCTCATTGTTTGAAAAAAAAATGCAAAAATGAAATTGTTGGTTGTCGTCTCCACTGGCAAGCTACATCTGTTCCAAATGTCAAACAACAAACGCAAATTCCATGCAACATGTTAAGGAAAAAAATCATTGTGGCAAAAGATTACAATGGCAAAGGACTTTGTGCTAACGAGAAGAGGTTTCTTTTATATAGAACTGTTGCATTTGCAAAAAAGAATTTCCAATATATACATCACCATCATTGTTATGATGTAGATAACAAGTTTGCAGCATTGGCTTTGGCCATTTTGGAGGTCACTCCTAATGCAATTAATTAATGATGGTGGGGGTTAATCACAGTTAAGGACACCTCGGTTTGTGGTACTAATACAAATATTTTCAACACAACAATATGTGTTTTCTTTACTACTTGTTACTTGAGTTTTTAGCTGAACACATGCTTTTAAGATTGAAATATTGTTAAGAAATAAAATCACTACATGTAAAAATATGTAATTTTACTACCAATGAATTCAAATTTTGAACTAAATGAAGCGAAGGGCTCTAGATATGCAATGTCCATCCATCTGAAAACATTAGCATATTCTTCCCCATCCCATAAAATCTCATCATTACATGATCTGAATCGTGCCTCTAAAACACCGCCTATATTCAAATCTATAGGCATTAAAAATAGAATGGATAAGCACTGAGCTAATTGGTATTTTTGAAATTTATAATATCTCTGTTTGAGCAATATTCTTTGGACAAAGCTTAAGATATAGTCTGGGCTAGACAACTATGATAACATCATATTGGATAGCGTTTAGCTTAATTTTAGATGAGCTCATTATCAAGTTGCTTGGTATTTAATCCCCTTGCTCTTGGCACCAATACTCATGCTTGGCCAATCTAAATATTTCACCATATTGGCAAGTCTATCAATAACTAATTATTGATGTCTATGGCTACACATACCCACACATATATTGTAACGTTGGAAATATTTGGAGAGCTCAATGCAATAGTGTGGATCCCTTTTGAGAGTTGGGGCCTCTGCCCTTGCCTCATTTTTTATCAAATGCTTCCCTGAGGTCCATCAAAACTTCTTTACCCCATTTCCAAAATCCTTGTAATCACTTCACTCTGCCAAGGTCTCTTCCTTCATCTCATCATAGAGGGGTGCATGAACACCTTGCGGGGGGTGTCTAACCCATTCCCCAAGCTCATAAGGTGAAGTACAAACCTACTAAGGGTGTGTACAATGCATAGTAGACATACATAGTGTCCAAATAATTCTAAAAAATGCATCTACAACCTGCAAGGTTTGCAGCATGTTAAGCTCAAGAAAATGGTAAAGTGTTCAACTATGAACTCAATCTCATACTCAGGCCTATACATAGTCTTCATATTGGTGAATTCCATACAATCATTCATTTAATTAAATTGAACAGAACAAGTAAACATAACATAGGAAAATTAGCATCATTTAACACCACATAAAGCACATATATTTAAATGGAATTGTCCAAGAAACTGGCTAAGTGAGAGAAATGTTCCACCCAACCATAGGTCTATGTCCAGCTTATACTCTTCCAACTGACAAACCACCCCCGAGCTCAGATGTGTATCCACTAAGGAGGCTAAATAGGCTCTCTCACAGTCAAGGCTCCACCCTAATGCTAAGCCAACATATAGTTGGGTTTATCAAGCATGTAAGGGAACATGGAGGATGATGCTAAGCCAATGAGCTCATCCACAGAGCTACAAGAATATCAAACTACTCAGCAAACATGCCACCCACAATACCTACCTCACCCAACAAAAGGAAATCCCCTTTCTTTGCTACGCAGTCCCTCACGGCCCCTTCCCTCCAGTGCTCTTCAGGGTAGGAATAGAAAGGTCCAAGTGATGCTTTCATGAGACTTTAGCCTTCACTATGTTTATCAAGCAGATCCAACCTCTGTCTTTCCTTCTTCTTAGTTATACTAGTTGGGATCTTCTTAGGGTTGTGGCCTAAAATATGTCCCACAACTCGGTTCTTCTGCTATCAAATCGAGGTGTGCTCATGGGTTTTCTAAGATTTCACACTCTGTAATTGATCCCTAAGGCATGATCCATGGATATCCCAATCGATTTTCTTCATACACAGGGTTTCTATGTGCTTTCGGCTCTACAAATTTGCGCTTACACAGAATCACGAATTCTTCATTTTCTCCACAGTGGGGCTCTGCAATGCATGGTAAATCCTGGTTTTTGGGTCAACCATGGGATAGGGATTAGGGTTATCAAATTCCTAGGAGGTAGAGTGTCTTAAAAGGAAATCAAAACATATCCATACCATGCCATACGGATTGCAGGGATACTCCATACTCTATCGACCTCATGGACAGGTTTTCTCAGCCACCTACTTACAACATAATTAAATGTCAACATGGAAAGTCAAATGGGTTCACAAAATGACATGTAGAAGCATGGGTTCCAATCCCACAACCCCCTCACCTCTCCCTAGTGGATATAGATGGCCCCCTCATATTGGTTTCCTCTATAACGAGGTTTCTTGGTATTTTATTGCAATATTTAATATTTACATCATTTACAATACATTATGGCTTAATAGCACATGGATAATCAGAATGTCAAATACTTTCATTTTAAATAAAACCTAAGCATCCTCTAGTGGGGCTTTGGCCTTGAGCTCCACATGATGGAAAACACACATTGCATGCATATAATATTTATATTGAAGCCAATAAACCCTAAGGGTCAAAATGGGGATGTTACAATTTTCTCTCCCTTAGAATAACATTGTCCTCCATGTTCACAAAACTAAACAAAAATGGGAATGCCACTCTCATGGAATCCTCTATCTCCCATGTAGCTTCTTCGGGACTAAGGTGCTTCCATTGCACCTTCACCTTTTCAGTCAATGGCTTTGTTCCGAAGCAATGTGAACTTCTTATTGAGGATGCACAAAGGCTCCACTTGGAACTCTCCCTCGGGTTCCACCTATATCACATGCCAATCACTTATGTGATTAGGTTCATGTACATATTTCTTAAGCAAAGACACATGGAAAAAATTATGAGTTCTCATGTTAGCAGGAAATGCAATCCTATATGCAACTGGCCCTATCCTATCAAGGACTTCAAATGGCCCACAATATCTTGGTGCCAACTTGGCACAACTCCCCAACTTCAGGGAACTTTTCCTTGCCTTCACTCTTAAGTAAACGTGGTCTCCAATCTGAAACTCCTTGTGCACTTTTCAAATTGGCATAACTCCTATGCATATCTTGTGTTGCCTTCAAATTTTGCCTAATTTTAACAATCTCTTGCTCCATTTCCTTGATCATCTATGGTCCCAGTGTTGGTTGTGGAGCCTGATCTACAGATTCAGAGATATTAATATTCAACCGTGTCCATACCCCAGCTTTGGTTATGATCCCATCATGACCCCAAGGGGGTCCAGGGGAGTGTCCACATCCCCGACTAGGGGGCGCGGGGGCCAGCACCACTGAAAAAGGGGGTTTGGGGGCAACGGTCCCAAGTTACGGGAGTTCAGGGGCGTAGCCCCCGAGAAAAAAAAATTGGGTTGTTTTCGCCAATTGTTTTGCGGGCCCATGGTTTTGGGTATCCCGTGGTATTTTCCCATTGTATTTCCCCTATAAAAGAAAGACATTGTAATACGGCTAGGGCATGATGTATTAGGTTTTATGCATTGTAAAGATCTCTAAGATCAGGAGAGAGATTGTGAGACAGTGAAGAGGAAGTGCAGTGGCTGTGCTGCAGGTTGTATCCCTTCACCTTGCTGGATGGTAATAATAATAAGGACTGGAAAAATTTAGTGTGGACGTAGCCCAAGTTGGGGTGAACCACGATATATCTATGTCTCTCTTGCAATGTGTGTGTGATTATATTTGCATTTATGTTTATTGTTATTGCTCTGCGATCCTGTTTTTCTAACACTCAGCACTACTCTGTTCACTGGGTTGTCCCAACTCACTGGTGTCCTGCATCTTTTGCCATACAATACCTTAAAAGGACTCATTCCCACTAATGCTTGATGTCCATTATTGTATGCAAATTCTACCAAGTGTTGGTAGTCTTCCCACTTGGATGGTTTATCCATCACATAATTCCTCAACATGTCTTCAAGAATCCAATTCACCCTCTCATTCAGACCATTTGTTTGAGGGTGATATGTTGTACTAAAATTCAGCTAAGTGCACAATTCCTGGAATAATCCCCTCCAAAAATTGGATGTGAAATTTGTATCATAATCAGAAATTATTGCCTTGAGAAATCCATGCAATCTGAATATATCCTTCATGAAGATATTTTCTATGTCATGGTCTTCTGAGTGGACTTGACTAGAATGAAGTGAGCTACCTTTGATAGATTTTCCACCACTTCCATTCTAGAATGGGAAAAGGTTGCAACAATTCTGCTGGATGTTGATGTTCTACCTTGACTTGTTGGCACTTTTGACACCTATAAATATACTCTGCTATGTCCTTCTTCATCCCATGCCAAACTTATTGCTTTCTTGATGTCGTTATAGTCTTATGATATCCTGGGTATCCAAAATATGGCATTTGATGTATCTCATCCATCACTAGCCTCTTAAAATATGTACTCTTTGGAATATACAGTCTGGTACCCTGATAAATGAGAACAACATCTTCACCAAGATGATACCCTGCACATGTTTCATCCACATTTCTCTATTGCAATATTTATTTGACTTGAAGGTAAGCTTCATCAATGGTTTGAGCTTCAAGAACTCTTTCCTTCAAATCTGATTTACACATACTTACTGCTGCAACATGGAATTTTCTACTAAGAGCATCTGCAACCTTATTCGCCTTACCTTTGACATGCTTAATTTCAAAATCAAATTCACAAAGAAATTCCATCCATCTACTTTTCCTAGCATTCAGATTTGGCTGTTCAAACAAATATTTCAAGCACATGTGGTACATCCTGAGCTCAAATATTCTTCCTAACAAATAATGTCTCCATCTCTTGATATCATGAACTATGGTTGCTAGTTCTAAATCATCTATAGCATAGTTCTTTTCATGTTCCTTTAACTTTCTTGACTCATAGAAAATTACAAATCCCTCTTGCATAAGCACTCCACCTATCCCTTCAATGCAAGCATCTGTGCACACTACAAAATATTTCTTTGGATCTACAATATTCAAAACAAGAGCACTGGTAAGCAATTCCTTTAGCTGCTGAAATATTTTCTCACATTTTTCAGACCATACAAACTTGATATTCTTCCTTTGCAATGATGTAATTGGATTAGATATTTTGGAGAACCCTTCAATGAACCTTCTGTAATAGCCTGCAAGACCCATAAAAGATCCAACCTATGCAACATTATTTGGAGTAGGCCAATCCATTATGGCTTCAATATTTTCTGGATCCACTCCAATTCCTTCTTTTGAGATGACATGACCCAAATATTGTACCTTCTGCTGATAGAAATCACACTTGCTCAGCTTTGCATACAGTTGGTTTTCTCTAAGGACTTGCAACACCATTCTTAAATGTTAATTATGCTCTTCTTCATTCTTTGAGTAAACACGAATTTCATTCAAGAACACAATCACAAACTTATCCAAATACTTGTTGAAGACATTATTCATGAGACACATGAAGGTAGTAGGTGCATTTCTAAGACCAAATGGAACCATTGTGAATTCATAATGGCCATATCTTGTCCTAAAAGTTGTCTTGTGAATGTATTCTTCCTTTATCCTCACTTGATGGTATCCAGACCTCAAGTCAATCTTTGAAAATACTCTAGCTTCCTTCATTTGATCAAACAAGCCATCAATTCTTGGCAATGGGTATTTATTCTTGACTCTCACTTTGTTTGGCTTATTGTAGTCAATACACAGCCTCAATGACCCATAGTTTTCCTTGACAAATAACACTCATTCTCCCCAAGGATATACACTTGGAGTAATATACTCCTTGTCCATTAATTTTTGTTGTTGCATCTTCAAGTCTACCAATTCTAGTGTGCCCATTCTATAAGGATATTTGAAAATTGGTGTTTCCCCTAGAACAATATTGGTGGAAAAATCAATATCTCTCTTTGGTGGTAGCCCTGGCACTTCATCCGGAAACACATTTTGGAATTCTTGCAACAACTGAAATTATTATATCCTTGGTCCCTTATCTCTTGATGAATCTGATATGTGGACTGCATATAATTTCCAACCCTTCTTATAAAAAAATTTCAATTGTAGGGCTTAAATATGCCTTACTGAAACTTGCTTGGGAATTCCCTATACCAATATTGGCCTTCCCTCTTCCTCAATGCATTCAAGTACTTTCTCATAGCAGTCTATATTGCCTCCATGTCTTTCCAACAATTCCATACCTATTAGGGAATCATAAGATCCTAATGGTAGGACATTTAAGTTTACCTATCTGAGGAGTCCATTGAACTCCATGGGGCACTCCATCACTACCTCACTTACTTTTCTCTTGGTCCCTGTGTCTAATTGAACTATCCAGGCCTTACTATGCTTTATTTTACTAAGAGAACAACCTTCAACCACCTTAGGAGACACATAACTATGACTAGATCCCGGGTCAATCAAAACAGAAATGGATTTCTTAGAAATCTTACCTTGAACTTCCACCATTGTTGATTGATGGTCTGCTTGGTGATCATTCAATGCTGCATAAATTCGAGATGTTTCCCTTGCCTTATCTTTCACTGTAGTTGCTTCTTCTAAGTTGTGCAAGCTTCTGAGATTCTCTCTCTAATGTGGTCATTCTCTAAGCACATGGTTTCCTTTACATCCCCAACATTGAAATGGTCCTCTTGGTGCCTTTTATGCTACTACAGCTAGCTTGAATCCTCTTTGTACTTGTTGGTCCTGTGGAAATTTTATGGGTTGATTTATGAATGGTTGCTTGAATCCATTTTTCTTTTGTTCAAACATCCCTCTCGGATTTCCTTTCCATGATGGTTGAACCTTTTTTTCTCCTTTACTCTTCTCATAGCAATGCACTGCCATCCTAATGGCTTCATCTAGACTTGGTGGATTGACAAACTCAATCCTATCTCTGAAATTTTGTGGTAGACTAGCAAGGAAACATTTGATCTTTACTCTTTCATCCTTGATGTAAGCTACATACCTCAATAATTCCAAAAACTTGTGGACATGCTCTTCCATGGAATTCTGTCCCAATCTGAATTCATTGAAATCTTTCCTCTTGTTATCATAATACCTTGATGATAGGTATTTATCCTTGAAGTAACTTTTGAACCGCTCCCAGCTGATTCTCTTTTCACTGATCCTCTTCACTTGCATGAGGTGCTCCAACCAAATTGAAGCTCTGCCACTAAGATTGTAAATGGAACCTTTATCCTTTTCATTTTATGAATAATCACGCATTCTGAAATACTTATTCATTCCAAGAAGCCATGCATCTGCCTCTTGACCTGTCTTGCTTTCTCCATCAAATATGGGAGACCTTCCCTTCCTAAATTCTCCCTATGGGATCCCTCTGAATTTATTTCTTCTCTCAAACCTATTGGAGCTAAGTCATGGGATTCTCTGAGAATCTCTGGAGTCACATGAACTACTGGAAAGAGATATTGGAGATGTTGTTCTGTGCTTTTTTCTCACAGAACTCCTTCTCGAGTTTGGAGTCCTCTCCCTAGAACGAACTCTTGTCAAACGACTACCTACATCTCTTCCTTATCTTCCCACATTGTTTGGGTTAGACCCAAGATTTATCCTCTGATGCATATCCATGAGCCTCTGCAAGATGACAACATTGAGTTGTTGCTGCTCTTCCTAAGCCTTCATCAATCTCTCATTGAAGCTCACCATGGTTTCAACATTCCGCAGTGTGGAAGTAGGAATTGCGGAGTGCCAAAATACCTGGTGCTGCAGAAATGTGCCCCTGAATTCTGCATTCCACAGTGTGGAAGTAAAAAATGCAAAGCACCAAAATACCCAGTATTGCAGAAATGCGCCCCAATTTCCGCATTTTGCAGTGCGGAATTCATAAATGCGAAGCACCAAAACATCCAGCACTGCAGAAATGCCCCTTGACATCTGCATTCCGCAATGTGCATAAGGAAAGTCAGGATCTGGACATGCCCTGTTACAACCAGCTTCTTAGTCCTATAACTTCTTCATCCTTAGGCCAAATTGGACAACTCCGGTACCATTGGAAAGCTCTTGGAGATCTCTATGAAATGGTGTGGATCCATGCCACACTTGAGGGATTTTTCCTTGCCTCATTTATTTAGAGGAAATTTGAGGTCTAAAATGGGCCTTATAAGAAAACAAGCCATCGTATAAGAAAATGATCCAACCATAATTGATTGATGAGTTGGAATTCAAGAACCAATAGAATTTCAATAAAATGAGTCAACCAATATGGTTGACTTGAGATATTTGTTATAAAAAGAACTACTTTTTTGTTCGTATTTTCTACATATCTCCCTGTGTTTCTACTCAAATTTCGAGGGGGAGCACTCGTTGGATGCGGAATTAAATTACGCATCCAACGAGTCCCCAAACTGCATACTTTTGACGGACCACGTTTCCCCAAAAACAACAAATACCTGAAAAAAACGTGATCATCATCATCACATTTTTAAGGTATTTCTTGTTTTGGGGGCAGTTGAGTCCGTCAAAAGTATACAATGTGGGTACTTTTGGATGTGGAATTTAATTCCACATCCAACAAGTATTCCCGCTCGAAATTTGAGTAAAAACGCAGGGAGATATGTTGAAAATACAAAGAAAAAAAAGTAGTTTTTTTTTCTTTCTTCCTCCAAAATTAATAAATATTATTTTATTATTTTAACTATTATTTAATTATTTTCCTTAGGAGGTCCATTTTAGACCTCAAATTTCCTCTGATCTCTATCAAAATATGCCCTTAGGTCCATCAAAACCTCTTTACCCCACTGCCAAAAGCCCTGGAATCACCCTTTTAATCTCCCTTCCTTCATCTGATCATAGAGGGGTGCATCAACACCTCAGGGGGGTGTCTAACTCATTCCCCAAGCTCGTAATGTGAAGTACAAACCTAATAAGGGTGTGTACAATGCATAGTAGACATACATAGTGGAAATATTTCTAAAGAATGCATCTACAACCTACAAGGTTAGCAGTATTTTAAGCTCAATCAAATGGTGAAGTGTTCAACCATGAACTCAGCCTCATACTTAGGCATATACATAGTCTTCATACTGGTCAATTCCATGCAATCATTCATTCAATTGACTTAAACATAACAAGTAGACATAACATAGGAAAACTAGCATCATTTAACACCACCAAAAGCACTTATCTTTAAATGGAACTATCCAAGCAACTGGCTAATTGAGAGAAACCTTCTACCCAACAATTGGTCTCTGTCTAGCTTATACTCTTTCAGCTGAGAGACCACCCCCAACCTAGGATGTGTATCCACTAAAGAGGCTACATAGACTCTCTCATTGTTAAGGCTCCACCCTAATGCTAAGACAACATGCAGTTGGATTTATCAAGCATATAAGGGAACAAGGAGGATGATGTTAAGCCAATGATCTAATCCATAAAGATACAGGAATCTCAAACTACTCATCAAACATGGCACCCACAATACCTTCCTCACCCAACACAAGGAAGGCCCCTTTCTCTGTTGCACAGTCCCTCAGGGCCCCTTCCCTCCAGTGTTCTTCAGGGTGGGCATAGAAAGGTCCAAGTGCTGCTTTCATGAGACTTTAGCCTTCACTGGGTTTGTCAAGAAGATACAACCTCTATCTTTCCTTCTTCTCAGTTATACTAGCTAGGATCTTCTTAGGGTTGCGGCCGAAACTATGTCTCACAACTCGGTTCTTTGGCTATCAGATCCAGGTGTCCTCAAAGGTTTTCTAAGCTTCTCACACTCTGCAATTGATCCCCACGGTCTGATCCATGGATATCCTAGTCGATTTGCTTCCTACGCAGGGATTCTATGTGCTTTCGGCGCTACAAATTCATGCTTACACAGAATTGTGATTTATTCCTTCTTCTCCTTCACGGCTGGGCTCTACAATGCGTGATAACTCCCGTTTGTTGGGTCAACCACGGGATAGGGATTAGAGTGAGCGAATTCCTAGGAGGTAGTGTGGCTTAAGGGGTAGGAAAAACATAGCCATACCCTGCCATACGGATTCTAGGGTTGCTCCATACTCTATCGACCTCATTGACATGTTTTCTCAACCACCTTCTTACAACAGAATTAAATGTCAGCATGGGGAGTCAAATGGGTTCACAAAATTACATGTGGAATCATGGGTTCCAATCCCACAACACCATCACCTCTCCCTAGTGGATACACATGGAACCCTAATATTGGTTTCCTCCATAGCCATTTTTCTTGGCATTTTATTGCAATATTGAATATTTACATCATTTACAATACCTCATGGCTTAATAGCACAAGGATAATCAGAATGTCAAATACTTTCCTTTTAAATAAAACCTGAGCATCCTCTAGTGGGGCCTTGGACTGGAGCTCCACACTAGGGAAAACACACATTGCGTGTAAACAATATTTATATTGAATCCAATAAACCTTAAGGGTCAAAATACAAATGTTACAATTTTCTCTCCCTTGGAATAACACCATCCTCGGTGCTATCAAAACTGAACAAAAATGAGAATGCCTCTCTCATGGCATCCCCCAGCTCCGATGTAGCCTCTTTGGGACTAAGGTGTTTCCATTGCACCTTCACCTGTCCGATGGCTCTTTTCTGGAACAAAGTGACCTTCTCGTCGAGGATGCGCAAAGGCTTCACTTGGAACTCTCCCTCGGGTTCCACCTGTATGTGAGGAACCTGAAACAATTAATTAATGAAAATGCACGAGATAGTAGAAATGACAGAACTCATAATAGATTTATTGATCACGGGCAACTTCGAGGGGGAAACCTCCTTTGACCAAGTTGAATACAAATAACTTCACGGTGCCTTGATTGGCCTCAACACGTACTTATATACTAAGTCTATGTGCCAATACTATGGATCAATACCATGGAACATATAATACTATGGGATGACTTACAAAGCATATGCATCCAATACTATGGATCAATACCGTGGAACATATAATACTATGGGCTAATACAAACTATGGATCAATGCCATGGAACATATAATACTACAGGACGACTTACAAAGCATATGCATTTAACAACAATATACTAACAAAGTAAAGAAAAGGGTTGACACGGGTTCCTAACATACCCTCTCCCTTAGAAAAAGCTTTGTCCTCAAAGCTTTAGATGTGGAAATTGATGCTGACTCTGAAGGATTGGTTCCCATGTAGCATCCTCTGGTTGCATTTCGTTCCACTGAATGAATAAATCTGCGATAGATCGAGAGAGAAGCTGACGCCCTTTGAGTTTCAAGGAGGTTTCCTTGGAAATTTGTAGACGAAGAAAACCATATCACCTGCTCGAAAAGTGCGCTCAAAACGGTGTTGATCGGCTTGTTGGTTCAGTCGAATTCTTGCCATGTGAAGATTGTCCTGCAAAATGCAAAGAATCTGATTGAGGTTTCGAAGAACCATGTCAATTTCCTGAACTGGTTAACTGTTGAGGGTGTATGGCGGTGCCTGACCATAAATTGCTACATATGGAGTCATTTTAGATGCAATATTGTACCACCACTCAGTGAAAGGGAGCCACTTTTCCCACTGAGGTTGTTTTTCGGAGGTGAAGCAATGAAGATAAGTTTCGAAAAATTTATTAGTAATTTCAGTCAGACCATCTATGTGTGGGTGAGACCCCGAACTCATCTTCAATTTGGTTCCAGTGTGGCGAAATAGTTCTATCCAAAAATGACTGGTGAAAGTTGGATCGCGACTTGAGACAATGGAAGAAGGGATTTCATGAGGACGAAAGAGTTGGTCCACGACACAAAATTGACTATATTTGTAGAGGTAAGAAACCACAACAAAAATCACTGTCTTCCCTCCAGATTTAGGGAGCCCATCAATGAATTCCATAGAAATATCTTTCAAAATACATGTAGGGATGGGAAAGGGTCGAGCAATCTCGTAAGGAGCTAGCAAGTATCACATTCAACCACCATATGTTGAATTGTTTGTTTCATTCCCATCCAAAAGAAGTTACGATGTTCCCGCTCATATGTTTTTAAAGAACCTACAGTGCCCTGACGATGGCGAAGCATGGAGTTCATAGAATACATCCTATTGAATATCTATGCTTACGGGAACCACGAGATGACCCTTGTATCGCAGGGAAGTACCATCCCAAGAGTAATGCGGTATAGTAGAAGGGCTTTTGGCCAACCGTTGGATGAGTCAATGGGGAGTCATTGACATAGCCTTGTTGAACATATTGCAACCAATGTGGAACATGTAGAGAAAAATATAAAAGAGAAACTTGGTCATAAAATGTATGAGAAAGAGCATCTGCCACCATATTGTCCTTACCCTTCTTGTAAGTGATCTCATAGGCATAACCCATGAGTTTGCTAACCCATTTTAGTTGTGTTGGGGAGGAGACCTATTGTTCTAAAAACTATTTCATACTTTGGTGATCATTCTTGATGTAGAAGTAATTCCCTAATAGGTATGGCCACCACTTCTGTACTGCATGCAAAATAGCCATCATTTCCTTCTCAGATGTAGAGGCAGAGAAATTCTTACCAGAAAGGTTTCTTGAAGGCGACAATCCCACTAGTGCAGCAAAGACACCTGCATATCAATCCAAAATGTGTTGTCGATCCAAAGGAGTAGTGGAGATCGTTGATGGGTGCATCAGAATGGAATGGAGCTGAGCAATGACACCATGTGAATTCTTCTTAAGGATATTTTCCAGGCGATGTGAATTGATGATGCAGAGAGACCCTGGTTGTAAGCCCATAAATGTCTTTTTTTTTTCCATTGACTGAAAACTGGATCCAAAGTTCAGCAAAATCCCATAAGATGGGGCCAAGTGTGCATAACCATTAAGTTCCCAAAACCACATCACATCCTCCTAAGGCCAAGGAAAACATGCCAGAGCGCAGGTTATAATCTTCCATAGAGATATGCACATTGCAACACTTCCCCTTACAAGGTAAGGTGCCCCCATTGGAAATCATGACTTCAAAGTTGAAGTAAGGATGGATAAAACAATCAACCTATTTGGCAATCCGAGGGTCAATAAGGTTATGAGTGCTACCAGAATCAATGAGTATTGTAAGAGGGGGCTTCTTGAAGTAACCCCTGGCCGACATTTTTTGTGGGATGGTGACTAAAGATAAAGCATGGAGATATATATCTGGGTGGTCGTCCTAATACGGAGGGTCAATAGGAGGCTATTGAATGTCGACCTGCTCATCTATTGTATCTGGAGCTTCTTCACCAAGTTCAGAGGTAGGCAGAGAATCCACATCCAAGAGATAGAGGTTTTTCTCAACACATCTATGTCCCCGAGTAAATTTCTCATCACAATTATAACAAAGAATGTTTTCTCTACGTGATCCCATCTTTGCTTCAAACAAATGCTTGATAGGACTTCGTAGAGGAGATGGCGTGATCGGAGGTAGTTGGGATACCACATTTATGAATAGAACAAAAGTTGATTTGGAGTGTTGTTGGGTTGTGATCTTATCATCTGCTAACTTAGCCAACCCAAGGACTTCCAACATTGTGTTGGGACAGAACATTTTAACCTTTGAGCGGATTTCATCCTTGAGACCATTGATAAAACATCTCCTGTAAAATTCATCAGACAATCCTTCCGTATGATAGCCCAGTTTCCGAAATTCTATCTGATACTCTCTCACAGTTCCAATTTGGCGAATTTTAGTAAGTGCTCCTGTGAAGTCATCAAAATCACTAGGACCAAATCATTGCAAAAGGAGTTGGAAAAAATCTGTTCAGCTTGGATCGTCATGAGCTTTGATGTACCAACGGTACCATTGAAGGGATTCCTATTCCAAATGAAAGGATGCAAGTGGAACTTTTCGGACATCAAAAGTATTATGCAGACTAAAATATTGTTCTGCCCGGTATATCCATCAAATCCAATCATTACCATTGAAGTGAAGAAATACAAGCTTCTTCCCACGAAAATTGTTGGAAGAAGAGAACCCAATGTCTATAGAAGATTTTGGCTTTCGTGTATTGCTCATGGTTGGATGCTGAAGATGGAGGCTGAGAAATTTTTCATCCAGATCTTGGAGTTTGGTTTTGAGGGATGCAAGTTCTTCATTCATGATTTGTGCTCATGCGTGGGTGACAACCATAACCAGGAGTTTTTTTTATGAATGGGTAGAAAAACAAAAACAGAAGCTTCTTTAGCAAAGGAAAATTTGGATTTGGGAAAAACTCTGATGGGTAATTGGGGTTTGACTAGGTTTTGGACACTTTCGAATGGAGAAGGAAGCAGAAAATAAGGATTTCAAAAGTGGGCTGAAAGAATGGTAAAATTTTTCAGAGAGGGACAAAGAAGCAGAAATAGGAAAGGAACATTGTGGAAACATTTGAAAGTGATTGGGTGAAAAAAGAAGAAGTTATGGAAAACCGTAAAAATAGACAAATGTGCGATTTCTAGCTTCGAGAAGTGGAATTTGGGATAGGGTCCTCAGGAATTAAATATGCAGAAGGGATTGTAGCAGTTTCATTGAAGTTTCAAGGAAATAGAGTTAAAACAAAAAATATATGACGAAAAAACATATTTTCTTTTCTTTTTTTTTCAGAATGGATCTGCAACGACCTAGAAGTGATCGGAAATAGTTCTGTATAGATTTAATTTGTGATTTATCAGCTGGAAATATATATGGACCCTAGGTATGTGTGGCTTCCTAAAGGATCAAGGGATTCACTCGGCCACCAATGTTGTCTGACGGCTTTCCTATTGGGGCAGTACCCCTCACTCCACGGCTCAGGTAAAACTTATAACCGCTTTTCCACAAATGCAAGCTCTTGGTTTACCTCACAGGTGGGAGTTAGTCAATCAAGTAGGGTTCATTTTGCTCTTCACTGGCAGCTCCTCTCAATGGTCCAACTACTTTAGGGTTCTTGTGGTACTCCTCACAATGAGTTTTAGGGCATATTGCCAAGTACTTCCCCTAGCTAAGCGGATAGGGATTATTCCCGGATCCGAATCTGTAATTGATAGGAAAAAATACAGATGTGAAAAAAAGATTAGCAGAAATTTCACCCAATGAGACCAAGAAGGTGCTCTAATACCATATGTGAGGAACCTGCAATAATTAATTAATGAAAATGCACAAGATAGTAGAAATGACAAAACTCGAAATATATTTATTGATCGTGGGCCACTTCGAGGGGAAAAATACTTTGAGCAAGCTCAATACAAATAAATTCACGATGCCTTCATTGGCCTCAACACGTACTTATATACTAATTCTATGCACCAATGCTATGGATCAATACCATGGAACATATAATACTACGGGACGAATTACAAAGAATATGCGTACAATACTATGGATCAATACCATGGAACATACAATACTACCAGGCAACTTACAAAGCATATGTGTCCAACAACAATATACTAACAAAGTAAAGAGAAGGGTTGACACAGGTTCCTAACACTGTATCACATGCCAATCAATTATGTGATTAGGATCATGTACATATTTCTTAAGCAAAGAGACATGGAAAACATTATGAGCTCTCATGTTAGCAGGCAATGTCTTCAAGAATCTAATTTACCCTCTCAGTCTAACCATTTGTTTGAGGATGATATGTTGTACTAAAATTTAGCTGAGTCCCCAATTCCTAGAATAATCCCCTCCAAAAATTGGATGTGAACTTTGTATCGCGATCTGAAATTATTGCCTTGGGAAATCCATGCAATCTAAATATCTCTTTCATGAAGATATTTGCTATGTCATTTTTCTTATGAGTGGACTTTACTGGAATGAAGTGAGCCACCTTTGATAGCTTGTCCACCACTACCATGATTGAATAATGCTTCATCACTGTCATTAGAAAACATGTTATAAAATCCATAGAAATTACATCCCAATTCCATTCTGGAATGGGAAAAGGTTGCAACAATCCTGTTGGATGTTGATGTTCTTCCTTGACTTGTTGGAACTTTTGACACCTAGCAATGTACTATGCTATGTAATTCTTCATCCCATTCCAAAAGTACTTATTTCTTTCTATTGTTATAGTCTTTCGATGTCTTGAGTGTCCAGAATGTGGAATTTGATGTATCTCATCCATCACTAGCCTCTTCAAATATGTAATATTTGGAATACACAGTCTAGTACCCTAATAAATGAGAACATCATCTCCATCAATATAATACCCTGCGCATGTTTCATCCGCATTTCCCTTCTACAAATTTTCTGTTACTTGAAGGTAAGCTTCATCACTAGTTTGAGCTTTAAGAACACTTTCGTGCAAATTTTATTTACACATACTTACTTCTGCAACATGGAATTTTCTACTAAGAGCATCTACAACCTTATTCTCCTTACCTTTGGCGTGCTTAATTTCAAAATCAAATTCACAAATAAATTCCATCCATCTAGTTTTCCTAGCATTCATATTTGGCTAGTCAAAGAAATATTTCAAGCTCATGTGGTCTGTCTTGAGCTCAAATATTCTTCCTGACATATAATGTATCGATCTCTTGAGAGCATGAACCATGGATTCTAGTTCTAAATCATGTGTGGCATAGTTCTTTTCATGTTCCTTTAACTTTCTTGACTCAATGAAAATTACAAATCCCTCTTGAATGAGCACTCAACCTAGCCCTTGAATCCAAGCATCTTTGCACACTACAAAATATTTCTTTGGATCGGCAATATTCAAAACAGGAGCACTGGTAAGCAATTCCTTTAGCTACCGAAAGCTTTTCACATTTTTCATAACATACAAAATTGATATTTTTCCTTTGCAATGATGTAATTGGATGAGCTATTTTGGAGAACCCTTTAATGATCCTTTTGTAATAGCATGCAAGACCCATAAAAGATATAACATAGGAAACATTCTTTGGAGTAGGCCAATCCATTATGGCTTCAATATTTTTTGGATCCACTACAATTCCTTCTTTTGAGATGACATGACCCAAATCCTATACCTTCTGCTGATATAAATCACACTTGCTCAGCTTTGCATACAGTTGGTGTTCTCTAAGACTTGCAACACCATTCTTAAATGTTAATTATGTTCTTCTTCATTCTTTGAGTAAACACGAATTTCATCCAATAACACAATCACAAAATTATCCAAATACTTGTTGAAGACACTATTCATGAGACACATGAAGGTAGCAGGTGCATTAGTAAGACCAAATGGCACCATTGTGAATTCATAATGGGCATATCTTGTCCTGAAATCTGTCTTATGAATGTATTCTTCCTTTATCCTCATTTGATGGTATATAGACCTCAAGTCAAGCTTTGAAAATACTCTAGCTTCGTCCATTTGATCAAACAAGTCATCAATTCTTGGCAATGGATATTTATTCTTGATTGTCACTTTGTTTAGTTTCTTGTACTCAATACACAGCCTCAATGTCTCATCCTTTTTCTTGAAAAATAAAATTGTTGCTCCCCAAGTAGATACACTGGGCCTAATATAATCCTTGTCCATTAATTCTTGTAGCTACATCTTCAACTCTACCAATTCTGGTGTGCTCATTCTATAAGGAGCTTTGGAAATTGGTGCTGCCCCTGGAACAAGATTGATGGAAAAATAAATATATCTGTTTGTTGGAAGCCCTGGCATTGCATCCAAAAACACATCTTGGAATTCTTGCAATAGCTGAAAGTCTTATATCCTTGGTCCCTTATCTTCTGATGAACCTAATATGTGGACTGCATATAATTGGAAACCCTTCTTATAAAACGTTTTCAATTGCAGGGCTAAAATATTCGTTATTGAAACTTGCCTGGGAATTCCCTTTACCAACCTTAGCCTTCTCTCTTCATCAATGCATTCAAGTACTTTATCATAGCAGTCTATCCTAGCTCTATGTATTTCCATCCAGTCCATATCTATTTGGGAATCATAAGATACTAATGGTAGGACATTTAAGTTTACCTATGTGAGGAGTCCATTCAACTCCATGGGGCACTCCATCAATACCTCACTTACTTTTCTCTTGGTCCATGTGGCTAATTGAACTAACCAAGCCTTACTATGATTTAATTTACTAAGAGAACAACATTCAACCACCTTAGGAGACACATAACTATGAGTAGATCCCGAGTCAATCAAAACATAAATGGATTGCTTAGCAATATTACCTTCAACTTCCACAACTGTTGATTGATTGTCTTCTTGGTGATCATCTAATGCTACATAAATTCGAGGTGGTTCCCTTGACTTATCTTCCACTGTAGTTTCTTCTTCTAATTTTTGCAAGCTTCTGGGATTATCTATATGATGTGGACATTCTCTAAGAACATTGTTTCCTCCACGTCCCCCACATTGAAGTGGTCTTCCTCGTGTCTTTTTTGTTTCTACTGCTAGCTTGAATCCTCTTTGTGCAGGATTGCTAGGCCTCTGGAAAATTTATGGGCTGATTTCTAAATGGTGGCTTGAATCAAATTTTCCTTTGTTCAAACCTCCCTTTGGGATTTCCTTTCCATGATGGATGAACCTCTGTTTTTCCTTTACTCTGCTCATAGTAATGCACTACCATTCTGATGGATTCATCCAGGATTGGTGGACTGAAAAAATAAATCCTACCTCTGAAAGTTTGTGGTAGACTACCAAGGAAAAATTGCATCTTTACATTTTCATCCTTGATGTAATCCACATACCTCAATAATTCCAAAAACTTGTGGACATGCTCTTCCATGGAATTTTGTCCCAATCTGAGTTTTGCATCTTTACATTTTCATCCTTGATGTAATCCACATACCTCAATAATTCCAAAAACTTGTGGACATGCTCTTCCATGGAATTTTGTCCCAATCTAAGTTCATTGAACTCTATCTCGATGTGTTTTCTTCTTTGTCTCAGAACCCAATTTGTAGAAATCCTGATAGCACTCTGATTGTCACAATAGATGACTGGTGGAGTACTGAATCGAATCCCAAACTATGACAAGATTCTCTACAACCAGATGCACTATGTGGTTGCATTGACTACACATTTATACTCGGCCTCTGCTGAAGAGAGAGCTAAAGCAGTTTTTTTTTTGCTCAACCAATAGATAGGTCCAGATCCAATCATGAAAACAAAACCAAATGTTGAATTTCGATCTTATTCATCTCCAGCCCAATCTAAGTCAGTATAGCCAACAAGGTCCAGAGGAGACCCAGCTGCATAGTGAAGACCATAGGTCTTTGTCCATTGCAAGTAATGCAAGATCCTCTTTGCTTCCTTCCAGTGAACCTCATGAGGCTCCTGCATGTATCTAGAGACAACACTGACTGCATAGGAAAGATCACGCCGAGTGTGTGTAATGAACAATAGACTCCCAATCAGCTGTCGATGCAATGTACTATCCACCAGAGGTGTGGAACAACCATCCTCGAGGCTGATCCCTAAAAGATAAGGAAATGTTGTTGGTTTGCATTCACTCATATGGAACCCATCGAGCAGATCTGAAACATACTTGGATTGTGCAACCTTGATTCCCGAATCACTCTGAGTGACTTCAAGACCAAGAAATTGTTTCAACAATCCAAGATCTGACATGGATAAGGAGTTGTGCAAAGTTTTTTTATAGATCTGATGCATGAAGTGTTGCACCCTGTAATCAATAGATCACCAACATATAGAAAAATAAGGAGTAGAGAGTCACCTTCATGTCTCATATAGACATTCGAATCAGATTTGCATCTCATGAAATCTTGTGACAGAAGGAAGGAGTCCATTTTTGGATACCAATATCGGGGAGCTTGTTTGAGTCCATACAAGGACTTCCTCAATCTTCACACCAGTGAAGAGTCTTCGACATACCCCTCAGGTTGCTTCATGTAGATATCCTCCTCTATATCTCAATGACAGAAAGTACTCTTGACATCCGTGTGATGCACTTCCCAGTGCTTGGATGCAGCAAGAGAAAGAACATGATGGATGGAATCCATCTTAGCAACAGGAGTGAATGTATCTGAGTAGTCAATCCCATGGACTTGGGAGTAACCCTTTGCAACCAGTCGAGCATTGTATTTTCTAGTGACCCCATCAGATTCCATATTAGTTCTATAAACCCACTTGCATTGAACAAGCTTCCTCCAAGGAGGGAGAGAAACAAGCTCATAAGTTTCATTTATTTGAAGAGACTCATACTCTTCATCCATAGCTGCTACCCATATTGTATCTTGGGAGGATTCAAAGAATGTCTTTGGATCTGATCCAATCATAAGAAAGCATCTCTCAACTAGAAATGAATCTTTGTGAGAGAGAATATCAGATCTTATTGTTCTTGAAGATGGTGGATCTCCAACAAGATCACTGGTGGATGCAGCAGTAGTGGAAGCCCATTTTGCAATAGGAGTTCGAACCTTAGGTGCTAGATCTTCAGGTTCTTGTGGATCTGGATCTAGCATTCGCTCTACTTTGTGAATCTTCTTTTTCTCAACCTTCTTTGCTAGATATTTTCCATTCAAGCAACCTTTTTAGGTGCCTTGGGAAAACTTGAGATTGGGTAGGTCTTCAACCACTTTTTTAGTTTGCATGTCTTGCAATTTCTTGTAGTTGAGATTCCCAAATATTTCATGCCATAGCCTACTCTCTTCATTTGCATGAGTGTGAAGAGCAGACTCTTTAGAGAGAGGTAGAAAATGGGGAACTCATAGAGTTTCGACTTGTGGTTTGCAACACCTTTTTTCAAAGGTAGATCTTGATACCATGTCTTGGATTTCAACCTCATTTGGAGAGAGGATCACCCTCTTGGGATCTCCAGTGTGGGCCATCAGGTAGATTGAATGTAACATCACAAAAATTCACAAAAATTCTAAATTTTCTAAGTACCATTAAATGCATATATTTGTTATGCGGAAGTATCATTAATGATAATTGCTTCTTTTAACAACATCCTGGTTTTGTATTATGACAACACACTCTTCAATTAGTCGTCAATGTTATAGTGATGTTATGTCAGTTACATGCTATGTTTACTATTTTGTCATAAGTATCTATACTACTTTCGAAAGATTGAATGCATGTTTTTATGTTGCCACATACTACCAGATGCTGTAATCTTCTCTTAGTTACCCGAAGTTATGGTTACTTATCATAAGTATATGCCTCATTATTTATTTTGTCTTCTACTGTATTATTATTTAGTTCAAGATACTAGCTGTTTGATCTTCCACTTTGATGAAGGGGTCCTATGGACACCCCGAGGCTTACTTACCTATTTATAGCTAATGCTCATAATCTTTCTGTCGCAGATTATAGGTAATAGTGAGATTCCTAACTAAAGCCTAAACCCTGTATGTCAATGTGACTTTGTTGTATTTCACTTTATCTTCGATGTTAAAAGCTACAATGTATAGAGAGCTAAAAATTAAACAAGGTTAAGACCTACCCTAGCTATGATCAATAAACGCAAAATTGTATTCATTAGGATATCAATTATATTCCTGTCTATTCTAGATATATTCATTATACAACGCTTAATAATGTCCCATATATTTACTATTTTTCTTGTATGGTTTAACTTCTTACCTCAAAGGGATTTGTTTGGATTGTAATAATGCCATAGTTAAAAGGTATTCAAAAATCAAATTATGGTTTTATGTATACATATCTTAGCATGGCAATACTACAACCATGATCTAACAAGTTTGAATTATACAAGATTTGTAACACATCCTATTCGGGTGGAAACGCGAAGGTGGGTAACACTTTGGTGAGAATCGACGGGCGAAGAACTATAGCGGAGGTTATTCGGCCGAATAATTTACTTATTCGGCCGAATAATTAAACTTATTCGGCCGAATAACTTAGTATTTATTCGGCCGAATAACAGTTAACGGGCCACCGTTAGACCTAACAGTGGCCTCGATGTATGTGCCAAGTTTTAGCCGGACGGAGGAAACTCACGGTGCTGTGTTCAATTATTCGGCCGAATAATTATTCGGCCGAATAATTATTGGGCCGAATAAGTATTCGGCCGAATAAGGATTCGGACGAATAATTATTCGGCATAAAACCTCGGTCGCGGCCAGCCACTGTCACTTTCTCTTGATCTTGTGGACCCCTTTGGCGCTGATGGTGGCCCTGCCTCTACGTCAACGGTCCGCTCTGTCTCCTGTCCGCCATCCGATTCGTCGCTGCTGTGTGTCGCTGATCCGCCACCCTGCGCGTATGCCCTGCGGTTCGTCGTAGCTGGAGTGTTGCTGCCATACCTCGCCTCTGCCATTCGTTTGTCCACCACCCTCTGTTCTCGCCATCTGCTCGTACTTGAGGTTCTTCCTTTCCTGCGCGGCCGTATTTTTGTTTCGGCCGTTGAATGCCATATGGTGGAGTCTGCCTCTGGACAGTTAATGTTTATTGTGCAATTGCATAACTTCTGGTGGAGCTTTCTGGTTGTAGTGTTATCATGTTGACGTTCCAACATCAGCGAGGTGCTGTAGCTGGCGACATATCGACACGGTTGTGTGCAGAGGTAAAAGTTTTCCTATTTTCCTTGTGAAATTGTGTTTTTCTGTTTTTAAGTTTCTTATTTAAGTTGCTATTGTTATTGCAAGTTTTCTTATTTAAGTTGTTGTTGTTATTGCAGGTTTTCCTTTCCGTCTGCTTCGTTCGTTTTGTTTCAGCTGTTTCAAATTCATCTTTAGGCTCTCTTCGGCCAGATTTCAATTCGCCTGCTTTTGTTTCGGCTGCGTCTGAAGAGGTAAGTAGAATTTATTTTTTTAATTCGTCTGCTTTCTTCTTGCCTGCAATTGTTTCGTTTGCTTTTCGTGTTGGCTGTGTCTAAATGGGTAGAGTCAATGAAATCTACCCAATTGGGCAGAGTCCATGGACTCTTCCCAATTGGGCAGAGTTCAAGGACTCTGTCCACTTCCGCAGAGTTCTTGGACTCTGGTCAAATTGTATGTCGAAAATGATTTAAATTTAAATATAAAAGAGGAATATGTTTAGTGATCAGTTAGTTTTTTTTTTTAAATTGTTGGATTTGCCTGTGTTCAGAAATGAAAATAAAAGTAGGATAGTAATTTTATTTGTAAATGATATATCCCATTTATATGTAGGCTTGTTTTATTTGAGAACTTTGTCAACATGGACATGGACAGAGTTCATGAACTCTGTCAACATGGACATGGACAGAGTTCATGAACTCTGTCAACATGGACATGTTGACAGAGTTCATGAACTCTGTCCATGTACATGTTGACAAAGTTCTCAAATAAAACAAGCCTACATATAAATGGGATATATCATTGACAGAGTTCATGAACTCTGTTGAAATGGACGAGGACAGAGTTCATGAACTCTGTCAACATGGACATGGACTAAGTTCATGAACTCTGTCTATGTTTACAGAGTGCAGAGATCAATATATTAGTTCTATTACAAACTGTGTGGATAGATAGCTATAGATACAACCAAACTTTAAACAATTAAACTCTATTTTTTATACAACAAAACTTTAAATGGATTTTAGGTACAACGAAACTATAGACATGAATAGGCTTTAATTTAGATGTACTATAGTAAGTTTTATACAATTGAACAATAATAGTTATAGTCATTTTGTAAACTATTAGGTGATATTATGCCACAATGGTCTTGAGTTTTATTTTTGTAAAGGTTGCGATTCTTGGTATTATTTTTCCTTTGTTTGCAACATGGCAAACTTGGAGAACATAATACCAAGAATCGTTACCGTTATCAAATTGAAATTGAGGACCATTGTCGAACATGGCCAATTTGGGGAACATGTCATTTAACTCCAAACATAATACTATGAATGGTCAATTTATTTTTATTCTATGGAATAATGAGAATATTTATAGATATAATTTATGTTTAGAGTATTAAAATATCTTAATTAAATTATTAATTTAAGAAACTGAAAACCATTATCAAAAATGGAAAATTTGGAGAACATTTCAACTCAAAACATAATACCATGAATTGTCAATTTTTATTTTATTTTGTGCAATAATGAAAATATTTGAAGATGTAATCTATGTTTGAAGTATTAAAATATCAATTAAGTTATTAATTTAAGATTGAGGTTAGAAGTTAAAACAGGTTCATGAACTCATTCTTTGACATAAAGAAATGAACCCTTCACTTAGTACTTAACCATATTGGTTCCATTCATTTTAAACATCAAAAACACTTAGAAAATTGGTACATTAATTCGTCACACATCTAACAATATTAGTTATACTCTTTTTGAGAACTATTAGATGATAAATTAGGTAAATCTAGGTCCTTGTTAAATAACTTAGTCTCTTTAGTAGTTAGGTTTTAGAATTCGTAGAATTAACATGTAGGATTTGAATATGTAATTAGTTGATATTTGTGTTTAAGTGTAGGCATTATATATCAAATGGAAAGAGAGGATTCTTTGAGCCGGAAGTGTAGGAGGTCTTCACAAACTTCTAGGGTTGGTGTTACAAGTGATAATCGGAGGTTGTCAACCTCCCCTCGGGATTCTAATTTATTGTATAGTTCACATCAACGAGGTGAAAGGGGTACAAATGATTCCCCTATATCTTCTGTGGGAGAACGTTGATCTCGACCCTCTATTGGTATATTAATATTGATCTTTTAACATTTATATGCAAATTGTTTTTTTGTGTGTGCAAAATTTGTATTTGTGTTTAAATAAAACTTTATTTTCATTTGAAGCAGAGCATGGTACGGAAGATGCTTGTAATTCTATAGGGAGGTAGACAGAGCAAGCAAGGGAGACGGATGAGGGTGTAGAGCAAGGTTCTCAAGAGGCTCACCATTCTACACGAGGTGACGATGGTTGAGCTAGGACGCAATATGTTGAATTAACTGAGGGTTGTACACCCATTACCACATATCCATCTGATCTACCTCGTGAGCTTCCATGGGAAGGTGGTGATCATCAAATAACTCTTGAAAGATGTAGATCCCACTACAACAAGTTGGAAAATGATTTGTCTACTATGGATCTCCCTCCAGAGAGTAAACAAAGTTTGGAGATTGTTTTGGGATCATTGCAAAACTTCATTCAGCAATATCAGAATCTCGGACCAACTACAGATGGTTTTCCATATTTGATGCGAAGACGAAGGGAACAAGTGATGGGTCCAGACAGATGGGATGTTGTGAAGGAGAGAGTGACGAAAGAACAGGCCAAATCAATGTTTAATTTCAAAGAAGGTCTGAAAAAAGAAATGTTGAAAGTGCAATATTTCAAGCATCCTGATCTTGCACATCTACTCTATGATCGGTTTCTTGCAGCCTATGGTCGATTTCCATGGAACGATGAGGTTTCTCAATATTTTGCTAGATTTTTTTATGTTGAGTTTTTTTTTAAATATGAAGCCAGACTATACCGATGTTATTCAAAATTTTATGGACTTGGAAAGGGTCGAATATATAATCGAGAAGGTGCTCTTAGAGATCCTGCAACTCTTCGACCTCCACCCCAGATATCTCGTCCACCTAGGTTGGTGGCATTAAGATCAGAGATAGAGCCCACATCTCTACTTGGGACAACTGCAAGGAATTTTGTTGGCGATGGTTTATCGTCAGCATTAGTTGGAGTAGATGTGGGATTGGTTCGAGAAAGGGCTCGTTCTGCTATTCGTCAAAAGTTTGTTTACAAAACTGATGATAAGATAGATGGAATGAGCATTGAAGATCTCAGGGCATATGCGAAGGTTTGTCGTGACCTAGCGGCAAATGTTATATCCAATGACACATCGAGTTTGGGAGAGGTTTGTTGACTATGATATGACTTGATCTTAATTAGATGTTTTATTTATTTTGAATTGATTTTTTTTGTTACATTATATGAATGATAAATTATGTTTTTTGATGTAAAGTAATAGGTGTATATTATGTAAATGTTTAAATTGGTTGCAGTTTTCAAGAATGATGAATGAACAGTCTTTTCACATTTCAACTAGCGAAAATCTAGAGAGAGAGGTACATATTTATTATTAACATATTTGTAATTATGTTTGAATTTGATATATATATATATATTATTATTTTTTGAATGTTAATTTAACTATGCATCTTATTGTTAATTTGACTTATCCATGCAGATTTCTTTAGATACGAACTTTATAAATGATTTACCATCTATTGTGAGCTAATGTTTTTTAATCTTTTTGTTTTAAAGTTTTAAATTAATTGGCATAGTAATTTTTTTGGTTTGCATTATGTTTTATTTATTAATACAATTTAAATTTTAGGGGGGAGAGATAGTTTCTTTGCTTAATGCAGCAAATATTGGTAGAGAGGTAATTTCGTTTAGTGCTTTAATTTTGTTCATTGTTTTAATATTTTAATTTTTATGAATTTAGATAAAATTTGTTCAAGTAATTTATGAGATTCATAAATTGATTTTATATATGTTGTAGCTTGGGTCTCTCAAATCTTTTGGAGGCAAAGGAAAAACTCCTTCGGAGGATGGTGGTGGACAAACATTTGGAGAATTTGATGTAATATTGTTAATATTTGAATTGTTTTTTGATATATAAGTTTAATATTTTAATTTTTTTAATATAGTTTAAATAATTTAAATGATTTATAATCTTTTTTTATACATGTTGCAGGGTGGGTTGAGTCCGGGGGGAGGTCCGAGTGGAGGATAACATGGTGGACATTTTATTTTTATAGCATGGTGGACAATTGTTTTTTGTTGATATGCATCTAGATTGGAAAGATTTGTTTTGGACATGTTGAGGAGATTTGTTTTTGGACTAGATATATACATATATGGGTACATTGAACTTGCATGTTCATGAGTTTTTTTTGAAGATTATATACATGTTCTTTGAACTTACATATTTTGTGAATCTTGGTTTAAATGATCTAGTTTATTTTTGCTTATTTGACATATTTGGTGTGATTTAATGGTTTAGAATATGTATTTGCATGTTTAAATGAATGAATGAATATGTAAAAATAAATGTTAAGAACATGACATTCTTGAATATTATGAAGTTTAAGAAATATTATTTAGGAAGTTTAAAAATAGATGAACATGTAGGTTTAGAGTTCATAAATGAGGAAGTTTTGATTGAAACATGAATGAATGTTAAGATTGAATATATTAAGAACAAGAATGTTATTTTTGAATGTTAGGAAGTTTAAGAATTTGTTAGAAATTTTGATGGAAATATGGATGAACCAGGAAGTTTAAAAATGAATGTTAAGAACATGAATATTATCTTTGAACGTTAGGATGTTTAGGAATTTTTGAAGTTTTGATAGAAATACATGGATGAACTAGGAAGTTTAAAAGTGAAAACATGTTGAGTTCAAATTTTAGGAATGTTAGGAAGTTTAGGAATGTTTGAAGTTTTGATGAAAATATGGATGAACTATATTTAAGTTTAAAAATGAAATTTAAAAACATGAATGTTATCTTTGAATGGTATGAAGTTTTAGGAATGTTAGAAGTTTTGATACAAATATGGATGAAATAGAAAGTTTAGGAATGTTATGAAACTTAGGAATGTTAGGAAGATTATGAATGTTATATAAGTTTTGATGGAAATATGGATGAACTAGGAACTTTAAAATGAATGTTAAGAACATGAATGTCAAATTTTTGAATGTTATAGCTTTGAAAGAGATACATGGATGAATTAGGAATGTTAGGAAGTTTAAGAATGTTTGAAGTTTTGATGGAAATATGGATGAATTAGGAAGTTTAAAAATGAAATTTAAAAATATGAATGTTGTTAACTTTGAATGTTATGAAGTTTTAGGAATGATAGAAGTTTTGATAGAAATAGGGATGAAATAGTCCAAGTTTAGGAATGTTATGAAACTTATGAATGTTACGAAACTTAGGAATGTTAGAAAGATTATGAATGTTATATAAGTTTTGATAAAAATATGGATGAACTAGGAAGTTTAAAAAGAATGTTAAGAACACATGAATGTTATCTTTAAATGTTAAGAAGTTTATGAATGCTAGAAGTTTTGATAGAAATATGGATGAACTAGGAAGTTTAAAAGGGAACACATGTTAAGTTCAAATTTTAGGAAGTTTGAAAAATAAATATTATTTGTTCAAATTTTGATATATGGATTTTTAATTAATAATTCTTACTTTCAATGTTCAGGTACATTTGATATGGCTGAAATCATGGCAAATGGGGATAACGTTTTTTTGTTTTTTAATCATAAGCGAAGATTACAGGATTATGAAGTTTGTGCTAAATTAGAGCAATGATTTTAAACAACAATTTGATGAATTTTCATCGATTTGTTGTAAGTAATCATTTATCTAATTTAGCATAAGCTTCACAATCCTGAAATTTTTTCTTGTGATTAAAAATCAAATAATTGTTGTCTCCATTTACCATGATTTCAGTTATGTGAACTTACACAAGCGATATTTTAAATTAAAGATTTGGGGCGGAGAGTGGCGACAATTACAGATCCATTAGATCTCATCATTTAATTGGTCTAATAGACATATGGGTCCACGTGAATAAAGTATTTCAGACAGAATTAAGACAAAAATTTTATACATTCAGGTTTTCGTTACTAAATAATTTTATACAAGCGATATTTTAAATTAAAGATTCGGGGCGGAGAGTGGTGACAACCACAGATCCGTTATCTCATCCCTTAAGTGGTCTAATAGACATATGGGGACCCGAATAAAGTATTTCAAACAGAATTAAGTCAAAAATTTTACACATTGAAGTTTTCAATATCAAATAATTTTGGAATTCAAATTTCAGCATACTAGAATACGATGATTTAAACTTTTATATTAAATAGTTATTTTTAAGATCATAAACATAAAAATAAAAAAATATATTGTACACATTTGACAATGACATCGACAAAACCATTGATCTATTAATTTTAAATATATAGTTTTAAAAACATCGCAATAGAATGTCGTCTTCAATTATCCGTTCATGGTCATATTTGGACAGTTTTCATTTTTTATTTTTTAAATATTTTTTCGATGGAACTTGAACCAATTTTACTCGAGATGCACATACTAAATGGCTATATTGACAACATATGACATCAGGTTCATAATCCTAAAAGTAGACATAATTTTGAGTCATATGGGTTTGTTGAAAAAAATATCCCTTTAAAATGATGGATCCTCTCTCGTATGTATATCTGTTGTCATTGTAATCTTCCAATAACTTCATTTTTCCTTCAGTGCATCGCATCAAATAATACTTCTCATTTTCGCTGTTGTCGACAGGTGCAATCACAGCAAAAACATCTTCTGTGCAAATTACAATTGATGTCAGGATTTTTAATTCAATTAAATTGACTAATATACATGTGTATAAGGTGAATGACAAGAATGAACAATTGACAAAACAGTGGTATTTGATCATTACCTTCTCTTACGAGATCTGAAATTCTGTCGCCATCAGATGATATTGCGATATCTTCTGATTCTAATTCTTCAATGCTTGCTAGTGGCATTTTTCCTTTAGGATTAATTTCTATGTGTTTCCAATGTTTCACGTAGTTGTTCGTTATGTTTTCACAAACTTTTGTAGATTCAATATTTTCAGTGCAAATATGACAAAAGCATGATTGCTTTCTACTATCAAATGCATAAATGTTTTGGAAGGCTTTTGTTTGAATAGAGTGAAAATATCTAGTCCCGTGTATGGTGCTAGCGTTGTATGGTATTGATCTATTTATATCTTGGATCCCAACGTGCCAAAAAAACCTAGTACACAAATGACAAATTTTTATGTTAGGTACACATACTTTCTTTTAAATTGACAATATTTAATATAAATTAAAACATTTGTGTGTACATACCTGCGCACATTTTTTGATTGTTGATCATAATCATGGTTTAGATATGATTTACACCATTGGACAACCTCTGCAGCTGAATGGAATCGTGCAGAACTATGGTTCATTTGCCATCTTCGAAGTGCTCTTTTTACGCATGCTCCTGCACCATCATGTTCACCTTTTCCATGACCAGTTTCAAAGAAATTCCAGTGATGTTTAATGTTCAATGCTTTATGAAGTCTACATAACCAATAAAATGATCGCGAACATTTAAATTGTCCGGAACATCCATCTGACCATATCCAATGCTCATTGAATTTAATGTTACGTTCCTTTAGTGAATTGTAGAAAATACTTTCAATACAATGCTGAACAAAATGTGTATCGTGTGTACGATCGTCGCTGATATAAAAGTGATATTCTTTAATCACATCTCGATTGTCACACGTGCTTTCAATGCCATCAACATCCTGTTGAGAATGTCTATATAAAACATGGAAGAATATTGAAACTTGGTCAGAATGAGAGTATTCACTCTATATCTCTTTTTTTGCAGCAAATGTATAATTTTCTGCAAAGTCAACCACTGACAAAATTGTTCCTGGTGGAAAAATTTCACGAGACTGTTTGAATTGAAGGTCTTGCCATCGTGCTCTATGTGAATGCTTGGTGTATTTATAAATTTCACTTTCGAATTTCTTGTGAAAATCTGCCACACCTATTTTATCTTCTCGCAAATCAATCCTTTTGGAATGTACATCACTAGTACTTGTAATGTATTCATATCTTCTCCAATTAACAGTGACATTTGACAATGAGTGATCAGTATCGATAGGATATTTATTGTGGTATAAAACCAAATTTCCACAATGATTACAATGTTTTCCATTGACACATTTCTTATTATAAAATACTTCATCTTAATTTCTCTCACATAGGGTTTGAGATATGAATTCACGTATTGTGGGTAGAGGTGGTGAATTTGTCCAAAACATTTTACCAAATTCAAGAAATGTGTCGTAATATAATTGGAATTGCACATGATAATGACAACAACATGTGTCACAGATAGTAATAGGTCCAACATACCATGGTTTTAGTTGCACAAATGTAGTGATTGACACATTAATTCCACGATGATCTTCCTTGAATTTATTGAACAATTGTACTTGTGTCATATCCATTATATGTTTTGGACTGCTTACATATACTCCTCGTGATACTCTTTGTCGTATTACATCTCTTGAATTTGGTGAAACTCGAGCATGTGTCAACCAATATTCCCATACAATATCTTTAACCCCTGCTCCCATTCTATCTTTGTAAGGCTGTCTACAAATAATTGCCTAACAAGCAAGTTCATCATTTTCATCTATTTGCATTCTGAATTTTCTATGTCTGTATAATGTCTTTCTTGAGGTTCCAACTGCTTTTGCTAGCTGTGTTGTCAAACATTTTTGTTTAGTACTAGTTGAAATAATTGCTGTATGAATTGCTCTTCGTGCAGCACTAATGTCCTTCTTCCTAGATTTTCCAAACTTTTTTATTGCATCACCTATATTTTCTATCACATTATGTTTTAATTTAGACTCTTTGGTCGCCTTGTGAATACCCAATAATGATGTATCATCTTCTAACTTCTTGGTCACTAATAAACATCTCAAAATTTGTGCTTGTCCTGATGCTGAATAATTCTTCAGAACGTGATCATAAATTTTTGGAGCTCGATATCGTGCAGCGTGTATGGGTATTTTTTTTCCATATTTATTGCAATCAACGTTTTCTAACGTTTCATCATCAATGGTGAAAGTACCTATACATCAAGGTAAATTTAATTTAAAACATGTATCCAAAAATACAATTCATTATAAAAAATGAATTTGGAAAATACATTCAATATATACATACCTCGTCCAATTTTTGGTTCTTGAACTTGATCTTCAATATTGACTTCATCGATATTAGTATGTAAATCACTATTTACATTCTCAACAATGGTTTCTTCAACTTCAATTTGTTCCTCTTGTATTCTATTTTCAATTTCCATTTCATCGACATTATCATGTAAAACTGTATTTGTATCTTCAATAATCATTGCTTGCGTTTCTGCAAGGCTTGCTTTGTTGGCATGATATTTAAGTTTTTTCTTTTCTCTATTATCATCATCATCAGCACGTTTACGATCATATTTTCTTTGACGGTTTCTCTTACTGCCCATGATTTTTTAATCTATAAATGATAAATTAAATAATCATCATTTTATTGTAAATAAACAAAATGAAGATTTAAAAATAGTTACGAAATTTATGAACACATGAACTGAAATTTACTTCACCTTATCAAAATCTTGTACTTGAGTCTTTTGAAGAAAAAAGTCTTTGGAAACAAGTTTCCTTTGAAAAGAACCTTCTTTGAATGAAATAAGAACTCTTTGACAATAAAGCACCTATGAAAAAATCCCATTGGAAAAGAATAAGAACACTTTCTAAATAAATCTTCTTTGTAAACCCACTGAAAAAAAAAAAAAAAAAAAAAAAAAAAAAAAAAAAAAAAAAAAAAAAAAAAAAAAAAAAAAAAAAAAAAAAAAAAAAAAAAAAAAAAAAAAAAAAAAAAAAAATTGAAAAAATACCTGGGAAAAAGATTTTTTTGTAAAAATTTTTGCAACGAAATAACTTTTTTGCAAAAATAACTTGGGATACTTTGAAAAAATCCATTTTCAGATAAATCAGAAGGAAAAATATATCTCATTTGTAAAAATAACTTGAAATAAAATCTTATTTGCAAAAATGCCTTGGATTAAAAACTCTGTAAATGCACACTTTGGAAAGAAACATTTGTTGAAAAGCCCGTTGGAAAAGAATAAGAACACTTTCTAAATAAATCTTCTTTGTAAATCCACTGGAAAAAAAAAAAAACTTCTTTGAAAAAATACCCGGAAAAAAGATTTCTTTGTAAAAACCTTTGCAACGGAATAACTTTTTTGGAAAAATAACTTGGGAGACTTTGAAAAAACTCATTTTCAAAGAAATAAGAAGGAAGAAACTTTTTTTGCAAAAATATTTAGAAAAAAAAAAACTTTGAAAAACTTCATTTGAAAAAATCATTTTCAAAGAAATAAGAAAGAAAAAGACAACTCCTTTGAAAAAATAACTTGGAATAAAAACCTATTACAAAGAACTAAGAAGTATAAAAGCTTGGAACAAAAACTTATTTTGCAAAAATGTCTTAGAAAAGTAATCTTTCAATGTATTCCTTAGAAAGAAGTAACAAAAAAAATACTTCATAAAAAAAACTCTCTTTACAAAAAAACTTATTGGAAAATCCTTGGAAAAAAAACTCATTGCAAATAAATGAAAAGTGCAAAAAGCTTGAAAAAAAATATTTCATAAAAAAAACTTTCTTTGCAAAAAAAGGCTCCTTAAAAAATCCTTGGAAAAAAACCCATTGCAAAGAAATAAGGAGTGCAAAAAGCTTGGAATAAAAACTCCTTTTGTAAAAAATTATTTCAATGTATTCTTTAGAAAGAAGTAAGACAAAAAATACCTCATAACAAAAACTCTCTTTGCAAAAAAAGCTCCTTAGAAAATCCCCTCAAAAAAATTCTGATCAAAAAGTATGCGAAATTGAAATGTGCGAAATTAATCAAAGTATTTAGTTTTATTTATAGAAGTGTAGAAAAGAAATTTTTTTTTTTTCCAGCCGACGAGTTTTTTTTTACGTTTGGTTATTCGGCCAAATAACCTTTGATTAAATTGACCTTGTCGTTACAGAAAACAGTTATTCAGCCGAATAATTAATAATTATTCGGCCGAATAACCTCTGAAACCTGAAAATCTAATTGCCACTCACAGTTTTCAGGTTTCTCCATTTTCAGAAGGTAAAAATGGTCTCTTACACTATAAGGCGACTGTCGGACTTGATATCATTAGTTTCGTTATTGAATCTACTTTCTAAATATATAGATTTCTTTATGTATAGGTAAGATCTGATATTTGTAATTGTTTGTTTTCTTAACAGGTGTCGAGTTTAGTTTCATCTCTTTCAAAATGCGGTGAAATGAAAAATCCATAACTCTAAAAATACACCACGAAAAAATTTGAGAAAACTATGGTGCAGTTAATTGGCGTGTCTACTTCAAAAGCGTATTCATAGAATTTTTAGTTTTATATTCAGTTGAGAGAAAAGTTTTGCGAAAAAAAATATATTGAAAATCGACAAGGTTTCCCCATTGATTGAATTCAAATAAATATAATAATTAGTATATAGATCCATTTTCTACAAACTTATAGTCATGCAGTAGTATATTGTGTGTATATTGTTGTAGCATATTTGATTTTTGCAAAAAACAAGTTTAACAATGATTTTACGTGTGCGACAAAACATGACTATTTTGTAGTCCTTTTGTTTTATAAGAACACACTGTCAAACATTTGTCGAATCGACATATCAAATTTCAATATTAAAAATTAAAAAAACTATGGATAGCAAGCTAACATAATTCTCTAAAAGTTTTCTTTTTAGTGAAAAGTGAAATTCCAAACAAAAATATCACTTTTATTCGCCCAAAGATGGAAAACATGAAAAATTCATAGTTATTTTCTCACGGAACCCCTCAAATTAGACACCCATCTTCATGGATTCACCCATTCATAAATTATAGCTTTCATATTACATGCTAAAAGATGTACATTATAATCTATATGCATATAATCTAATTTCTTTATGTTATAACTAAATGTATAAGCACTATATGCTATATGCATATAGTGGATCGCGAATGCTCTAAGGTGGAACTATAAACTATACGTTATGGGCATAGTAAAGTCTACGGGTTTAACCAAGGTGAAAATTTGTGTTGGCAGGCATGCTAGCTCGTTAGTTGTGTGTTTTAAATGTAATTAAAAAGGTTTTGGTGGATCACGTGATAGTATGCCCTCGTGGCAGGCTCAACACCATTGATCACTTGATGGCATTGGGTTTTGGGATAAACCCTAACCCTGCATTGATAGTCTATCAACATTCGTAAATGTGTTTCAACTCGCAATGTAGTTTCAGGGATAATACAACAAGCTGACGAGAACCTCAGGGTTTTGAGCTTGTGAAACCCTCATAGGGTTTGATAGTGAATCTCGTCTAAACCTGGTCTTTTTGGTGACTGCCAGCATGACCACGATGGAGAGTTTACGGTTCTCCTTTAATGGTGATGCCTAGATTTGAAGGTCAGCTATCAAACCATGTTTTAAATGTTGGTTTAGTTATTTTTATTCGAACTGTAATAGCATCATTTAACCCCACCCTTCTTATTGTTGTTACTGTGTAGTGACAGGTTCCTCCTCTTTGCTTGGGCTTGCAGCTAAACCCTAGGCAGTTGCTTTGTTTGAGCTTGCAGCTAAACTATGGGCAGTTGCTTCGTTTGTGGTTTCAAAGAATGTTCTGGTAAGCCTTGGCGACTCCTTGGAAACCCTGAGATGTTGCTCTATGGTGATGGCAGTTCAAAATGCTATCGGTCTTGGAACTTGCAGAGATGAGGGTTTTTCATTTGTAAAACTTGTTTTCTTACCTTCCAAGCCGCATGGCTTAAGTTTATGAATGAGAGGGTTTGACCCTCGAGCCTTCGAGCTCACGTTGGTTTATCAACATCTTCTTACGAGATACAGTTTTGTAACTAAAACTTTTATGGTTTAATAAAGGCGTCTTAAGAATTCTTACTGTATAAAATGTATGTAATGTTTGTGGCTGAGCTTACAGTTTTCCTGTATCTTTTGTATGAATAGTTCAAGGTTAATGTTTTAATTTGTGAAAGAAAACCTTCAGGCCATAATCTGTTACTATGTGGAAACCCTAAGGGTTATGAATGTTGATGGTTTAGTAGATAGTCAATTTGGGTTTTGAACCATGTTCTTATTTATGCACTTAAATTGTAATGTGGGACATTATAATGCTGACAGTGGGTTCGGGTGAGTCGAGACTCGAACCCTTGACCTCTGTGTAAATGGTTAAGTTTTAAATAAATTTTTAAGGAGGTGGTACAGGGTTCATGTACCGATTTTCAACCCAATACCTAGCTTTGAGACCTATACCAAAAGGTTTGTGAAGAATGCAAAGGTGCTTACCCATTGGGAGAGCTCTTGCAGGTCTCGAACCCGAGTCTATAATATTTTTAAGTGAAGCTGCTTGTGTGTTTTAATAGTTGAAAAAGTAAGAGTAGTGTGGTTCACCAAAACGTAATCTACTCAGCTCGTTTATGTTTAAAGAAAGGTTTCTAGTGAGAGATAAAATGGGATAGGTAAGTATATGTTGAATTTGATGCATGAAACTTATTGTTCGTTAAGGAATGAATACATTTATATAGATGCTCTCAAATGTAATATTTCAATTTCGATTAGTGATAATATACTCTATAAAAAGAACTAGGGTTTTTGCGATAAATGTTTAAATATTGTTTTAAATATTGAAGGATCAGTTTTGAGTAGGTTCTTTTCATCATTTAAAATTTTATTTGATTACTGTTACTTATAAATGAAAAATGCTTTACTTTTATCCTAAGTTTTGTTATGAGTATGAAATTGATTGAAAACTGTTACTTTTGAAATATGGGATGCGATGCTAAGTACAGTGCTACTATTTAAAAATTCTATTTAGTAGATAGATAATATATTTCTGCATCAAGAAGATTACTATTTCAAATCTTTTGTATATATAAATAGAGATACATTAATAGTTTTTACAGTATCCATTCTTTTGAAATAAATAAAACTGGAGGTAGTTCGAATTCAGTTTCCAAGCTGTACTTGATATATTTTCAATCATACTAATCTATTCATAACTTGACTTCTCTGTACTGGAGTACAGCACTTCGGTGTGTGGAAAAATACAGAGAAGGATTTTCTTTTCTATCATTCATCAATTAAACTCAAGATTTAACTAGCAAATCAGTCCTTAAATCAAGCAGCAACATTGATAACATTTACAGAAAAAATAAAATTTAATAACTGTTAATGGATAGCTAAGATTTAATAGAAACTGATAATATTTTACATTATTTTATTCAGTAATGTATTTGGACAGAAAGTAAATTAGATAACACAATTAAAACCTGATAACTGTAGAAGAGACAAACAACCAAAGGAGCCTGTTCCACCCAACCTTCTCCTGAAGACATCCAAGCCACTTGACTTAGGACCCCCAAGCCTGTTCACTGAACCACCAGGACGAAGATGATGTGTGGAAAATGGAATAAAATCCTCTGCAACTCAGTTGTAGTATTTAGCAGTAATACTTATTCCTTTAGCAATATTGAACTCAGCATAAAGCTGTACTAGTTTAGAATGCAGTCTTATTTCACTCAATCACTACTTATCTTTCTCTTCATCGAATTTATTGTGCTCTTTTCTTTCTATTCCTCAGAAATTATCACAAGTAAAAATTGAACAGCCTCCTACTAAATTTGATGGGTAGATAAAGCATGCCTAGGTCTTTTGGTCAGTTTCATAGTTAAGGAACCACCTACTCAGTTCCACTTTCTTGGGGAACATGACCATAAAAATAGGGAAGTTTCCCCATGCAACAGCTAGAAATGAATTGGGGATGCTACCAAGTGTCAGTTTTCTCTCACCCCAGTCCATTCCTTCTTGTGGGTCAATGAACACTCAATCAACACATTCCTTCTGGTGATGGTCAAGATTGGTCTAGATATCTTCTTCATACTAGTACTAGCCGTCTTTTATGACTGTCTTTTAAACACAGTGCGAAAACTTGTACACCTGGCACAGTGCGTCACAGGGTGCGTCACTTAAAATTCGTTTAAGTGAACAATGTTAGCCGCACTTCAGATGAGCATTAAGTGCATCAGTGCCGCACTTTCCCTTAACTGCAGGTGCATCCTTGACGTGACTTCCTTTTACTATAGGTGTGTTGATGGAAGAGTGACGCAGTTCCCGATAGGGATGGGTGCATCGACACTTCCAAAGGAAAAAATAAAAAATAGAGATTCGGCCCCAAAGTTGTGAAGATACGCCTTCACGTTGATGTGTTCCTGTTTTGTTCTCCAACTTCCAGAAGATGTGAAACGTGTGTCCTTTCCTCTTTGTGAAAAGGCTTACCCAAAACAATAGGTAACGTGTGTCCTTTCTTCTTTCTGAAAAGGCTTACCCAAAACAATAGGTATGGATCAGACCATGCCCTTTGATACCATGCTAAAATATGGAGACAAAAAGAATGGAACACCAGTCGGCATATTCATTGCCTTCTCATTATTAACCATAAGCTTATGTAGGATTATCTCACAACAATACTATTGTCTAATACTATGGGACAACCAAGTGCCCTAGTCAAACTATAACCAACTAACAACTCAACTAATTAATGCGCTTATGACCATTAAGATTACATTTCTTAACATGATCCCATAATGATAAAGATTCTTTATGATAAGGTATTGTACTTTTTGATTTTCAATTAAATATCAAGAATACTGTATTTTTTCTTGCTGAAAATTAAAAATATACAAGTGATTATATCCCTTCAAATATATATAATTTTAGATGGATTTAAAAGAACCAAGACAGCTAGGTATAATAAAAATATAGGAGTATATCTCTTTAAATATATATAATTATATATAATTTTAGATGGGATAAAAGAACATCGATATCTAAAAAGGTTTTATGACTTTGGTTTAACCAACGGTATTAAAAATATATAAAGTGAGTATATCCTTTTAAATATAGTTTGAAAGTAAGTATATGCTTTTTAAAGATATTTACAGATGGATAAAATGAAAATTGACAACAAAAAATTTGATCATAAAAGACCATGAAATAATCAATAGATATTATTAGAATTATGATAAAAGCACAGTCCATACAAATTATTTTACTAATCCACCACGCACCCGTTATGATCGAGGTCATATAGTGTATCTAAGTGTACATAAGACCGATAATTTGCATCGATGTAGATAACGAAAGCAAATAAAGGAGATACGATTTCTTAATATGCTTATACTTTGCAAAACCCTAATAATTCACGGAACTAGGTTATTTTTTCTGCTCGTATGAAGCAATAATCTTGAATTCTAAAATCATATGGTACTCAGCCACTACGCAACTAAGTTTGCTTCAAGTATGTAAGTAGCCACTGTCATTTTGCAAGGCAACAAACTCTTCCACTTGGATATCTTATTCTCGGATTCCTTGCTCTCGAACTCTTCACGGTGTTCATTCAAATAACTGATGTAATTCTGAGCGTCGGGATATCCTACGCTGTCTGCAACAATGCATGTTCCTTTGCCAAGCATGCCTTTCTTCTCAAGTGACAACAAATCTGGCAGATAGCAATTCTTGAAGTGATCCATCAAAATGAAATCAAAGTACGAGGTTGTCATTTCAGTCAAGATGTCTTCTAATTTATCTTCCATTTCACCCAGTGTTCCTTTTAACAATGTCACCTTTGAAGACAGACCTGTTGAGAGCACATATCAACATAAAATTACACTAGAATCCAATCCATGAAAACCTAGCATTTTGGCTTTTAGTCTTAGAAGTCTATATTTGAAGTTATAAACACTCAAAAATACTGAGAACAAATAATATAAATTTATTAGCATTCCAGGCATTAAAACATATCCATTTTATAGGAATGAATTTAAGACTATGATCAGCAAACATTTGAAATAGGTTTAACATTAAACGCAGCCTGAAAGATTCAGTGCTTATAATGGCAATTGATTAAAATAACTTTCATCCAAAAGAATTACACCTAGCATTGGTGGTTTGATTTACACTGATTTAGATGCATATGGCATGTTGAGTTAAAAATGCTAAAAAATACATTTCAGAATAAATTCCACTAGAGGCCTTGGAGAAGATCTTCTCCTCAGAGAATTTTAAGCTAACCATTGTTTACATTGCTTCATTATTCAATTTCATATTATCGAAGAAAATCGAAGCTCTGTCTTCACCTGGGACTGAAATACTACATCAAAAGCATATAAATAGACAGACAGAACGAACACATAAATAGAGACAATAATAAACAAAGGATTAATAGAATCTGATATAGAAAATAGAGATATGATATGAAGTGAATGGTCAGTTCCTTAATATATAAAGCTATATTTATATTTATATGATATTAATGCTATTGTTTATATATATATATATATATATATTTTAACTCATAATTTAGTGAAATGTGAAATATTAAAGTGAGATACAAGGGGAGTATGGATTTTTTTGTTTAATGGATTTGATTGGCTTAGTTCATGAAAATGTATATATTTTATTTTTTCAATTTACAAGGAATAATGAAGGTGTAAAACTTATTTTGAATTTGAAAGCAATTGTAAATTGGCAAAGCTTGTGATGTGAGATAAAAATAAATTCCTCTTTGAAACTCTCATCCCTTATGGGTGTAAAGTTTGAGGCTGCAGTCTCTCTAGAGAATCTCGAAGACGCATTGAATAAATCTAGAAGCATTTCATAACTTACAATTTTATTAAAACCAATACCCCATATCCTATTCTCCTTATTGAAATGGGTCTTTCCTAGTGTGATAGCTATGACTAGGTACCTAATTTGTGGGGCATGGACTAAAATGTCACTTTGCTATAAAAATTTAGAGGATAAAAGAAAATTAAGATATTATAACTAGGTTACTAACCCTCCTCTTCAAGATTAAAATTATATTAAGATATTATAAGGAAGTCATTAACCCTAAATCAAAATTATCTCTATGTTTGTAACTAAGAAGGAACTCTCATTAACTACATAGTGAAATGCTACAAACTATGTAGGATGAAAAGATCGAAAATGAGACTATGAGTTTTCACCATGAAAAACACTTTATCTTTGAGCACAAAAATAAAACTCTAAAGCAAATAATCCCTCATTTTTTTTTAAACCTAAATTATTCTAAACAAACTTTAATTATCATAATCATAAAAAAAATTATAATTAATTAAATTAAAAATATAAAATTAAATTTCAAAAAATATATAATACCAACATATGTTATATATTTTATTTCTTTAAATTCAAAATTACAATTTTAAAGAATCATTAAATATTTATAAATAATTTTTATAAATAAATATTTAAAAAACGATATATTCTTTAATTTTAGATATGGATATATAACTAATATTTCTCAAAAACTAATTTACAATTAATTATCTAAACTAAAATAATTTACAAAATCATACAATACTAAAAATAATTTTAAAAAATACAACATAAAAAATAAATAAATTTCCAGATAACAACATAGAGTTTATTTAAAAAAAAATACAATACCAAACATAAATAAATACAAAACAATACAATACCAACTTCAAATAACATGGAGTTCATGACTTTAAGATTGTTAAGGATTTGACCTGCATGCTCTATCATTTCTTTGGCAATTCCAAAGTTGTGTGAGTTCATCTCAATTGAAACCAGCTTGCTGTCAGGCTTTGTCATCTTGGAAGCAATTCTAATGGCCGAATACCCACAATAAGTTCCCAGCTCTAAGGCAACTCTGGGATCATTTGTTTGTACTGCTTCATCAATAATACAGCCCTTCTCTTTCCCTAAAATTGGCATCCAAGAATGGTCAGTAAAACTGTCAATTGCGCTCAGCACGGCCTCTGCATTTCCCTTCTCTGCATTTTGACGGACAAAATTCATCAAGATTCTTTCTCTGCAATCAGGAGAATGGCCGGTCAGCCTTGCTTTTTTATCAAAGGAAAATGTGCAGTAGGACACCACCTTTGACACAAGCTCGTGTGCCATGGTTTTAATCTGTTGAGCACCAAAACAAATATGAAAAGAGATGTAACTCTCGATGGAGGGCGATGTTATGGCTGAGGCATATATATAGCACTGAAACAAGGGTGCCATTCTAAGCTTTGCAGACATGTTATTCTTTATCACATGTGCGGATTTCGAGAGTGCTTGGAATGCAAGCTAATTTATTCTATTGTTGACAAATTGGGATTTATTCCATTGTTGACGAATTGGGAATTATGGGCAATGAGTAGGTTGATTCCTTGCTTGTTTGGGCAGCAAACCAGTGTTTCTATGGGAGCAAATGACTTTCTTCTTTCAGTCGGAATACGTAAACACATACACCTCATAAGATTACGCAAGACGACAGTTCAATCTTTAGTCGCCTCAGGACGTCCTACTTTCCTTCGTTAGTCTTGGAAAGGACAGTTCTTTTATCTACTGTTTTTAAGAGCGAATCAGATGGAAACATACACATTGAACAATGGATATAATTAGAGGTGCTTTTAAAACAAGCACTTCGAGTCAAGAGCATCACGAAAACATAGAATCTATTCTTTATGCCTCGGCTGGCGAAAACGTCTCCCCTAATTCGGTTAGTATCCAGAAGTCAAATAAGTCTACGAAGAGGAAAACTAAAAGAAAGAATATAAAATAGGGCATGCTTTTTTTTGGAAAAAGCCTCTGAATTTCAAACCATGAACGAGGAAGGTCATAAATGCGAGAAAGGCATATTGGCTAATGATTGTGAGGCCCCAATTCTGAAAAGGACACCGAAGGGGTGTTCCTTCGGGGTAAAGAACCCTCTTTTGCCTTTCTATCCGACGGAGAGGCAGGGCAGAGCTTTTGGTTTCATAGTTTCATGTTGTCAAACAATTTAACAAAGAAAATAGATGGCTAGTGCTTGATCAGATCGATTGGGTCATGTAGGAACAAGGTTCAAATCTCTCGGTCTGTTAGGATGCCTCAGCTGCATACATCACTGCACTTCCACTGGACACCTATCGTAATGATAAACGGCTCGTCTCGCCGTGACCTTATCTTAAATTCTAAATACTTTTGTCGCTCCATCCCCTGCAAGGCCAAAGAACCAGTCGTTGTCCGAGCCGTGTTGCGACTAGGTGCTCTCAGGGAAGTAAGAATAGGAGAGCACTCATCTTGGGGTGGGCTTCCTACTTATATGCTTTCACTAGTTATCTGCTCTGCACTTGGCTACCCAGCATCTACCGTGGGCATGATAACTGGTACACCAGAGGTGCGTCCTTCCCAGTCCTCTTCGTTCATCACATCATTAATTAAAGCCTATAACACATAAACGGAAGGTATAAAGTTGATGCACAGAAGGTCCACAATAGACTCACAGAAAGTCCACAATAGACTCACACAAGGTGTACTGTAAGTCTAGAACTTGGAAGCCAAGGTGCATCATAAGTAAGGGCAGGAGAAAAGTACACCCCATTTTATGTTCCGCCCTCCATGCTTTCTGGGAAGCTCTAAAGCGGAACATAAATCGGGCCCACTAAGTCATCTACCTTCTATGGAGGATCAAAAAATAATATTTGATATAATGTAAACCTAGCTTTAGAATTTTGAAATTCTTTATTTTATTATTTATAATATGTAATACTTCAATAATGATTGAATAGTAACGAATTGTTCTTGTGACAACTTGTCCGATGTCAAATCAGTTTCTATGCCAGAAAACATAATATATATGGTACTAATAATATTGCCCATGAGAAGATTACAATGGCAAAGGACTTTGTGCTAAGGAGAAGAGGTTTCTTTTATATAGAACTGTTGCATTTGCAAAAAAGAATTTCCAATATATACATCACCATAATTGTTATGATGTAAATAACAAGTCTGCAGCATTGGCTTTGGCCATTTTGGAGGTCACTCCTAATGCAATTAATTAATGATGGTGGGGGTTAATCATAGTTAAGGACACCTCGATTTGTGGTACTAATACAAATATTTTCAACACAACAATATGTGTTTTCTTTACTACTGGTTACTTGAGTTTTTAGCTGAACACATGCTTTTAAGATTGAAATATTGTTAAGAAATAAAATCACTACATGCAAAAATATGTAATTTTACTACCAATGAATTCAAATTTTGAACTAACGGAAGCAAAGGGCTCTAGATATGCAATGTCCATCCATCTGAAAACATTAGCATATTCTTCCCCATCCCATAAAATCTCATCATTACATGATCTAAATCATGCCTCTAAAACACCGCCTATATTCAAATCTATAGGCATTAAAAATAGAATGGATAACCACTGAGCTAATTGGTATTTTTGAAATTTATAATATCTCTGTTTGAGCAATATTCTTTGGACAAAGCTTAAGATATAGTCTGGGCTAGACAACTATGATAACATCATATTGGATAGCGTTTAGCTTAATTTTAGATGAGCTCATTATCAAGTTGCTTGGTATTTAATCCCCTTGCTCTTGGCACCAATACTCATGCTTGGCCAATTTGAATATTTCACCATATTGGCAAGTCTATCAATAACTAATTATTGATGTCTATGGCTACACATACACACACATATATTGTAACGTTGGAAATATTTGGAGAGCTCAATGCAATAGTGTGGATCCCTTTCAGAGTTGAGGCCTCTGCCCTTGCCTCACTTTTTATCAAATGCTTCCCTGAGGTCCATCAAAACTTCTTTACCCCATTTCCAAAATCCTTGTAATCACTTCACTCTACCAAGGTCTCTTCCTTCATCTCATCATAGAGGGGTGCATGAACACTTTGCGGGGGGTGTTTAACCCATTCCCCAAGCTCATAAGGTGAAGTACAAACCTACTAAGGGTGTGTACAATGCATAGTAGACATACATAGTGTCCAAATAATTCTAAAAAATGCATCTACAACCTGCAAGGTTTGCAGCATGTTAAGCTCAAGAAAATGGTGAAGTGTTCAACTATGAACTCAACCTCATACTCAGGCCTATACATAGTCTTCATATTGGTGAATTCCATATAATCATTCATTCAATTAACTTGAACAGAACAAGTAAACATAACATAGGAAAATTAGCATCATTTAACACCACATAAAGCACATATATTTAAATGGAATTGTCTAAGCAACTGGCTAAGTGAGAGAAATGTTCCACCCAACCATAGGTCTATGTCCAGCTTATACTCTTTCAACTGAGAGACCACCCCCGAGCTCAGATGTGTATCCACTAAGGAAGCTAAATAGTCTCTCTCACAGTCAAGGCTCCACCCTAATGCTAAGCCAACATATAGTTGGGTTTATCAAGCATGTAAGGGAACATGGAGGATGATGCTAAGCCAAAGAGCTCATCCACAGAGCTACAGGAATATCAAACTACTCAGCAAACATGCCACCCACAATACCTACCACACCCAACAAAAGGAAAGCCCCTTTCTCTGCTACGCAGTCCCTCGGGGCCCCTTCCCTCCAGTGCTCTTCAGGGTAGGAATAGAAAGGTCCAAGTGATGCTTTCATGAGACTTTAGCCTTCACTATGTTTATCAAGCAGATCCAACCTCTGTCTTTCCTTCTTCTCACTTATACTAGCTGGGATCTTCTTAGGGTTGTGGCCTAAAATATGTCCCACAAATCGATTCTTCTGCTATCAGATCGAGGTGTCCTCATGGGTTTTATAAGATTTCACACTCTGTAATTGATCCCTAGGGCCTGATCCATGGATATCCCAATCGATTTTCTTCATACGCAGGGTTTCTATGTGCTTTCGGCTCTGCAAATTTGCGCTTACACAAAATCACGAATTCTTCATTTTCTCCACGGTGGGGCTCTGCAATGCATGGTAAATCCTGGTTTTTGGGTCAACCATGGGATAGGGATTAGGGTTATCAAATTCCTAGGAGGTAGAGTGTCTTAAAAGGAAATCAAAACATATCCATACCCTGCCATACGGATTGCAGGGCTACTCCATACTCTATCGACCTCATGGACAAGTTTTCTCAACCACCTACTTACAACATAATTAAATGTCAACATGGGAAGTCAAATGGATTCACAAAATGACAGGTAGAAGCATGGGTTCCAATCCCACAACCCCCTCACCTCTCCCTAGTGGATACAGATGGCCCCCTCATATTGGTTTCCTCCATAACCAGGTTTCTTGGTATTTTATTGCAATATTTAATATTTACATCATTTACAATACATTATGGCTTAATAGCACATGGATAATCAGAATGTCAAATACTTTCATTTTAAATAAAACCTGAACATCCTCTAGTGGGGCCTTGGCCTTGAGCTCCACATGAGGGAAAACACACATTGCATGCATATAATATTTACATTGAAGCCAATAAACCGTAAGGGTCAAAATGGGGATGTTACAATTTTCTCTCCCTTAGAATAACATTGTCCTCTATGTTCTCAAAACTAAACAAAAATGGGAATGCCACTCTCATGGAATCCTCTATCTCCCATGTAGCTTCTTTGGGACTAAGGTGCTTCCATTGCACCTTCACCTGTTGAGTCAATGGATCTGTTCCGGAGCAATGTGAACTTCTTATTGAGGATGAACAAAGGCTCCACTTGGAACTCTCCCTCGGGTTCCACCTATATCACATGCCAATCACTTATGTGATTAGGTTCATGTACATATTTCTTAAGCAAAGAGACATGGAAAAAATTATGAGTTCTCATGTTAACAGGAAATGCAATCCTATATGCAACTGGCCCTATCCTATCAAGGACTTCAAATGGCCCACAATATCTTGGTGCCAACTTGGCACAACTCCCCAACTTCAGGGAACTTTTCCTTGCCTTCACTCTTAAGTAAACGTGGTCTCCAATCTGAAACTCCTTGTGCACTTTTCAAATTGGCATAACTCCTATGCCTATCCTGTGTTGCCTTCAAATTTTTCCTAATTTTAACAATCTCTTGCTTCGTTTCCTTGATCATCTATGGTCCCAGTGTTCGTTGTGGAGCCTGATCTACAGATTCAGAGATATTAATATTCAACCGTGTCCATACCCCAGCTTTGGTTATGATCCCAGCATGACCCTAAGGGGGTCCGGGGGAGTGTCCACACCCCCGACTAGGGGGCCCGGGGGCCAGTGACGCCGAAAAAGGGGGTTTGGGGGCAACGGTCCCAAGTTACAGGAGTTCGGGGGCGTAGCCCCCGAGAAAAAAAACTTGGGTTGTTTTCGCCAATTGTTTTGCGGGCCCATGGTTTTGGGTATCCCGTGGTATTTTCCCATTGTATTTCCCCTATAAAAGAAAGACATTGTAATACGGCTAGGGCATGATGTATTAGGTTTTATGCATTGTAAAGATCTCTAAGATCATGAGAGAGATTGTGAGACGGTGAAGAGGAAGTACAGTGGCCGTGCTGCAGTTTGTATCCCTTCACCTTGCTGGATGGTAATAATAATAAGGACTCGAAAAAGTCAATGTGGACGTAACCCAAGTTGGGGTGAACCAAGATATATCTGTGTCTCTCTTGTAATGTGTGTGTGATTATATTTGCATTAATGTTTATTGTTATTGCTCTGCGACCCTGTTTTTCTAACACCCAGCACTACTATGTTCACTGGGTTGTCCCAACTCTTTGTCGTCCTGCATCTTTTGCCATACAATACCTCAAAAGGACTCATTCCCACTAATGCTTGATGTCCATTATTGTATTCAAATTCTACCAAGTGTAGGTAGTCTTCCCACTTGGATGGTTTATCCATCACATAATTCCTCAACGTGTCTTCAAGAATCCAATTCACCCTCTCATTCTAACCATTTGTTTGAGGGTGATATGTTGTACTAAAATTCAGCTAAGTCCCCAATTCCTGGAATAATCCCCTCCAAAAATTGGATGTGAAATTTGTATCATGATCAGAAATTATTGCCTTGAGAAATCCATGCAATCTGAATATATCCTTCATGAATATATTTTCTATGTCATGGTCTTATGAGTGGACTTGACTGTAATGAAGTGAGCTACCTTTGATAGATTTTCCACCACTTCCATGATTGAATCATGCTTCCTCACCGTCATTGGAAAACCTATTATAAAGTCCATAGAAATTACTTTCCACTTCCATTTTGGAATGGGAAAAGGTTGCAACAATCCTGCTGGATGTTGATGTTCTACCTTGACTTGTTGGCACTTTTGACACCTATAAATGTACTCTGCTATGTCCTTCTTCATCCCATGCCAAACTTATTGCTTTCTTGATGTCGTTATAGTCTTATGATATCCTGGGTATCCAAAATATGGCATTTGATGTATCTCATCCATCACTAGCCTCTTAAAATATGTACTATTTGGAATATACAGTCTGGTACCCTGATAAATGAGAACAACATCTTCACCAAGATGATACCCTACACATGTTTCATCCACATTTCTCTACTGCAATATTTATTTGACTTGAAGGTAAGCTTCATCAATGGTTTGAGCTTCAAGAACTCTTTCCTTCAAATCTGATTTACACATACTTACTACTGCAACATGGAATTTTCTACTAAGAGCATCTGCAACCTTATTCGCCTTAACTTTGATATGCTTAATTTCAAAATCAAATTCACAAAGAAATTCCATCCATCTACTTTTCCTAGCATTCATATTTGGTTGTTCAAACAAATATTTCAAGCACATGTGGTACGTCCTGATCTCAAATATTCTTCCTAACAAATAATGTCTCCATCTCTTGATATCATGAACTATGGTTCCTAGTTCTAAATCATCTATGGCATAGTTCTTTTCATGTTCCTTTAACTTTCTTGACTCATAGAAAATTACAAATCCCTCTTGGATAAGCACTCCACCTATCCCTTCAATGCAAGCATCTATGCACACTACAAAATATTTCTTTGGATCTACAATATTTAAAACAAGAGCACTGGTAAGCAATTCCTTTAGCTGCTGAAATCTTTTCTCACATTTTTCAGACCATTCAAACTTGATATTCTTCCTTTGCAATGATGTAATTGGATTAGATATTTTGGAGAACCCTTCAATGAACCTTCTGTAATAGCCTGCAAGACCCATAAAAGATCTAACCTATGCAACATTATTTGGAGTAGGCCAATCCATTATGGCTTCAAAATTCCTTCTTTTGAGATGACATGACCCAAATATTGTACCTTCTGCTGATAGAAATCACATTTGCTCAGCTTTGCATACAGTTGGTTTTCTCTAAGGACTTGCAACACCATTCTTAAATGTTAATTATGCTCTTCTTCATTCTTTGAGTAAACACGAATTTCATTCAAGAACACAATCACAAACTTATCCAAATACTTGTTGAAGACACTATTCATGAGACACATTAAGGTAGTAGGTGCATTTCTAAGACCAAATGGAACCATTGTGAATTCATAACGGCCAAAGCTTGTCCTAAAAGTTGTCTTGTGGATGTATTCTTCCTTTATCCTCACTTGATGGTATCCAGACCTCAAGTCAATATTTGAAAATACTCTAGCTTCCTTCATTTGATCAAACAAGCGATCAATTCTTGGCAATGGGTATTTATTCTTGACTGTCACTTTGTTTGGCTTCTTGTAGTTAATACACAACCTCAATGACCCATAGTTTTCCTTGACAAATAACACTCGTTCTTCCCAAGGATATACACTTGGAGTAATATACTCCTTGTCCATTAATTCTTGTCGTAGCATCTTCAACTCTACCAATTCTAGTGTGCCCATTCTATAAGGATATTTGGAAATCGGTGTTTCCCCTAGAACAATATTGATGGAAAAATCAATATCTCTCTTTGGTGGGAGCCCTGGCACTTCATCCGGAAACACATCTTGGAATTCTTGCAACAACTGAAATTATTATATCCTTGGTCCCTTATCTTTTGATGAATCTGATATGTGGACTGCATATAATTTCCAACCCTTCCTATAAAAAAATTTCAATTGTAGGGCTTAAATATGCCTTACTGAAACTTGCTTGGGAATTCCCTGTACCAATATTGGCCTTCCCTCTTCCTCAATGCATTCAAGTACTTTCTCATAGCAGTCTATATTGGCTCCATGTCCTTCGAACCATTCCATACCTATTAGGGAATCATAAGATCCTAATGGTAGGACATTTAAGTTTACCTATCTGAGGAGTCCATTGAACTCCATGGGGCACTCCATCACTACCTCACTTACTTTTCTCTTGGTCCCTGTGTCTAATTGAAATATCCAGGCCTTACTATGCTTTATTTTACTAAGAGAACAACCTTCAACCACCTTAGGAGACACATAACTATGAGTAGATCCCGGGTCAATCAAAACAGAAATGGATTTCTTAGAAATCTTACCTTGAACTTCCACCACTGTTGATTGATGGTCTGCTTGGTGATCATTCAATGCTGCATAAATTCGAGGTGTTTCCCTTGCCTTATCTTTCACTGCAGTTGCTTCTTCTAAGTTGTGCAAGCTTCTGAGATTCTCTCTCTAATGTGGTCATTCTCTAAGCACATGGTTTCCTTTACATCCCCAACATTGAAATGGTCCTCTTGGTGCCTTTTATGCTGCTACCGCTAGCTTGAATCCTCTTTGTGCTTGCTGGCCCTATGGAAATTTTATGGGTTGATTTATGAATGGTGGCTTGAATCCACTTTTCTTTTGTTCAAACATCCCTCTCGGATTTCCTTTCCATGATGGTTGAACCTTTTTTTTTCCTTTACTCTTCTCATAGCAATGCACTGCCATCCTAATGGCTTCATCTAGACTTGGTGGATTGACAAACTCAATCCTATCTCTGAAATTTTGTGGTAGACTAGCAAGGAAACATTTGATCTTTACTCTTTCATCCTTGATGTAAGCTACATACCTCAATAATTCCAAAAACTTGTGGACATGCTCTTCCATGGAATTCTGTCCCAATCTGAATTCATTGAAATATTTCCTCTTGTTATCATAATACCTTGATGATAGGTATTTATCCTTGAAGTAACTTTTGAACCGCTCCCAGCTGATTCTCTTTTCACTGATCCTCTTCACTTGCATGAGGTGCTCCAACCAAATTGAAGCTCTGCCACTTAGATTGTAAATGGAAACTTTATCCTTTTCATTTTATGAATAATCATGCATTCTGAAATACTTATTCATTCCAAGAAGCCATGCATCTGCCTCTTGACCTGTCTTGCTTTCTCCATCAAATATGGGAGGCCTTCCCTTCCTAGATTCTCCCTTTGGGATCCCTCTAAATTTATTTCTTCTCTCAAACCTGTTGGAGGTAAGTCGTGGGATTCTCTGAGAATCTCTGGAGTCACATGAACTACTGGAAAGAGCTATTGGAGATGTTGTTCTGTGCTTTTTTCTCACAGAACTCCTTCTAGAGTTTGGAGTCCTCTCCCTAGAACGAACTCTTGTCAAACGACTACCTACATCTCTTCCTTATCTGCCCACATTGTTTGGGTTAGCCCCAAGATTTATCCTCTGATGCATATCAATGAGCCTCTGCAAGATGACAGCATTGAGTTGTTGCTGCTCTTCCTAAGCCTTCATTAATCTCTCATTGAAGCTCACCATGGTTTCAACATTCCGCTGTGTGGAAGTAGGAATTGCAGAGTGCCAAAATACCTGGCGCTGCAGAAATGTGCCCCCAAATTCCGCATTCCATAGTGTGGAAGTAAAAAATGCAAAGCACCAAAATACCCAGTATTGCAGAAATGCGCCCCAATTTCCGCATTCTGCAGTGCGGAATTCATAAATGCGAAGCACCAAAACATCCAGCACTACAGAAATGCCCCTTGACATCCGCATTCTGCAATGTGGATGCATAAAGTCAGGATTTGGCCATGCCCTGTTACAACTAGCTTCTTAGTCCTATAACTTCTTCATCCTTAGGCCAAATTGGACAACTCCGGTACTATTGGAAAGCTCTTGGAGATCTCTATGAAATGGTGTGGATCCATGCCACACTTGAGGGATTTTCCCTTGCCTCATTTATTTAGAGGAAATTTGAGGTCTAAAATGGGCCTTATAAGAAAACAAGCCATCGTATAAGAAAATGAGCCAACCATAATTGATTGATGAGTTGGAATTCAAGAACCAATAGAATTTCAATAAAATGAACCAACCAATATGGTTGACTTGAGATATTTGTTATAAAAAGAACTACTTTGTTGTTCGTATTTTCTACATATCTCCCTATGTTTCTACTCAAATTTCAAGGGGGAGCACTCGTTGGATGCGGAATTAAATTCCGCATCAAACGAGTAACCAAACTGCATACTTTTGACCGACCACGCTGCCCCAAAAACAACAAATACCTGAAAAAAACGTGATCATCATCATCACATTTTTCAGGTATTTCTTGTTTTTGGGGCAGTGGAGTCTGTCAAAAGTATGCAGTGTGGGTACTCTTTGGATGTGGAATTTAATTCCACATCCAACAAGTATTCCCGCTCAAAATTTGAGTAAAAACACAGGGAGATATGTTGAAAATACGAAGAAAAAAAAGTAGTTTTTTTTCTTTCTTCCTCCAAAATTAATAAATATTATTTTATTATTTTAACTATTATTTAATTATTTTCCTTAGGAGGCCCATTTTAGACCACAAATTTCCTCTAATGTCTATCAAAATATGCCCTTAGGTCCATCAAAACCTCTTTACCCCACTGCCAAAAGCCCTAGAATCACCCTTCCAAGCTCCCTTCCTTCATCTGATCATAGAGGGGTGCATGAACACCTTACGGGGGTGTCTAACTCATTCCCCAAGCTCGTAATGTGAAGTACAAACCTAATAAGGGTGTGTACAATGCATAGTAGACATACATAGTTGAAATATTTCTAAAGAATGCATCTACAACCTACAAGGTTAGCAATATGTTCAGCTCAATCAAATGGTGAAGTGTTCAACCATGAACTCAGCCTCATACTTAGGCATATACATAGTCTTCATACTAGTCAATTCCATGCAATCATTCATTCAATTAACTTAAACATAACAAGTAGACATAACATAGGAAAACTAGCATCATTTAACACCACCAAAAGCACTTATCTTTAAATGGAACTGTCCAAGCAACTAGCTAATTGAGAGAAACCTTCTACCCAACAATTGGTCTCTGTCTAGCTTATACTCTTTTAGCTGAGAGACCACCCCCAACCTAGGATGTATATCCACTAAGGAGGCTACATAGACTCTCTCACTCTTAAGGCTCCACCCTAATGCTAAGACAACATGCGATTGGATTTATCAAGCATATAAGGGAACAAGGAGGATGATGTTAAGCCAATGATGTAATCCATAAAACTACAGGAATCTCAAACTACTCATCAAACATGGCACCCACAATACCTTACTCACCCAACACAAGGAAGGCCCCTTTCTCTGTTGCACAGTCCCTCAGGGCCCCTTCCCTCCAGTGCTCTACAGGGTGGGCATAGAAAGGTCCAACTGCTGCTTTCATGAGACTTTAGCCTTCACTGGGTTTATCAAGAAGATACAACCTCTGTCTTTCCTTCTTCTCAGTTATACTAGCTAGGATCTTCTTAGGGTTGCGGCCGAAACTATGTCTCACAACTCGGTTCTTCTGCTATCAGATCTAGGTGTCCTCAAAGGTTTTCTAAGATTCTCACACTCTGCAATTGATCCCCAGAGTCTGATCCATGGATATCCTAGTCGATTTGCTTCCTACGCAGTGATTCTATGTGCTTTCGGCGCTACAAATTCGTACTTACACAGAATTGTGATTTATTCCTTCTACTCCTTCACGGCTGGGCTCTACAATGAGTGATAACTCCCGTTTGTTGGGTCAACCACGGGATAGGGATTAGGATGAGAGAATTACTAGGAGGTAGTGTGGCTTAAGGGGTAGGAAAAACATAGCCATACCCTGGCATACGGATTCTAGGGCTGCTCCATACTCTATCGACCTCATTGACATGTTTTCTCAACCACCTTCTTACAACAGAATTAAATGTTAGCATGGGGAGTCAAATGGGTTCACAAAATTACATGTGGAATCATGGGTTCCAATCCCACAACACCGTCACCTCTCCCTAGTGGATACACATGGAACCCTCATATTGGTTGCCTCCATAGCCATTTTTCTTGGCATTTTATTGCAATATTGAATATTTACATCATTTACAATACCTCATGGCTTAATAGCACATGGATAATCAGAATTTCAAATACTTTCCTTTTAAATAAAACATGAGCATCCTCTAGTGGGGCCTTGGACCGGAGCTCCACACTAGGGAAAACACACATTGCATGTAAACAATATTTATATTGAATCCAATCAACCTTAAGGGTCAAAATGCGGATGTTACAATTTTCTCTCCCTTAGAATAACACCATCCTCGGTGCTATCAAAACTGAACAAAAATGAGAATGCCTCTCTCATGGCACCCCCCAGCTCCCATGTATCCTCTTTGGGACTAAGGTGCTTCCATTGCACCTTCACCTGTCCGATGGCTCTTTTCTGGAGCAAAGTGACCTTCTCGTTGAGGATGCGCATAGGCTTCACTTGGAACTCTCCCTCGGGTTCCACCTGTATGTGAGGAACCTGAAACAATTAATTAATGAAAATGCACGAGATAGCAGAAATGACAGAACTCATAATAGATTTATTGATCGCGGGCCACTTCGAGGGGGAAACCTCCTTTGAGCAAGTTGAATACAAATAACTTCACGGTGCCTTCATTGGCCTCAACACGTACTTATATACTAAGTCTATGCGCTAATACTATGGATCAATACCATGGAACATATAATACTATGGGATTTACAAAGCATATGCATCCAATACTATGGATCAATACCGTGGAACATATAATACTATGGGCTAATACAAACTATGGATCAATGCCATGGAACATATAATACTACAGGACGACTTACAAAGCATATGCGTCCAACAACAATATACTAACAAAGTAAACAGAAGGGTTGACACGGGTTCCTAACATACCCTCTCCCTTAGAAAAAGCTTTGTCCTCAAAGCTTTCGATGTGGAAATTGATGCTGACTCTGAAGGATTGGTTCCCATGTAGCATCCTCTGGTTGCATTTCGTTCCACTGAATGAATAAATCTGCGATAGATCAAGAGAGAAGCTGACGCCCTTTGAGTTTCAAGGAGGATTCCTTGGAAAGTTGTAGACGAAGAAAAACCATATCACCTACTCGAAAAGTGTGCTCAAAATGGTGTTGATCGGCTTGTTGGTTCAGTCGAATTCTTGCCATGTGAAGATTTTCCTGCAAAATGCAAAGAATCTGATTGAGGTTTCGAAGAACCATGTCAATTTCCTGAACTGGTGAACTGTTGAGGGTGGATGGCAGTGCCTGACCATAGATTGCTACATATGGAGTCATTTTAGATGCAATATTGTACCACCACTCAGTGAAAGGGAGCCACTTTGCCCACTGAGGTTGTTTTTCGGAGGTGAAGCAATGAAGATAAGTTTCCAAAAATTTATTAGTAATTTCAGTCGGACCATCTATGTGTTGGTGAGACCCCGAACTCATCTTCAATTTGGTTCCAGTGTGGCGAAATAGTTCTATCTAAAAATGACTGGTGAAAGTTGGATCGCGACTTGAGACAATGGAAGAAGGGATTTCATGAGGACGAAAGAGTTGGTCCATGGCACAAAATTGACTATATTTGTAGAGGTAAGAAACCAAAACCAAAATCACTGTCTTCCCTCCATATTTAGGGAGCCCATCAATGAATTCCATAGAAATATCTGTCAAAATACATGTAGGGATGGGAAAGGGTCGGGCAATCTCGTAAGGAGCTAGCAAGTATCACATTCAACCACCATATGTTGAATTGTTTGTTTCATTCCCATCCAAAAGAAGTTACGATGTGCCTGCTCATATGTTTTTGAGGAACCCACAGTGCCCTGACAATGGCGAAGCATGGAGTTCATACAAGACATCCTATTGAATATCTATGCTTATGGGAACCACGAGATGACCCTTGTATCGCAGGGAAGTATCATCCCAAGAGTAATGCGGTATAGTAGAAGGGATTTTGGCCAACCATTGAATGAGTCAATGGGGAGTCATTGACATAGCCTGTTGAACATATTGCAACCAATGTGGAACATGTAGAGAAAAATTTGAAAGAGAAACTTGGTCATCAAATGTACGAGAAAGAGCATCTGCCACCATATTGTCCTTACCCTTCTTGTAAGTGATCTCATAGGCATAACCCATGAGTTTGCTAACCCATTTTAGTTGTGCTGGGGAGGAGACCTATTGTTCTAAAAAATATTTCAGACTTTGGTGATCATTCTTGATGTAGAAGTAATTCCCTAATAGGTATGGCCACCACTTCTGTACTGCATGCAAAATAGCCATCATTTCCTTCTTAGATGTAGAGGCGGAGAAATTCTTACCGGAAAGGTTTCATGAAGGCGACAATCCCACTAGTGTAGCAAAGACACCTGCATATCAATCCAAAATGTGTTTTCGATCCAAAGGAGTAGTGGAGATCGTTGATGGGTGCATCAGAATGGAATGGAGCTGAGCAATGACACCATGTGAATTATTCTTAAGGATATTTTCCAAGCGATGTGAACTGATGATGCAGAGAGACCCTGGTTGTAAGCCCATAAATGTCTTTTTTTTTCCATTGACTTAAAACTACATCCAAAGTTCAGCAAAATCCCATAAGATGGGGCCAAGTGTGTGTAACCACTGAGTGCCCAAAACCACATCACATCCTCCTAAGGCCAAGGAAAACATGCCAAAGCACAGGTTATAATCTTCCATAGAGATATGCACATTGCGACACTTCCCCTTGCAAGGTAAGGTGCCCCCATTGGAAGTCATGACTTCAAAGTTGAAGTAAGGATGGATAAAACAATCAACCTATTTGGCAATCCGAGGGTCAATAAAGTTATGAGTGCTACCAGAATCAATGAGTATTGTAAGAGGGGGCTTCTTGAAGTAACCCCTGGCCGACATTCTTTGTGGGATGGTGACTCTAGACAAAGCATGGAGATATATATCTGGGTGGTCGTCCTAAGACGGAGGGTCAACAGGAGGCTGTTGAATGTCGACCTGCTCATCTATTGTATCTGGAGCTTCTTCACCAAGTTCATAGGCAAACAGAGAATCCACATCTAAGAGATAGAGATTTTTCTCAAGACATCTATGTCCCCGAGTAAATTTCTCATCACAATTATAATTAAGAATGTTTTCTCTACGTGATCACATCTCTGCTTCAGACAAATGCTTGATAGGACTTGGTAGAGGAGATGGCGTGATGGGAGGTAGTTGGGATACCACATTTTTGAATAGAACAAAAGTTGATTTGGAGCGTTGTTGGGTTGTGATCTTATCATCTTCTAACTTAGCCAACCCAAGGACTTCCAACATTGTGTTGGGACAGAACATTTTAACCTCTGAACGGATATCATCCTTGAGACCATTGATAAAACAACTCCTGTAAAATTCATCAAACAATCCTTCTGTATGATTGGCCAGTTTCCGAAATTCTATCTGATACTCTCTCACAGTTCCAATTTGGCGAATTTTAGTAAGTGCCCCTGTGAAGTCATCAAAATCACTAGGACCAAATCATTGCAAAAGGAGTTGGAAAAAATTTGTTCATCTTGGATCGTCATGAGCTTTGATGTACCAATGGTACCATTGAAGGGATTCCTATTCCAAATGAAAGGATGCAAGTGGAACTTTCTGGACATCAAAAGTATTATGCAGACTGAAATATTGTTCTGCCCGGTATATCCATCAAGTCCAATCATTACCATTGAAGTGAAGAAATACAAGCTTCTGCCCACGAAAATTGTTGGAAGAAGAGAACCCAATGTCTACAGAAGATTCTGGCTTTCGTGTATTGCTCATGGTTGGATGCTGAAGATGGAGGCTGAGAAATTTTTCATCCAGATCTTGGAGTTTGGTTTTGAGGGATGCAAGTTCTTCATTCATAATTTGTGCTCATGCGTGGGTGACAACCATAACCAGGAGTTTTTTTTATGAATGGGTAGAAAAACAAAAACAGAAGCTTCTTTAGCAAAGGAAAATTTGGATTTGGGAAAAACTCTGATGGGTAATTGGGGTTTGACTAGGTTTTGGACACTTTCGAATGGAGAAGGAAGCAGAAAATAAGGATTTCAAAAGTGGGCTGAAAGAATGGTAAAATTTGTCAGAGAGGGACAAAGAAGCAGAAATAGGAAAGGAACATTGTGGAAACATTTGAAGGTGATTGGGTGAAAAACGAAGAAGTTATGGAAAACCATAAAAATAGCAAATGTGGGATTTCTGGCTTCGGGAAGTGGAATTTGGGATAGGGTCCTCAGGAATTAAATATGCAGAAGGGATTGTAGGGGTTTCATTGAAGTTTCAAGGGAAATAGAGTTAAAACAAAAAATATATGACGAAAAAACATATTTTCTTTTCTTTTTTTTCAGAATGGATCTGCAACGGCCTAGAAGTGATCGGAAATAGTTCTGTATAGATTTAATTTGCGATTTATCAGCTGGAAATATATATGGACCCTAGCTATGTGCGGCTTCCTAAAGGATCAAGGGATTCACTCGGCCACCAATGTTGTCTGAAGGCTTTCGTATTGGGGCAGTACCCCTCACTCCACGGCTCAGGTAAAACTTATAACTGCTTTTCCACAAACGCAAGCTCTTGGTTTACCTCACAGGTGGGAGCTAGTCAATCAAGTAGGGTTCATTTCGCTCTTCACTGGCAGCTCCTCTCAATGGGCCAGCTTCTTTAGGGTGCTTGTGGTACTCCTCACAATGAGTTTTGGGGCGTATTCCCAAGTACTTCCCCTAGCTAGGCAGATAGGGATTATTCCCGGATCCGAACTTGTAATTGATACGAAAAAATACAGATGTGAAAAAAAGATTGGCAGAAATTCCACCCAACGAGCCCAAGAAGGTGCTCTAATACCATATGTGAGGAACCTGCAATAATTAATTAATGAAAATGCACAAGATAGTAGAAATGACAAAACTCGAAATATATTTATTGATCGTGGGCCACTTTGAGGGGAAAAATACTTTGAGCAAGCTCAATACAAATAAATTCACGATGCCTTCATTGGCCTCAACACGTACTTATATACTAATTCTATGCACCAATACTATGGATCGATACCATGGAACATATCATACTACAGGACGAATTACAAAAAATATGCGTACAATACAATGGATCAATACCATGGAGCATACAATACTACCAGGCGACTTACAAAGCATATGTGTCCAACAACAATATACTAACAAAGTAAAGAGAAGGGTTGACACAGGTTCCTAACACTGTATCACATGCCAATCAATTATGTGATTAGGATCATGTACATATTTCTTTAGCAAAGAGACATGGACAACATTATGAGCTCTCATGTTAGCAGGAAATGTCTTCAAGAATCTAATTCACCCTCTCAGTCTAACCATTTTTTTGAGGATGATATGTTGTACTAAAATTCAGCTGAGTCCCCAATTCCTAGAATAATCCCCTCCAAAAATTGGATGTGAACTTTGTATCGCGATCTGAAATTATTGCCTTGGGAAATCCATGCAATCTAAATATCTCTTTCATGAAGATATTTGCTATGTCATTTTTCTTATGAGTGGACTTTACTGGAATGAAGTGAGCTACCTTTGATAGCTTTTCCACCACTACCATGATTGAATAATGCTTGATCACTGTCATTGGAAAACATGTTATAAAATCCATAAAAATTACATCCCAATTCCATTATGGAATGGGAAAAGGTTGCAACAATCCTGTTGGATGTTGATGTTCTTCCTTGACTTGTTGGAACTTTTGACACCTAGCAATGTACTATGCTATGTAATTCTTCATCCCATTCCAAAAGTACTTATTTCTTGCTATTGTTATAGTCTTTCGATGTCTTGAGTGTCCATAATGTGGAATTTGATGTATCTCATCCATCACTAGCCTCTTCAAATATGTAATATTTGGAATATACAGTCTAGTACCCTAATAAATGAGAACATCATCTTCACCAATATAATACACTGCGCATGTTTCATCCGCATTTCCCTTCTACAAATTTTCTGTTACTTGAAGGTAAGCTTCATCACTAGTTTGAGCTTTAAGAACACTTTCGTGCAAATTTTATTTACACATACTTACTTCTGCAACATGGAATTTTCTACTAAGAGCATCTACAACCTTATTCTCCTTACCTTTGGCATGCTTAATTTACAAATCAAATTCACAAATAAATTCCATCCATCTAGTTTTCCTAGCATTCATATTTGGCTAGTCAAAGAAATATTTCAAGCTCATGTGGTCTGTCTTGAGCTCAAATCTTCTTCCTGACATATAATGTATCGATCTCTTGAGAGCATGAACTATGGATACTAGTTCTAAATCATGTGTGGCATAGTTCTTTTCATGTTCCTTTAACTTTCTTGACTCAATGAAAATTAGAAATCCCTCTTGCATGATCACTCAACCTAGCCATTGAATCCAAGCATTTGTGCACAGTACAAAATATTTCTTTGGATCGGCAATATTCAAAACAGGAGCACTGGTAAGCAATTCCTTTAGCTACTGAAAGCTTTTCACATTTTTCATAACATACAAACTTGATATTTTTCCTCTGCAATGATGTAATTGGATGAGCTATTTTGGAGAACCCTTTAATGAACCTTTTGTAATAGCATGCAAGACCCATAAAAGATATAACATAGGAAACATTCTTTGGAGTAGGCCAATCCATTATGGCTTCAATATTTTTTGGATCCACTACAATTCCTTCTTCTGAGATGACATGACCCAAATCCTATACCTTCTACTGATAGAAATCACACTTGCTCATCTTTGCATACAGTTGGTGTTCTCTAAGACTTGCAACACCATTCTTAAATGTTAATTATGCTCTTCTTCATTCTTTGAGTAAACACGAATTTCATCCAATAACATAATCACAAAATTATCCAAATACTTGTTGAAGACACTATTCATGAGACACATGAAGGTAGCAGGTGCATTAGTAAGACCAAATGGCACCATTATGAATTCATAATGGCCATATCTTGTCCTGAAATCTGTCTTATGAATGTATTCTTCCTTTATCCTCATTTGATGGTATATAGACCTCAAGTCAATCTTTGAAAATACTCTAGCTTCCTCCATTTGATCAAACAAGTCATCAATTCTTGGCAATGGATTTTTATTCTTGACTGTCACTTTGTTTAGTTTCCTGTAGTCAATACACAGCCTCAATGTCTCATCCTTTTTCTTGAAAAATAAAACTATTGCTCACCAAGTAGATACACTCAGCCTGATATAATCCTTCTCCATTAATTCTTGTAGCTACATCTTCAACTCTACCAATTCTGGTGTGCTCATTCTATAAGGAAGTTTGGAAACTCGTGCTGCCCCTGGAACAAGATTGATGGAAAAATAAATATATCTGTTTGTTGGAAGCCCTGGCACTTCATCCAAAAACACATCTTGGAATTCTTGCAATAGCTGAAAGTCTTATATCCTTGGTCCCTTATCTTTTGATGAACCTGATATGTGAACTGCATATAATTGGAAACCCTTCTTATAAAAAATTTTCAACTGCAGGGCTAAAATATTCCTTATTGAAACTTGCTTGGGAATTCCCTTTACCAACCTTAGCCTTCTCTCTTCATCAATGCATTCAAGTACTTTATCATAGCAGTCTATCCTAGCTCTATGTATTTCCATCCATTCCATATCTATTTGGGAATCATAAGATACTAATGGTAGGACATTTAAGTTTACCTGTGTGAGGAGTCCATTCAACTCCATGGGGCACTCCATCAATACCTCACTTACTTTTCTCTTGGTCCATGTGGCTAATTGAACTAGCCAAGCCTTACTATGATTTACTTTACTAAGAGAACAACATTCAACCACCTTAGGAGACACATAACTATGAGTAGATCCCGGGTCAATCAAAACATAAATGGATTGCTTAGCAATATTACCTTCAACTTCCACAACTGTTGTTTGATTGTCTTCTTGGTGATCATCTAATGTTGCATAAATTCAAGGTGGTTCCCTTGGCTTATCTTCCACTGTATTTTCTTCTTCTAATTTTTGCAAGCTTCCGGGATTATCTATATGATCTGGACATTCTCTAAGAACGTTGTTTCCTCCACGTCCCCCATAATGAAGTGGTCTTCCTAGTGCCTTTTTTGTTGGTACTGCTGGCTTGAATCCTTTTTGTGCAGGATTGCTAGGCCTCTGGAAAATTTATGGGCTGATTTCTAAATGGTGGCTTGAATCAAATTTTCCTTTGTTCAAACTTCCCTTTGGGATTTCCTTTCCATGATGGATGAACCTCTGTTTTTCCTTTACTCTGCTCATAGTAATGCACTGCCATCCTAATGGATTCATCCAGGATTGGTGGATTGAAAAAATAAATCCTACCTCTAAAAGTTTGTGGTAGACTACCAAGGAAATATTGCACCTTTACATTTTCATCCTTGATGTAATCCACATACCTCAATAATTCCAAAAACTTGTGGACATGCTCTTCCATGGAATTTTGTCCCAATCTAAGTTCATTGAACTCTTTTTTGTGTATCTCGATGTGTTTGCTTCCTTGTCTCAGAACCCGATTTGTAGAAATCCTGATAGCACTCTGATTGTCACAATAGATGACTGGTGGAGTACTGAATCGAATCCCAAACTATGACAAGATGCTCTGCAACCAGATGCACTGTGTGGTTGCATTGACTGCACCTTTGTACTCGGCCTCTGCTGAAGAGAGAGCTAAAGAAGTTTTTTTTGTTCAACCAATAGATAGGTCCAGATCCAATCATGAAAACAAAACCAAATGTTGAATTTTGATCTGATTCATCTCCATCCCAATCTAAGTCATTATAGCCAACAAGGTTCAAAGGAGACCCAGCTACATAGTGAAGACCATAGGTCTTTGTCCATTGCAAGTAATGCAAGATCCTCTTTGCTTCCTTCCAGTGAACCTCATGAGGCTCCTGTATGTATCTAGAGACAACACTGACTCCATAGGAAAGATCAGGACGAGTGTGTGTAATGAACAATAGACTCCCAATCAGCTGTCGATGGAGTGTACTATCCACCAGAGGTGTGGAAGAACCATCCTCGAGGCTGATCCCTAAAAGAAAAGGAAATGTTGTTGGTTTGCATTCGCTCATATGGAACCCATCCAGCAGATCTGAAACATACTTGGATTGTGCAACCTTGATTCCCGAATCACTCTGAGTGACTTCAAGACCAAGAAATTGTTTCAACAATCCAAGATCTGACATGGATAAGGAGTTGTGCAAAGTTTTTTTATAGATCTGATGCATGAAGTGTTCCTCCCTGTAATCAATAGATCACCAACATATAGAACAATCAGGAGTAGAGAGTCACCTTCATGTCTCATATAGACATTCGAATCAGATTTGCATCTCATGAAATCTTGTGACAGAAGGAAGGAGTCCATTTTTGGATACCAATCTCGGGGAGCTTGTTTGAGTCCATATAAGGACTTCCTCAATCTTCACACCAGTGAAGAGTCTTCGACATACCCCTCAGGTTGCTTCATGTAGATATCCTCCTCTATATCTCCATGAAAGAAAGTACTCTTGACATCCATGCGATGCACTTCCCAGTACTTGGATGCAGCAAGAGAAAGAACATGATGGATGGAATCCATCTTAGCAACAGGAGCGAATGTATCTGAGTAGTCAATCCCATGGACTTGGGAGTAACCCTTTGCAACCAGTCGAGCATTGTATTTTCTAGTGACCCCATCAAATTCCATATTAGTTCTATAAACCCACTTGCATTGAACAAGCTTCCTCCAAGGAGGGAGAGAAACAAGCTCACAAGTTTCATTTGTTTGAAGAGACTCATACTCTTCATCCATAGTTGCTACCCATATTGTATCTTGGGAGGATTCAAAGAATTTTTTTGGATCTGATCCAATCATAAGAAAGCATCTCTCAGCTAGAAATGAATCTTTGTGAGAGAGAATATCAGATCTTATTGTTCTTGAAGATGGTGGATCTCCAACAAGATCACTGGTGGATGCAGCAGTAGTGGCAGCCCATTTTTCAATAGGAGTTCGAACCTTAGGTGCTAGATCTTTAGGTTCTTGTGGATCTGGATCTAGCATTTGCTCTACTTTGTGAATCTTCTTTTTCTCAACCTTCATTGCTAGATATTTTCCATTCAAGCAACTTTTGTAGGTGCCTTGGGAAAACTTGAGATTGGGTAGGCCTTCAACCACTTTTTTAGTTTGCATGTCTTGCACTTGCTTGTAGTTGAGATTCCCAAATATTTCATGCCATAGCCTACTCTCTTCATTTGCATGAGTGTGAAGAGCAGACTCTTTAGAGAGAGGTAGAAAATGGGGAACTCATAGAGTTTCGACTTGTGGTTTGCAACACCTTTTTTCAAAGGTAGATCTTGATACCATGTCTTGGATTTCAACCTCATTTGGAGAGAGGATCACCCTCTTGGGATCTCTAGTGTGGGCCATCGGGTAGATTGAATGTAACATCACAAAAATTCACAAAAATTTTAAATTTTCTAAGTACCATTAAATGCATATATTTGTTATGCGGAAGTATCATTAATGATAATTGCTTCTTTTAACAACATCCTGGTTTTGTATTATGACGACACACTCTTCAATTAGTCGTTAATGTTATAGTGATGTTATGTCAGTTACTTGCTATGTTGACTATTTTGTCATAAGTATCTATACTACTTTCGAAAGATTGAATGCATGTTTTTATGTTGCCACATACTGCCAGATGTTGTAATCTTCTCTTAGTTACCCAAAGTTATGGTTACTTATCATAAGTGTATGCATCATTATTTATTTTGTCTTCTACTGTATTATTATTTAGTTCAAGATACTAGCTGTTTGATCTTCCATTTTGATGAAGGGGTCCTATGGACACCCCGAGGCTTACTTAGCTATTTATAGCTAATGCTCATAATCCTTCTGTGGCAGATTATAGGTAATAGTGAGATTCCTAACTGAAGCCTAAACCCTGTATGTCAAGGTGACTTTGTTGTATTTCACTTTATCTTCGATGTTAAAAACTACAATGTATAGAGAGCTAAAAATCAAACAAGGTTAAGACCTACCCTAGCTATGATCACTAAACTCAAAATTTTATTCATTAGGATATCAATTATATTCCTTTCTATTCTAGATATATTAATTATACAACGTTTAATAATGTCCCATATATTTACTATTTTTCTTGTATGGTTTAACTTCTTACCTCAAAGGGATTTTTTTGGATTGTAATAATGCCATAGTTAAAAAGTATTCAAAAATCAAATTATGGTTTTATGTATGCATATCTTAGCATGGCAATACTACGACCATGATCTAACAAGTTTGAATTGTGCAAGATTTGTAACACATCCTATTCATAAATTATAGATTTCATATTACACGCTAAAAGATATACATTATAATCTATATGCATATAATCTAATTTCTTTATGTTATAACTAAATGTATAAGCACTATATGCTATATGCATATAGTGGATCGCGAATGCTCTAAGGTGGAACTATAAACTATACGTTATGGGCATAGTAAAGTCTACGGGTTTAACCAAGGTGGAAATTTGTGTTGGTAGGCGTGCTGGCTCGTTAGCTGTGTGTTTTAAATGTAATTAAAAAGGTTTTGGTGGATCACGTGATAGTATGCCCTCATGGCAGGCTCAACACCATTGATCACTTGATGGAGTTGGGTTTTGGGATAAACCCTAACCCTGCATTGATAGTCTATCAACATTCGTAAATGTGTTTCACCTCGCAATGTAGTTTCAGGGATAGGACAACAAGCTACTGAGAACGTCAGGGTTTTGAGCTTGTGAAACCCTCATAGGGTTTGATAGTGAATCTCCTCTAAACATGGTCTTTTTGGTGACTGCCAGCATGACCACGATGGAGAGTTTACAGTTCTGCTTTAATGCTGATGCCTGGATTTGAAGGTAAGCTATCAAACCATGTTTTAAATGTTGGTTTAGTTATTTTTATTCGAACTGTAATAGCATCATTTAACCCCACCCTTCTTATTGTTGTTACTGTGTAGTGACAGGTTCCTCTTCTTTGCTTGGGCTTGCAGCTAAACCCTGGGCAGTTGCTTTGCTTGGGCTTGCAGCTAAACTATGGGAAGTTGCTTCATTTGTGGTTTCAAAGAATGCCCTGGTAAGCCTTGGCGACTCCTTGGAAACCCTGAGATGTTGCTCTATGGTGATGGTAGTGCAAAATGCTATCGGTCTTGGAACTTGCAGAGATGAGGGTTTTTCATTTGTAAAACTTGTTTTCTTACCTTGCAAGCCGCATGGCTTAAGTTTATGACTGAGAGGGTTTGACCCTCGAGCCTTTGAGCTCACGTTGGTTTATCAACATCTTCTTACGAGATACAGTTTTGTAACTAAAACTTTTATGGTTTAGTAAAGGCGTCTTAAGAATTCTTACTGTATACAATGTATGTAATGTTTGTGGCTGAGCTTACAGTTTTCCTGTATCTTTTGTATGAATAGTTCAAGTTTAATGTTTTAATTTGTAAAAGAAAACCTTCAGGCCATAATCTATTACTGTGTGGAAACCCTAAGGGTTATGAATGTTGATGGCTTAGTAGATAGTCAATTTGGGTTTAGAACCATGTTCTTATTTATGCACTTAAATTGTAATGTGGGACATTATAATGCTGACAGTGGGTTCAGGTGAGTCGAGACTCGAACCCTTGACCTCTGTGTAAATGGTTAAGTTTTAAATGAATTTTTAAGGAGGCTGTACAGGGTTCCTGTACCGATTTTCAACCCAATACCCAGCTTTGAGACCTATACCAAAAGGTTTGTGAAGAATGCAAAGGTGCTGACCCATTGGGAGAGCCCTTGCAGGTCTCAAACCCGAGTCTATAATATTTTTAAGTGAAGCTGCTTGTGTGTTTTAATAGTTGAAAAAGTAAGAGTAGTGTGGTTCACGAGAACGTAATCTACTCAGCTCATTTATGTTTAAAGAAAGGTTTCTAGTGAGAGATAAAATGGGATAGGTAAGTATATGGTGAATTTGATGCATGAAACTTATTGTTCGTTAAGGAATGAATACATTTATATAGATGCTCTCAAATGTAATATTTCAATTTCGATTGGTGATAATATACTATATAAAAAGAACTAGGGTTTTTGCGATAAATGTTTAAATAATGTTTTAAATATTGAAGGATCAGTTTTGCGTAGGTTCTTTTCATCATTTAAAATTTTATTTGATTACTCTTACTTATAAATGAAAAATGCTTTACTTTTATCCTAAGTTTTGTTATGAGTACGAAATTGATTGAAAATGTTACTTTTGAAATATGGGATGCGATGCTAAGTACAGTGCTACTATTTAAAAATTCTATTTAGTAGATAGATAATATATTTATGCATCAAGAAGATTACTATTTCAAATCTTTTGTATATATAAATAGAGATACATTAATAGTTTTTACAGTATCCATTCTTTTGAAATAAATAAAACTAGAGGTAGTTCGAATTCAGTTTCCAAGGTGTACTTGAGATATTTTCAATCATACTAATCTATTCATAACTTTACTTCTCTGTACTAGAGTACAACACTTCGGTGTGTGGAAAAATATAGAGAGGGATTTTCTTTTCTATCATTCATCAATTAAACTCAAGATTTAACTAGCAAATCAATCTTTAAATCTAGCAGCAACATTGATAATATTTACAGAATTAAAAAATTTTAATAACTGTTAATGGATAGCTAAGATTTAATAGAAACTGATAATATTTTACATTATTTTATTCAGTAATGTATTTGGACAGAAAGTAAATTAGATAACACAATTAATACCTGATAACTGTAGAAGAGACAAACAACCAAAGGAGCCTGTTCCACCCAACCTTCTCCTGAATATATCCAAGTCACTTGACTTAGGACCCCCAAGCCTGTTCACTGAACCACCTCGACGAAGATGATGTGTGGAGAATGGAATAAATTCCTCTGCAACTCAGTTGTAGTATTTAGCAATAATACTTATTCCTTTAGCAATATTGAACTGAGCATAAAGCTGTACTAGTTCAGAATGCAGTCTTATTTCACTCAATCACTACTTAGCTTTCTCTTCATCGAATTTATTGTGCTCTTTTCTTTCTGTTCCTCAGAAATTATCACAAGTAAAAATTGAACAGCCTCCTACTAAATTCGATGGGTAGATAAAGCATGCCTAGGTCTTTTGGTCAGTTTCATAGTTAAGGAACCACCTGCTCAGTTCCACTTTCTTGGGGAACATGACCATAAAAATAGGGAAGTTTCCCCGTGCAACAGCTAGAAGTGAATTGCAGATGCTACCAAGTGTCAGCTTGCTCTCACCCCAGTCCATTCCTTCTGGTGGGTCAATGAACACTCATTCAACACATTCCTTTTGGTGATGGTCAAGATTGGTCTAGATATCTTCTTCATACTAGTACTAGCCATCTTTTATGACTATCTTTTAAACACAGTGCCAAAACTTGTACACCTAGCACCGTGCGTCACAGGGTGCGTCACTTAAAATTCGTTTAAGTGAACAGTGTTAGCCGCACTTCAGATGAGCAGTAAGTGCGTCAGTGCCGCACTTTCCCTTAACTGCAGGTGCATCCTTGACGCGACTTCCTTTTATTGTAGGTGCGTCGGTGGAAGAGTGACGCAGTTTCCGATAGGGATGGGTGCATCGACACTTCCAAAGGAAAAAATAAAAAATAGAGATTCGGCCCCAAAGTTGTGAAGATACGCCTTCACGTTGATGTGTTCCTGTTTTGTTCTCCAACTTCCAGAAGATGTGAAACGTGTGTCCTTTCCTCTTTGTGAAAAGGCTTACCCAAAACAATAGGTAACGTGTGTCCTTTCTTCTTTCTGAAAAGGCTTACCCAAAACAATAGGTATGGATCAGACCATGCCCTTTGATACCATGCTAAAATATGGAGACAAAAAGAATGGAACACCAGTCGGCATATTCATTGCCTTCTCATTATTAACCATAAGCTTATGTAGGATTATCTCACAACAATACTATTGTCTAATACTATGGGACAACCAAGTGCCCTAGTCAAACTATAACCAACTAACAACTCAACTAATTAATGCGCTTATGACCATTAAGATTACATTTCTTAACATGATCCCATAGTGATAAAGATTCTTTATGATAAGGTATTGTACTTTTTGATTTTCAATTAAATATCAAGAATACTGTATTTTTTCTTGCTGAAAATTAAAAATATACAAGTGATTATATCCCTTCAAATATATATAATTTTAGATGGATTTAAAAGAACCAAGACAGCTAGGTATAATAAAAATATAGGAGTATATCTCTTTAAATATATATAATTATATATAATTTTAGATGGGATAAAAGAACATCGATATCTAAAAAGGTTTTATGACTTTGGTTTAACCAACGGTATTAAAAATATATAAAGTGAGTATATCCTTTTAAATATAGTTTGAAAGTAAGTATATGCTTTTTAAAGATATTTACAGATGGATAAAATGAAAATTGACAACAAAAAATTTGATCATAAACGACCATGAAATAATCAATAGATATTATTAGAATTATGATAAAAGCACAGTCCATACAAATTATTTTACTAATCCACCACGCACCCGTTATGATCGAGGTCATATAGTGTATCTAAGTGTACATAAGACCGATAATTTGCATCGATGTAGATAACGAAAGCAAATAAAGGAGATACGATTTCTTAATATGCTTATACTTTGCAAAACCCTAATAATTCACGGAACTAGGTTATTTTTTCTGCTCGTATGAAGCAATAATCTTGAATTCTAAAATCATATGGTACTCAGCCACTACGCAACTAAGTTTGCTTCAAGTATGTAAGTAGCCACTGTCATTTTGCAAGGCAACAAACTCTTCCACTTGGATATCTTATTCTCGGATTCCTTCCTCTCGAACTCTTCACGGTGTTCATTCAAATAACTGATGTAATTCTGAGCGTCGGGATATCCTACGCTGTCTGCAACAATGCATGTTCCTTTGCCAAGCATGCCTTTCTTCTCAAGTGACAACAAATCTGGCAGATAGCAATTCTTGAAGTGATCCATCAAAATGAAATCAAAGTACGAGGTTGTCATTTCAGTCAAGATGTCTTCTAATTTATCTTCCATTTCACCCAGTGTTCCTTTTAACAATGTCACCTTTGAAGACAGACCTGTTGAGAGCACATATCAACATAAAATTACACTAGAATCCAATCCATGAAAACCTAGCATTTTGGCTTTTAGTCTTAGAAGTCTATATTTGAAGTTATAAACACTCAAAAATACTGAGAACAAATAATATAAATTTATTAGCATTCCAGGCATTAAAACATATCCATTTTATAGGAATGAATTTAAGACTATGATCAGCAAACATTTGAAATAGGTTTAACATTAAACGCAGCCTGAAAGATTCAGTGCTTATAATGGCAATTGATTAAAATAACTTTCATCCAAAAGAATTACACCTAGCATTGGTGGTTTGATTTACACTGATTTAGATGCATATGGCATGTTGAGTTAAAAATGCTAAAAAATACATTTCAGAATAAATTCCACTAGAGGCCTTGGAGAAGATCTTCTCCTCAGAGAATTTCAAGCTAACCATTGTTTACATTGCTTCATTATTCAATTTCATATTATCGAAGAAAATCGAAGCTCTGTCTTCACCTGGGACTGAAATACTACATCAAAAGCATATAAATAGACAGACAGAACGAACACATAAATAGAGACAATAATAAACAAAGGATTAATAGAATCTGATATAGAAAATAGAGATATGATATGAAGTGAATGGTCCGTTCCTTAATATATAAAGCTATATTTATATTTATATGATATTAATGCTATTGTTTATATATATATATATATTTTAACTCATAATTTAGTGAAATGTGAAATATTAAAGTGAGATACAAGGAGAGTATGGATTTTTTTGTTTAATGGATTTGATTGGCTTAGTTCATGAAAATGTATATATTTTATTTTTTCAATTTACAAGGAATAATGAAGGTGTAAAACTTATTTTGAATTTGAAAGCAATTGTAAATTGGCAAAGCTTGTGATGTGAGATAAAAATAAATTCCTCTTTGAAACTCTCATCCCTTATGGGTGTAAAGTTTGAGGCTGCAGTCTCTCTAGAGAATCTCGAAGACGCATTGAATAAATCTAGAAGCATTTCATAACTTACAATTTTATTAAAAGCAATACCCCATATCCTATTCTCCTTATTGAAATGGGTCTTTCCTAGTGTGATAGCTATGACTAGGTACCTAATTTGTGGGGCATGGACTAAAATGTCACTTTGCTATAAAAATTTAGAGGATAAAAGAAAATTAAGATATTATAACTAGGTTACTAACCCTCCTCTTCAAGATTAAAATTATATTAAGATATTATAAGGAAGTCATTAACCCTAAATCAAATTTATCTCTATGTTTGTAATTAAGAAGGAACTCTCATTAACTACATAGTGAAATGCTACAAACTATGTAAGATGAAAAGATCGAAAATGAGACTATGAGTTTTCACCATGAAAAACACTTTATCTTTGAGCACAAAAATAAAACTCTAAAGCAAATAATCCCTCATTTTTTTTTTAAACCTAAATTATTCTAAACAAACTTTAATTATCATAATCATAAAAAAAATTATAATTAATTAAATTAAAAATATAAAATTAAATTTCAAAAAATATATAATACCAACATATGTTATATATTTTATTTCTTTAAATTCAAAATTACAATTTTAAAGAATCATTAAATATTTATAAATAATTTTTATAAATAAATATTTAAAAAATGATATATTCTTTAATTTTAGATATGGATATATAACTAATATTTCTCAAAAACTAATTTACAATTAATTATCTAAACTAAAATAATTTACAAAATCATACAATACTAAAAATAATTTTTAAAAATACAACATAAAAAATAAATAAATTTCCAGATAACAACATAGAGTTTATTTAAAAAAAAATACAATACCAAACATAAATAAATACAAAACAATACAATACCAACTTCAAATAACATGGAGTTCATGACATTAAGATTGTTAAGGATTTGACCTGCATGCTCTATCATTTCTTTGGCAATTCCAAAGTTGTGTGAGTTCATCTCAATTGAAACCAGCTTGCTGTCAGGCTTTGTCATCTTGGAAGCAATTCTAATGGCCGAATACCCACAATAAGTTCCCAGCTCTAAGGCAACTCTGGGATCATTTGTTTGTACTGCTTCATCAATAATACAGCCCTTCTCTTTCCCTAAAATTGGCATCCAAGAATGGTCAGTAAAACTGTCAATTGCGCTCAGCACGGCCTCTGCATTTCCCTTCTCTGCATTTTGACGGACAAAATTCATCAAGATTCTTTCTCTGCAATCAGGAGAATGGCCGGTCAGCCTTGCTTTTTTATCAAAGCAAAATGTGCAGTAGGACACCACCTTTGACACAAGCTCGTGTGCCATGGTTTTAATCTGTTGAGCACCAAAACAAATATGAAAAGAGATGTAACTCTCGATGGAGGGCGATGTTATGGCTGAGGCATATATATAGCACTGAAACAAGGGTGCCATTCTAAGCTTTGCAGACATGTTATTCTTTATCACATGTGCGGATTTCGAGAGTGCTTGGAATGCAAGCTAATTTATTCTATTGTTGACAAATTGGGATTTATTCCATTGTTGACGAATTGGGAATTATGGGCAATGAGTAGGTTGATTCCTTGCTTGTTTGGGCAGCAAACCAGTGTTTCTATGGGAGCAAATGACTTTCTTCTTTCAGTCGGAATACGTAAACACATACACCTCATAAGATTACGCAAGACGACAGTTCAATCTTTAGTCGCCTCAGGACGTCCTACTTTCCTTCGTTAGTCTTGGAAAGGACAGTTCTTTTATCTACTGTTTTTAAGAGCGAATCAGATGGAAACATACACATTGAACAATGGATATAATTAGAGGTGCTTTTAAAACAAGCACTTCGAGTCAAGAGCATCACGAAAACATAGAATCTATTCTTTATGCCTCGGCTGGCGAAAACGTCTCCCCTAATTCGGTTAGTATCCAGAAGTCAAATAAGTCTACGAAGAGGAAAACTAAAAGAAAGAATATAAAATAGGGCATGCTTTTTTTTGGAAAAAGCCTCTGAATTTCAAACCATGAACGAGGAAGGTCATAAATGCGAGAAAGGCATATTGGCTAATGATTGTGAGGCCCCAATTCTGAAAAGGACACCGAAGGGGTGTTCCTTCGGGGTAAAGAACCCTCTTTTGCCTTTCTATCCGACGGAGAGGCAGGGCAGAGCTTTTGGTTTCATAGTTTCATGTTGTCAAACAATTTAACAAAGAAAATAGATGGCTAGTGCTTGATCAGATCGATTGGGTCATGTAGGAACAAGGTTCAAATCTCTCGGTCTGTTAGGATGCCTCAGCTGCATACATCACTGCACTTCCACTGGACACCTATCGTAATGATAAACGGCTCGTCTCGCCGTGACCTTATCTTAAATTCTAAATACTTTTGTCGCTCCATCCCCTGCAAGGCCAAAGAACCAGTCGTTGTCCGAGCCGTGTTGCGACTAGGTGCTCTCAGGGAAGTAAGAATAGGAGAGCACTCATCTTCGGGTGGGCTTCCTACTTATATGCTTTCACTAGTTATCTGCTCTGCACTTGGCTACCCAGCATCTACCGTGGGCATGATAACTGGTACACCAGAGGTGCGTCCTTCCCAGTCCTCTTCGTTCATCACATCATTAATTAAAGCCTATAACACATAAACGGAAGGTATAAAGTTGATGCACAGAAGGTCCACAATAGACTCACAGAAAGTCCACAATAGACTCACACAAGGTGTACTGTAAGTCTAGAACTTGGAAGCCAAGGTGCATCATAAGTAAGGGCAGGAGAAAAGTACACCCCATTTTATGTTCCGCCCTCCATGCTTTCTGGGAAGGCTCTAAAGCGGAACATAAATCGGGCCCACTAAGTCATCTACCTTCTATGGAGGATCAAAAAATAATATTTGATATAATGTAAACCTAGCTTTAGAATTTTGAAATTCTTTATTTTATTATTTATAATATGTAATACTTCAATAATGATTGAATAGTAACGAATTGTTCTTGTGACAACTTGTCCGATGTCAAATCAGTTTCTATGCCAGAAAACATAATATATATGGTACTAATAATATTGCCCATGAGAAGATTACAATGGCAAAGGACTTTGTGCTAACGAGAAGAGGTTTCTTTTATATAGAACTGTTGCATTTGCAAAAAAGAATTTCCAATATATACATCACCATAATTGTTATGATGTAAATATCAAGTCTGCATCATTGGCTTTGGCCATTTTGGAGGTCACTCCTAATGCAATTAATTAATGATGGTGGGGGTTAATCATAGTTAAGGACACCTCGATTTGTGGTACTAATACAAATATTTTCAACACAACAATATGTGTTTTCTTTACTACTGGTTACTTGAGTTTTTAGCTGAACACATGCTTTTAAGATTGAAATATTGTTAAGAAATAAAATCACTACATGCAAAAATATGTAATTTTACTACCAATGAATTCAAATTTTGAACTAACGGAAGCGAATGGCTCTAGATATGCAATGTCCATCCATCTGAAAACATTAGCATATTCTTCCCCATCCCATAAAATCTCATCATTACATGATCTGAATCGTGCCTCTAAAACACCGCCTATATTCAAATCTATAGGCATTAAAAATAGAATGGATAACCACTGAGCTAATTGGTATTTTTGAAATTTATAATATCTATGTTTGAGCAATATTCTTTGGACAAAGCTTAAGATATAGTCTAGGCTAGACAACTATGATAACATCATATTGGATAGCGTTTAGCTTAATTTTAGATGAGCTCATTATCAAGTTGCTTGGTATTTAATCCCCTTGCTCTTGGCACCAATACTCATGCTTGGCCAATCTGAATATTTCACCATATTGGCAAGTCTATCAATAACTAATTATTGATGTCTATGGCTACACATACACACACATATATTGTAACGTTGGAAATATTTGGAGAGCTCAATGCAATAGTGTGGATCCCTTTCAGAGTTGAGGCCTCTGCCCTTGCCTCACTTTTTATCAAATGCTTCCCTGAGGTCCATCAAAACTTCTTTACCCCATTTCCAAAATCCTTGTAATCACTTCACTCTACCAAGGTCTCTTCCTTCATCTCATCATAGAGGGGTGCATGAACACTTTGCGGGGGGTGTTTAACCCATTCCCCAAGCTCATAAGGTGAAGTACAAACCTACTAAGGGTGTGTACAATGCATAGTAGACATACATAGTGTCCAAATAATTCTAAAAAATGCATCTACAACCTGCAAGGTTTGCAGCATGTTAAGCTCAAGAAAATGGTGAAGTGTTCAACTATGAACTCAACCTCATACTCAGGCCTATACATAGTCTTCATATTGGTGAATTCCATATAATCATTCATTCAACTAACTTGAACAGAACAAGTAAACATAACATAGGAAAATTAGCATCATTTAACACCACATAAAGCACATATATTTAAATGGAATTGTCCAAGCAACTGGCTAAGTGAGAGAAATGTTCCACCCAACCATAGGTCTATGTCCAGCTTATACTCTTTCAACTGAGAGACCACCCCCGAGCTCAGATGTGTATCCACTAAGGAAGCTAAATAGGCTCTCTCACAGTCAAGGCTCCACCCTAATGCTAAGCCAACATATAGTTGGGTTTATCAAGCATGTAAGGGAACATGGAGGATGATGCTAAGCCAAAGAGCTCATCCACAGAGCTACAGGAATATCAAACTACTCAGCAAACATGCCACCCACAATACCTACCACACCCAACAAAAGGAAAGCCCCTTTCTCTGCTACGCAGTCCCTCGGGGCCCCTTCCCTCCAGTGCTCTTCAGGGTAGGAATAGAAAGGTCCAAGTGATGCTTTCATGAGACTTTAGCCTTCACTATGTTTATCAAGCAGATCCAACCTTTGTCTTTCCTTCTTCTCACTTATACTAGCTGGGATCTTCTTAGGGTTGTGGCCTAAAATATGTCCCACAAATCGATTCTTCTGCTATCAGATCGAGGTGTCCTCATGGGTTTTCTAAGATTTCACACTCTGTAATTGATCCCTAGGGCCTGATCCATGGATATCCCAATCGATTTTCTTCATACGCAGGGTTTCTATGTGCTTTCGGCTCTGCAAATTTGCGCTTACACAAAATCACGAATTCTTCATTTTCTCCACGATG